>JABFDZ020000001.1:8853903-8867674 GCA_019775955.2 Pollimyrus isidori
AAAAATTGTTTATCCCATGTGGTAACGTGGGGGTGGGGCCAATTCGGGGGTGGCACGTATTGTACGTCGCTTATTGTTACATTGCCCCCCCCCCCCCCCAAGGCGCGCCCAAGGAGGGGCGACGGACGGAACGAACATCGGGGAACCAGGACCTGAAAGACAAAAGCAGAACATTACACCAGACCCAGACACAGGACAGAGAGACAAAACACTCCCAGAGACATGAACCATGACAAAACACGACAGAACGGGGAAGGCCGACAGGCAGATGAGGAAGGGGGAGACAGAGGGAACGGAAAGGCCCAGACCACCATAAGGAACAAAATGACTGGGAGTGAAAGGGGGAGCGAACGGGCTAGAAGGGAACGAAGGAGTACACGTAGGTGGGACACACGACGGGGGGGACGAAAGGAGCCCAGGGTGCACGAAGGCCCCCAGGCGGAGGCTGGACAGCGACCGGAGGAGCCGCAGGCCAAGGGAGGCCAGGCGCTAGAGGGGGCCCCATCGGGGCCACGGGGATGGGGCGAGGGACCCCCGGAGGGGGTCTGAAGGGAGCTGGAGGGAACACCGGCGAAGGCGGGCCGGAGGGGGGAGCCGGAGACGGCAAAGGCACCGCCGGAGGCCGGAACGGCGACCTCTGAAGCCCAGGCGAAGCAGGGGGGCCCGGAGATGGCCAAAGAGCCGGAGGGGGCCCCGAAGGAAGCGGACAGAAGGCAGGGGCTGGAACCCGCTGCGTAGACACCCGGGCGGAGCAGGGGGCCCTGAAGGCGGCGGATGAGGATCTGACATGGGGCCCGAGGGTCGAGATCGAGGCCCCGGAGGGGGCCCCAGAGGAAGCGGGCAGGCGGCACCGGAGCCCGGAGCGTCTACCCTTGTCATCTAGGCTGAGAAGGGGGGTCCGGAGGCAGCAGCCGAGGGTCTGCTGGGGGGTCTGAGGGTCGGGACCAGGGCGACAGGCACCCACGGGCCGGGGGACCCGCAGGCAGCCACCGGGTGATGGCCAGGGGCCGCACGGGCATGGCAGTGGCCTGGACCGGAGAGACCCGGACCCTCTTCAGGTGCCCCCTTCCCTTCCGGGACACTGAGAGGCGAGAACCCCCTTGGGCTCTGCCTCTTTGGGGCCTGGACAATGCTCCCGGATCTGGGGAGTCCAGCAAACGAATCCCCGAGGGGTCCCACTTGAGCTCCTCCCCTTCTGCCTTGAGGGAAGGAGCGAGATCATCGTCCGGGACCTCCTTGGGGCCACAGTGTCACGAGCCGGACGAGTCCTGGGTGGCTGTGGCGGCAGCCTTGGGCAGACACGGCCCGGACGGGGCCATGAGAAGGGCCAGAACTGGCGGGAGCGTGGGCGGGGCCGTGGGACTTGCGGGGAGCGCGGGCGGGACCGCGGGACAGGCAAGGAGCGCGGGCAGGGCCGCGGGCTAGGCAAGGAGCGCGGGCGGGGCCACGGGACGAGTAGGCACCGAGAGGGCCGCGGGTCGAGCTGGGACTACAAGGGCTGCGGACGGGGCCGCGGGACTAGCTGGGACTACGAAGCAAGCTAGGGTTACGGAGCAGGCAGGAGCTACGGGGACCACAGATGGGGCCGTGGGACAGGCAGGGGCCGCAGGCGGGGCATCGAAGGCTGCGGGGAACCCCCCCCGCCAAAGGCCCCAGTAAGGATCTGACACGGCCGAGGCGGCCTCAGGAGCGGCAGCTGCAGCTGGCTCTGCTGCACGGGGCTGCTGCAGCTTTATATGACGCAGGACAGGGCTGCAGAGGCGCCTCGCAACCCGCGTCAGGCAATCCTAGAGGCGGCAGTTCCCGTACAGGACGCGCGGGCTTTACCCCTTTAAGAGCCCTCCGGACCAGAGGGATCGGGTCGTGCACTGGGCTGATCCACCCCTTCGCCACATACTCTGGTCGGTAGGGGCACGTCTCCCAGGGGAGCTTTCGCTCACGGCCCACGTAGGTCTGGACAGACTTTGCCCTCGCCCAGGGACACGGGGTGCTCTCTCGCTCAGCCCAAAGCGAGAAAAGGAGCTGCCAACGACAGCTCGTCGGCTTTCCACCGCTTTCCGTCTCTCCGGCCAATAATCGGAGAGACCAGCCGTTTCCTCCAGTCGCTGGTGTAGGCGCCGGAGGTACCGGCCTACCCGTTCCAGCGGGTACTGTTGTCCAGGAGGGCGCTCAATCTCCAGGAGCTCCCGGCCCCGGGTAGCGAACTCCAGGGCCAGCGGGTCCTCCAGGATCTCTGGCTGTGTCTGCCAGAGCACGCAGGCATGCAGCAGGTCGAGCCGGTTTCGCTCGTCCTGCCGCTGCGTGTTTTTGCGAAGACGCGGCATACTGTGACGATCCGGGGTGTGTGCAGTGAGACAAGAGGCACTTCCAGGCAGGATTGCAAGACAAACCGGGGTTTATTGCACATACGGACATAAACACGTTTATGCCGCGTCTGCCGGAGAGACGCAGACCTATATACAGACAAGACGAATCACGGGACCGGCGTGCGGCGGCGCCACACAGGTGGAAACAATAGATAATCCCAAGAGGTAACGAGGGGGTGTGGCACATGAGGGGCTGGCACGGAGCGGACGTCGCTGAACGTTACAAGAACACATGGCTTTAGTAGGAAATACGTTTAATGTTTGTTGTCTATTAATAAAAAAATGTATTGCTTTTATATTATTCTTTTGAAAGACATTCATGATCTCTTCACAATCATCTGGCTTAGTTAGACATGAGAAAATTCATGCTACATGTTCTCAGAACACCAAGTGAGTGCATCAAATGAAAAAGGTTTTCTTTTCAAAATACTCATTCTAGTTGTGTGGAACCAAAGTCCAAGATTCAATTGAGTCCATTCAAAGAATCATGAAAAAAGTAATAGTGACAAAACATTAATTTATTCTGTATTATACATAAATTTATGGTCATGTTTGACAAAACATCAATTTAATATGTATTTTGCATGAATAAAGGGCACATAATGACACATCCAGTCAATATCGATGGTACATGAATTTAGGATTTATATTTTGACAGTACATTCATTTCATATGTATTTTTCATCAATGTATGCATGTATGTCTAATGACACACTAATTTAATATGGATTATATATTTTGAGTGACATATAAAGGTCTTATGTTTTTTGAGTAAAATGCGTGAGTCATATGTCGCTATTATTTAATAAAAAAAAAAACTTTTCATATTGGCAACTGAGTGCCCAGAGAAAAAAATGTCACGGCTTTCCCGTCAAGGATCTGATACCGTAATTTTGTGTCTTGGCGTGCACTACACATTTGGATGGACCGCTATCGGTCCAGAAGCATCTCGGTCTCAATTGCACAGGGTGTCGCTAGCAGCTGGTTAGGGTACAATATCCAAATCAGTTTCATTTCCAGCGTAATCAAAATGATAAATACTTAGTGAGGTGGTAGCTGATTTCACTGGCGGGAGAAGCGGGGTTGCTTTACAGTATTTCTAATATCCCATTCGTACGGATAAGGACTGGCCAGTGCTTCTTTTAAAGATGGAATGCGATTCTTACTATTTACCACTAAAACATTACACTGTAAAACTGAAGGTTTTTGTGTAGCTTATACAGTGTGGGGCTAGTTTAGGCTGGTATGGCGTAGTACTTTACGCGGGCGTGCGCTTCCCAAAAGCTCGCGTTAGAAAGTTACATTGTTGGACTCATAAAGTTGCACGGTTCTAGTTAGCAACTGTATGCTTTTGGGAAACGCACCCCGGGACGGCTAACATGTTTTGCTTTACTTCTTGGCCTGAGAAATCGTTGCAGACTTGGTCTTATCTTATATTTACAGAGTCGTGTGGGCTGAGGGGAATGCAGATTAATGCGGATAGGTGCGCACTCCTATTACCAGATCCTAGTGCTATTTCTTAATTCGCGGAGTCCCTTGCTTTGAGCTAGAGCTATCTTGCCGACCGACAGTATTGTGTTTTTCTTTTATACTTTAGGTTACCGATGCCATATCTGTACGAATGAGTTTGGATGTTCAAAACCACGACATTTTACCGGACTGTCCCGGTCCGTCAAAACAGGTTTACTATAAAACTAGAGAAACCCCGTTACAGTGCCATGGGGAGACGACTACGGAGCGGGGGAAGCCACACAAACTCCCCCCACGACCGCCCTGTTTAATTTCCTATAATAACCATATAATGTGGTTATAATGTGCTGTAACTGCTCACGCGATGCTTCAATTGACTAATATTTGACTAATATTTCGACCTGAAAACTGGAGTTTTTCTTCCTCATGTGATGCAGTCCACGACCTGATTATCAAACCCGACGCCCTGCCCTTCTCCACAAAACAAGGAGAAATATGTAAATACTTATTGCTGGCTGTTCCCACGATCGCTCGTTTTATTTCACGTTTCCACTTTCTTTCTCTCCCTCTCTTTCTCCGCGGGATCCCGTCTCGCCGTTCCCGGCTCTGCGCCCAGCCGCCGGAGTGACATCACCCACCCGCTTCCCAGTTCCGGAGCCCGGCGCTCACGGGGCGCAGTGTGGCTTCGCACGGCCGTCCGGAGGAGCAGCAGCAGCGTGTCAGCGATGAACGGCGGCTTCCCCGCCATGGCCTCCGTGGGGGACTTCGAGCCGCTCAGCGCCTCCATCCCCGCCACCAAACTGGAGGTGACGGTGTCCTGCAGGTGAGCGCCTGCAGCCGTTAAGCCCCGCAGACTGTGCTGTGCCTGTAAACCCTCCGCCGCGATCACAGACGGGGACTTCGGGGCGTCAGCTTCAAGTTTTAACTGGGAAACAGTGATATTTCATCAAATACAGCGGCTACAACATAAATATATTCACGGAAAGAGAGTCTCGTGTTTCCCTGAATTTGTCTCGGTGGTTTTGTCGGTTTTCTCACGATTTTTTTTTTTTTACATATTTTCTGAACCCGACGTTCAACTTTATGACTTGTATTGGCAATGTATCTGCTACGTTATATTATGAACAATCTGAGAAACATATGAGCTACATTGTACTATTGTTAACAAATTGAGAAACGTTTGCGCTGCCTTATTTATATTACAGCAGGAATAACAATGACAATAATATGTCGTCAACAATAATAATGCCAGGCGTTGCGTAGATGGTGTTAGTGATTAGTGAACGGCTTGTTTACAGCACTCCATAAAACATTTAAATGTATAAAGTAAAGCGCTTTCGTTGTGAAAACGGAAGTTGGTCTCACCGATAACCTAGAAAAAGTGATTCTCCGTTTCGTGTTTTTTGTTGTAGTGTAAATACACCCCGAGCCGCTTTGAAACTTTTCCGCATCGGCGCCTCAGCACCCACGGCTGCCGTGACACATATATATCGACATTTACACGGTGTTAATCCAATGTGTCACATTTACATTGTTTTAATATTGAATTATTTCATGAATATTCCATGAATCCACTTTTTATATTGAGCAGTTTCAAATCTTCCTATTGTATTCAGTCATCTGACTAATTTTGTATGCTATTCCCGCCTAATAACGATTACGTCCATTTTGGTCCGGCACACGCATAACTATTTTTATGTGTAATGACAGCAGTCATCGTAAAGTCGGGATGATTCAGAGGTACAGAGCCCGTCTCCTCGGGGGAAATCCACCTCCCGAGCTCCGGGGAAGTTTCTCCAGATTTCAAAAGAGAAAGTTGGCGATTCGTAGTAAATGTAGTTTGTCTTCCGTTTCCCGATGTCTTGGCACTACCGACGTCACATTTCAAAGTTAGTTAAATAAATAACTGAGAAGTAAAAAATGGGAATGAGAAGTAAGAAATGGGAATGACATAATAGTGGCATAAAGTAAAATGGGAAGTAAGATGGAAACGCCTTCACATTACTGAAAAGGAGTTTTGGGCAGTGGGCAGGCGGGGCTTAGGGCATCTGGTCAGGGGTGTCAGGTACACCCCAGCCATTTGCTCCAGAAAGCTGTGTAGTCACCATGGTTACTGTTTTAGAGGTAACCCTGAGGAGTTACCGTGGATACAGTTGGTTCGAGGTGGCGGATTTGAAAGACAGCTGCATAGCCTGACTACAGTGCACATGTGGCAGACATACCATGAAATCCTTCAGTTATGAGACGTCTGCAGCTTAGAACAGGGAAGCCCTCACAAGATAATTTTCTTCTCTGCAGGATGGTCTCAGAATCACAGGACTGGAAGTGGTACTTGTGTGGGAAAGCTCAGTCCTCAGTGTCAGCACCTGTCTCATGAGCACACGAGAGCTAGTAAATCTAGTAGGATGGTTTCATTTCAGTAGACAGTTCCCTGCTCTGACAATGAGGCTTTCACCCTAATTTTCAGTCTGTTGTTGAACCAGTTGTGCAGCTTCATTCCAGTGTTATGACTGGACACCTGGAGCCAGAGTCAAGTGTTCATGCCCATTTATTTCCAGAATCATGGTCCTTAGACGGGCAGTGGTTTGAGAACCAGGTGGAAGCAAACCCAAGCAAACAGATCCTGGTTGTGATCCCAATCCGTAGTCAAGACATAGGCAGGGCAAAGCCGATGACGGGAGTATGGGGGCATATTATGAAATCCAAGTCACAAGACAAAGAACAACAGCAGGGTTTGTATATGTAAAGTTGGTGTCACACAAACACTCTGTATGGTGCAGCACTCAATACACCACAGTTAATGGAGACCAGGCAGTATAATGTAAGGTATTTAATACAGCTGAGCTACAGATGGATGCTTGGTGCAATATGGGCATTGCTGTGGACAGGTTAGAATATTTTGCCGTGGTCTGATTGGAGATTATGTTGGTTACCTCGCAGAATCAGCACATCCAGGAATACAGTACTTGGTGTGTATTCACCATACCACTAGCTCTTTGACAATAAGAAATTAGTACATGTTTTATTTGCAAATTTAAAAGCAAAAAATAAATTGAACTAGGACAGGGAATAATGAACACTGAGTCAATCTTGTAGTACTTTTGAAACATGAAGCTGTTTTGGTGCTCTCTAATACAGATAACATAATAAAGTAGGCCATTTTCATATTTTTACCAGGCACAACTGTGTCCCACATAAGCCTACAGTTTGTTATGGCATCAGAACTTTGTGGGCGGTGTCTCTATCTCCATCTCTGTGGGTGTGGTCTTTACCTCCATCTCTGTGGGTGTGGTCTTTACCTCCATCTCTGTGGGTGTGGTCTTTACCTCCATCTCTGTGGGCAGGATTCTTGCCTCCATCTTCGTGGGCGTGACCTTTACCTCCATCTCCATGGGCGTGATCTTTACCTCCATCTCTCTGGACATGGTCTTTACCTCCATCTCCGTGGGCATATTCTTTACCTCCATCTCCGTGGGTGTGATATTTACCTCCATCTCTGTGGGCGTGATATTTACCTCCATCTCTGTGGGTGTGATATTTACCTCCATCTCTGTGGGCAGGATTCTTGCCTCCATCTTCGTGGGCGTGACCTTTACCTACATCTCCATGGGCGTGATCTTTACCTCCATCTCTCTGGACATGGTCTTTACCTCCATCTCCGTGGGTGTGATATTTACCTCCATCTCTGTGGGCGTGATATTTACCTCCATCTCTGTGGGTGTGATCTTTACCTCCATCTCTGTGGGTGTGATCTTTACCTCCATCTCTCTAGGCATGGTCTTTACCTCCATCTCTGTGCGCATGGTCTTTACCTCTATCTCTCTGGGCAGGGTTTTTACCTCTATCTCACTGGGCAGGGTCTTCATCTCCATGAGTATGGTTTTGCCCTCCATCATTGTATTTGCTTGATCAGTGATGCCCAGGGTGGATGGCAGAGCATGTGATTTTTGCCGTGATGTCCAGAGTGACCCTTCAGTCAACACCTGAATGCTCCACTCTATCCATTCATCACTGATAAAGAACCATACAAACTCATGTAAACTGTAGGCAAAGTTTACCCTTGGCTCATTTCTCTTTGTGGTAGAGGGACAGGCTGTATATTTGGGTCTTGTCTGGGTCTTTAGTTAAAATGCAGTGACTAGAGAAAAGTTTTTTTCTAGAGCAACTCATAAATAATTCGCAGTGCTGTTAGGGGAAAACACAACACCTTTATTTATCAAATCCTCTCTTTGCTCCGGCTTGGGTTTAAAAATCCAGCAGCCTTTGTTCGGCAGCTTGCTCTCTCGCCGGCCCTCCCTGCTAATGGCGTGTGGGCGTTTCCTGTGTTTCCTTACTGGGAAGCTGACATATTCACTGGAAGGAAATTGTAAAATTGACCGGACCCCACCTCCTTTGGGCTTGTAAGTAAAGATCTGGCTGCTTGCCTCCTTAGAAGCATTTCAGTACTTTGCAGCTCAAAATGTGGTGAAAATAGACTGCTTTTGGCTTTCACTATTAACAATGAATACAGTGAACGATTATGACCACAACCCTCCATGACAGTAAAAGCTGAAACCCGAAGTTTCTTGGTCTAGTCCGATAGTCCCAGCTCTCAGGGTGGGGTATGTGCTTGTCTGGCAAACCACATATTCTGCCATTAATCTGCTCTTCGTCCAATGTAGGATCGATTTCTCTGGATAGAGAATGTGAAAGGTGCTCCTAATAGGTCTCAATGTGGTTCTGCCTGTCTGCTTTAAAGCCTGGAAAGGATAGACAGATCAGCAGATATTCGTAACTTAGCATGGATCTCTGACAAATCGTTCGGTTGTTTTTTTTTTTGTCCTCTGAGCAAAGAGAATTTCTAGCAGGCAAGCCTCCGGCCTCAGATGAGAGTTTCTGACAGGAATATCCTGCTTCCCACTGAACCAGGTCTTATTCTGGAGGTGACGAGTAGCAGATTTACGGGGCTATTAGTGCTGAAAGCCTAATTTGATCTGTACCTGAAGGGGAACACGTCGGCTCTGCTGTGTATCCAACTGAGCTCTGTCACACAGTGTGTGACTCTGACTGTCCAGTACCTGCCAGACTGCATTGGTGTGGCTGTCATAGGGAAGGCTACCGCTGCATCTAGCTGACGCTGGCATGGATGGCACCCAGAAGCTTGATGTGACTGTCATACAGGGGTTTGACTTTGTAAGTGACACTGACAGAATCATCTGTCTTGGAGTAACTGGCTCACTGGCTAACAGGGTCTGGCGTCTGATGCTGTTGGGTTGGCGGACACTGTTCATACAGAGCCAGGCCCAAAGGGCACCGAAATGCGAGGAATTATTTAGGGAACATGAGGAATTGGCTGTTTACTGAGGCCCAATTGGCAGGATTCCTTGGATGGGGTTATACAGACCCTGCTGTGTTCGTCTGGGCCAGTTTCAGTTGAGCTTTGGCTCGCTAATAATAAGGCTTTGACTGGCAGAAGATGACGTACGTCTTTGGAACAAAGAATACTTATCTCAATGATGGAAAGTTATTTAAACGGGTATACCCTTTATACCTCCTTCCTTGTACCTAAAATAAATGTCCAGACAAATACCAAAGTCTGTTTTTTAATTATTAGCAAATGTTGCAATTCTTACTCAGTTATATCATTTTGCTGCGTACTCTGACTCTGGCTAAGAGATGAAGAAAGTTCTTCAGACTACAAATTTCATTTGTTGGCATCTGAACAAATGAGCAGGAAATTGCTTTGGGAGGCTGTGTGAGAGATCGATATTGTGCTGAGGGAATGTGCACCACTTGTGGGCTGAATAAATGCTTGTGCTGCAAGAATGCAGTGTTGAAGAAGAAGGATGTCCACTCTAACCAGTCCCATCGTATGAAGGGCTGCAGGGCAGAGCTGTGGATGAATGCAGCAGTTACACCAATACATGGACCATCAAGCCACCACTAGATTCTCCTTTAATCTCTATTTATGATGAAAATATACAATGGTATTTTTGTCTTTTTGGATCTGTGGAAGATAAACTAAGTCAGAACCACGTTTATCCACGATCTCAGTGTGTCCAATATATGCTGTTATTGTACAACACTCAGATCCATGGGACTAGGTGTCTCCAATAATATCTCCAACCCCACGATGTCTCCAATAATATTTCAAACTCAGTTCAGTGACATCTCCAACCCAACAGTATCTCCATAGCAACAGCACCTCTAATTAATGAAGTTGATTATTGTGATGTGCCTCCTTGTGTGCCATGCTTCTCATACACCGACTCAGTAGCACATGGCATGTCTCATCTGTGTAGAAGTAGGAGGAGCCTCGAGGAAGAATGGGACCTGATGGTGATGCATATAACACACGGAGCTTCATCTTACTATCATCATTTTTACTGTGAGTGATGCAGAGGTATAAGGAGAATATGGGGGTGATGTTCTCCAAAACATTGTCATTTTTTGTCAAGGAAACTTTGATACCTGTTAGTGCCATCAATTGACAAGCTTGTTGTCCTTTCATTGGTTTGGGGCCCAAGAGCAGGGGTGCCCAACTCCAGTCCTGGGGGGCCAGAACCCTGCACATGTTTGGGTTTCCCCTCATTAAATACACCTGATTCAACTCCTTGTGCTAATTACCACACATCTGTTGAACTGAATAATTTATGATGGAACAAGGAAAGAACTAAGCTACACAGGGCTTCCAGGACTGGAGTTGGACACCCCTGCCTTAGAGCGAAAAAACAACTCCCTCAGGCCTCAGCTTTGGAATGATCGGCCTGCACTTTTCATGAAGGACAAAATCTAAGACACGACCTCTGTAGTGACACCTATGAGATTGTAGGAGGTGACCTTGTGGCTTCTCTGTGGTGGCTGTTAAGCGTTTTAAAGAAATGCTGTGTGGCCTTACTGACTAGTACTTCAGAGAATTTGGACAGCCAAGCTGCTCACTAATAAGATGTGACAGGGTGGCAGTTTGCCATTTTCTGGGGGTGATACGTGTGCCGTGACGCAGAAGAAGGCTGAGGTTAGGGTGCCCTCCGCACAGCTGGTGCAGCACGTCACCATTGCAACGTTTTCAGCCTCATCAGAAAATTGTGGGCTGTATCTTGGGGGTCAAAAGTGGTTCAGTTCTGTGACACTCCAGAGTGTTTTTACACTGAGACAGGGTGCAACTCATCCGACATACAGCCATTCTTCCTAGTCGGGGCTCACAGGGCAACCTAGAACCTATCCCTGGCAGTGTAGGGCACAAAGCTAGGTCTTTATGGCACATGCACACAATCAGAGTGCTCATTTAACTTAACTGCATGATTTTTGGACTTTGAGTGAAAGCAGGAGATCCTGGAAAAACTCACATGACACCAGGAGAACACATAGACCCCACAGACCCTGAGCAGAGAGGGGGCTCGAACTTCCAAGCCCAGAGGTGAGAGACAGCAGTACTGCCAACCATGGCACAATGCCACCCAGAGCTAATGTTATTTATAATCAAGTATATGTTTTTAAGGGACATAAAGTGAGGCTTAGCTCCTCCGCTGGCTTAGGATAGTTGCTTTTTGCAGGCTGTGGATGATGAAATGCCAGAAGCACAGCTGCTACCTTGAGACACTCCATTGTGGCAGTTCCTCATTTACAAAGCCGCGGCTCAAAGATGGTCTGTCCAAAATAGTCTGCTCTGCTCCTCAGAGTCAGAAGCGTTCTTGAAGGTCAGGCCCCTGAAACACAGGCCTCAGTGTCAGGTGTCTGCTCACTGCCGAGCTGTGTACTAAGGTAGTGATCTCTCTGTGCTCTGCTCTTGGGCTGTGAAGACTCCTGCATGGGTACAAACCTGACACTGGTGGCCCTATCGATCTCTGACTGGCTTTGAGATCCTGCGTGTCGATGGCACCCTACACGTGTGCCAAAGTCTCAGATCCTCCTTCCAATATCAGAGCTCATCTCCATTCTAGCAAATGCATTCTTTAAGGTTGGATAAGGTGAGACTGTTGTCCTACTTTAATGCTTTTGTACTCTGTGGTCAGATAGGATTTTGGTCGTTCCCCCTGCGGATTATGGTCAGTCCCATTTTTGTAAGGAAAAGCCCAGACATCCGGGATCATAAATATATCGGTGAAGGCAGCCAGGCTTTATCGCGCTCTGTCCAACCCGTCCATCCAGAGAAGCTGCAGAGTCTTTCACTTTAATATTTTAATATTGTCATATTTTTTAAGGGATTGCACCCTGCTCAGGGTGTGCCCCAGCCTTGTTTACTGTGGTGCCTGTAAAAGATTTCAGGGCCCTTTTGAACCTCAGCAGGGTAAGAGGTTAGAAGATGGATGGATTGATTTAAGACAGGGGTAGGCAATCCTGATCCTGGAGTCCATATAGCAAATTCTCCATTCTGCCTGGTCTCTGATGACCCACACCTGATCTCAGGCAGATAGTAACTCATCAGGTAGGACAGAAATCTGCCGGATACCGGTCCTCCTGAATCAGGGTTGCCTTTGGGGATCATTTAAAGGAATTTAGTTTCTTAATTTATGATTGTGATTGATTGATGTGTTTTTTTTTGCAATAAAACAAAAAGCTACTATTCTTCTTATTGGGTTAAAGTTGGAAACTTTGCTTTTGATGAAGCTCTCGATTTTTCAGTATGAAGGTGGACTTTCCTATCCAGTATACATACCATGATGAGCTGTTAGTCAGTGTAATGGCCCCTGGGGAATGAGCACCATGTGGAGTAGAGGTTGATGGGGAGGAGACCTCAGCTGACATACAGCGCCTGACCGTGCTGACATCAGCTGATCCAGATCTGCTGATACAGGCTTTCCTTGGCTCATCAGAAAGAAGTAGGGAGCGTTAAACCAATTTAGAGAAATTTACGGCCTTAAAGGGGCACTAAAAATATGATTCCCATAGGTATGAAATATTTTCTTTATAACTTTTTCAATTTAATCAAAGCAAGTGTTTCTCAGGTGTATGGCACAACATAGAACAGCCAGCACATCAGGACAAGACTCAGCTGTATATCTGCACCTAAAGGAGAAGGTAGTCTCCTTTGACGATACATATATCCATGTTTTGGACAGAGACGACAGGTGGTTTGAGAGAGGAGTAAAAGAGGCCGACTACATCCAGTTGGAATGACCATCACTGAACAGAGGTGGAGGCTTAAGACGCCAATTATTATCCACCTATATCGCAGTCTTGAGATTCCCCCAGACAATTTAAATGTGAAGGGCAACTACCTGCAAATGGTTCACACCTTGGCTCAGGTGGATCCAAGGTTTCACATCTTGATCCACACCTTGGCCCCAAGTCACTCGAATGACCCGCTGGACACCAGGGTGTGTCAACCATCACTTTCAATGTGACAATCCCACTAGAGGATAAATACCTGGAACTCCCCATCTGATTTTTAGAACCAAAGAAGCTTTTCAAATGAGAGGAAATGTCTTCAAGAAATGGAAAAAAGAATTCTAGTTGCTTTCTTTTCTAACCCTTAAGATTGTCTGCAAGAAGTGGTTTAAGGTATGCAAGATGGCTGTTAATGCAGTGAAGTCTCACATGCGGCGTAATATGGCTGTTAATGCAGTGAAGTCTCACATGCGGCATAATATAGCTGAGAATGCAGTGAAGTCACATGCGGCGTAATATGGCTGTTAATGCAGTGAAGTCTCACATGCGGCATAATATGGCTGTTAATGCAGTGAAGTCTCATATGCGGCATAATATAGCTGAGAATGCAGTGAAGTCACATGCGGCGTTATATAGCTGAGAATGCAGTGAAGTCTCACATATGGCGCAAGATGGTTGTTAATGCAGTGAAGTCTCACATATGGTGCAAGATGGCTGTTAATGCAGTGAAGTCACATGCGGCGTAATATGGCTGTTAATGCAGTGAAGTCACACATGCGGCGTAATATGGCTGTTAATGCAGTGAAGTCACACATGCGGCGTAATATGGCTGTTAATGCAGTGAAGTC
>JABFDZ020000001.1:8878179-8892856 GCA_019775955.2 Pollimyrus isidori
TGTTAAAGGGAGGGGATTCTGCAGGTTAGTTGGTGTTAAAGGGAGGGGACTCTGTGGAGTAGTTAGTGTTAAAGGGAGGGTACTCTACGGGCTAATTAGTGTTAGAGGGAGGGGACTCTGTGGAGTAGTTAGTGTTAAAGGGAGGGGACTCTGTGGAGTAGTTAGTGTTAAAGGGAGGGGATTCTGCAGGTTAGTTGGTGTTAAAGGGAGGGGACTCTGTGGAGTAGTTAGTGTTAAAGGGAAAGGACTCTGTGAGGTAGTTAGCATTGAAGAGAGAGAACTCTGCAGGCTGGTTAGTGTTAAAGGGAGGGGACTCTGCAGGCTCTCAATGGTAAAGAATATGTGCCACATTTATATTGCATGTATATTGCAATGTTATCGGTTTCTCCTTTGTCATGCAATGTTGGGCCTCTGATCATACCCAACACGTCGCAAATTCATGCCATTACAGGCTTCAACACTAATAATAATCACTCGTCTCGTCACCCTCCTACTGAAGAGATTGGATTAATGTGCTGTGGGAACACATTGCCTGAGCTGAAGGAGGTGTTTCTGGGATTAGAGATCCTCCCTGTGCTGTAGCATCTAAATGGCGCTATTTCCCACTAGGCTTGGGGAGCATGACCCCACGCATTTCCTGGCTAATGCATTTTGTGGCACTATGCGTTCCCTCTATTCCCCATGATAATGCCTTCGCCTTTTGAGGTTTGCCGCCCGGCTGGTTCACCACTTTGCCAGCCCACCATTTCAGAACGTCATTCAGTTCCATCAACGTATGGGTGTGTCCTTAAACATCAAAGGGGGTATCTGCCAACTCCTGCGGCAGCCTGATGCACTCCGAGTAGTGCAGTGGATAATCTTGTTATCGAATATAAATGTGACTTGCTTTATTTTCCATGGTTAACGCAAAATAAACCTAAGCTGCAATCAAATTATGCAGATCTGCAACATAGGAGTTGCTGGCAGCAAATTCAGATTAAGTTGTTTCAATGGCAAAACTAATTTTGGCAGCGAAGCAAGCAGCTCAGGACCCTGGAGAGGTGAGGCAGACAAATAATGTTGTTGAAGCCTGTGATGAGCTTCTCCTGACACTTATGGACTAGAGAACTTTCATTCCACACTTACGTTGGTCTTAGTCTTTAATGGCAACTTTAAATGACTGAATGTCAGCAACTGTGTCAGTGGCCCATTTTCTTCGCTGTTAACGACAGGTCCTGCTTTGCTCTATGCTCTTGATTTCTCTATAAAATGTGCCACAGCACACACAGCATAGCGTGATGCTATCTGACTGAAGTGACCTCAAGGTCATCACCTCTCGATGTGCAGCCTGGGTCACTGTGTCCGTTTCCCATACACATTAGTGTGGTTTCTTGTGTTCAGCTATAACCGACAATGGAATATGTCACTCGGTGCCGGAAAGGTTTTTTCTAATGATACGGCAGAGGAGGAGTGGAGTGCTGTGCGGTTTGGTGAGGGTCTCTGTCTTCATCTCTGCACACAGGACTTCCTGGGCCAGGCGTTCTGCACCCTCGGGGAGGTGGTGGGCTCTTTGGGGAGCCGCTTGGAAAAGCCTCTGGTGTAAGTAACTCTGATCTGTTCTCTGCTCTGATCTATCCCGTCGCTCAGAGTTAAACACAGCATGTCAACACATTTAACGGAAACCCGCTGGACTGGTTCTATAAACCTTCACAGTCCAGTACCTCCATGGTATCTCCCCTTATTTCCTGCTAATACTGTCTGACAGGAAAGGCTGCGATCCCTGTAGCTGGTTCATTCCCAAATACAAGCATGTGCCATGCAGGAGCTGCCCGGTCCCAGATTGGCCAAGGGTGCAGTGAAAACCAGCCTGTGGGAGATACATGCTAGACCACTGAGGTTTTCAGTATGTGGGGGTCAGAAGGTGCTGCTGCTGCTGGGTAATTAGGAAACTGGTACTGGAGCAAATCTAGTGACCCGACCCCTCATAGACTCAGCACATGTGCAACTGTCTGTACTATTGGGGAGCATTTGGAGTGTTAGTTTTAATATTAGTATAGTATTAGTGAGCTTAAGTGACTCTTCCCTGGAGTTATGATGATATTCTGTGGTTAGTACTTTAGCGGTAGTGAGAAGGACAAGTCCATGTCGTTATGGTATGGTCACGGTGTCCTCAAGGTGTGTTCATGGTGGCGTTACAGTGTTGTCATGGTGTTGCCATGGTGTGTTACAGTGTCATCGTGGTGCGGTCACAGTGTCATCGTGGTGCGGTCACAGTGTCATCATAGTATGGTTGCAGTGTCACCATGGTGTGGCCACAGTGATGTCACTTATAGTCAAGATATGACCCAACAGGCCAGGAGCTTGATGAACCTTTGTAAGGGGCAGCTTCTCCGCCACTATTCCTTAGCGATGTACCAGTCCTGTGCTGGGCACTGCGTACTGGGCACAGGGTGCCACCCTTATTGTGGAGCTGTTCATCGTTGCGGTACGCAGGTACTGTATAGGGTAAAGTGCCCCTCCCCCATTCTCATATTTGGGGGCTTGTTTCGCTGCTTATCAGCCTGTATTAGCAGACACTGGTTTTATTCTGTGGGTGTATGGTGCTACACAGCTTGGCTAGTGCATTGTGTTAGCTTTGAACTTTGTTGGTTCAGTGAAACGTGCATGAAAGTACGAGAGCAAGCATAGATACATCAGAGTCTCACATGAACATCCTGGAGATAGATCAGCTCTCAGCTCCGAGATCCCAGGAATCATTCTGACTTCCTGTGTGCTGTCTCCATGATGTTTCCCTGTGAGTTGAAGTGATCTTCCTCAAGTCATTATAACACCACTGTGGTTGACTTTCCTTAGGTCCCACATGTTAATGTTTAGAGCGGATTCAGCTGGATGACTGGGAAATAGCAAC
The DNA here is from genome assembly GCA_019775955.2 of Pollimyrus isidori. NCBI lineage: Eukaryota > Metazoa > Chordata > Actinopteri > Osteoglossiformes > Mormyridae > Pollimyrus > Pollimyrus isidori. The sequence continues at coordinate 8,881,067 of JABFDZ020000001.1, forward strand.
AAGCTCCTGGATGTGTATCAAGGCCTTCGATGTTGAGCCTTTGATGACCTTGGCTGGCTTGGTTGTCATCACTGCCTTATGGGGCTTTAGAGGATGGAACTTACCCACAATGTGCAGATACTTCAGTGGTATATAGGGGGAAATTAGATTTATGCACCTTTTACGGGATAATTTGCAGTGTGAATTGTTGGAGTGATTTTCCATGGAAATGGAAGAGAAAGTTACAGGTCACAGGCCTTATTTATACAGAAGCCCCGAAGGGCAAAACACACCAGCAAATTCAAAAACACACCAGCAAAAGCGAAAACACACCAGCAAAAGCGAAAACACACCAGCAAAAGCGAAAACACACCAGCAAAAGCGAAAACACATCAGCAAATTCAAAAACACACCAGAAAATTCATTTTCCCAGGGCAAAACATTTTCCTTTTCTTCATGTATTACGCCTTATTATCCCTGTAAGATGCCGGTACACTAATTGACAGGCTCCCTGACCAATCAATAACAAGCATGTGATGACCAGTGGGTACATACCCTTTCCGTTTTCTTTGCGGTAATTTTGTAGTGTTTTCGCTTTTGCCGGTGTGTTTTTGAATTTGCTGATGTGTTTTGGTTTTTGCTGGTGTGTTTTTGAATTTGCTGGTGTGTTTTCGCTTTTGCTGGTGTGTTTTTGAATTTGCTGGTGTGTTTTCGCTTTTGCTGGTATTTTTTTGAATTTGCTGGTGTGATTTCGAATTTGTTGGTGTGTTTTGCCCTTCAGGGCTTCCGTATATTTAAGCCAGAAGTGACATGGGCAGCATCATCGTCATTAAGTGCAGGTACGCAGACTATGTGCCTCAACTACATGTGCGTTTCAGGCCCCTGTCGGGGTGCCGTGGGCCTGTACCAAAGCCCTCTGGCCTGCCACCACCTCTGCTTGTCTGTGTGGAACCTGCCCTGCTGACCCTGCAGTCCAGCGCATCTGCTCTGAAATCTGCCACAGGAAACCATTAAACCACGCTGATGGGCAACAATTAGACTTAATTACACAAATCCATCATTTGCCCAAATTGGTGCTTCGGGGGTGTGCCGAACAGTCCCATGTTTTCACGTCTTTGTGAACCTGGGGCAGAGGTTACCAGCCGCGTTGAAGAGGCTTTCTAGTGCTTAGCTTCTCCAAGATCTCTGCTCCTTTGCACATGAATTGGTCAGTGTGTCTGAGATCATGAACAGATCAGGCAGCAGGAAGACAGGGCCGCACCAGACCACCCTGAGCTTTCATCTGCTCCTGTATTGCTTTCATTTTCTTCTTCATAAGTATGATGACATGGCTGAGGGAACCAGGAGGTGATGATTCTGGTGGTGATTTAGTCTGGGTTTGTCAGACTGACCCATATCACTCAGCAGCGCTTATGCCTGGTGAGGGCATGGTATCCACCTCGAGATCTGTGAGACGCTCGGTGAGATTTTTGGGTGAGCTCTGCGAGGTATGTGTACCAATGGGTATTAGATCAGATATGACATATGTGTAGAAAGATGTGCATGAAGCATATAAAAGAGAGATGTTGCTTGTTCTCTAGGTATATGTGAGAAAGAGCTTCAGTCAGTGACAGCGTCCGCCAATCAATCAGTTAATTCTTTGTCAGTGGATGAATCAGTTATTACACAGGTTTGTCAGTGTTGGGGGGCGCACACTTTACCGTTGATGTTGTGTTCCCAGTCAGCTCCCGCAGTGCCCGGGGGTATAGCAGATTGCGCTCTTGCCCGTACGGGTGTTTATTCAGATCCTGTGTATGCAGCTGCTGTGGTGCCCTTTAAGTGTTACTGTAGCTTGGAGAGCAACAGGTGTGACTTTGCTAGAGCTCCTTAAGTAGATGGAGACGACTGTGGTTCCTTGTGTTGCTGACGCGCTCACAGATTGATCCACAGACACGTGGCTCCTCTGATTGACGAAGGAAGCGTGTGATGATGATGACGTTGATGATGACATCACAAGGTCAGATGGTCACAGCTCCATGTAGAAGTCCAACTCTGCCTGTGTGATTTGTGAGCAGCTGGTGGTTCTTAATTACCGCACACTCATACCCTGATTGCAAATCAGCTGTTCCTGATTGGAGGCCTCAGGGCCAGCCCACTTCTCCCCGACCGGCTGGCTGCGTGTTGTCGTCAGGATACGGCTGCTTATAGTACAACCGCGCATGATTGCAGGATGGGAGGGGCCTCATCCACTGGAGAGTGGCCTCATTAACAAGAGCCTAGATACTACAGTGGAACACCACCTTGGCTTGTGCCGGGTGTCTTCCTTTTGTTGGGTTTGATTAACAGACTTCTGCATCAAGTCTTACTTAGAATAGCTGGTGTTGTGTGTGTACTTAGTGTAACTTAGTTTAGAAGAGTGGATATTTATTTGTCTGGGTGCAGGTTTCTTTCAACAAAGGGGGAGGTATCTCCCTCATGCTTGATGTGTGCATATGCCTGTTTCAATGTTTCTCCAGAATAAAAGAAGTCGGGATTCTGGCTTGTGTATTGGCACAGCGCAGCGTTTATTTATGTACTGGCGATGTGATGACACCGTCTTTGTGCGTAACAGTTCCTAAGCCAACAGCTAGCATCTTACTAGGACCTGGCCTCCTGGTCCCAGCATTCCCAGCTCCTGCTTCCTTTCAATAACCCGTGTATGTGACAGAATGCATGGGCCTCCTCTTGCTTTCCGGGGGTGGGGGATGTGGTGGGTGATTTAAAAAAAATCTGAAAAGCAGTCAGGTGATTTCATTAGGTGGCAATCACCGTCATGTGATATCTTTCCATTTATAGCTAATGGTACATTAGTATAACAGCACACCACCCCTGAAACAGACATAGACTGCTACCCCCGCATCCCCCGTCCCCACGAGCCCAACGGGGCAGCCGGGGGCCATGAGTAGCTCTGCTCATCCTCACTATGAACATGTTCCAGTAGTATCCCTGGCAGCTGATGTGCTACCGTGGCAACTGGATCCATCATTCCCCGGCGCCTCTGTTCGTGAAGAACCTGGCAGATGCCATTAAAATGCACAAATGACACCACAGCGCCAGAGGATGGCATTTCTCCACTAGAGATGTCAGTCAAGAAAACAGGGTCGTCTCAGCCTGACTGGCAGTTACAGCACCCAAATGAAATAACCCTTGATCATCCTACAGTAGCGCCCCCCAGGCCAGATGCTGGGTAGCAGTGGAGCTGAGTGATTTCTGCTGCCATTTTTCCCTATATTGAAACGGCAGGATGTTTAAAAGCCTAATCGGTGATTGCATCTATCAGCTTACATCAGAAAGAATCAGAGGCATCTCAGCATTCTCTGAAGGATGTTTTCGTTCTCTGCCTGTGGTTAAACGGCTTATTGCAGGAGGGTGCTGCAATAAACAGACTGACGTCATATTGATAGCTGTGTGACATGCAGTAATATACCGCTTGCCTCCCGGCACAGGACCACCTGGAGCGTATCCCTGTCAGGATAGGGAAAGGTTGGGGTTCACCCTGGACTGGATGTCAGTACTTCACACATCGTATAGGCACACATACACAGGATAGGAAATACCTTACTCTGCTTTTTTGGACTGTAAATAGCGGGTAAATCTGTGGGGGAGCGTGCAAACTGCGTACACTGAATAGGGGCGGGATTCGAACCCTGTTCAGTGACATGTGCGGCCTTGCCTAATGTAATTGTGAGACAGGTCACAGTCATGGGCTGCTATGCTCCTTTATGTGTCTTTCGCTTTGGGTCATCCATCACTTCCTCAGTCACATGGGTGGGGGGGATTTATGCTGAGAGTTTGTGAGATCCCCACCCCACCAGATCAGTTTTCCCACCGGTCAGATGCAGCACCTTCTCTCCCCAAGAGGGTAGAAAGAGGGTGAGATGGAGCTGATAAGCTCCAGCTCTGTGGCACCCCCTGCAACCAGTGATAATAATGCTTGTCCTGGCCTCTTTCCAACAGGGGCATTCCTGGCAAGAAGTGTGGGACCATCATTGTGAGAGCAGAGGAGCTGAGCAATTGCCGGGTGAGTGAGCAGCACTTCCAGCAGGCCATGCGCTGCGTGTGGCTCCAGGCGAGGTCACCTTTGCGGAAGGTCTCGCGTCTCCTTCTGGGCCACAGGGCAGCTTTACGCCACATGTATAATCGGTGCATTGTTACATATTTACTGTAAAGGCACTTTCTGCCTTTATTATTCACTTCATAATAAATATCAATAAATACCCACTGAACAAAGGAAGTAAGTAATATCATTGTAATATAATTGACATCACTGTATATTTGTGTGTTCTTCGTCATTTTGCTTCTAAAGAATAAATGATTAAATAAATAATGACCATTTAGCTCCGGGCCTGTTCTTCCATCTTCTTGTCTGCTGTCCTCCAGAACGGGAGTTCTCTGTTTTTCTGTGTCTTCCTGTCCCACTGTCCTCTGAACCCTGTTCTGTCCCTTGTCAACCGGATTGCTGTCCTCTGTCCTCCTGTCCTGTGTCCTCACGCCCATGAGTTGTACTGCCTGAATGGAGGCTGGATGGAGTGTGTGCAGTGGGTGAAAATATTGCTTACTGTAAGCTGAAGTCTCTGGATTTTGGCTGCCAATCTGAGCTGAAATATGCTGGTGTATTAAAGGATCCAATGAGATCAAGTGAGAGTAGGAGCATGGTTTAGGTTTGGCTCGTCCCAGCATGAGAATGAGGCTTCCCTAGGTTGGACCTGTTCTGCTGCTGCATTCATCAGAAAGATCCCCATCTGTTTAACCTTTCAGAGGAGTGAAAAGCTCTGACAGTGTCTTCTGTGAACTGGATGCTGTCTTCTGTCCAGTGGTGTGTGCAACTATTGAAATTAAAGTATTTGTTTCTCTTAGGAGTCTGTAATGATGCAGTTTTGTGGCAACAAACTGGACAAGAAAGACTTCTTCGGAAAATCCGACCCGTTTCTGGTCTTCTACCGTAGCAATGAAGATGGAACGTGAGTAGATCAATGAGATGGACAGATGAGGGATGGATAGATGGGTGAGGGAGATCTTTGTTTGTCCCTGTACTGCCAGAACTTGGAAACACTGCTTGTACACAATATGGTAACAGCTCACAGACAAAAAAACTGCTCATAAACAGTATGGTAACAGCTCAGAGACAGAAACACTGCTTATGCATATGCAGTAATCAATACAAATTGCAGTAGACTGGATATAGAAACTCCTCTTCTCCGTTGTCCTGGATCAGTTTAGAGACTGACATGTATGAAAAATTCTCTTTATTTTAACTTTTAAGACTTGCTGGCTGAAATGCAGTGAGCACAACAATCAGTGTATCCTCTGTAACAAAGTGCAGCATGGCACTGACCCATTTTGGATAGTCTGAGGGGTTTCACATGGGTCTTCAAGGCAGCTTACATGTATACGTCATCTGAACCAGTACACTGGTATAACCTAATGTTGATTGTCCACATGCAGTTACGGGACAAGCCTATCTTCAGGCTGCTTTCCTGTAAACTTGGCACAGGATACAAACGCGAATGCTTCTCGGTTGCAGGTTTACGATCTGCCATAAGACAGAGGTGGTGAAGAACACCCTGAACCCTGTGTGGCAGGCCTTCAAGATCTCCGTCAGGGCCCTCTGCAATGGGGACTACGACAGGTGAGGGGGTGGGGCTGGGCCACTCTTCTCCATAAAAAAAACAGTCTTTTCCATGTAGCAGATGATAAAAAATGGGTCTCATGGTGGCATTCGCTGTGTGTTTGCTGCGATGTCAGAGCATTCCTACAGCCGGCTGTTACCTAAGACAGTGCAGTTGGCTGGCTCAGGAGGACCTGAGCCTGGCCAGGCTGGGTGCTTTACCCACATGGCCTGGAGTCTATATTTACTGATGCTTCACGCAGTCCGTCCCACTGCCTATGATTAACCAGGAGCGGCGGCTCCAATCAGGAACAGTGGCAGGATACGGTGGCGGCATTCTCCATCCCTCTGTAAGGGCCACGGGAGACATAGCATTGCCGCGAGGCTCATGTCTCCATGGCGATCAGGCACCACGCTGTTCCTCTTCAAAGTGGGAGTCTCCGTCCATCTGGAGGGGCCGGTGCAACCTGTATTCGGCAGCTGAATCGTTTGCAGACAAAAAGTTGGATATTAACGGATTAGTGCAGGATTCCTCTTGGATGCCATGTTTAATCGGTGCCTGGTTACGCTGGATCCCTTGATCCTCGTGGAACAGGGTTTACCAGTCAGTCTCTGCACTGAACCGTGTTATTGTCTGACTCCAGGGGAAAGGCCAGAGCAGCATGGACGCAGGCAGACCGATGGGTGCCATGATTTCACATTGGGGGGGTAGCCTCCCAGAGGAATATGCATGTTTGGGAACCTCAGAACGGCGAACTGTGTAGTGGGTGATCAATGCTCAGGGGCAATTCTAGGATCTTTTTTAAGCCCACTAGTCGCATGTAGCATAGTGCCGTCCCATTGATCACACACAGCAGAGTGCCAGGCTGCTCATTACATGCAGCAGAGTCCCACCCTGCTAGTCGCATGCAGCAGAGTACTGGCCTGATGAGACTCACTGTGACATCACTGTCCCTGCAGGACAATCAAGATTGAAGTCTATGACTGGGACCGAGATGGCAGGTGAGGTCTCCTCTTCCTCTGTGCGTTTTTCCTTGTGTTCCCTGCCCTTTCTTCCTTTCCCTGGACTTTTTCCCGTACTTTCCTGTTTTCCCCCTGGTCAGTTCTCTGCCAGGATTCCTCTCTGGGTCATGACATACACAGCAAACGAGGGTGTGGGGGGAGCAAATCAGGGAGCTTGTGCACATGCTTGTGTTTGTGTGCAGTACGTCATGCTGACAGGCACACGTGGGTATGTATAATGCATCACGTTGACATGCTCTTTATGGTGACTTGCAGCCACGACTTCATTGGCGAGTTCACCACCAGCTACAGAGAGCTGTCCAGGGGTCAGTCTCAGTTCAACGTCTATGAGGTGAGGTTGCGATCCGGCTGAGGACCGCCAAACTGCCACCTCAGTTCGAGGGTGCGCCCTATCTGCTGATGAGTGGCATGGCTGTTTTGGGGACTTTACTCTATCTGTTGAATGTAAACAGGCAGTGATTAGCTGGGTGAGGTAACCCCTCCTTTCCCCCACTGGTAGTACTCAAGGTCTGCACGTGAACATTTAATGACAGAGGGCCAGCCTGACACCCCCCCCCCCCAAGAGAGCTGAACAAATGGTGGTTAATTAAGGCACACTATTTAGAGTGGAAATAACACAGGCGAGGAGTTATTTTAGGCAGGCTGTGTTTGTCTGATGACACCGTTACATTGCATGCAGTCATTAACTTTAAAAATGCTGCTTGCACATAAGGATTTGCCATAAATTCTTACGTTGGGATCATGGCGAGTTTTTCAGCAACTCTAATCCCAACATGATAACTGTAATCCCTACCCACCCTAACCTCATCCATAAGTAACCAAACAAAATACAAGACTTTTGGCATTTTTAGGTCAGTCACAGATATTTATAAAATTAGTTTCCCCATGTGGGACCAATGGTTTTTCACATTGTAGGGACGTGTAAAATATACGGGGGGGGGGGCTTATATTGACATTTGGTCCCCACGGTGTGGAACTTTTTAGCTTGTGGGAATATTTTTCAGGGCTCCACAGCATGATCCTCAGTTTTACAAAATGTGCGACTACAATTAAAAAGCCTAAAATAGCCAAAAGCCTTGCATTTTGTTTGGTTATGTATGGTTTGGGCTGGGTAGGAATTAAGTTGTTATAGTTGGGATTTGGGTCATGCCCAAATAAATGATTGGATCATACAGACAATGATAGGAATATATGAACCGTGTGTGTTTGCATATGCACATGTCTGATCTCCTTGTTTGTCACACACATCCAAGACCATATGTCAGATTCTCTGAGCTGGCCTTTTAACTCCATGATCACGGACTGCGATTTCTATCGTTGGAGTTGTACTCTACCGGGTCCCTTGATGAGAAAGGATTCACAGCTGGGACGAGGAGTACTTGCAAGCCATGGGTTTATTTTCTGCAGATTATAATTCGGGAGCGACAATCTGACATACATCCAGCATGTACAGGAAGAGGCTCAACCATGTGTATCAGCTCTGTCCTTCTTATAGCCCTTCTGGGCATCTCCCCCCTCTCTCGGTACCTTCCATCTACGTGGCCACCACATGTTTGGCATTTGCTCTAGTTTGTCAGCCAGTCCTTGTCCTTGGGGAAGGCTCAAGATAAGCAAGGGCTTCTTACATGGTTTCTCTGCCTCCTCTATCAATCTTGATTGGATCACCCTCCCCTGGTGGCGCCAGTACGTCCCTGCTTCGATTTAGCCACGGCCCTATAGAATTATTCCCTCACTATCCTGGAGTCAATACACGTCCTCGATAACCACATGTCATGCATAATGTTGCCCTTTAATTTCTCATTAATGATGTGACGACCGTAATCTTGAAAGACTAGCGTCGCGGCTGACAGATTTTGTAGACCATGTAGGAGGACAGGCAGATGATGTGGAAATAAAAGACCTTCAGGGGGTAACAGGACTTTCAGAGAAATTCAACTAAGAGCCCAAAATGTGAAGTAATACCTTAATTCAGGCTCATGATATCGAAGGGGTTGTTCTCATGATGCCTTGTGGAATTAATCTGCAACAAGTAATATTCACAAATATGTTTGCATCATTAGTTAATCTGTGTCGCAAAGGATAAGGATAACCTGTGTTTCTACAGGTTATTAATCCAAAGAAAAAGGGAAAGAAGAAAAAATACATAAATTCAGGAACGGTGAGTATTACAGTACCAACTATTGAATTGTTAGTCTGTAGGTCCTGGGTTTCACTATGCATAAACATGTAAAACGGTATCATCGTGAATACACCATAAAACAGGTTTGCATTCATAATGTTTTGTCCTCACTGCCCTTAAGTATGTATGTCCTCTTACTGCACATTTGAATGCGCTTGAATCTCCTTAATGATCCGCCAATACATTTCAGACGTGTTGAAGATTACAGAGCCCAACCTCACTGGTCATTAGCATAGTGGTCAGTGTGAGACCTCAGGCTTCTGGCTTGATATTTAATGAGCAGTCGGCTCTGTCTGTGGGATTGAACATTACAAAGCCACGGCATGCATATTTGTGTGTGACACGGAAAACTTTTATTTATTAAGACCAACTGTGAAAATTTTATTCAAGCACAAAGCCTCCAAAAAACATTTGAGGAGGCGGAGGACTGTTTTTTAAAGGTCATTTTCCCAAAATGGTTCCTTTGTAAAACAGCGTCTCCCCAACAGGTAACTCTGCTGTCTTTCCTTGTTGATACCGAAGTCACTTTTCTCGACTACATTAAAGGCGGGTAAGTAAAGTAAAACCAACATCCATTCATTTACCAACCCACTTATCCTATTGGGTTGTGGGAGGTGGGGGTCCCAAACCTAGGGGGCTGCCCATTGCAGGGCACACTCACACACCATTCACTCACACATATGGGCAATTTAGTAACTCCAATTAGCCTCAGCATGTCTTTGGACTGTGGGGGGAAACCAGAGTACCCAGAGGAAACCCCATGACGACACGGAGAGAACATGCAAACTCCACACACATATAACCCAGGCGGAGTTACACTTAAACCCAGGTCCCACTGGTGTGAGGCAACAATGCTAACCACCATGTCACAACATGTCAGATCAATTCCATTCTGTTTCAAATGGTTGACACTCACGATACTTAGCCACAAGAGAATCATCATAGACATATGTAACAGCGGGGATTTGTAACCACGAGGTAAAATCTGAGTAAAAAGACCACAGCGATCCCACAGTCTAGGGGTGGGGAACCTGATCCATGGAGGGCCAATGCAGCTGCGGGTTTTTGGGAAGACCTCTCCATCAGCCAATCAACAGTGGTTCTCAACTGTAGGCCAGGGGATCCACTGTTATTGGCTGATTGAGAGGTCATCCCAAAAGCCTGCACCCACCGGCCCTCCATGGAACAGGTTCCCCACCTCAGGACAGGACCTTTTGTGTTAGCTTTAGGTTATGTGTTGAAAGGAATTTTAACTGATGGCCTTCCTTCAGCACCACTGTTAGGGCAGCCAGTGATGCCACATCTGTGCCAGTTTAAAGTTCCAGGCATTGTGGGGGAAACAAACATGGAATAGAAGATGCCCACAATATCTATACATCGATACATGATAGGCATACTGTGTCAAGATCAGCTGCGGCCTTAATTAGGAAAAAGACATACGGCAGCATTACATACGCCTAAGGCATGAAATGGTCAGTCTTCAGTGTGCATGACTTACATGACTGAGGGGGCAGAACCTACAGACCCAGAGTCCGGTAGCTGAAAGGTTTACTGGCAGCATAGCTGACAGTATGATATATCAATCCTGTGAATTGAAAGAAGGAGCAGATATAGAGTGAAACAAGCACTGGTCCCAACACTGATCCCCGAAAAACTCCATATCTGACCCGTGATAATGAGGGAGTGCAGTTGGTATATTTCTGAACATAATGATAATGATTATTTGAGCAAGAGGAATATCACTTATGAACAGGGAGACAATGCAAGCAGCAGATAATGACAAACAGCGTTAGAAGCACCTTGAAGAATTAGGGCACTCTCTGTCCGTCTCTGGTTATATGAGTTTCTTTGTTGTGGCGGGAATGGAAGCCATAATTTGTGTGCCATGTTATTGGTGAGTCAGTATGGCCTTTCAGTAGATGAATGTATGTCAGGATGTTAGGCTTCCTAAGCAGAAGTGTGCAAGCAGCATCCCCACAAGCCGGCCTTGTCTAACTCTCCGGTCGGCTCCTGACGTCCTAGCAGGAGGAGCTGAGTGGAATGCTGCCCATGTCCTGCAGGTCCCCATGTGTGCATGTTAATTACTGCGGTGAATGAACAAGCCAAGTGCATTCCTGTCGATTTGTCACAGGAGGAAACGGGTGGCTCCGCTGAACTCGATTGCGGTTTATATTTAGAGTTTTGGTCCGCCGCTGGTAATTAGCACGCTAAACGGACGAGTTCAGCTGCGCGTCTCTGAAGCGAGGGCAATGTGTGGGCGAGGCCCGTTCTCGGAGGCTCCCTGCCGGCACAGTGACGCCACAGCGCCTGAGTGCTGCTCCTCTACCTCCTCGGGCGTTTTTACTGCATTGCCGGATTCATGAAATATAGATGAGGGCACAGCTTCTTTCAGAGTCATGCTAATGCTGCGGAAAAAGGCTTTGTAATGCATAAAAAACTCATGGGAGACAGAGATTAACTGTGTTTATTATTTTATGTTTGCGTCATATCCGTTGTTCCCTTAGCAAATGCCTTACCCTGGATTCTTGTAATACTCAGAGTGCCTTGCTGGAGGTTAACGGCAGAGTCATGTAAATATGGGGGATTTTTGTAGAATCCCCGGGATTTACAACTACCTGAAACTGTGTAAACACACTCCTGTGGGACGATTCTGTTGTGTTTTTTGTCAGCCCCTCGCATAACTCATTGGCTGTGTTTATAGTTAGCAGTTACTAACCATCATGTGATCATTAGTGCCACCTGAAGCTGCAGTAACAACTGATGTTCAGACACACTTTATGAGCAGCACATTTCATCACAGGACCAGAAAAACACTTAAAGTGACTGCAGTCGAGACGAAAATTCTCACCTACAGTTGAAACCAAAAGTTTACATACACTGTATATAAAGACATACACTCACCTAAAGGTTATTAGGAACACCTGTTCAATTTCTCATTAATGCAATTATCTAATCAACCAATCACATGGCAGTTGCTTCAATG
>JABFDZ020000001.1:8901719-8916067 GCA_019775955.2 Pollimyrus isidori
GAGGGGTGGGGGGCACACAAGTGGGGAGGTGAGGGGTAGGTGGCACACAGATGGGTAGTGGTGGGGGCACACAGGTGGGGAGGTGAGGGGTAGGGGGCACACAGATGGGGAGATGAGGGGTGGGGGCAGACAGGGAGGTTGGAGGGACACATAAACAGGGTGGAGGAATTGGGGGCACACATGTCACAGTAGGGGGGTAAACAGATGGGCAGCTGAGAGGGTGCGGGAGTTGTGCAGCACACAGACGAAGTGTGGGTGGCCATCATTGGGACAGAAGGTGGAGGTGTCTGACGGGACCTGGATCATTACCTTAAAGTGGCCTGTTAGACACCAGCCTTGTTATCATCATAAGCCCATTGCACCACATGTCTGGGATTCCTCACGGTGCTCAACAGAAAAGAGTCAGTGAGGTTTAAGTCACATGGTATCCTGCGGTGGTCTGTGATACTGTCACGCAGTTAAAGCCCACATCCACTCTCTGTGAAGATGGGCATGGGGCTCCTCCCTGATGGCCCTGGGCACCTTGGGCATTGGTGAGCCACTGGCTATAGGGACCCCAGAGGGGCCCGCTCACCCTTTACTCCTTCTCTTTGTGCAGTTTGTCCCATTCCGGGATTACGTCGACCGGACGGGGAACCATGTCCTCAGCATGGCCCGGCTGGCCAAGGATGTGCTGGCAGAGATTCCCGACCAATTTCTGTCCTACATGAGGACCCGGGGGTTCAAGCCCTCCCCTGCACCCCCCCCTTACACCCCACCGGGACACCCCCTGCAGACTCAGATCTAATGGGTGATCATGTCCGGCCACACACACACACACACACACACACACACACATGCGCGTGCACACACACCTACACATATTTTTGGGGTCTCCCATCCTTGGGAGTTGGTGTCCCTCAGAATGGGGGGAGGCACAGTAGACATGTTTACTTCCTTTTCAAGTTCTTCTGTCACAGAGCTGGACGTGGGTCCTCCTGTAAGCCTGGGCTCCTGCTCCGTGGGACAGGCCAAAACGTCCAGACAGCACCTGCAACCCTGCGACTGTTGTAAATAACTCTGGGAATGCTTTTCCTCTCTCTCTCAATGTTTACATGTTGATGAGCATTTTTAAAGTTGGATACTTTTATAATGCTGAAGTTTGTGATATCTCCACTGCCGGCGTGTCGCTTTGGCAGGCCCCGTGGCAATCAGCCGGTCGCCAGGGTCCTCTGCCCTCACGGCCTCCTCACGTCCTTCTGAAAGCTCATTTGCTGCTCTCTTAACTGCCTTGACACGAGGGTGATTTTCCACCGGGCTGGCTGGCGCCAAGTGGGGACACACACGCTTTCGTTAACGTACGCTCGCGCACCGCGTTTTTAACGTAAATGTCGAGGCATGGGTAACTGAAGTTTTGTTTGCTGAATTTGGACATTTTCAGTGGTATGACGTGTTGATCTGCAAATTGTTATGGTCCTCATATATCTATGCACAGTTTGAAATCTCACCTGAGGTCCAGTAACACTTAGCCCCGAAAATACTGAGGTGGAAAATTGAACAGATAAAACTACAGGAAGTGAATAGTGATTTCACATTTGTAACAGCGCGTTTGATTAAAATGGCCAGTGGACTCGGAGCTGTGCACTCTGCAGTGCAGTAGGGGCAGTGTCCTCTGTCACTGTGGTCTGGTGATGTCATCATTCACTAGAGCCAGGTTATTTAACTGGTATAACTGGATTGTTGTGCTTTTATATGAATACCAATGTACAGTACACACCAAGAGATGGTGGTTGGTTTCCAGGAAGAACTTCCTCTGGGAACCATGCAAGAAGCAAAGAGGTCATCCCACTGAGGACTTTTAATGAAACTCTTTTAATTAAATACGGGTTGAAGTTAGTAATCGGGAGAGGTGCTGTCTGAAGGATTGGAAACTCACTGTCTCAGTCATCACTCTTGCTACTCGGATAAGAAATCTGGGTATTGATCACCACCAGTCTTAAACACACACACATGCCATTTTAAAGTATTTTATTATTATGTCATCATTCAGTACTTTTGCAAAAAGGCAGCACACCTGAGGTGACTTTTTTTACACTTTGATCATAAGAAAACCAGAGATGTCTTTCAGTGTAATATTGGATATTGTTTGCCTGCATGAACTGGCATGAACAGAGCTACTGCTCTTTATGGAGAAACATACTGTTTTCTTACAGTGTCATGTGACTCTCCCTGTGATGCCAAGCCCAGTGATATGTGATCACATGTGAGCCAATGGGGCAACTGTGTTTAGGTGTAGCACCTGAACGTCGACTTTGTTTACTGAAGATCCAAATAAATTAATATCTGCCTGCTATATTCTCACATAACACTCAAAGTGTTGCATGGGCACTTTGACAAGACCATGGATCAGTTTTTTTTGTTTGTTTATTTTGTGAGAAGTGTATCTTAAACAAACAAGATGGCCTTAAACTCTCACAGGATTCTTGGAATTGTGCGATGCCTTCAGATATTTGAAAATTGTTCTCTATTTTGTGTCAGTGTTCAGTTGCTCTGTTCAGTATATTTTCTTTGCACCAAACCCTGAATACGACGTTGTACTTTTGGAAACAGTGAATAATCATATAAAGCATGTTGGGAAGTACTTAAAATATATTTGATTGTCTGGAAATCTGTATGAGAATAACTATTTCTGTAACAAAGTACCCATTTTTTAATAAATATTGTTACTAAACCAATTTTATTCTCAGTGTGATTTAACAGGAAAAAAGGAATCTGTAATCAAAATGCAAATGTGTTATAATAAACAATTATTGAAATACATCATGCTGCAGCATTTACCCCCAGTGAAAGTCACCACACAGAGCAGGAGCTGCAGATCACCATGGCACATGGCTGCCGTTCCAGAACATGCAGAATCGCTGCATTGTTTCCCGTTTAAAGAGGCCGCTCTGTCCTTGAACTGCAGCTCCTGTGGTATTTTTTGAGACCCTTTATCAAGCAGCTGTGTGCCGCTTGCTGCTGGTAGCTGGGACTGGGCCAGGCCTGGACTGGACCCCACAGATACATCTACTCAGCTGCAGTGGATGCTCATCAGCCAGAGCTGTCCCTCTCTGGAGTGCCCGTCTGCGGTCTGTCTGTTTGCAGGGTCTGTCTGTCGGCTCCTTCAGCAGCATTACAGAAGCTGCATCGCTGTGGATTATTTGAGTTTTAATTATAGCTGAGAGTGCATACCTCTGCCACCCCCCCCCCCCCATCCTCTGCTTCAGATGTTTCACCTGTAGGGGGGGGGACAAACTTCGTTAACGGAGGTAACAATCACCGTGATGAAGCTGGGTATCACATGCGGGCAGACATTTATTCTCAAATAACATTTCCCTAGGACATGCCTGAAAGTGCCTACTGTACAGTGATAGTGATGTTATGAAACTTGCCACTTGTGCAGTAGACAGCCATATTGGCATCAATGAGTGAAACTGCGCACAGACATTGACACTGTCAAAGGAAACCACCCCAGCTCCTGCCGGTATTGCTGGTGGCAGCTCTCACACTTCCAAGGTTTGCTGTGTGTGTGTGTGTGTGTGTGTGTGTGTGTGGTCCAGGTATACCTTACCTTGTGGGGACCAAATGTCCCCACAATGTGATGAATACCCCTTGTTTTACCTTATGGGGACTCATGCTCCCAGGGGCGCCGCTAGCAATTTTGGGCCCTATGGCAAAATATGAGGTTAGGCTCCCCTAGGTAGTGTTATTAATAATGCAGATCTCTGGGGGGCCCTAAAGGGCGTGGGCCCTTAGAATTGTCCCAACTTTCCCCCCCTTAGCGGCGCCCCTGCCTGGTCCCCATATGGAAAAACTATTTTATAAAAATCCATGACTGCAATTAAAAAACTATAAATACAAAAACTCTTGTTTTGCTTGGTTACTTATGGTTATGGTTAGGACTGGGTAGGGGTTAAAGTTATCATAGCATTAATATTTTTCCTACAGAAGTGAATGAGCGAGCCCCTTCGGGATATGACTATACAACTCTGTGTATATGTATGTGTGTGTGTGTGTGTGTGTGTATGGGGCCTCTCTGTGGGTAGGGTGATTTATCCCTACATGAGGAACTGAGTGTGATGTCTACATATACATCTTAATGTGTATGAGTGCATGTTGCTCAGTGAGGGAGTGCATAAAATCCCAGATGCCCTTCTTCCTGGGATATTCAATGTGTGTTTGAGAGATTGGCTTTCTCTTAGAACATGACTTTGACCAGGGAGCTTCTGCCGCATTACACCATGCGTAAACTGTTTAAAACCTGACAGGCTTGCTCAGTTTTGTCTGGGTCCATAGAGAGGTGCGGCTCTTTTTTAGTCATAACCCAGTTTGTCTGAAGCATCCTCCAATCAGGGGACGATGGCTCCTGTCTGCTGATTGGTCAGTGCAAGTACAAGGTGAACACACTACGGGAGATCCCCCAAAGCTGAGGGATGATTGGCCATGTTTCACTCTCTCCATTGAGATTTAAAGACAAAGACAGCCACTTGCCATCCACAGCGTGTCTGGGGAAGAGGAAAGCACCAACAAATTAAATTGCCATAGGGTAGGGATGTCCTCATGCCATTATGGCTTCACCATCAGTTAAACACAAGACTAAAACCTATCAGGACAGCATGACATCTCTTCAGCCACAGACGAACATTTATTCATGTAGTTGCTCCGTGAGCGAGAAGTTCAACGAAACAGTCCAGGCCTGGAAGAATCTGACCACCAAGCCGTACCAACACCACCGCTGAGCTGCAGTGAGTCTTGCGAGGTGGGGGTCGATAATCAGTGGGTACTCAGCAGCGGCCTCTGGTCGATACAGCCAATTTCTAACAACCCTCAGTACAGACCTGCCATTCAACTGCCAATGAATCAGGCCAGTGGGTCGTTATCGCAGAAGCCAGAAGGTTCCTCCTGTTCAGTGCATCAATAAGCATCTTGGTCAGTCATATGGTAGGTTCAAGAGGATTCTGGGTAATTGTTCTGTGTGGGACACTTCTGTGTGGGTATTCAATGGTGCATTTGTGCTGAAGGTTAGAGTCTCTGTGTGATATTGCACAGATAAAATATTTCAGAGTCCCCTTAGTGAGGTGGGGTGTTGGTGCGACCATCATTAACCCCAACTTGCTCCAGGTGGACTATCCCTGAATTTTGAAAAAATGAAAGTCGTTCTGGATAAGAGCATCTGCTAAATTTGTGTCTACAGAAATACCAAGGTACAGAAACAGCATACGTTGGATGTAACTCTCCATAAAGTCCAAATAATGAGGCTGAAGAGAAAATTAGAATTTCAGTTTGGAATCCTGGATAAAGGGTAAAGTAGAGTCTTACATTAACTGTGCATAATCCATGGGGAAGGGCTGACATAGCAGGCTTCTGTAGAGAAAAACGGGCTTATGTATTCAGCCATTTAAAAGGTTTCCACTCATTTTCATGCTCATCATCAGTAGCATTACATTTCTTGGGTCAGGATCGAAACCCATCACCAGACAGTCAACTTAGAACCTTGTTCGCTCTGGCTTTTTGCATGGAATCGCAGAGTTGAGAGTCTCCTTTCCCTTCAAGGTCCTGGACGGCCCCAGGCAGTGATGCTGAATCTTGGCTACACTCATCCTCCTCTTACTGTTCCTTAAGAGACTCCCACAGGACTGAAAATATAGGGCACGGGTTTTTATTTCACTTCACTGATTGGAAAATAGGTTATCTCCATGTTTTTCCATTTTTCACATTGCGCATTAATCTTTTTACACTTTTCGACAAAACAGTCTACTGGGTGTCCTATTTCATCAGTAGGTCATAGTAGTTGGGATATTTGTACTGGACTTCAGTTCTGTGTCTGTGGCATGGAAGGTGAGCCCATTTCAGACGCTCTGCAGTGCTGAGGAGCCTCGCATTTTGCACATTTTGAGACTCAAGTCAAAGTAGTTGGAAAGTGATAGGTTGATGCGACTGAGTTTAGCCATCATTGGGATGTCACGTGATGTGATTTCCATGTTGTGTGAATTGCTCCACCCCTGGCCGTGTGCCATGATTAGAATGACATTGAAGTGATAATTGTGTTTTGGTTTTAGCACCTAATTAACTGCGCTTGGAATCTGTCAAGTGTAAGTGTCCTTGTTTCTCTGTCTGCTTTCATTATTTTGTTGTGTTTTCGATGGTTTTTAAATTACATTGTCATTCCGTATTCTCCAGCTGGGTTTATTGTAGAGTGATCAGCCTTACAGCTGTGTTCCTTGGGCCTGGCATCCGCAGCCAGCTGCTCTCCATCTTAAAAATAATCAGGCATGACATTGACTGGTGACTGAACAGCTAAGCTGGGCTGAAGAGGCATAAGACCCTTGATGGACAGGTTTCTTGCACCAAGATGGCGGCACGGTAATAGCATGCAACAGTTTTTCCAGACCCAAATGGTGCTGTTTTGCAATCTGGTCAGTGTTGCACTCTCTTCGGTAGTGCCACTGTATTTTCTTATTGCACTATGCTGCAGTGTTTGCACATACGTGCTCTTTATGCCATTCTGTGTAGCTTTGGAAGTCCTGTCTTTTTAATGTAGCACCATGGTCCTGAGGGAACGTTGTTTTGTTACACTGTGTACTGAACCAATCGCATAAGGCTGAAATGACAATAAAAGCCACTTGATTTGATTCGATTTAAGAATGGACAGATACCTCAGAATGGACAGGCAAATCTGAATAGACAGACATTTCCAAATAGATGAGCATCTCCCACTGGACAGGCATGTCCAAATAAATGGGCAAATTTATATGTATGGACCTCAATGTTACTAAGGAAGATGTAGAATGTGACAGTAAAACTGAAGATCTGTTGGTGTGGCATCCTGGGGTGCGATGTGTCAGGTGTAAGCGGCATGCCTTGCGTAGCACTGATGCTCCTCAGAATGCTAATGCTGGTTCCCCCGCTTCAGTACTTCTGGGTCTCTGTCACCCCCCCCCACCACCACCACCCCAACTCAACAGAATTTACCACATGCTCATTTTAATAAGCTTGACATGAAATTTGCCAGCTAGATTATGCAAAGATTCAAAAGCAATAAGTGTAAGCTCACCTCCCTGACAACCACGTCACTCCGGAAACCCTCTTCAGTAATTGGATCTCTGTATCGTAATGCTGTTTAAATCCATGGACGCATGCAGTGTTATTAATGAAATGGGCGATAACAGAGAGATCCATGTGATTGGTGTGTTTCTTAGTACCTTAGAGTCCCCCGTGGGGGAGAGATCATAAGAAAATATAACTGTTAGTTTTTCTTTGGCAGTTAAGCTGTGGAATCGAAAGTATGTTGAGCTCTTTAAAACCCCACTGTGATCCTCATCCAGGACAGTGTCTTTGCTCTCTGTCTGCTGTCAGTGTGGCGGGGATCAGTGCTTGGTTCAAGCCACTTGTAGGTAATGACATCAGCTGTGGAGGCAGGTTAAAGCAGGAGGTGATAACTGTGGCATGATTCCATCCTCTATAGGCGCAGCTATAGCTTTGGTGCTGTACCATCTCAGATTAGCATGACGTCAGTCAGCGTGACTCCCACTCTGAGGCAAACAGACCCCCTCCCCCAACTCAGGGTGGGGTGATTCTGTCTTGTCCTGTTTCACTATCCTCACCCACTACCTGTGCCAAAGGCAGCTTCAACCTTGCTTAAAATCTATCAGAGAAATGGAGATATTAGCCTACATCTTAATGTGACATTAGAGTCACGCATCTGAGCCTGACCTCAAGTGTGGTGTTCTCCGTGCTGTGATGGCAACTTCTTTTGCTGCCACCAACACCTTGCTTGCAATGCTGATCGCCCCAGGCCAGAAGGGGGCGCCTGTGTGCGGTCTCCGCTCAGATTGCCTTCCCCTGGGTCCAGAGGCGACTACAGCGTGGCTTTAAATATCTCCACAGCCTAAAAATACCCCACGGGTGCCACTGGGAGGTCCGTCGCGTGGACTCAGTTTCCTGCAGCAGAATGCAGAGGTCATCATCTGCGGATCGATGTTAAATATTCACGTGGCTAAGTTTAGACGGCCGGAGAGAATCTAAGCAGAGCTGTTTCGCTTTGACCTTTTTTTTCTCTGCAAGCTTCCTCCATAAAAATAATCCCCCTGCCCCTCAGCCAGGCTCCCGTCCCCCCACCCTGTTGCACTAGGAATGCATAGACTCTGGCATGTTCAGTGTCACCGTTTCTGCTCCTTCCCGGTGAGCCCCCCCTTGTTTCCCATGCAGGACTTGGGGACACTGCTTGCTGGCAACTGGAATTTCAGCTCAGCCATCAGCATGACAAGCTCCTGTCCTCCACGAACTCCTA
This sequence comes from Pollimyrus isidori, assembly GCA_019775955.2. Taxonomy (NCBI): domain Eukaryota; kingdom Metazoa; phylum Chordata; class Actinopteri; order Osteoglossiformes; family Mormyridae; genus Pollimyrus; species Pollimyrus isidori. The sequence continues at coordinate 8,910,028 of JABFDZ020000001.1, forward strand.
TGCCTCCTTAATCATCTGGTGCAGTTGGTCAGCCAAAAGTGGGCGTGGCCTCTCCTCTCCCTCTCTCTTTCCCTCTCTCTCCCCTCATTGAGAGGCATGTCCCTCCTACACAGTATATTGTCCGACATTATGTTAATAACTTGGTTCGAGCAGGCATGTCGAGCTGGAGCGGCCTGAACCCTGAACTGATGACAGACATATTGGTGTGTGTGTAGCCAGTGCCAGTCAACCCATTACATACAGGCAGGTGCCTAGGGCTCCATTGTCTGAGAGGGTGCTGACATCGCAAGCCAATTTCACTTTATCTCAGATAGGGGGCGCCGGCTTGCCTAAGGCCCCATGCTGGCTTCAACTGGCACTCTGTGTGGCTTTAGGTCTCATCAATGTCCTCACAACCCATGAAGAGTGTAATGGGGTAAATGCCCCCCTGTGTGTCTTCTGAATGTCCCTGTCACATTGCAGGACATTCGTTCAGTGACAGCGGCACTCTCAGGAGCTGCAGAGCTCCTGCCTTCCTTGGGCTATCAGAATAAAACTAGCAGGATGCCTATGACATATGTATCTCTCTTGGGATGGTGTTGGTCTGAAAGCTCACAGCTCTTCTGGTCTATTTCTGAGTTATTTAAAGGGATGAAAATCAGCAGAGATTCACTGTAAAGCTGTTTTCTTTCCCTCAGGCTTGTTACTCATCATTATGGAAATAATTTAAAATGTGAACCAGTGGGTAAAACTTGTATTAAAACATTAAATCTTCATTATGAATTTCATCAGTGTCACAATGAGGAGGACGGCTGTGAAGCTCTGAGGTTGTTAAAATGGCTCTAGGGTCACTCGCTCCTCACTGTAACGAGCCGGGAGCAGTAATAAGTGTGTGTTTGCCACCTAGACCGTTTCTCTCTTGTACCCCTGACTCCTGGCGAAAGCTGTAGCTTGGCAACGGAGAGGGAAAAAACTCTCTCACACGACACAGACGCTTTCTGCTGCTTTGGCTGACATTTCTGCACCATGAGCTGCATTTGTTATAACTCGTTGTTAAAATAAACAGCTGTGTCATTCACAGGATCTCCCCAGTGCCTCGTGTTTTTGAGGCAGAAGGTGCGATCCCTCACCTTCTGAACTCAAATACTACCACTGTATGGGGTGGAGATCAAACCCAGCTCCCCCAACAGACTCCTTCCTGTTCCACCCGATGGACTCCTTCCTTCTCCACTAATGGACTCCTTCTTGCTCCGCCTCACAGACTCCTTCCTGGCTTCCTGATGGACTCCTTCCATCTCCCCTAATGGATTCCCTACTGTTCCGCCTGGCAGGTCACTTCCTGCTCCCTCAAAGGATTTCTTCCTACTCCCCTGGCAGACTCCTTCCTTCTGCCCCTGATGGAACTTCCTGTTCCCAGCCATACTCCTTCCTCCTGCTCTCCTCACTGTTGAGTTTTTGGGATCCCTTGCCTTTGAGCCTGAAGATAGCAGAGAGGCGTCAGGAAGCAGGTGCCATCAGAAGGGCAGCCCTGTCGTCCTGCCAGGAAATTCCAGCTGCCTTTTCTAGGTTTGTCTCTGTACCCCTGACATCAAACTTACCTATGCTAAGATCCATCACCATTCCTCATCACAGCCCTGACATCAATCTGACATCTTGTTCCTGAGCACGATCATTGAAGTTCCACGTGATGCCAAAATAAACAGTTTAACACTTAATTATTAGGTCCAGTGTCTCTGGGTATCTGTAGTTTGGTAATGCAGGATCTTTCAGACAAGGTGGCGATCAGGAAAAATCCCTCAAACTCTCACCAGGACAGTGTAACATACTTTCTCACACACACATTACTTATGCCCCACACTCTCTTCTGTGCTGTACATGGTGCAGCAGATGGCCGGCCGAACTGACTACATCGCCGCGCTGTCCCTCAGCCAGCTCACAGCGCATTCATCATCAGAGACAGCAGCATTTCTTGACTGCGGTTCAGCCAGTCTCAAGCATAAAAAGCTGATCTGGTGCTGCATGTTTGACCCCGCGCTCCAAATTGCCCACCACTGCCCCCTGGCTGCAGACAGGCACACTCTCACTTTCAGTCATTAAGCACTGAAAAATGTTGATGTTCTCTGAAGTACGAGATGAGATTAATGAATTATTCATGACTGGAAGAAAAGGGAAATAATCCCATTGATTTCATGAATACGAAATTCTGAAAATCTATGTAATGATTCATTATTGTTATGGAACCATTACTGACATCCATTTGAAAACATGCTCAGACTCGGAGCTGATGCAAATGGACCTGTGGATAATGTGACATGGAAATCCACTAGACAGGAAGGCCCTGCTTCTGCAGCTGGGAGGCACACAGAGCTGCTGTCAGCATCCATTACACGCTCAGCACACACCGAGAAATGCAAAATGCCACTCACACACCCTGAAATGCAAGATGCCTCTTATATGCTCAGCACACGCAGAATGCTGCTTACCTACTCAGCACACACTCTGAAATGCAGCATACCACTTATGCGCTCAGCACACACTCTGAAATGCAGCATACCACTTATGCGCTCAGCACATGCTCTGAAATGTAGGATCCCGCTTACGCACTTAGCACAAGCTCTGAAATGCAGGATGCCTTTTACCTGCTCAGCACATACTGTGAAATTCAAGATGCCGCTTACATGCTCAGCACACGCTCTGAAATGCAGGATGCCGGTTATAGGCTCTGAAATGCAAAATGCCACTTACATGTTCAGCACATACTCTGAAGTGCACTCTCAGCACACACTCTGAAATGCAGGATATTGCTTACGTACTCAGCAGATGCTCTGAAATGCAGAATGCCACTTACATGCTCAACACACTCTTTGAAATGCAGGTTGCCTCTTATACACTCAACACACACTCTGAAATGCAGGATGCCACTTACGCACTCAGCAAACGCTCTGAAATGCAGGATGACGCTTACACACTCAGCAAACGCTCTGAAATGCAGGATGACGCTTACACACTCAGCACACACTCTGAAATGCAGGATGCCACTTACAGTACGCACTCAGCAAACGCTCTGAAATGCAGGATGGCGCTTACACACTCAGCACACGCTCTGAAATGCGGAATGCTGCTTATGCACACAGCACACACTCTGACATGCAGGATGACACTCACATGCTCAGCAAACGCTCTGAAATGCAGGCGGCCACTTGCTAATGAAACACGCTTGGCTTCATCTCATAACACAAGTGCTGTGGGTGGAAGATTCGCATGTTGGTATATATATATAACAGTTGTTATAATTGTTTTTGGAGAAAATGTGCCATAAAAGTGACATTATAAGTTGCCTTATTATGTTGAATATGAACAATACACTCTCTTTGAATATCAGAAAATGACAGCAATGTGTGGTGAACTGGATATGTTTAAATGGTCATGAACAGCTCCAAGCCTCTGGGGTTGAATATTGCCCCCTGTCTATTTTTATGCTATTCCTGTGTTAAATAGGCTTCCTCTAATTACTACTTGTTGGTGTCTCCAAATTACCTATAGCACCCCCATGTGTTTGGTGTGGAATGTTATCCAGGGTCTTCCCAGCCCTTTGCTCTCCGCTCTCCCTGTTAGCCTGTACAGTGTGGCTGGATGGAGAAGGTTGTGATGATTCTTTTAAGTTTATATGCATATATCTCTTGGAAGAAACATTCATGTACCACAGAGAATCAGTTAAACCGAAAAAAAAAGTTTGATAGGTGGCTGAGCAGTTTCATTTGCAGAGATACTAGGATACCGAATGATTTTCCTATAACCTGTTATCAATGCTCAGCATCGCTGCTGTTTCCATTTGCAGGATAATAGGATCTCAGGGGAGACTTTCTCCACCAGCTCTAAAATGAGCGTGATGGAAAAAACTCACCTGAAAAATGTCATATTGCACTGGGTCTGCAGGATTGTAATTTACAAATCTGAAATAGGAACAATGGTCTGAAGAATCTGTGAAGAAATGAAGCCTTTTGTCACTGCAGTGATTTATAGATCAGGAATAGAGGTCCTACCAAGGCCTGAAATGACTGGAATGGAAGCTGATGTTTGGAATAACCTGGAGGGGGCGCTTTGGCATGATTTTTAGTGTAGGTGTGCTTCCTGAAAAACAGCTCTGCTGTGACTATGAGGCATGCATGTAGGATGAAAGAGGCTGCACGTGGGGGGGTGGGGCAGCTGAGTTTACTCAGCGGCTCCCTCTCCTGGCTGTGGCAGATAGCATGGTGGCCATTCCTACACTATGGGGTTAACAGTTTGGGGTTGTTGGATCTCGCTGGGGTCGAGGTGGAGGGCAGCAGTGACTCACCCAAGATAGGCATCACAAAAATGCTGTCCCACGCCTGAATGATCACACCCCCTGGAGGCGGGGGACATGCCAGTATGATCCCTCCCACCTTGGCCTGCTTCCATGTTCCAGCTCAGCACCCCCACCCCCCCAGGCCAGCACACACTGTGCCATACACCAGCCTCCCTCCAGCAAAATGCTGGGGAGGTGGGGAGTGACATAGCCACGGCAGCCAGAGTAACTGAACAAGATGACCTTTAAAGGTGGGGAGAGACTCAAGGCTCCTCTTACAGATAAACCCCAAGAATCACTGAATAAAATCTCCTAACAGCCGATGGTGGCATGACCCTTGAAGGAATCATCATCTGTTAAGACTGTGACATTATCGCACATACTCCTGCAACATATCTCTTTAAAAGGGAGAAGATGCTATTTATAATCTCCACACTTGTTGTCATTCATTCTGCCTCTTCATAAGCACTTATTTATATAATGCAAAAATGCCCCTCAGTACTACAATGATATCCACTCTGCCGGCTGATTGTCCCTTAATGTGTAAACGCGTGTGGTCGTTAATGGGTTCTTTGAAGGACTTTTGAGGTTTTGGCTGTAATGTGCTGTGCCGAATGCCGTAGGGAGTTTATCTTTATTGTTCACCTCTGCTGGTTCAACCCTTTGTGTCTGTGTGTCTTTCATCCTTAAACACCTTCTCAGAAACATGTGTAAACCTGCATGTGAACAGGCTTCAGTAATGACCCCACACAGTTAACAAAGCATTAGCCACCGATAACTCAGTGCCGTATCATTTAGCTCATCAATCATTCATGGATACTTCGCACTCAGTTGTGCTTCGTGTACTTGGCGCCAGAGTCTGACTCACTGTCCGGGCAGTTTTCTCGCTCGAGAGAGAGGTCTTAAGCGTTGGCACCTCCTGAAAAACTAAAAATGCAGTAGCCAGGACATATTCTCATGCTGTGCGAGTCACAATTTTTTTACTTTTTTATGGCTTAAATATTTTACTTAAACACAGAGAAGCCAAATAATTCCTCTTGTAGCATCACAAGTAGCAGGGTTCCCCATTTCCAGTTCTAGACGGACAGTCTGTAACGTAGTTTGCAGATTTCCTTGCTCAGATACACCAACCTGGAAGTTAGGTGGAGAGCTGAATAAAGTGTGTTTCATCAGGGAAATCTGCAAACTCTGTGGCAGACTAACCCTCCTGGACTGGAACTGGGGCAGCCTGAAGTAGGACATTCCTAACAATGCAAAGATTTTAGGTTAATTTTCCAGGAACTCCACCTAAAGTGTAACCTTTTCCTTGACTATAAGGTGCTTTGATTAAAAGTGTTAGATAAATAAGTGAAATATGAACACACATCCACGCTGTGTAATGTTTCTCATCCAATACTGGATTGTCTTCTCTCTTAATGCACTGCTGTCTGTCCTATTGTCCCCTCAGGCACCTGTCCTCTGCACTGCAACTGTGATCAGAGGTGTTGCTAGAGATTTTGGACCCCATGAATAGGCCTGTTGCGATAAACAATAAATCGATTAATTGCGCGATAATTAAAATGAGGACGATAATTTTTCCGGCTGCGATAATTTTCATTTGCATGCTTGTTTGTTTTCCTCGTGTCTCTCTCTATCAAATGTGAATATCGGCTGTTTTTAGTAGTGATGGGTCGTTCTTGAACGATTCGTTCATTTTGAACTAATCTTTAATGTGACTCGGGAAGAACGAGTCGT
>JABFDZ020000001.1:8920701-8940384 GCA_019775955.2 Pollimyrus isidori
CTATCTGTTAACCAGTTATCAATCCAGGTCGCTATAGTTCCTAAAATACCTGTCGCTTTGAGTTTAAGTAGGAGCCTTTTATGGGGGAGAACATCAAAAGCTTTTTGGAAATCTAAGTAGATGATATCATAGGCCTTCTTATCATCAACTAACTGAGAAGCTTCCTCAAAAAACTCCAACAGATTTGTTAAGCAGGATCTACCTCTCCTAATTCCACGCTGACTATGTCACACCAGATCAACAAGCGAGACAGAGATCCAGGGATGCAAGGGACAACAAACTTTAATGGGGGCAAAGCCCTCACAAAGAAAGAGGTCGGAAGACTCTTGCAATGGGGGAGCGAGGTCGTTGCTGCCGTGTCGCCAAGGGCGAACACTGGGAGAGGGCGTGGTCCATGGACACGGCAGCTGAAGTCGTGGTGTCCAAGGGGTGCACAGGAGACGTGGTTGAGGAAGGTTAGCAGAGGTCCTAACCGGGGTGATCCGTCCGACAAAGACAGACGCGACGGGAATACACAGGGAAAGGGAGAAGAGGGAAGCCGGGCTCAGCAGCAGAAGACGTCTTGGTACTCCTTATTCTCCGGCGGGATGACCTCCAGGTTCTCTGATTCAGGGCTCTCAATTCCTGTAGCTTTGTAGGGGAGACATAAGCATTCAGCGCCGACAAAGGTCCGACCAAGCAGGTATCTCCCTGGTTCGCCAGTCGAGGTGAGGATTATGCCTCCTCAACCAGGGAAGTCCTAGTATTAGCTGATTCTTCAACTGGGACAGAACGAACACCTCGAGTTCCTCCCTATGAAGCACCCCCACCTGCATTGTAAAGGGGCCGGCCCGACAGTGGATAGTCCAGTCAGCCATCCATTCCCCGGTGAGCCCTTGAATGGAAATAGGGTGATCAAGCAGTTGAAGGAGCAGACCCAATCGATCGGCAAGATCAGCGCCAATGAAATTACCAGCCGCAACACTATCGACCAGCGTCCTCACTTTATGGTGTTTCTTTCCCCACTCTAGAACCACAGACACCGTGAGTTGATGGGAGACAATGATGATACACCTACCGGAAAGGGTTTGTCTTTGCGGCTGGGGCGAATGGGGAAGGCTGAGATCGCATGGCCGGTTCCTCCACAATACAAGCAGAGACCGCCTTGCAGGAGTCGTCGTCGTTCTCCGGTGGTAAGGGGCGAGCGACCGACCTGCATGGGCTCAGGAGCCTCGATCGCGAGCTGAGGCGTGCTTCGTGGGGACTCCATTTGGTGTCGGCGCCGACGTCTGCCCCGGATTGTGTTATCCAGTTGTATGGCCTGTCTCACCAAGTCGTCAAACGAGGGGGCCTCCCCCCTGTGAGACAGCTCATCCTGCAGATCTGGGTTCAGTGTCTTGATGTCTGCAAGCAGTCATCCGGCCATCGTAGGTTAGCGGCGATGGTGTGAAACTCGAGCGAGAACTCTGCTGCAGATCGGTTCCCCTGACGGCAGTCCAACAGCCGGAATCCAGGGCTTCTTCCTACTGCCGGGTGATCGAACACGCTCGATGGAACTATCTCCCTGAAGTAAGAAGCGGGCTGTTGTCCACCCATAGGGCTGTAGCCCTGTAAGTAGTGAGATGGTGAATCGCACTTCTGCCCCAGAGCTGCGGAACATCTCGAAGTGTTCCTCAACGTAGATGCCACACTGCATGAGGAACCTGCGGCACTGGTCAGGGTTCCCATCATAGCGGGATCGCGGCATCGCAATCAGGATAGGGGCAGCAGGACGGGGTGGAGAGTCAGGCAGGGGAACCTGAGTTGCGTGGGCGATGACTAGTTACTCCAAGGCTGCGATCCACTCTTCCATGGCCCTTGCTGGATCCATTGTTGGGGAAAGTATTCTGTCACACCAAGGCAAGAAGGGAGACAGAGATCCAGGGATGCAAGGAACAACGAATTTTAATGGGGGCAAAGACTCTTGCAGTGGGGGAGCGAGGTCGTCGTGAAGAGCTCCACCTGTCTGGTCCCGCCCCTGTGGGCATGATAGGCTATCCCTCAAAATGTTATTTGAGTCCAGGTAATCTACCATTTTCTCTTTGATTATAGCCTCCATAACTTTACCAGTTACACAGGTTAGACTGATTGGCCTATAGCTTGACAAATTCTATCTCCTTTCTTGAAAATGGGCGTTATGTTGGCATGCTTCCTATACCACACCTTCAAATAACCCAGGATAGCCCAGGACGCTGTGGAATGGGCTGCGTCTGTTTCTGCATTTAATAATCCTTATTTGCGTCCCGTCTCAATTAAATCTAGACGCAGCAGTTTGCCTTCAAGACATTTCAGGTCAACTTTAACAAAAACAATTCCATGATATTTTAACTCTACCTCCCGCAGTTGGTCATCAGCAGCTCTTTTGAGAACAATGAGTGTGAAGAGGTTTTTTTAGTCTGCTGTGATTAAAGGCATTAAAAAATGTGTCAAGTAATGTTCGCTAAAAAAGCACATAGATGACACATAATAAAAAGTAAAAAGGACCCCGAATGAGGAAAGGCACCTCCCTGAATGAGATAATATTGCTCAAGAACACCAGCATTTCATCCACTCAGCAGTTTAATTCAGCAGTAATGAACATTAACTCATGACCTGCGCAACGCTGACGCGTTTGCTAACGATTAGACAAAATAGCTTTTGCCGCGAGTCCCGCAGTCCAGCAGCACACTTCAGCAACGCAGGTTTAATTGCGAATGCACTCCATTCCGTAATTGGCCATTTGAAGACCCTTTTGACGAGCAGCGGTAACTCTGTATGACTAATTCTGGATATTCTGCTTTCAAAGCGGCTCATCTTTTAAACAAGAATGCACACCTGATAAGTGTAATTATTTTCATATGGAGGCAAACATGGCAGTTTTCATAATTGCGCAGAATCTGGGGTGGTAGATACGTTTTGCACTGAATCTCGTACCGGTGGAGACGGAATCCCAAGCAATTTCAGCCATTTACAGTTAGCCAGACAATTAGCGTGGCTATAAGTCACTGTGACCAGATAGGAAAGTAGGGTTTTTACTCTGCCACCACCTGAGATCATAAATATTATTTTCTGTGGTTTTGTCTTCACTATATTGTAGTATTACAACACATGCTGAGCATGAATTTTTTTTTTTTTTTAAATATGGATATTGTATTACACAGACTCACAGGAAACGTACTGGCCCGTGCCCAGCTAATATCTGCCCAACCTGTAAACATTTCTGCAGCTGAGTGGAAATGCAATGCTCTTAAGTATGAAGACTACAGGAAAGGCTGTACGTTTTAAATAATTCACTGAAATACAGCAACTTTTAAACTATTTATTCTGCAGATGTCTAAGCACAGCCTCTGAGCTTAATGACCAAATCCGTCCTCATTTCTGGAGACTGTCAGTGATGTTAAATTGTTTGAATGAAAAGTGCATTAAATAATGCCCTTGCACAAATTTGCTGACGGTACGGCTATGTCATCCATTCATTTACGCCTTCTCAACACGTAGGGTTTTAAAAACAATTGCACATGATGTGTCACGGAGCTAAACTCGTTTCCAAGAATCAATCCTTTTCAATTTCATCTGACAGGAATATGTGATGTCGGACTCATGTTTCCTGTGTCCCTGGAAGACTCTCCTGTTGTACCCTTGATTGAGGTAACTAACCCTTATCACACGTGTAAAAGATCCAGCTGTATTACATAAATAAAGGAAATTGTAAGTTACTTTCAGATGGGGAGGTGCCGACAACCAGCATCGATAAGCAAGATCTGGAGTCACTCAAAATATCAGATAGTGCAAATTATAGACAAAACAATCATTTTCGTGGCAGTTCTGTGGGTCGCACAATTAAATTACTTCATCGATTTAGTGTTGGCGTTCAAATCCCGCATGGGTGTGTGGTGTTTGCATGTTTTCCGTGAGTCATGGAGGTTTAAGCCTGTGAACTCATAGTTGGTGTGCATCCTGCGATGTATTAGAACCTCACAAAAAGTATGCCCATCAATCTGAACAAGTAGGTAGGATATGAAAAGACAACGAAGTATTTATACGACACCTGGTGGAGAATATGCGACCCAGCGCTATGCGATTGTAGCGCTGGATCATAATCATAATCGTAACACGCACAAAAACAAAACCCCGCTGAAGGTCCATTTACAGACGACTGGTATATATAGGCCTACTTGTGTACCTGCTGGGACGCCCCTCCAAGGCAACGCTATACTGGATACACTTTTGGAAGATGGATGGATAATTATTTCTTCAAGGGTGTTTAAGAACCAGCCTGACCGCAATGGATTGCTACGCAAATCATGCATCTTTCGAAGACAGTCAACTGTTCCATCAATTAAATATGAAAATTAAGTTATATTTAATCTAAGACATACAGTGAAATATGGATCATGAAAAATTAAGAGCCATAAAGCCACTGTAGCTTACTTCTCATTTTGACCGGTTTGACAGAAGGCGAACTTCAGGATAGTGATAGTGTGCATACACAATTATGTCATATGATTATACAAAATACTGTAAAAACGTGCCTAGACATATGGCCACCATCCAAAGGATGGGTTAAGGCGGAACGTTTCTTTGAGGGTTCTGGTGCGTCACATCGATATTATTCCCCCTCTATACAGACAGCTGGATGAGAATAGCCTTGTGATTTTCCGGATCATATCAACACAAATTATTGCTTTGTTTTATGGAGATGCAGCTAACCCAGCAGCTGGAATTGTTTCCCGACAGTGTCGTGACTCAGTGCCTGTTTAAGGATGTTAAAAACGCGGCGGAGCTGCGGAAAGCGGCCATTGGAGGCGAGATCAGCTGCGCTCTAATAAACCCGTCAATGGTGAGACACAGTGCCTATAAAAAGCCTAAACCACGCGATACTCTGCACGCGTAAGCTTTATATGAACACAACATCTAGTAAACATCTTTTTACAGCGTGCATGTCCATACAGTAAGGGCAGCCTTTAATAAAGAGTCTTAAGGCTTTTTCTTCCTTCACAGGTGGTCGCACCGTTTCAGGTTCAGATTGCTGCAAATAAAGCACTTCATCTGCAAAGGGTTGGGAAAATGAAGACAAGGAGTCTTTATTCTGAAGTAATATTTAATCTTTGTCCCACAAATAACGTGAGTTGCACAATTATTTGTATTAATATGATTTAAAAACATGATGTGTGTCTAAGCATGTGGCTTGTGACATGATTTTGGGGTTTTGATTTTCTTCAATTTCAGATATCAGAGGCTTTCAAAAAGTTTGGCATCTCCGACAGCGACAGTGCTGTTCTTATTGCTCTGATTCATACGAAAGAGGACAGTCATAACATAGATGTCATTTGTGCCAAGGTGGATGGTCAGCAGATTCCAGTTGAGCATCTTGCCATCATCAGCGACATCCCAAAAGTGAAAAAGGTTAATCTACTTGAATGTATCTTTCCATAGATTTGTGAGAGCTAACCATTGGCTACATACTTACATGAATTCATGGCACTGCTGTCTTTGAGGGTTTGGATCCATTCTCAGGCCAATCTGTAAATGTACCAGTTTAGCTATAAATACACTGAGGTGGATTTGCGACTATTCGAGACTGTGCCCTTGGCTTCAATTTACAGCGTGCCCCTTGGCATTGTGGAAAGAAAAAAAAATCACAGTAACTGATGTCTGCCACCAGGTGGCACGATATGACAATTAATTCCTTTCAGTGTAATTCAGAAACAAGCACCTTTCTTCCCCAAATTCCAAATTACACATGTTGTATGTAAACAATTGTCAGCACTCTCTGGAAGGTGCTTAGAGGTGGCATGTAGGGTTTGGTTTGCTGTTTTCAGTGTGGGCCCTACAGGAGTGTTTCCCAAACTGGGTTTTGCGGACCCCCAGGCAGTCCATATTTTTACTATCTGGGGGTTCCCAAGGATTGGGTTAGGAAGCCAACAGCATCGGAGGACACGTGATGATCAGCACACAGGGGTCCCCTATCTGCGGACTTGCCTTGGTGACCCTGAGCCCAGCTCGCGCCCCTGGTAACCAGTGCAGTTTGTTGTTCTTCCTCCAGGTGTATAAGGTGACACCCGCAGAGGAGGCATGTGGAAGCTTGCTGGATACTGTGGTCTGCAGAATGGCAGTGAAGGATGTCCTTTAGCTGCACACCATCTTGGGAGAGGCGTTACGCAGTGAAGTATGTTAGGCAGCAAAGTGCGTAAAAAGTACAGAGCAGCAAATGGACATTACTGATGGACCGGCTGTGGGACCTACCTATGTTTCTGCAAACATTATGATGGTACCTCTGCAAAACATGGTCATCTGCCTTTCATGCTGGAACCCACAAACGTTCTCCTGGTAGGAAGTAGAATTTGTTAATCTGTAATATATTTTGTGACACGTTCTCAACAAAAAAGGGGCAGCTGATTTTAAGCTTGCCATTTTGATAAAATGATACATAAGAAAATTATGAGGGAAAACAGTCTTTTGTAATATGCTGTAAGGTATATGCACTTACAGGAGTGTATTTTTATGAAACTTGCAGTCCTTCATTGGGATTCGTGGCAGAACTGTAACACAGACGATTTGTGGTGAAATGCAGGCTGTTCCTCTGGGAGGGCTGCCATCAGGCTCATTGTTTATAAGCGTAAACAGGCTGCAAATTCATTAGCAACATTGAAATGTACCCTCAATATAAACAAATGTGCATCTGTTTAAATGGTGTGTGATATAGTCATTTATTAAACAAGCAAAGTGGTGCTTATGGTGTCTTAAATGGAGAAGATGAATATGTGGAACATCAGCTGTTTGAAACATTTGTATAAAACTGGCGGTTTCTTCTTTAATGCCAAACATGCCCTTTTTTCTCCTACCCAACAAGAACTGAGTCCCAGTGCTGCAGCAAAAAATAAAACAGCAGGCGATGCTATACATGTTTAAGACTGTAAAAACCTTATCGCTCACTATTTCAGCTCACCAGCAGTCATTTGGGTTAAGACACCACTTTATACCTCTGTTCTGCACATCCCTCCAGACTGTGTGACAGAGGCACCAGCTGTCGTGCTTCTGCATTACTGGAAAAAATTCTATTTATGGGACTTATTTCCTCATTAAGGAAGCATTAAAGGCTTTTGTACACTTCACATTTGGTTTACACCATATTGACAGTGGGCAAGTGCTGATGCGATTAAATATTTCACCTATACCAGAGGTGTCAAAGTCAAGGCCCGCGGACCAGATCCGGCCCATGAATGAATTAGCTATGGCCCCCGGGATGATATTTGATTAGTATTAGAACCAGCCCCCTGCTGTTTTGCACACACCAATACTCCATTCCCCACAATGCAACGGTAGCCCATGAACTCACTCATCTTTGAAGTCAGTTTGTTTTTGTCTGTGAACCTGTTGAAAAATGTTTTCACTTGAAATTAGTTAAAGAGCCATAGAAAAATTTTGGATTGTTCATTTAATCATTAAATAAAATACAGTACATTGTATTAGGTTACATGCAATCATTTTAATATGTTTTAATAAACATTGAACCAGTCCGGCCCACGGCTTGTAGCAAATTTGGTTTTTTGGTCCTCTAATGTATTTGACTTTGACATCCCTGACCTATGCAGTACCTTTAAGTGATGCTTTCACAATTTTTGAACACTTACTTGTTTCTTCTGTATGCTGTTTTAAACACACCAGAAAATGCTGATGAGCAATCACTGATTGTCTTCCAAGGGAGATTTATTAAAACTCTGATACATGGGTTTAAGTGAGGTTTGCACTTAAGTGAGGCCTCTCAGAAAAAAGGGTAAAGGTTTGTACCTTTGTTACTGGGGCTGTACTCTTGTAATGGTACCTTTTAAGGTACAGAAATAGGTCTCTCAGGAGCATCCCAAGGGTACAAAGATAATCAATGCTGCATCAATGGTACAGAAATGTTCTGAGTGTCCATTTCTGTACTTTAAAAGTTACCTACAACTAAGGGTATGATTGGCAGATCCTGGAAGGAACAGCCCCAGTGACAAGCAAAGGTACACATTTTACTATTTTTTTTTCTGTAGAGGATCATATTAGTTGGTCGAGGGCTCCAGTGTGTCTACTATGGTGTTTCCTCCGGTCTCGCTCATCCACGGGTCCCAAGTACAGTGCCATGATTGTTTGCCAGGACGTCAGTCGTGGTGGTAAAGTATCCTTTTTAATATGGCCACCTAATCATACCTTCTCCTCTGCATTGATGCTAGGATGGACTGCATCATAAAGGTTCAGTGCAGCTCTCCGTTATGATGCAGGTTTTCCCACACTCCTGTTTTCCCTCCAAAATGCAGGTGTTAGTTTAGAGGATTAAAGAAAAATTAATTTATTGAACAAACTAAATTATACTTACTGTAATCAAATGAAAGTAGTGAACAGTTAGGCTTTAACAGTAAACATCAGTGGGTTGTTTCTACTGAAAATTCTTTATAAACAGTCAATCCTCAAAATAATGTCATTATTTAACTGCCAAATGCACATAATTCACAGGGTGTTCTTCCCCCAAATAGTAATAAAAACCAGACGTAACCTATGAATACCTCATCTTCTGCTCGAGTTCATTCCCCCATCACAATGTATGAGAATTGTGTTTTGAACTAAACAATGTGTGTGCTTGTAATGTGTTTTGCCTGCCTCATTTATACTTGGCTTTGGATATAAAGTGTCAGAAATATAAATGCAGCTCGAAAACCCATCCCTGGTGTCCCCAGTGCTCTGGGCTCAAACGCAGATTCCCCTCGTGCATCATATTAGCGGATTGGATGGATGGACCATTACACTAGAATAATATAGTAGTCGATGTTAATTTATTCGGGCTAAATAGACGTATTTCTCCACCAGGTGGCGCTGTTCTCCACTATGGGCATTATTGTATATTTGCATTAAAATCATCCATCGTGTTCCATCGCATCAATCCAAGTAATCCTGCAAAATCTTCAGAGATTTTTAGAAAGTTACACCACCAAAGAACAATTAATTCGGTGCTGATTCATTTAAATATTTCACCCATACAGTAAATTTAAGTGATGCTTTCATAGTTTTAAAGATATTACATTATTATGATCATCCTCGTCATTAATGTTCAATGGAATTCGCAATCATTATATAAATGTACCTTTTCGTGTCTTTTTAAGTGTTAAACCCTTTGTACTTCATTGTGATGACGTGGGACTGTTCAGTGGTTCCAGGTAACGCAAAACGGAAGCTGATCAGTTTTAGTTAGTTTCATATTAGTTCAAAATTAGTGTGTCAGAAGAATGCCTTTGAGATATCGTGGATTTTAAAGCTGCTCAGAGTTTTAATATGGTTGTGGAGATGAAATTTCATTTTCACAGACATGATTCGAGGTATGTAACATGACGTATCAGAGAATGACAATAGACAAAGCATTCCTATGCCAATAACTCACCGAGCAAAATAAGAAGCAGGCAAAAGCCCATAATTCCAGAGTCTCGCATTACATAACGAGCCAGAGAGGGAAACTGGCAGAATGGGGACGCAAGAGGGGTCAGAAGACACAGAAAAATCCCTGAGAGCTGCCCGCAGCCTCCCTTTTCTCGCAGGACCTCACATTAATTCATATATATTCATGCTTATATACATAAGGCAGAAAGCTTCCACACCGAGGGCGCTCAGCGAACCCAATGTCTTTCTGCACCACTTGCTGATTGCTGCGCCTCCTAAATAAAAGCAGGCCTACCTTACCAGTTAGTAACATGTATGTGTGTGTTATATGTATGTATATGTTATATGTTTTAAAACATGGACATAAGAGTGTAAATTTCAATTTTTAAAAAGACTTTAGTTATTATAATTGGTTGCTTAGGAAAAACGTTTCAGGTAGAATTAGTTCGATTTTTATATTTTCACTAGATGGATGTCAGTCTTTGAATTGCCGTGATACACCATTTTTCAGTAGGTTCTCGTTTTAAATGTTTAATAGTATGTATTATAAACATACTGTCCTTACGCTCCGATTTTTTTTAAATAATTAATTTCTACACGAAGTGACAGTAATATTGTTCTGAAGCATAAAACAGAATCTGCTGAAATGTGTCTACGCCAGGTTTAAGTGCAAATTGTCTGTGATTTTAAAATACTTTTTACAACTGCATAAAGTAAAATAATTCAGTTTATAACTAATGAATTCCTATAATTGTACCGTTTTATTGTATGAAATTTCCCAATTCCCTCATACGTGAGAGTCAGAGTACAGCAAGCAATCAGGAGGAAGTTTCAGTGGCAAAAAAGCTCTTGATGTAACGGAGCTGGGAAGAAGCATTTAAAATACAATGCATGTTAACAAACCACCACAAAGATGAGTGAGACAATGGTGGCAGATACCAGCCGATATCCATACGAAAGCCCCTGAGAGGAGTCCCCAGTGGGACAGGCACAGCAGGTTTATGCTAATCACTTTCGGAGGAGGGGAACTGCGGAGCCATTTTGGAGTCACTTTAAAGTTAACGTGGAGATGATGGGACGTGGCGTAAAGGTGCCTGTTTAACTAGGCTCGGGGAGACGGGGAGAGCAGCACGATGCGCCGGCACAGGTGGAGTTAAGGCGCCTTCTCGGTGTTTTCCTGCACTTGCGTGGATTTGTGGACTTTTTAAGCCATGGAGCCGGTGACCTGGGTCTGGGTCTGGACTACGCTTCTGCTTCACGTCCCCATGCTGGCATGCTTCGATCTACACGTTTCGCACTCTCTGCGCCCGGGCGCCGTTTTGGCAAACGTGTCCGTCGGTCATGGCTGGATTTATAAAATCGACAGGACTTTAACCCCCAAATATCTCCGGAGCGTGCTGGAGATTGAGAAGCAAGAAGGAGCTGTGAGCCTGTCCCGCAGAGTTGACTGTGCGCTCTTAGAGAAGAACCCGGCGCCGCTACATGTCAGGATCTCCTCCCTGACATCTCGGGCTCTCCTCCGGGCGCGCTTCAGTGTCTTTGCACATGGCCAGGGATGCTTCATCACATACAGGCGAAAGAGTTCCCTAGGTAAGCCTGATATCTACATTAATCACCTTTCAAGACTGAATGCAACTTCCTGCTTCTCCGCAGGTAAATTGCCGTTGAATGTACAGAAATATGTACCAGCATTTGCTCGCGATTTCCAGTTTTCTGATCTGACGTGCACAGACACTAATCCTCAACTGCATTTAAGTTTGCCATCATTGAATACTAAGGAAAGTTTACCGCAATTAAATGGGAAGATCTGCGTGCCGTCCGGGGACAAAAGCGAGGTGAATTTACACTGTTGGATGCACACCGCGAAGAACAAGCGGCTCTCCTTGCGGGTGAGGTTGCGCTTCGTTGTCACTAATGGTTCATATTCAGGACGGCTTACGCACCACGACCCAAACCTGTGGATCAGACGGAACAAGAGAAGCGTGAACTTCGCTCCTCAGTTTCAGCTGCCCAACTATCATGTGTCAGTCCCGGAGAATGAACCGGCCGGTACCCGTGTTATAACACTAAAGGCGCATGACCCGGACGACGGAGAGGCCGGCAGAGTAGAGTACGGGATGGAGGCGCTTTTTGACAGAAGATCCAGCGACTTTTTTCAAATCAATCCGCAGACCGGCAGTATAACCACCGTGCAGCGCTTAGATCGCGAGGTCAAGGACACGCACGTATTTAAAGTTACTGCAACTGACAATGGCACTCCACAGAGATCTGCTATCACCTACCTTACAGTCACTGTAAGTGACACCAATGACCATGGGCCTGTTTTTGAGCAGACAGAATACAGGGTCCAGATCCGGGAAAACGTTGAGGTGGGTTTTGAGGTGCTCACCATCAGGGCTACTGATGGAGATGCACCATCCAACGCTAATATGATCTATAAGATAGTGAATGGAGATGGCGTAAACTCAGCTTTTGAAATTGATCCCAAACATGGATTAGTTAAAATCAGGGTTCGTCCAGACCGAGAAACTATGTCCCGGTACCAGCTCATAGTGGAAGCCAATGACCAGGGCAAAGACCCTGGACCTCGCAGTGCGACAGCTACTGTGCACATCACTGTGGAAGATGAGAATGACAACTACCCGCAGTTCAGCAAGAAAAGGTATGTGGTTCAGGTGCCGGAGAACGTGGTCGTCAACACTAAAGTCGCACAGGTAGAAGCTACTGACCAAGATGAGGGCAACAATGCCAAGGTGACCTACAGCATCATCAGCGGCAATGTGAAGGGCCAGTTTTACATCCATTCCCCCACGGGTGTCATTGATGTCATCAACCCGCTGGATTACGAGATGATCAGGGAGTATAACTTGAGGATCAAGGCGCAGGATGGAGGTCGCCCGCCCCTGATTAACAGCACGGGGCTGGTGGTGATCCAGGTGGTGGATATTAATGATAATGCCCCTATGTTTGTGAGCACGCCTTTCCAAGCCACCGTGCTGGAAAATGTGGCGGTTGGACACTCTGTGATTCACATCCAGGCCATAGATGCAGATTCTGGAGACAACGCCCGCTTAGAGTACCGACTGCTCGACACCACCCCGGGCTTTCCCTTCACCATCAACAACAGCACAGGCTGGATTACAGTTAGTGAGGAGCTCGATAGGGAAACCACAGAGTTTTACACCTTTGGTGTGGAGGCCCGTGATCTGGGGTTCCCCACAATGTCATCATCGGCCAGTGTCAGCATCACCGTGCTGGACGTCAACGACAACATTCCCACCTTCAGCCAGAAGCTGTACTCGCTGAAGATTAACGAGGATGCCCTGGTGGGCACCAGCGTGCTGACGGTCACCGCTGTCGACCGGGATGTGAACAGCGTGGTGACCTATCAGATCTCCAGTGGAAATACTCGCAACCGGTTCGCCATTACCAGTCAGAGTGGCGGCGGTCTCATCACACTGGCACTGCCACTGGACTACAAGCAGGAACGGCAGTACATCCTGACAGTCACTGCTTCAGATGGCATGCGCCAGGACACAGCCCAGGTGTTCATCAACGTCACTGATGCCAACACCCACCGGCCCGTGTTCCAGAACACCAACTACCAGGTCACGTTGAGTGAGGACAAGCCCATTGGGTCCACGGTGGTGGTGATCAGTGCTACCGATGAGGACACGGGGGAGAACGCTCGCATCACCTACATCATGGAGGACAATGTTCCCCAGTTTAAAATTGACCCTGACTCCGGCGCCATCACTACCCAGATGGAGATTGACTATGAGGATCAGGCCTCCTACACACTGGCGATCATTGCCCGTGATAATGGCATCCCTCAGAAATCAGACACAACGTACGTGGAGATCATTGTCCTGGATGCTAATGACAATGCGCCCCGCTTCCTTCGTGACATGTACCAGGGCTCTGTGTTTGAGGATGCACTAACCTACACCAGCGTTCTGCAGATCTCCGCTTCTGACCGGGATTCCGGGTCCAATGGGAGACTGAGCTACACATTCCAGGGTGGTGATGACGGCGATGGTGACTTCGTTATTGAGGCCTACTCTGGCATTATTAGGACGGCCAGGAAGCTGGACAGAGAGAATGTGCCCATGTACAACCTGAAGGCCTATGCTGTGGATTTGGGGGTCCCTCCTTTGAAGGCCGCCGTTGATATTCAGATTTCGGTTCTGGATATTAACGACAATGCACCAGTGTTTGCTGAAGATGTGTTGAACATCTTTGTGAAGGAGAACAGTGTAGTGGGTTCCATTGTGGCCCAGATCACTGCCACAGATCCGGATGAGGGCTCCAATGCGCAGATCATGTACCAAATCGTAGAGGGAAATTTCCCAGAAGTCTTTCAGTTGGATATTTTCACCGGTGACTTGATCGCGCTGGCAGATTTGGATTATGAGACCACCACAGAGTATGTGATTGTGGTCCAAGCGACATCAGCACCACTGGTCAGCCGGGCTACCGTGCACATCCAGCTTGTGGATGTGAACGACAATTACCCCATCCTGCAAGACTTCGAAATTATTTTCAACAACTATGTCACTAATAAGTCAAACAGCTTCCCATCAGGGGTGATTGGGAAGGTGCCGGCCCATGACCCAGATGTATCGGACAAACTTCATTACAGTTTCATGGAGGGGAATGAGCTGGGTCTTCTGGTTCTGAACCAGGACAATGGCGACCTGAAGCTCAGCCGGGACCTGGACAATAACCGGCCTCTGGAAGCGACCATGAAGGTGTCTGTTACAGGTACGGTGCCCCTCCTGTAATCTCTGAAACAATGCAGCCATTTCAGTTTAATGTTCTGCTTTGATTTAGCATGACTGACTGGCTCAGAAGTTGTGATGTAATCGTTGGGCAGTAGGATGACTTTTTTAAAAAAGAGGCAGGATTTTGTTCCAGGTTTTGTTGAAGTGCTTGTGATACTTTTTCTTTGGGTCGCAGTCCCTGATTGTGTCACGTTATGTTATTGGGCAACAGGGGCTATAATAAGCAGTTGTTAGTGTTCTTGGAATTCCGGAAGGATCGTGACAAAAAACATAACAATGAACAATGAATTCTGGCTGTTGAGTGAGGTTTTAAAAATAAAAATATTCTTTATTTGCTGGCGGACCATTTTTCTGCCTAATTATGATTAAATTGCGTGGCAAGATGGTGTTTAATTGAAAGCTGTCATTTAAGCCAAGTGAATGTCTATATCTGCAAGTGTGTTCCTCTGATCTGTCCCTGGTACCCCTCTGGGCTTCAGCAGAATTAGGCCGAAAGTTCTCAGTGATAAACTGGTTGACCTGGTGAGTCTATGTCTGCATTCTTCTCTTTTTTTTGGAAGCATAACAGAGCAGGAAGACGCTGGTATTTCTTACGTCCTGCAGGCAGGCTTCTTTATTGTCAAAGGTTAACCATCTGCCGGCTGAGAGCCCGGTACTCACGCTCTCCAGCGACCAGAGCTCACCATGCAGCTGAATGTCAGCATCTGAGGGATTTGGCCTTTGCTCAGAAATCGTCTGTGTTTGTGTCGCTTGCTGTTGTCCTGCCTGGACCTAGTAATCACACCCTGAACACTGACCCTTCATCTCTGCTTATAGAGCCTATTGTAGCTGCTTCCATTTCTGGAAGTCGCTTTTATATATCAGCTTTTAAACTGCTACCTTTTCTCCTTGGAGATACAGCCCCAGCAGAACCCTCTGAATGACTCTGTTCAGGCTGTGTGAATTTGTGAAAGGCTTTATTCACAAGAACATTATCAGTATTAATGAGCTGTCCAATCGGGTTCTTCCATTACGGACCTGACTCGGTGGTTTCCCTGTCAATCGTGACCACTGCAGTCCATCCTCAGAGCCCCCATTTCCTCTCCCTTTCTCCCTCGTGGCACCATGTCAAATGTTAGGTAACTGTTAGTGCTGAAGCCATGACCTTTCACCTCTGCGGTGTGGAAGTGGCCCAAAGCGTTATGGTGGAGGACAGAGAGGGCTGTGGTCCTACTAATTAACTAATTGTTCCCAAGACTTTCAGAGCACTGCTGTTCTGGATATGGAGAGTAGGGATGTCCAGCCAGAGCAGTGAGCTCAGTGCCACGGCCGCCTGCAAAGGATGAATGCAGACGCTCCTCTATTTACGAACTTTCCGACATACAAACGAAGAGGACTGTCCAAATTGTGTTCCTTGGGCTCCCGTTTCCTGTCTGCAACATCATTTTTTTTTCTGCGCACCAATTCCGCCTGTCACAACTTCTGGCCACTACTCCTGCTGCTCAGCAGCGTAGCGTGCGTACTCCCAGCATCCTAATTCTTTGTACTTGTGTATACCCTTAAAATGATGTTGAATAAGGACTTACAAACATTTCAAGTTACAAATGGCCATTCGGAACGTATCTCGTTCTTAAGTAGAGGAATGTCTGTGCTGAATCTTTCACTATTATCTGACTCCTGGTTTGACAAAGACGTGCAGATTGCCTCAGTCACTTATAAAGGCTTAAAATAATATGGCTGCCAGGTAAAGACAGAAATACTGTGCTGCTTAAGTAAACTAACATTCCAGGCACGAGAACAGTGAGGCGGTCCTGCGTAGTGCGTGGAGATCGACAGGGTAACAATGTGGGTGCTCTACAGATAACCCAGTCCCTCTTATCTCAATCTGTAAACATCTTTCCAGATTTCCCCAAAGTGAGTCTTTGTTTTTCTTCTGGGGAAAGGAACAACTGAGTATTTCTCATTTCTGTACATTGTCATAGTGAATATAGCACTGTACTGGGTGCGTTTACTTGACTCATCTGTTTTTAGTTCTTTGTTCATTCTGCCCTAGGCTAAGTCATTTGTCTCTAACTTGATATAATTATGTTCTGTGTGTTATACAAATAAAAATAAATAAAAGAATCATGCATGCCCGGTGATCGCCGGCACCTCCCCACCGCCTGGAGTGACTCAGTCTACCTGAGATGTGGGACGAGTTAAAACCAGACCTTCATTTCCAACACGTGTTATTTAAGCCTCAACCCCCCCACCCTCCTCCCCCCAGAGCAGCTCTCACAGTCTCGTAAATACAGGGCAGGGTTTAACCCTTGTAATGCTTTGAAGGTGAGTATGGCGGGCAGTTGTGTGCTGGCTTCGTCCCCACTGGATATAGATGGAGATATGAATTGTAGGTGTGTCGCGAATCGAGAAGACAAATGGGTTTGAGTTTGACATGTGGCTTAATTGATGGATTCCTTCACACCAGTTCTGCTCTCACAAGCGTGTAAGTTGGCATGGCTGTATGATTCATAGGAATCATTGAATGTGAAAATTTCATGCACTGATGTCACGGTGTCTGGTCCTCAAACCCAGTCCTTGCTGGCCTCCTGATGAATATCGACACCAGCAGCAGCGTTTAGACGGCTCAGAGTCTCATGCCCCGATAGACCAGGTTCTGGTTAAGGGGTCAGTAATGCATCTTTAGCTGATTTGGTCTTCCTCTTGATGTGTCTCCTGCTCCACATGGTGGTTCATCTTCCCCTCGCTGTGTCTGTTTTTCCTCGTAATGGTTCTCCTATCCATTGCTATGTCTCCTCCTCCTTGCTTTTTCTCCTACCCCACATAGTGGTTCTCCTGCCCCACACGGGGGGTTCTTCTGGCTCTGACAGTTGTTCTTCCTTGTTTTTTGCTGACACCACAGGCTCCTTTTCGTCCCAGTTACTGTGCTGATTCCCTTTGGCAAGCAAAACCCAGAGCCTAGCAAGATGACAGGCACACCGTGTGGACAACTATTTTGAGGGGGGTCTGGGGTTTTCACCAGATGCGGCTCGGCCCCCTGCAGTGGGCTTGCTGCCTTTTGGATTATGTCTAGCCACTTTGCAGTGCATGGGTGTGTGTGTGGTCATGCTGTAATGGCACGCTGTTTGCACACCGCTCACGTCTGTGTGTTGCTGAAAGTGGATATTTGCCTTGTTTGTATTTAATTTGACATTTTAAACTGCTTCGCCCAAAGGCTTTGGATCTGGGCTGTGTTCTAAGCATGTCTGCTGGATCGAGGCCTCTAGTCTGCCACTGGGAATGTGAGCCTCTCATGCAGTCGGAGGCTTTGCGGTGTGTCCTGGGAGTGAGATGGCCAGAGTGCTTGTAAGGTTAGGAACCTGGGAAAGTGAATGGAGTGCAGGGACTGGGGGCTGTCTGTCTGTGTCACATGACTCCTGTCACATGATCATACTGTCTGTTGAGTTAAACATTGTATATCCCTCCCAAATTTACCTGTTTCTTCACTTAGAACCCTTACCACCGCACTAGGTACCGTATTTTTGGTACAGTACTTTCAGTACTTTCTCTTTTCTATTTCTGGTAATTTCCAAGATTTCCAAGTCTAGCACCAAAAGCCTGCTAAGATTTGCTTCACCCTCATCATACCTAATGAGAGGCCAAATTCATTTTTATGAATGTACTTTTTTCCTTGTTTGTCTTATTCATACAACTTCATAAGTCTTGCTAATCTGTTATTAAGGTGGTCTGGGATAAAGTGAGCTGGTATACTCCTTCATGCTGTTCTTTTGTTGGTTGTGAGGCCACAGTTGTTGTAGGGGTGTAAGATACCAAGGGCTTCTGTTTTCCTATGTGTCATCCTATTGCTCTCCACTGGATAAGTGAAGGTTCCTGCCTGTGAACCTGAGGATCTCCATGGATCAGGCGAAGCTTCCGGTCTGTGAACCTGAGGATCTCCATGGGTCAAGTGAAGGTTCCTGTCTGTTAACCTGAGGATCTGGCCGGGTTTAATGAAGGTTCCTGTCTATGAACCTGAGGATCTCCGTGAGTCAAGCGAAGATTCCTATCTGTGAACCTGAGGATCTGCCTGGGTTTAGTGAAGGTTCTTGTTTGTGAACCTGAGGATCTCCATGGGTCAGGTGAAGGTTTTTGCTTGTGACGTGAGGATTTCCAGGGCTCAGGTGAAGGTTCCTATATATATGAAGTGATGCTTACCAGCAGTCTCTGTCACTGTACATGTTATTAAACAGCACAATGTCTGGGGCTTCCATAGGCATGGTGGTGAGCTTTCACCACTTCAGGACTTGAATACAACCATAGACCAGGTTGTGTTTAGCCTGTTGCAACCGGTTAAAGTCTCCTTTGTGATCGGACAGTGTAACATAGAGGCAAGGCCCACACATGCCTGAAATTAGATTTATTGCAATACATTGATGCTTTAATGTCACCCTTGCTGCAGGGTTCTCTTGCTGAAAATGAGGAATGTTTCTGCATCACAATAATTGGACCAATAACAGATGTCTTAAACTTGATGATTGAAAATGCCTTTTCGAATGTTTAGTACTGAAACAGTGAAGTGATTGTTGTTTGCACTGGACAGAGCATCAGGTATCCCAGAGTAAGACACCTGGGCTTATGCTTCGGGGCCAAATGGGTGGAGACTCCATCTGATTCCACAGCATCGTTCAGAAAAAGCAGTTAAACATGGGAGGATTTTGGGTGTCTCTTGGCTCAGAAGCCATGTAGCTGCAACATGATTCGGGGTTATTCGGGCTGAGAGATTACTGTATTTCGATGTGTTACCTCTCGCATGCCAGAACATCTTGTTAAGAAATTGAGGAATTATCAGTGCACAGTGTGAGGTTAAGTTGACTCTTGATCACTCTGTCTTTTCTGTGGTCTTGACCTTATGAAAAGGTGAATGAAGCAGGATGGTAGAATCAGAAGCTTGTCTGATGTCTCCATTCTGCTCCAGTCTGCCAGCTGGCCTGGGATTCAACGTAAATGCTTCTAAGCTCTCCCTTCACGGGGAGGATCTGATTCCCAGTTGGGCTGTGAGCACTGAGCTGATAGCTCCTCTGCTTATGGGGCATGTATGTGTGTATGTGTGTGTGTGTGTATGCGTGCGTGCGCGTGTGTGTGTATGTGTGCGTGTGTGTGTGTGCGTGTGTGCGTGCAAGTGTGTGTGCACGCGCGCATGTGTGTGTGTGTGTGTAGATTATGTTTATATTACATTGTGGGGATCAAATTATTTTGATGTTGTGGACAATTTTTCAGGTCTCATCAAAGATCTATCAATGACCAAAAATTCCAAAAACCTTGTATATTGTTTGGGGGGCGGCATGGTGGTGCAGTGGTTAGCACTATTGCCTCACACCACTGGGACCTGGGTTCTGGTCTCCGCCTGGTCTCATGTGTGTGGAGTTTGCATGTTCGCCCCGTGTCGTCGTGGGGTTTCCTCTGGGTACTCCGGTTTTCCCCCACAGTCCAAAAACATGCTGAGGCTGATTGGAGTTGCCAAATTGCCCGTAGGTGTGCA
>JABFDZ020000001.1:8990877-9009556 GCA_019775955.2 Pollimyrus isidori
CCAGCAGGCAGTAGAGGCGTAGATTCTTTGGTCTCATGGGTCTCCAGGCAGCGCACCCCCGAAGGGGTGGGGGGGGGATAAGAGATTGGTGTGTTAGCCAGAGTTGAGGAAACCAGAGGCAGTGCAAACAAAATGATCGAGTGTAATTGTTAGAATGATATTTAGTTTAAGAATATAACCTTATGCATTATCATATCAATCGTGTGTATGTGCAGAATGTCTTATGTAAAACCTGTTGTGAAACTATGCCTAGAACATTGCACCCTTAACCGAAGCGAGACATCTGCAGGAAACGCTTCCTTCTGTGCAGAAGTTGCAAAATAACGTATGCACTGCTTAAGAGAACTAGGCTCACGCCTAGGGGGAGGGGTGCAATGTTATGGATTAACCTTTTATGGAAATAGCATTAATGTCTATTGTTTCTGTATATGTAAACTCCACCCTGAGGGGTATAAATAAAGGAGCAAGGGAACCGTTCGGTGTGACACTGTCAGAGGCACAGACTCTAGCAGACTGTTTCAGCTGAGTGGGCAAGTAAAACTACTACCTGTGTCTTCTCTTTATTGAACAGTAGGTGTGCTGTGTATCAGAGTTTGAAGCTACAGCGCTTCGTTCTGATGAGAGTCGTGGGTTAAAGCTTTGGCGCTTTCCCCGACAGTAATATTCATTTAGGCTCCGGCAGATCTGACTATAGCAATATGAGAAAAGAGGGAGAGACAGGTGGGAACACCGGCTTAGGGAGTCCCTGAATATCAGCACTCTAGTGCAAACCAGAGTGACAGCACTGATG
This sequence comes from Pollimyrus isidori, assembly GCA_019775955.2. Classification (NCBI taxonomy): domain Eukaryota; kingdom Metazoa; phylum Chordata; class Actinopteri; order Osteoglossiformes; family Mormyridae; genus Pollimyrus; species Pollimyrus isidori. The sequence goes on from JABFDZ020000001.1 coordinate 8,991,668, forward strand.
CATCAGTTTATCCAAAGCCAAAGACACTGATCCCCACCCAGCTCTTTACCTCATACTGTTGGTCTAACTGGGAGTGAGCAACTAGCTAGGAATAGAACTAGGTTTCCTATACGCTAAACTATACAAGTGCGTTTTTAATCTAGAACTGAACAGCAAGAGTGTGCCTGAAACCCGCACATCTCCCGGGAGACCACTCCATAGCTGCGGAGCTCTGTAAGAGAATGCTCTGCAGCCTGCCGTAGCCCTGTCTACTCTAGGAATTAATAGATATCCTGCTCCTTCTGATCGAAGCGGACGAGTAGGATTGTAAGGGACCAGAAGATCTTTAAGATATTGCGGTGCAAGGCCATTCAGAGCTTTGTAGGTTAATAACAGTATTTTGTAGTCAATCCTGGACTTGACTGGTAGCCAGTGCAGGGAGGACAATATAGGGCTAATGTTATCAAATTTTTTAGTTTTTGTGAGAACTCTGGCTGCTGCATTTTATACTAACTGAAGCTTATGTAGGGATCCAGATGGACAACCAGAAAGGCCTATTGTATACGTTATTTTCTACAGAAATCAATTTAGGTGAAACAAGATGTGTTCACGGTTGCAAACTTTTTCAGACTCTCACGCAAGAAATCCTACAGCAAATCTATATTCCATTCTGAACTTAAAATTAGTTGCATTTAAAACGTTACGGCAGTTTGCAAACCCTATTTACAAGGTAATAAAACTTACATACATGTAAATGTGTGTGCAGAACAGAGAACAGAAAATCTCACTCCATGCAGCTGACTAAAGTTGCCAACCCTGCATTTTATTTGAAATCAGAAGTAAAATGCGGTTTTCGAGTGAAGCAGCTTATCATTCATTTGCTTTTTACTCGGACAAATATGAAATGAATGATTAAACATTATATGCGTCTCTTTTTGTATGTTTTCTAAATAAGACAGAGTGCCCATACCCAACTGTAATAGTGATTAAAGCGATCTATTCTTTTAGTATTTATGTTAAAGCAAGACTTTTATTTTATTACTGTTGTGGGATTAATCTTTGGAAACACTTAAATTTAATAAGCACAAAAACATATGACATAAACATATGAAATAATCTAGGACCATAAAATAGGAAGGCAATTCAATTTTAAGCATTTAAACACAAAATGAAAAAGATAAAACAAGAAGAGCATTTTTTTCTTAATGTCTACTAAAACGATAAAAATCTTATCCCAACATTACCCCTGTCCTGCTCCGATCATCCACTCCTTCCATGTGCCATGCCCCCTTGTTAACTCGTGTGGGATCATAATGTGATCAGCTGTTTCTGGTTGTTGTCATTAGTCCTCTGTATTAAGTCCGCGTTTCAGTTTGTTTTCCCAGTCTGGTCTTTGGATGCGTTCGACTTGCTTTCAGCGCTGGCTTAAAGCAACCCATCCTGATCCTGACACAATGCATTACAGTAAGATGCATAGCACCCGGCTGCACAAACTGGAACCGCCTCTGTGACGCCACACCTTTCCCCTTATTGGCTGAAGAGTTTAGTTACATGCATGATGTTTGTGTCCCATGCAGTTCCGATGCATAATCTGCTATTTTTCATGAATATCATGTAAAGCAGTGAGAACTGGTTTTCAGTTACTTTACCTGGTAAAATAAAGTTTAAATAAATTACATAAATGCTCTAATAGTACATGTAAGTTAGTAGTTTATTTGTTGTTAGTTACTGTAATGTTGTGCTGCTTTATTTGGTTCATCGTCCAGTCTGTGAAGAAGGCATTCAAGAAGAATTGCATTATGCATAATTGTAATATGACTCATTTCCTAGTGGGTACAATTTATATTAGGTCAGCGTTCACGGTTTAACTTCTGATATTCAGAACAAGTTCTAGGGCAAACTGATTTGTTCGACTTTCAAAAAATTTGAGTTCTAGTGAGTTTGAGAATCTAGGTACCACTGTATAGCCTATACTAAATCGCAATTTTTGCGACTTGCTAAGCGTTGTTTCAAATCGCGATTTTGATTTGAAATCGATAAATCGTGCAGCCCTACCGCCCATTTAGCTGTCACATTAATATAGATCTCTTCTCTTTACGATGGTTCAACTTTCCGCTGATGTGATAGTTGTGACGTTCCGTAGTGCGTGCAGGGAGAACGAAAGGCGCAGACTGCCAGGATTGCCAAAAGGACGGGGTTTATTCACGCAGAACAGGACATAAACACTTTTATGCCGCGTCTGCTGGAACAGACGCTGGCGCAGACTTAAATACAAAGAACAGGACACAGGACTGGCGAGCGGCTTCGCCACACAGGTGGAAACACTCGGGGAAACCCAGGAGGTAACAAGGTGGGCGTGTCACACGAAAGGCTGAAACAGGACGGACGACGCGGTACGTTACAATAGTGATGTACATTCGGTTGTCGACTTTCATTTGTTCCCGGGCTAACGATATACTGAATGATAATTTCTACTAATGACAGGCAGCATCCACCCAGACACACTTCCAGGTGCTGTCGTAATTGCAAGTGTAAACATTTAATAGAGTGTTTAACAACGTAAGATACGTAAGGTATTGAACCAAATTAAGTTGTATTCATTTATTTACTTTTCAATTGCTGGTATTCACTTAGTTGCAGTACTTATTTACTCATTCAGGGACAGTGTTTATATACTGTACATTTATTCACATTTATTTGTTTGTGTATTTGTTTATTCAAATTTGACATTTATTCATATTCGACTAATATTTTCTTTTTATGGTGGACTAAGCCTCTGTGACTGTGATCCAAGGGTTGCCGGTTTGAGTCTGGTCTTGGCACGTCAGTGACCCCTTGAGCAAGGCTTTTGCTCCCAGCTCCTTTACCCCAGCTCCCAGAGAGCAAGTTGCAGTAGGTGTGAAGAGAATTTCTCCATTGGGATCAATGAAGTATCAATTATTATTAACTATACTGTCGAGGAGCACCTGTGTTCTGTCTGATCTGGATCAGGGTTATGACAGCAGTTGGCTGACAGTCTGTATGTATGTGTCTGTTCGCTCACGTCTTCCGTCTCTCTCTCTCTCTTTCTCCATATGCAGTGGCAGCAATGAGACTTCAATCTGACTCATGAGGATGCCGATGGAGGTCCTTCACCTGTGAGGGGAGGGTGGCTGGTCTGAGTCCCCCCCCCCCCCACCACCATGACTGTGCAGGGACCAGTGTGCTACTCAGCTCCTGTGGAGAACAGTGTTACACAGCCAAAAAGGGAAAGACTGCGAGCGACTGGCCATTAGACAGGCCCATCCACTCCATGCCAAACCTCTGTGTGGGGAGAAGAGGGCCTTACTGACTACAGCCAGGAGCATGTGCCTTGTTACACTATACTGTCACTAGGGGGGGCTGCTTCTACTGCTTTTCATTACCACTTTCAAAAAGAGCGTTGTGTACTTTTTGTCGCCAGAGAAGAATGCAGTCTCAAAAGAATGGCCTTTGTGTGTAAAATTAATTTGTAGATACTTTTTCAATGGTTTATTTTGTACTTTATTGGTTTTATAGCACAGATGGAGAGGAAATGCTAATTTGTAAATTGTAATTAGTATTTTTTTTTACTGCGTATCAGCACGAGAGGATCTGCTCTTGACTTAAACTTTACTGCTCTCTCTTGTCTAGATTGTACATTTGTGTCTGATGTTACTGTGACGTGCAGCTAGGTGAAGATCAAAAGCTGCTTATTCTGGGAATGTGTGGAGAATGTAAACTATTATAGGGTCAGGAGATATACTGAATATGGGTGTGGTCTATGCTAGTGCCTTTTTTGTGATGTAAGTCCACTTACATCATTTTAACTGAGAAATGCATTCAGTTCAGATAATGGAGGAGCTGATCTTTAGACTACTGTGGGCATGTGGAACAATATGGTTATTGATGTCTGGCTCCATCAGAACCATGGAACCTCAGATGTTCTGGAGAACCTCCGTTCTCTGAGAACTGGCCCTGCTTTCCTCAAAGCCACACCATCTCACATGTGGTGGGTAAATAACAGCACAGTCGATTCAGGCCAGCATCCAGCTGGAGACACAATGTTCCTGCTGCTAAGTCCAGGAATAGTGAAAGTCTGGAAAGTGTCCCAGTATCCAGGAATGGGGTAACTGGAGAGTGCCACCAAGGCCCAGAATTCACACACTTCAACGATACCAAAAGGCTTGGAAATATGAGAATCCGCCTCCTGGGTGCATCGTTTGCACGTCATCGCTTCATGGAAATGGACGTGTAATCCAAACCACCTTCCACATCAGGCGAGGTCCACAATAGTGTCACACAAACCCATTTGTATCACTCACTGTTGTCGTAGTATTATGATTAAAAAATGTTGCCATGGAGACGGCATGCTGGAAGGGGGGGTGTCCCTGTTCTATTGCCACAGAGCAAAGCTGAAGGACTCTAACTCACATGCACAAGCTCGGCTATGAATGTAGTGTAACTACTTTAACCGGTAGCTCTTGCTCTGTGGAGTGTCCACATTGGCCGCTTGCAGGGTTGGTGCCACGCCCCTAACGCCCCCCTCATCCAATAAATCTTTTTTTATCCCCAGAAGTGACCTGATCTCTCTGTTGTGTTTCTGAAAAGCTGGTGATATTTTCATAAACACTGGAATCCTTTTGTAACATAAGTGTATTTATTTTTATTGCTTAAGGACACTGGAAAAGAAAATGTGGTAAAAATTAAAATGAAGCTAAATTTTTAGACGTCTCCTGTCTTTCATGAAGTTTACGGGCTAAAGGTGATAACTGAGGTCTTGAACATAAGAACTATACAAACAATTGGAGGCCATTCGGCCCATCAAGCTCGCTTGGGGAGAACTTAACTAATAGCTCAGAGTTGTTAAAATCATATCTAGCTCTGATTTAAAGGAGCCCAAGGATTCAGCTTGCACTATGTTATCAGGAAGACTATTCCATACTCTAACTTCATGCTGCGTAAAGAAGTGCTTCCTTAAATCCAGTTTGAAATGTCCTCCCGCTAATTTCCACCTATGGCCACGAGTTCTTGTATTAGAACTAATGCTGAAGTCAACCTCGTAGGCTCTTAGTTTCTGGGAAGCTGTTATGAATATAGGATCTGAGCTTACCTGGTTCTTCAGCTGTAAATCACTCCTGACAGAAAGTTGGGGACCCTCTATAGGTGGAGATGAGTACCAAACCTTCCCGTCAGCACACCCCCTCATCGGCCCAGATTTCATGTTTCATCTTCGGGTGCAAGACGCCAACTGCCTGCCTCTTATTCCAACCACCCTTGTTTTCCTTCCTAACCACAAAAAAACCTCGCAGCTCTTCATCTGGGTCCCATGGCAATCATCCTTTCCCTTTATTGTCTTTTTATTTATGGAGGCTGAGAATTTGTCCCCGAGTGAAATTAAGGAGCAAGACAGTTACTGAAATGCTTCAAAGTGCAAATGAAAAGCTGGTTCTTGGTGCCTGGAGCTGTGAAGCATTCCAGTGGAGAAGTATTGAGGTGCTTCAGGATGTGCCTTCAGGAATGGGAGCATTCCAGAGCCAGCATGCTGGAGAGACCCACCGCCTCAAGGAAATCCAAGAGCAAGCCCCAACCTTCATATGTAGGAATGTGTGTGATGACCCTGGGCTCTGTCTATCTGGTCTGCTGTGTTCTGCCTCTCATCACCGGACAGCTTTGAGCCTAGTAGGTGGGCATGGACGGCCTGGAACACAGGAATGCAGGTTCTGCCCAGGCTAGACCTCCTCTGCGAGATGAATGAAATCATAAAACCCCCTTTCTGTTCACGGGGACTTATTATCAGAACCATGCATATTGAGAGAATTTGTTTTAAAAAGATGACCTCACTTCTGAAGAGTGATGATATAAATCTAAATTTTTTTCTTATACTTTTTTATATGCAACTCTCAGTGACCCTTGGATTAGAAACAAAAACATACACTCCATTACAATTAACATAATTTCACTGGTTTGAGGTATCTAATATTATTTAATTATTTATAATTTAAGGTGAGTTTACCACCAGTGATTATGTCATCATTGATGTTCAGGGTGAACGTAGCCTGATTGCAATGCTTAGAGGTAGTGAGGCGACAATCTGGAGTTGCAGATGTGGAGATTCAGAGTTTGGAGCATCATTGACAAAGTCTGTACTCATATTCAGTGACACCAAATATATTGAAGCAGCAGTGCAGCGACAGCAAACACCCATAATCGGAGCCATCGTTTGCATATCATGGCTGAACAAGTTTTATAACTATGTCTTCCTGCCCTGAAATATTTTTTAGTCGATGGACAAATCAAACTTCTCCTGACTGAGGAGCACCAGTAATAAGGAGCTGAACCAAGAGCTTATCGCCAGGCAGCACTGCTGGCTCACACTGCCAGGACTGTGCATTCGAATGCTGCCCCAGGTCTATGTGAGGAAATCCCCTCTGTATGGTGCAAGTTTCCTCCCACAATCATACATCTTGGACAATCAATGTCTCTAAATAGCCCCTAGTGTCTGAGTGTGTGCCCGACAGTGGAGTGACTTACTGCCCAGGGGTGTCCTCTGCCCTGTGGCTTACACTGCTTGGGAAGGGTTACAGGCCCCCAGTGACCCAGTACTGGAGGTTGGAACATGGGTGGAGGTTATATCTACATATATACTATTGTATATATTGAACAAAAGTGAGTCCGTGAGAAGACTGGTATTGAACTATATATTAGTTCAGTACACGTCCATTCATTTATTTTTCTAACCTACAAGATACTTTGACTATCTACTAACTTTATTTTGGATGCAATTTAAATTAAGGACAACAATCCCAAGCTGGAACGGTGACTCAGCAGGTATCACTGCTGGCTCAGACTTCCATAGTTGGGGGCTTGAATCTGATCTCTGTGTTGCAGAGGTTTTCTCCTGCAGCCCCAATACATGCAATTAGGCTAATGGGTGTCTCTAAATTGTCCACATATTATGATTGTGTAGATTACAGTATTGGTTTAAGTTTCACTGCGCCCATTGTCTGAGACAAAATGAAATTAGCTTGTAAGTCAGTGCTCCCTGAAGATGTGACACACAATAGACGCTATACGGGTAAGCCGTGTGCCCTGTGCCGCGAGAGATTCCAGGCGACCCTGTTTGAAAACGGATGGATAGACAAACGTCCCCACCTAGTGGTGTATTTAGGCATTATTCAGAATGACTCAGGTGTTACTTTCAAATCCGAAAATATCAAGAGACGTTTTTTTTTTATCTTTTTTGAGTTCACGTTTATGCTATTTTCAGTAAAAAGCACCTTATTTACAATCACCTCATGTTACCTGAACAGCAATGTACAATTTCAGTTTGGCATTTTCTGTCCACCTGGAATTTTAACATACGTTTCAAGGCCTTACTGCGTTTTTTGGTGAATAATTCATACATTGATAGTAAGTCATGAATAATGACTGAATGTGAATCAGGTATTTCTAATAAAATATATTGCATAAGCAGGGTTTAAAGGAAAGCAGGGCATAACTTCAGCGTGCAACTGCGAGTCCACGCGGAGCGGCGTAGGGGCGACCACGCGGTCCCTTTAAGAGCCGCGCTCATGCTGACGACATTTCCGGGCCGAGACTGGCGGTGGGAGCCGGACGGGCAGCGCTTCGGACGGGCTCAGGCGCCCAGCGGACACGGCCGGCGGTGCCGCGTTTGCCCATCCCGACCGGAGATTGGAAAACGGGGGATACAGCGGAGACCCACGTTGATGAAACTCCGCTGCCGTTTACGAGCCGGGTAAGAGACAAGAAGAGGCTCGGGGGAGGCGTGTCGGTACCGTCGCGACCCCGACCACCCCCTCCGCGCGGTTCCGAGGGGCCGCTGGATGTCTTTATAGGGGTCGGCGTCTGCCGCCCTGCACTGCCGTGTCATCCGCCAGTCTGAGCTCGGTCTATGTCCGGACCCTCCGCCTGGTCTGTTACATGATGTCACAAGTGTCTGGCAGTTTGTTACTCAGCCGCACGTTCGCCGCGGCGCCTCTGGACGGGTTTGTTTATCTTTGTGTGTGTCTGTGTGGGTGTGTATCGTTGTATGCGTGTGTGTTTATCTGCGTGTATGTTTGTATATGCATCTGTATGCGTATTTGTGTGTGGTTGTTTACATCATATCTCTTCATTTATGAGATATAGGACCTGAGGAGGACGTCATGGGTGATTTTCCGGGAGATAATGTTCATGATGATGATGATTCATAACTGAAGTATTGTTTCCTGGCTTTGAGAAACAAGACTGAATAGGAAATATGGATTCACCTTCATAATGTCTCTCATTAGTACAGGACCAGCAGTCCATCTCTGCTTACCATCATTATTATTATCATCATCATCAATGCCTTTTTTGTAAATAAGTCATAGAGAAGGAACTTCTTGATCTGTAGCGGGTAGGAAACATGACCCCACCCACTCCACCCTCGCAAAGAGGCTCTTTCAATCCAGTTAGCAGCGTGGAGGGCCTGGGGTAGTTTTCTGTTGACCCTGCTGTGAGTCTCTCTGATTTCTGGTATTAATATTATGGGGATTTTCAGATTCACGTGTTTGTAAGGTGATTCTGTTTAGGGACACTTGTCTGTTGCCTGTTTGGATTGGATGGGCAGGCAGTCTGACCTCTGTAAAGTCTGCAGTTTACCTTGTAAGACCAAATTGTGCTTCTTGGTCGATCAACAGGGCGAAACAGGGCCTTTCACGGGGGCTGATGCGAGGCACGTTTCACATGCACTGCTTCTACCTGCAGGGAGCATGTGCTCGTTGGCTGTGTGGGCTGCCTGCTTTCCTTATCTGCTGTCTCTAAAAATGGACCTGGATGCTCTTTCTGCTCTCAGCTCCATGTCCTGCCTCCTGTCTGGCATGTATGCGTGAGCCTGCCGATCGAATGCCCCGTGTGTAGGACTGATATGGGAACCAGCCATCTGGCTTGACCCGCTGGGGTTTTCAAAGGACTGTCATGTTGATGGGGTGATGAGGAAGAGTTGTTTGAAGGCTGTTAAGAACAACCAATAAAGGGACCTTTATTGAGTGCAAGTTAATATTTTATGATTGCTTTCAGAACAAATGATTCTGTCAACTTTAGAGACATTAACAATTCCATTGATAGTGTTAGGGAGGGCTCTGCCTATGTATACACCTTGTTGGAGATCACGTCCCATCTAGTCCTGAGACCTCAATGCTGTATGGCTGCTGGGCAGGCAGGTTGTGCTGAAGTGTGACAGAATCTCGTAAATAAAACAGGTTTCCTATTAGGAGCTGCACCCTCGCCAGCTGTCGGCGCATTCATTGTATGGCTGCTCTGTTTACAGTGGAGGTCACTTTGGTTAGGGCTCTAACAACTAAGGTAATGGAATTGTGAGGAAACCATGTGGGGACTCTGCTCTTGCACAGCGAATCACGTAACATGCCTGAGCCTGGTGTATTTCACAGCAGCACTGTGACCTGAGGTTTTGTGGTTTAAGATGACCTGTCATGTACCTCGAAGTAGAGTGACGTGTCATGTTTGCCTCTGGAGCTGGGTGTCAGGGCATTGGCGGGGGGTTAAGGGGAGAAATGTGTACCTGGTGAATCTCACCTGAGTACAAGCTGACTTTCTTCACCTGTGGTGGCATTACAGTGGAGGAAAGCTACCTTCTGCCTCCTGAGTAGAGCATGGCTCTGAATCCAAGCCCTGGCATTGCCTCTGCTGTTCACTACTTTGCACTAGGCATTGCTGTCACCCTCCCATTTTATGGCATATTGCTTTCTAGTAGTTTTATTCAAGACTCATTCTTGTATGAATCATTTTGTGTGTGATTCCTTTTCATACTGATGGAAGGAATTTGACAACCTTGGATGAGCAGTTGGATGGGCGGATGGTTAGTAGGACTCTGATTCCTTAGTAAGGGGCTAAAGTTGGGCTTTGTTGATGTCAGTGTCTGAAACTCTCTCCAAACAACAAGTTTTTTGAATAATCTATATTTTCTGTTCTGTCTGGGATCCAAAGAAGTCACCTCAGTGAAATTACTCATCCATGTTCCTCAGTCATTGTAACAAATGACTGCAGATATCCTGGTTTCTGGTTTTGTGTGGAGTATAAAATACAAAGTAACGTCAGGGTTATGAAAAATTCTGTGGGATGTTTGGATGCTTACTGATAAAGACCTTGAAGCACTTCAGAATATGTTGAATTCTTGAGATGGCCAGTGGTCGTCCTCCATGTCAGCCCTGTATGGAGAGCATGTGCTGTTTCTGTGGAAGGCCTTCTTGTTATTGTCCTCTTGTTGCCATGCATGTATTGATCTAGGACTGAGTGCTGACAAGGTAGTGCCATTTACTGGCGTCAGAGAGCTGCGCTGACCCCTTGCTCCGCATGCATGTGTGGAGTAGGCACAGGGCCTTGACATGACAGTTTTATAAAGGCAGACAGTGGAAATTGGTGTCCCCAGTTCCTTGGACTGGGAGTCACCAGATACTCTCTCTGTCCTTGTGGGTTGAGGCACTGCTTGTTGCTTTTTGTATTTTATACCATTCTGCTGTTTCAGGAGGAGCCTGAAGCTTGTGACTCTGTTCGAGCAGAGAGATGGTTGTTTTGGAGAGCGTAAGCCAGGTTTTGTGGGAATCCATCCATCCTTCCTTCCAATTTCTGTAACTGCTTGTCTTGTTGAATGTAGAAGAAATTGTTACATAGAAATAGAAAATGACTCCAAACCGCAGCTGCCCAGGGCTGTTTACCTGAGCCACCCTTCCTCGTGACCTGCTGATGCCATGTAGCCTGTCACAGCCATGCCTAAATGGCTGGGGTGGCTCCCACTTGTCCCTAGGGGGACATTGTCTCCTATGCACTGCCACAGGCTTGTGGGGGGTAAATCATGGAGTCTCCCTGTCTCACTGTAGCTCACTCTTTGTTGATGGCAGGAAGAGCCAAGCAGACCAGTTTCTTCAGTGGTTGATGTTACAGACTGAGCTCTTCTGAGAGGTAACCTCTTTATCGCCCTCTAGGGACCTTGACTTAGCGAATCAGAAAAATACAGAAAGCTATCTGTATTACTCCCCTGAATGTTAGCCTATTTGGCTGAGAGTTGTATTAAGCGTCATGGTTGACCTGTGACCTTTTGATATACAGCTTGATATCGATTATGGGTGAAAATTCATCAGGTTTGTGTTTCCTGCACTTTGAGCGAAGAGTGATGTGATCCTCATAATGTCATATTTGATTACCCTGATGTAGCAGCCTGCAGTGACCTCGTTAGGATGATTCAGCTTTCAGGTGGAGTGAGTCTCAGCTATGGCCCTGTCTGTAATGAAATGAGTCTAAGCTCAGAGACTTAGAAGGGCTCTTAGCATCAATCCAGCCTGTGCTGCTAATCTTCCCACCAATTTCCTCTGACTTGAGGCCAGCAAAGTGATGATAAGCCCCACTTTGAGAAGAAAGTTGCTCTTCTTGCAGAGCACAGTAACACCTGGACTCAGCCCACTATGACCTGCCATTACTAAGGACAGTCCGTTTTTGTCCTGAGCACCAGGCTGGCAGCTACAGCTGATTATCACCCTCTTTGAGCTGATTTAGCTTTTTGGCTCACTAGGGACAATTCTTTGAAGATCTTTGGGATGCTCAGTTTCTTCACGAATCACTGCAAAGATTTGGTGCCCTGGGGACTAAAAGGTATGGGATATTCAGTAGTTTATGGTTTTGTGGTGATCTGTTTTTTGTCCCCACAGGAATGCCGTACGCCATGTCAAGATAAAATTGAAGAACTCTGTTTTGATCATGCTAAAGCGTTTGGACAAAATACGGTTCAGAGGTCAGAAGCGAGATGAATTCCTGGACCTCGCAGAGTCCCCAAACACGTCGGACAATGAATGCAGCGACGACGTACCGGTGAAGCGCCGTCCTTCTTTGAGAGACCCGGAAGACCTGCGCGACTGTGTAAGTGTGGCCTTCTTTAGGCAGGAGTCCAGGTGTGTGAAGTAAAGGGTGGTACAGACCACGGCTTTGGTTCTCACGAGAGAATCTCAACTGCTTCATTCACTTTGTTGAATGTCTTCTGAAACTGGTATTGGAGCATTCAGACTGGCTTCTGTTGGATTTTTTTTCAAAACTCTAATGTCTCAAACTTCTTTGTCATTGCCTCTTGACATGGTTTGTGTTTGTGTGTGAGAGCGCCCCCATGAGCCCCTCTTAGTGCTGTCATCTTTCCACTGGGGTTACATTAAACAGTTTGAATATTGTGGCCCCTGTAGTTAGTTTTGTCTAACTTCACATCTAAAACAGCGTTTTTATTACAGTTTCAGATATGCAGATATCTCTGCATGTTTAGCAAGTAATTGATGGGCATGGTGCCATGTTTATTATTTTTTAAAAAAATTTGAATATGCTAGCTAATACTCTATGAGATCTACCCCTAGACTGATACTGTGTAAACTTTGTGACCTGATTTCTGAATACAGGTATTTCTGGATGCAACCCGCAGATTTACAGATCCCATTCTCCAGCAGGTTGTTTCAGATGGAGATTAATGTCCCACAGAAATCGCTGCTTGTTGCTTAGTTCTAAATATTTTAAATTATACATTTAGTCGTGGTTTTTAAGGTTAATGAAGACTTTATTTATTTCAGAGGGAAACTGGTGTGCAGCAAGAACATAGTGCATACATTTAATGGCAAAGGCTTACACATAATGCAAATGGCTCAAAGGTAGTGCAAATAAATGTAAAAAGTATGCAATACACAAATAAAAAATCCTGAAAACAAGATATTGTGATACTACAGAAATATTAAAGATACAAATAAAAATTAGTAGATGTGTGTCTGCAATTATAACAAATAGAGCAGGACCTTTACTGTAAGGAGAGAGGATGTTTCCTGTTATGGCTGGGGGTGGGATGGTGGGAGAAGGCAATTTGGTGTCTGGGTGTGACAGACAGGAACGATCCCCAGTAGCATTTTTTTAGCACATCGTGGTGGAATGAGCTGCTGGCTAAATGTCCTCCAGCACAGCGCCCCCTGAAGCCGATGGGCAGAATTGTTCATTGTATTGTCCATTTTTGCCAGCATCCTCTTCTCTGCTACTGCCTCCAAGGGGTCCTGGATCAGGCCTGTGATGAGCTGGCCTTCCTGATGAGTTTGGCAATGCCAGACTTGACACCACTTTCCCAACAGTCACAGTTTAAAAAAAAAAAAATGAATTAAAAGAAACACACACACCGGCCATTGTGGACTCGGACAACATACATGGCTTACTATTCACATTAAAAGTCTTGCGATTCCTGAGTAAATGGTATCTGCTACTCTGCTTTGGCCTTGTTTTTGTCATCCATATACAGGTATATAGTAACGTGCAATGCAGTCTTTTTGGCACAAGGTTTAGCTCCTGCTAGCAGGATTTGACAATGCGGCACAGGCTTGTGGGACTGTGTGCTTCTGAGAAGAGCTTGGAATGACTGAACAGAGTAAAGTTAGACACGGATCTGTATGTACATGGCCAGGACCAAGAGGCAGGGTGTTGCCCCCTCCCTAAAACAGAGGGGGCAGATACACGCTCAGGACCCAGGAAGTGGTGTTACTGTTGATGTGAATCATCTGTTTTTAAAGCGCACATATTTTATTTTGGAAGTCAGGAAGCTTTTTAAAATGAGCTGTTTTCATGGATGTAAAATTTGGATCTGTGACATGATGATATGAGCTGAAGTCAGGCCAGTCTTGTGTACTGTTTCAGTGGGTCCTGTGGTTGCTGGGGGCGGAGGGGTCTGCTGCAGTCTCTCCATGCCAAACCATCTGGGCAAGAGAACCATGAGGTCTTACTCGGGTTCATGGAGACGGTGCCTTCCTTCCAGAATGTTCCCCTCTGCATTTGCTGCTGTTTATAATTTTAACTAGACTTGGGAAACTGAGAGCCCTTGGGGGAAACTTTACCTTGCAGATGAGGTTCTGCAGGAGGTGGCTCCTAACTGCTTGCCTGTGCTCTGCAGTAGGTGAAGCAGGATACCCTGCGTGTGGTCAGGAAGGCTGAGAATCGCATGGCTCCTGGGTGGGAGAGAATGGTTTTCAGGGGCCTGGCTGGATCTCGGCAGGCAGTGGCAGGAGGGGGTGTCGGGCAGCTACTGTGCTGCCTCGTGGACCTGAGCAGCAGAGATGGCATGATGGATATGAAGAGCAGATTGGCAAGATCTTATAGGAGGAGATGCGAGAGTCCCAGTAAAGCTGTGGGTGCCGCCGCAGGTGACCGGTCAGGTGACTCCCCCTCGCGTGTGCCTGCCTTCCCGCCGTCGTTTGGCCAGGTAAATAACTGGCTAAGTGTGTGAAGGGGTGTGTCCACACCAAGCCAGGGCTGGCTCTGAGCCTGTAGAGCCTGCGTATGTTAACATGTTGCAGCCGGTCTGATTATATTTAACTGCAGCACTACCTTGGAAGCCGCAGTACTGCGCATACCATTTCAGGCTGCTTCTAGTCCACAGGGCTATGATTCATGCTGCTGGCTGATTTCAGTTTGTGTCCCCCCCCTGTCACCAGGTGTGTGTGTGTGTGTGTTTCTGTGAGTGCTGTCATGCATATTTTACATTTGGGGACCAAATGTCCCCACAGTGTAATTAAAAACCTTTTAATTTGACCTTGTGGGGACATTTTTTTCAACTCCCACAAGTGGAAACTCCGCACTATAATAATCAATACTTTATATTTATAGTTATATTTAATTGATACTAAATTTATGAGAATGCAACTGAAAAACTAACAAAAATATATATATTTCGTTTAGTTACTTATGGACGTTTAGAGCTGGGTAGGGGTTAAGGTTGTTATAGTTAGGATTAAGGTTATGTCCATAGAAATTAATAGAGATTCCCCACAAAGATATAGATACCTGATCTGTATGTGTGTGCACATGTATGTGTCTCCTTTGGGTTTCCTAATCTCTTTCCTTGCACCTCAGGCATCTTTTTGGCCAGCCTTTGCTTGGGGCCTTTAGGGTGGTCTCCATGGAAACGGGTCTTGCAGCAGCCCAGTTCTGATATGATGCTATTTATTGAACAGTGAAGCACCGGATGAATCCCAGTAGAGGCCTTACTGCTCTCTCTACCCGGCCCTGGGCATCTTCTGTGGCGGGAACGTGTGACAGAGGGCTGTTCTGAAGCTTGCTGCTTCTCTCTGCATATTGTTCTCCTCTGGTCTGTTTTCGGGAACCTGTGAGAAGCATAGCGTGGCTTCAGCTTGCTCTGCATTTGACCTTTTGGAAGGGGCATGTTTGGCATTGCTGATGTTTTCTGCGTTTTCCATTCTACTGCTCTCAGGGGCTGCCTCACTTGTCGTGTTGAAGGGGTGGGTGTGTAACCTCGTACTCTTTCAAGAGTATTTAAAATAGCCTGTCTTGTGCAAACCCCCCCCCCCTTTTTCAGCTTCCTTAGAGCTTTTCCACCTTCCCGCTTATAGGTAGAATTGCTTTCTTCATCTTTCTCTCCCACTCCCTCTCTTTAATCTCTCTCTCTTTTTCTCTGAGGGAGCTGAAGGTGTGCCTCACTCTGGCCCTCCCTCTTTCCCTCAGACAGTGCAGAATTCCAGCCCACTGCCCCCCATCACGCTCCCCATTGCAGTCTGTGC
Source organism: Pollimyrus isidori (assembly GCA_019775955.2). NCBI lineage: Eukaryota > Metazoa > Chordata > Actinopteri > Osteoglossiformes > Mormyridae > Pollimyrus > Pollimyrus isidori. Next base: position 9,007,222 of record JABFDZ020000001.1, read on the forward strand.
TACTTCGTGCTCTTCGCTCTTAAAGGGGAAGCCCTTTGTGTCTGGGCCTGCAGTATGTCTTTGCAGTGCCCTGCATGGAGTCAGGGACTGGAGGGAGTCAGCCACAGCTTGCTCCCCGTGTTCTGACCCCGCCCCCAGTGGCAGGAAGCGGCAGAGGCGTTCGAGCTATGAGTTATTCCAACTGCTCATGTGTGCGCGTGTTCAGCTGATTCATACACCTGTGTGTGTGTATCTCCTTGCAGGCCAGCCCTGCGACTCTCCCCATGGCTGCCACCATGCAGGACTTCCAGAGGTCTGAGTCGGACAGACTCAATGAGGTGAAGGGCCACCTGGAGATCGCCCTGCTAGAGAAGCACTTCCTACGTGAGTATGACACTGTGGGCCTCACTGCTTGAACATCATAATGATGATTAAGAGTACAATTTGTTTGTTGTTAGATATACTTGTCGGGAGCTCCAAAGGACAGAAGTTCAGTTCTGCTGACAGGACTCCACCATGTACCAGTGCAGACCGCAGTGCGGCTGATTTGGGCCATTCTGTTTCTGCAAACCACCTGTCTGAATGTGGGTTTTTAGCAGTGTTGTGGGTTGGCCATCAGTTCAGCTTGGGTCACCCACTAGCTTTAGCATGGGAGGTCGATTCTTGTGTGTGAGTGCGCTCGGTAGAAGCACTGGGCTGACAGTGGAATGTGAACCAGTGAGATTCATAGGCTGGCATGTATCCATCCTGCAGTCTCCGTTTTGATAAACGACTGCTGATTTTTTGATACAACCCGGCACTCTGGCACAAAGGGCAGATAACAATCCACGTGCCTCCTGTCTCACATGCCGAGTGAGCTTGGGAACTGGTAATGTCTGCTCATCTCCCGACGTGGCCCTGCCATTGTGAAGAGTAACCAGTTTGCACAATGCTGTGCCTTTTGGCTTCAGGCTTTGCTGCGAGGCATCATGTTTGGGGTGTGTATCCCTGAGCACTGCATGTTGTGAACTGCCCAGGCTTGCCCTGGGAATCTGTTTACGTTCTAAACACTGTTTGCTGTCACCGTTTGACCCTTGGCAGCAGGGAGCATGAACATTCGCATCTCTCAGGGACAGATGGGCACTCTGTTGGTGTCTGTTGGCATCAGTGAGGATCTGCATGACAAGATGTCTGAGGGATTCACTCGGGGGTTCTAGCCTGGGGGCAATAGGAAGGGGGTATCGTGGTTCTAGGACAGGGATGTCAAAGTCAAATACATTAGAGGGCCAAAAAAATAAATTTACTACAAGCCGAGGGCCGGACTGGTTCAATGTTTATTAAAACATATTAAAATGATTGCACGTAACCTATTGAACCAAGACCTAACACAGTGTACTGTATTTTATCTAATGATTAAATGAACAATCCAAGATTTTTGTATGGCTCTGTCAATAATTTTAGGTGAAGACATTAGAACCGGCCTGCGGGCCGGTTCTAATACTAATCAAATATCATCCCGGGGGCCATAGATAATTCATTTGCAGGCCGGATCTGGCCTGCGGGCCTTGACTTTGACACCTCTGTTCTAGGAGATCAAAAGCAGAAGCCACACTCTTGCAGGTGGGTCACATGACCTACAGTGCTGATGGAGTACGGCTGCTCTTCATTTCTCAGCTTGGTTCCTTATGATGTGTCAGGATGCTTGCTTTGTCATCAGACAGTGTCCCGTTAGCTGCACATGCTGGGATGGGACCCACGCAGCAGATGCTTGATCTCCAGTTTATTCAGTTTACAGTGGGGGGTGGGTTCTTCTACTAAAGGATCTGTATTAATTAACTATTTAAATGATGTGATATATTTTTTGACATTGATGTCAAAGCTTACTCTAATTTCATACAAATTTATGCTAATTTGTCACCAATTGTTACTCGTAGCGGTTGTTATTTTCTGCCACACTGGAGATTAGTGATAATGTTTAACAGATTATATATGTTAATATGGAGAACCCAGTAACTTTGGGAATGAATCAGCATCTATGAGTGTCGTCCTGTCTTGGGTCCATGCCCATCCCTTTATAAATGGTTCTGGCTGCATGGGTATCATGTTGTGTCCTGTCTGTAATTAACACTCCAATGGCTGGTAATTATTTCTATATTCATTAATGAACCCCAGGTTAGTTTCCGGATGTGCTGCTTTAGGACCCTGGTCAAATTCTAGTGACACTGTTCGATGACTGAATTCCTCTCACACTCTGAGCTCCATGTATCTTTCCTCTGTCCTGGTGCCTCGAGGCTCTCTATTGGCGCTTTTCCACTGCATAGTACGGCACGGTACGGTTCAGTACGGCTCACTTTTGGGGGGTTTTCCACTGGGAACA
>JABFDZ020000001.1:9048110-9070898 GCA_019775955.2 Pollimyrus isidori
TATAATCCAGTGCTCAAATGGTCAGCCCAGGCAGGATTCTATTCATTTTTATATAGTGCCTTTTTTGATACACTCTTCCATCAGTCATGAGGAAGGACACTAGTGACAGATAATGTGTGTAATTGAGTCCTGATGGTCACTAGGCTCTCCTGTTTCACCATCCCACATGCAGGGTCATAGTACTGTGTGCTCTTCCTTATAGGACTGAGGAAGAGGAGCATTTCACACATGTGCTGCTTTCTTCAGGCAGAACCTCAAGCCGGTCAGTGCGTGCTGTTCCCATGACAGCACCTATAAGACCAACAGCCGTGAGTGGAAATGGATCGAGAAGTTGCCTTCACGTGAAGCCAGTTCCTAAGACAAAGATGAAGCTGGAATGTTATTACCTAGCAGGCCCTGCACAAGTGGACCTTGTTGCCCCAGCAACAGCACCATGCTTCTTTCAATCACAAGAATCGCAGGGATAAATGTCCCTCTCACGATGTGGTGTTGTCTTTATGGATGCTTTGGCTGGCAGGATGTTGATCAATTAGTATGTTAGTCTTTGTCTTTGTGCAAAACATTGTGGTTTTCTTCTTCATCGCTACCTCCTCTAGCAGCGCTGAGCAGATGAAAGTTATCAGTGCAAGGAGCAGTGTCCCAAAAATGGCTGTCCCGGGTCCTTGTTTGTCTCTCCTGGGTCCTTACCCATCCCTGGAATGGCTTTCCTGCATCCACATGTGTCCCAGGCATGGCACTCCTGGTTCCTTGAGTGTTTCAGGAGCAGGTCCCCTGGGTCCTCACATGTCCCAAGAATGGTTCTCTTGGGTCCTCATCTATTCCAGGAGCAGCAGCTCTCCTGGGTCCTTGTTTGTCCTTGTCCATCTCAGGAATGGCTCTTAAGGGGTACTTGTGTGTCCGAGGAATGGCAATCCTGGTTCCTTGCATGTCCCAAGAATGGCTCTCCTGATTCCTTGCATCTCTCAGGAACATGCCTCCTGGGTCACCATCTGTTCAAGCAATGGCTCTCCCACATCTTCACTTCTTCACTTGGCACTCCCAGTTCTTTGTGTGTCTCAGAATGACTCTCTAGATTTTTTGCATGTTCCAAAAACGGCTCTCCTGGGTCCTCATCTGTCCAAGGAATGGCTGTCCTGCATCTTCACTTGCCTGTTCCAAAAATTTCTCTCCCCAGTCCTTTTCCATCCCCCCACCATGGGCTTATTTCCCACAGGTGTCAATTTTAAGACAGGTAACTAGAGCTTAGGAGGGACAGTGGAATCTGTATCAGCAGAGGCATATATGGGTGGCAGCCGTGACCTCTGACCCTGAAGCAGGTGACCCACGGTGCATAGCCACAAGGGAGTGAGACTTGAGGATGAAGCAGCTGATGGGGGGACGGGGAAGGAAGAAAAGATGAAGATGGGCTTTTGATTGTGTGATGCGACGTCAGGCCATCTGTGTGATGGATGTAGTCATTACAGCTCCTCTCCCCACTGCGGGGTTAATGTACATACCCGCACCACCGTCCTCTGTCTCCTGACTGCCCCCTGTCCACCCCACTGTAGGTTTTAAAAGAAATGCTGCCTCTGTGAGTTTGCCTACATAACCTGTTGCCAACAGTGTGGCTCAGAGCCTCTTTCTGTTCAGCTGTACCCAAGCATCTGAGTGCTGATTGGCTCATGCTCTGTAATGGTGTTTTAGACTTTACCTTGTTACTCTGTCCATTTAATGGAAAACCTATGGAACTGTGTGTTTACCAGGGGATAATAATCTGCACACATATTCACACACACAAAAAAGAAAATCAGTGGTTAGAAAAGGAAGCCTAACCAAGCCAACCACAAGGGGGCATTACAAGACAGTATTTTACAGGGAAGGCCTGCCCTGGCTACACTTGTGTATCTCCCTGTGCATCTGTATCTCTGTGACTGTCTTGTTTCAGCATCTGTGTCCATACCTCCTCACCTCTTTGTTTCTGTCTCTCGGCATCATCATATCTGCACAGTTCATCATAGCATTGACTGCACTTGGCCTGCTAATATCCATTCTGTAAATATGCTGTTCTGTGAGTACACCATCCTGTGAGTATTCCTTTCTATGAATATACCCGATGGTGAATACACTATGTGCGTATACCCTTCTGTGAGTACACTGTCCTTTGAGTATTATGTTCAATGAGTTGCAAAACCGACGTACATAAAAACCACACGCCCATATGTGCTTGTGAGCAGGTTCCAACAATGTACCCTGAGCAAGGCACTACCCCCAAGCACTGCTTCCTGGGGGCTGAATTAGCTTTGGGTTAAATGCAGAGGATGCGTTTCATTGTTATGTGCTGTGGTGTGTCAACAATGACAATTGATCACTAAATTCTAAAAACAATTCTCTGCGTGCTTGCTAGGCCCTCTCTACATACATGTGTCTGCATGACACTCACTTGCTCCACAGGTTGAGTTTTGAGACTACGGAGGTGGGTTACAGTGGCTGATTTTTCCACTTTGTTGACTGGTTACTTTGAATCCTGTGATTGGCTGTTTACTTTGTAAGAAGAAGATGAACAGCCAGTTTCACACTCTGTCATGATCTTGGAGCAAGAAAGTCTTACACTATGTTAACATCTTTCAGAGATCCTATTTTAATATTGCATGTTCAAGGTGGTAATCAGAATTATACATATATGATTCAGAATTTAATACCAGTTGATCAACGTGAATAAGTGGAGTACCAGCAATATTTTTCCGACTTCAACTATCTATGAATACTTTGCATGTCACAACATGCTTAATCCTATGAATATTCCATTTGCACATTCTGTACGATGCTCTATACTCCAAACAAAAAATGATACATATAATTTTTGTGCACTTTGACAACATTACCTTGTCAGTGTGCACTGAGAGAGCGATATCAACTGAACTTATTGTCGTTAACACTACCCCGAGATATCACTAGTATCAGGGGAGTGCTGCTCCCAGGATTTAATCTGGTTCAATGATGTTGTAAGAAAAAGGATGCCTTATTGTTCACAATCAAATGTATTGTACGGTAGCCTATATGGTAGCCTATTCTGCAGTGATTTTTATGTACATTAAGAGGATGCAGGAAATACCAGCAATCCTTAACTGAATTTCAAGCGCTGCCTTAATTAAATAGACACAAACATCTGATTCCGATTACCACCTCGAATGTGCAATATTAAAACAGGATCTCTGAAAGGTGCTAACTTAGTGCATTCTTGCATTGACTGGTCAGGGATCTTTCAGCCAGTGTTCCCACCTCCAAAGTCTCAAAACTGTGAAAAAGCTGTGGAGCGAGTGAGTGTTGTGCAGACACAAGAACATAGAGAGGGCCCATCGAACGTGAGACCGTAGAGAGGATGGGTTTTCTGTGTGCCTGGTCTAGGGTTTTGAGACTAATTTAGCAGGGAGAGGATGGGATTTCTCTGGTCCGTGAAAAAATACACATACATGGTTTTTATGTGCGTGAGTTCTGAGATGAATTAAACATCACAGAGTATGTCCTTCTTTGAGTACACCATCCTGTGAGTATACCTTTCCGTGAGTGTGCCCTTCTGTGAGTACACCCTTCCTCATTATATTCATGCCCCCATGATTATGACAGCCTGTTGCGATAGGGCCTCCTGTAAACGCTGACGTGCCAAGGGGCTGCTGCAGGGGGCAACCAAAAGACTCTTTGGGTTTATCTATTTTCCCCTTTGGCCTCGTGGAAACGTGTGATCATTATTCTCACAACAGGACAAAGATGTGATCTCTGGTTATCAGTCCATGACCTCTGAGCATATGAGACCATCAGATTAGCTACTTTGATGCATCACCAGTACAGTGTGATGCAGTGTTGGGTCCAAGCTCCTCTAGGGCCCAGGTTCAGCAAATTTGCTGTCCACTATTGTAAACAATAAGTGCTATTGTTAGCACATTGTAAACCTAATGGTTAAAAGTGTTATTTAAATAAAGATTTATTGATTGATATTGGTCTGTGTAGGTTGCCACCTACTCTTATTAGGTTATGTTCAGGAACGTGGTTCCTGTTTTCTAAGCTGGATCTGTTGTCGGGTAGATTAGCCACAGACTCCGCGATGTGAATTTGTCTGGCAGCTCCTGAGTCAGCAAACGTGACATGGTGAATCGTGTTGTTTGGCATGAAGCCCTGGAGAATTTTTGAGCTTCAGACTTGCGATGATGGGTCCCGTAGGGGGGAGTGTATAATTAGGCTGAGCATCGTTAGGCATGCAGCTTAACGAGTCTCGTGGGCCAAATGGAGCTCAGTTTTGCCTCCTTAACCCATGTTAGATGATGGCCCCACGGCACCTCCTGCTGGCTGCTCTGTGGAAGCTGATTTGAAACCAGCAGTAACAGTGCCTCATTTGGAGCAGGCTCTGTGCTGGGATGCCTGAACCATCGTCTCAATTTACAGCTTGCTGTGGAACCCTTTAAATACAGTGCAAATAGATAGATATTTTATTAACCCTGGAGGGAAATTCAGGTGTTTCAGCAGCAAGTGAACAGGTATACGTTGCTTAATGTCTCTGTTACGTTCTGTCTGACATGATACTAGGTGACTTGGACGCTAGGCCAACATCATATGCACTGCATACAACCTTATATAGCACACTGTACTTGGACTGCCTAAATTGCCAAGATCCTTTAAATGAGACTACACACCAACATAATGATAAAATTACTGTAAAGCAAATACATAAATATGTAAAATGCATGTCATTGTTATCAAGTGTTATGGGCAGGCCCGGAATGGCCAATCGGGAGACCCTGGAAAATTCCCGACAGAGGGCTTAGCTGTTGTGCCGGTCAGATAAAAAATAATTTGACAAGTTTAAAACTGAACCATTCAGATACAAAATAATTTGACAAGTTTAAAACCGAACCATTCAGATATAAAATAATTTGACAACTTAAAAAATCTCCAGCAGTGCTTCAGAATATTAACCAGCGAGTTTTCTCATGCGTGTGTACACACGCTATCGACCACGATCGCCCTACCTATAGGAGCACCAAAAGACCCGGCACACGAGCATATATGACAACTCACCATTGAGAACTGAGTGAGCGCAGTGCGCAGTTGCAGAGGTACCACAACTAATCTATTGCTATAGCTGATCACTGGAGGTTTCTCAAATGATGAATGTGGACCAGGTGGGGCTGAAAAAGTGGAGGTGCTCGAACAGTTCAATATGCTGCTTATTTTATTTTTTTTTTTAAATTTCAGCAATAAATTTATCTGGATAATAAGATTTGAACTGTGGCATCATTTATTAATGTTCCCCCAGAACAAAGACAAAACGGACTGACCCTGTGCATAAAACTCCTGGGCTGAAAATAAGCCGCACTGTGTGCCTGATTATAGGTATTATAAAGGTAGACATGGACTGTGCCATTATACGGCCGACAGGGCAGTCACTTTGTTTACGGCAAGTACACATGGTGCAATACGGCCATTTACATCTGCTGTGTCTCATTAGCCAATCAGGACTTTTCAACTCTGTTTTAATCTTATGGGACCTTGGATGCTATGTCGAAGGAGACTGAGTAACACATGACTGTATACTTAAAATATTAGGGAATAAAAATAAAACACTTAGTAATGTACTGTACAGCAGTGTTTCCCAGTCCTATCCTCAGGGACCCACACAGTCAGAAACTGGGAGGGAGCAAAAATGGAGACTGTCTGTGGGTCCCTGAGGACCGAATTGGGAAACACTGCTGAAAAAACCCATTCGAAAGCCGAGAAGAGTCATCTGTCTCACGTTACCAGTGAGCTGTCGGCTGGGAGAGATCAGATGCGTGTAGGGTTTCCTGTCCTGTTCCAGGACTGATCTGGTGCTGCTGCTGTAAGGATTTGCCTGGTGTGACTGGAATTACATTGCTATCTGCCAGATCGAGGTTTAGGCGGCAGCAGTGGCCCGCATTCCTGAGCTTGACGCAGTGGGGGTCCAGCTCCTTCCCAGCTGCTCAGCTGTTTTCTACCTGGCTTTTCATCATGTGTTTGATTAACTCTGTGCTATACCTGTACTTAATGAACCATCACCATCAAGCGCTATATATATACCACCCTCATTCTTAGCAGGTTGTTCTTATGTGAGTTTGCATTAAAACTCACTCCCACTGAAGATACGTTTTCTCGACTGATTCTTCGGAGAGATGGTTTGTTGTGGCTGACAAGTTCATTAGCGAGGAAATATATGCTGGCGCATGATGGAGAGAAGCCCGCTGTTATGTGTTCCGGTTTGCTGACCTGTATCCATGCTCAGAGCCACTCTAATGACCGGACGTGTGCCGAGGCCAACTGGCATTGCAGGAGATCTTGTGTCCGCTGCACGGTTTGGAGCACCGGAAAGCGTTACTTAAGGGCTTGTAGGTCTCATCGCCTCCTGGGCATTTTGGAGGAGATCCATTAAAGGGGCCAGGGAGTTAATCATTGATTCACAGAGTGACTAGAGGGGATGTCCAAAGCAGCTGCACTTCTATATCTATGGCTGTAATTATGCAGATGGATCCTCAGAAAGGGACGGGCTGGCTACAGCCACCTTCACTGCTTAGACACTTTAGACCATTGGAACAGCATGAATGACCAGCTAGCTGGTTTCTTTTTTGACTTCCTTAACCTTCATCCCTGAGCTGAGGGTCAGTCTGGATGACTCACCTGCCAGGCACATTATTAATTAGCCGGTAAATACCGGAGTGCATGGTCAAGAAGCAGGAGACAGAATTTACTAACCTGATGCAGATGGGAGGTTGATGGTGCCCCTTAGCTGACCGTATAGTGGCGACAGGGAGCAGTAGGGCAGAACGGGAGTGGGGTTAGCTGGAGTGAGCAGAATCTTCTGGAGTCACTTAGAACAGGTGTCCCAAACCACCACATCTGACTGGCACGTATGCCTTTGGTGATCCGCTGGTGCCGGGTAACCTTAGACAGTATAAACCATACATTCCTGAGTGGTCATTTCCCACAACAGCAGCTGATACAGCCATCATTGGCTGACATTCTGTTAATGTCTGAAACCTCCAGCATGTGAGCGATCATGTGACTCGGCTGCTCTCCTGGCCTGAGGACTGAATGGACCCACTAACAGAGCATGAGGGCGAGTGGGTGCAGAGTGTCACAGTATGTCCACATATGCTGCAAGAGGCTTGGGGAGCTTCATTGCCCTTTCACAGGTCCTGGGTTTGAATCCAGTGACAGGTTAGTGTGTGGTGCAGGTTATTTCCTAAGGCTATGGAGGTGTGGACTGAATCCATGGGAAGAAGAAAGCTGGCAAAATGCTTCTGAAGAACCAGAGGCTGAATAACTCTGGGGAGATGGACCACAGGAAGAGTCACAAAGGTGCGTTTACACATTCTTTATTTAACCAGTTCAAAAGGACAACACAGGTCTGTTACACAACCATCCGGAAATCAGCAGGACCTCCTCCCCACCAGGGTCAGCCAACACTACTGATGGATTTATCAAGGACTGGCATCCCCATTAGCTTCAGAATGTCAAAAATACACATTTATATTTCATTAAGGTGGCATCTAGTGGAGAGCAGGAGTGATCGCGTCAGACCAGCTGAAGAGTACGGAGAAAATCTGCTAGGCAGTGCCTCGGCTTCCCCTGATGCCACCCGGCCAGATGTGCTTCTAATGGCAAACAGCACCACCCAGCCCCGTCCACCCAGCAGGCATGCATCTGGATTTAGAAAGCTCGTTCGACAACCTCTGGGGTCCTGTGACACACGGAAGGGTGACTCTGTGACAGTTCTGATCAGGCAGACGGCCTAATTCAGAGGTAATATTTAATAATAATTTAAGACATTTGGAGTCATTCATATGTGCGGTGACCTGAGACGCCATTTCTAATCTACCTACTGCCAAAATTCAGCTGACTTCTTCCAGAGACAAAGGTGCTGACGGCAGAAAGCTAACAGAACAGGAACACAAATGGAGGCAAGAGAAACAGAATTCTTCACAAGAGAAGAGACAAAGGGTCTACAAAGAAGCAAGACCTGCTGGATACACACGCCCCCCGCTGGCCCCAGATTCCCGGCCCACATGGCTGAGCAGCCACAGGAATGCGGATTTGTGCCCCCATACAGCAGCTGATTCACACAGTGAGCTTCAACGTTTGCTGTTCAGGAGGGCAAACCCTGCTGGTGAAAGCTGCTACAGCGACGTGCTCTGTAGTGGGCCGGTAATCGGGGTCAAGGACCTAAGGCAGCTGGGAATGTGACTGACGCGACGCCAAAGTCATTCCCGCCCCTCTACATCTAAATCCAAACTCCAAACTGTGAGCTAAGCTTCCACTACACATGAATGATATAGTTCTTCCTTTTCTCCAGTGGCTGATGTTGGCAGGAATGCATGCTGCGTTCATTTCATTTGTGATGCTAATGCTGTGTTCCCTTTAGGGGGATCAGATGCACCAGGCCGGTCAGTCCTTCCACTATAGGCAGGTACAGCTCAATACATCAATGCTACAATATATTCAAGCTTACAGCAGATACCCTATCAAGTCAAACATCTATTTAAAATATGTCTTTGGCATAGAGGCAGTAAATTACATCTTCAAAAATATTCTGAGATTTAAAAAGAAAAAACATGGAAATGAAACCATGAAGGGCTCCTATTTGGATTCTGCTTAATGGATTTTCAAGCTTATGGAGTGAATCTGCAGCAGAAACCTTAGATGAACGTTGCAGAAAAGTCAGATACACATTATGTCTGCCCTCCACAGAGAGCTTGATGAAAGTGATTAACCTCATCAATCATCATCCAAGACAGATCAGCAGAATTCCTGGCTGCCTTTATAGAGCGACCAGACTTGCTTGGAATGCCCTGTCCAGGCTGGGATAACGTGCCCGCGATATCCCGCTCGGCACCAGGCCAAAGTCTGGGAGCCGGATCACTGTGCGGTCAGTCACTGGCTGGATTGCAGAATCCACCAAATCCACAAGGTCCTTCAACTACAGTAAGACCAGCTTAACTGCTCAAGGTCATACCTCCTACATCTCCTGGAAGCCGTGGATGCAGTAGCAGCAGTGCAACCCAGCAAATTATGATTAGGAAACAGGAACGATGCACAATGCCTTCAAATGACAGGGAAATAGTTCACACTCTTATACAAAAGCCTCAGAGGGTGACTCTACAGCAGGGGTCTCCAACACTGGTCATGGAGAGTTACTATCCAGTAGGTTTTCTGTCCCACTTGGCTTCTTATGAGCCGCACCTATTCCTGGTATTAACCTGGGAACAGGTGTGACTCATTAGAAGCCAGGTATGATGGAAAACCTACTGGATAGTAGCTCTCCAGGACCGGAGTTGGAGACCCCTGCTCCACAGCATCCTCTCCAGGCAGAATTCACCGGCGCAAACAGTCACTGATGCACAACCCCCAGATCTATTCACATACAGGTAGCATTTTGGCAAAGGTTGTGCATGTGAGACCCCTGAACAGGACACAATTACAGCGGTCCGGGAGCACGCCAACACACGCAGACACACGCTCACACATGCTCATGCACAGGCACCCTGGCTCATTGCTGCTTGTTTTGCATTTCAGTAAGCATAAATAAAGGGCGCTGTTTATCCTACAGTTCTACAGGTCGAGAAAGTACAAATCCAGACCAAGGTTTTATTTTAACCAGTCAGCTGAGTACTCTGTGACTGTGACTCTATGCTTAACAGGTTCATGGTAACAAAACCTTGGTCTGGATTTGAATTTTCTGAACCTGAGCTTTCCACCTCTGTGACGGATTACTTTTGTAGCTTCCCCAATACACCCTTTAGTGAGAAAGCCGTAAGGGGGGAAAATACACACAAACTGAACCTCAGGACCCCTGCCCAAAAATCTTTCATTATCCCAGAACATTCCCACAAATCACATGCCAGTATACCAAACCGATGTCTTGCCGTATGGAACAAGCAGGCAGGCAGCAAAATAGCCACCCAAGGCCCCAGGCCCCTGGTGTCCAATAGCTTTCTGATGGAGACGCGCTCTCTGAGTCACACTGCATTCAGGCCGCACATGTCCTCAGTGATGACCTGTTCCTCGATCCCTCGAGCGAACAGCCTGATCAGCTGGCAGTGCACCCTGGAGAGACAGAAAGGGGTGCACTGATTAAAAACCAGCACCCTGAAGGGGCTCTGCTGCTGAAACTCTGACTGATGTCTAAACAGCCAGCTGTGTTTATACTGGTGTGCCATTCAGGATCAGTGAATCCTAGTGGTGATTTTACACTGGTATTCCAGACGGATAGTTCTGCAAACAAGATTGGTAAGTCACCTCAGACACAGTTACTGTATATAATAAAAATGTGTTTAATTAAAGACAACCCCCTTTCATGCATTAATGGCTATGTAGATGAAGGATGGTTGTCTACTTCTGCACTGATGACGTTGTGATTCAAGGATTTGCTGCAACGATGCATAAGGCAGTCAGATTCACTGGCAAACAGTTACATAATGAAGTCATTCTTCACCCACTGATTACAGCATTGCAGAGTTTCCAAGGAGATGACGGTGGGTGGGGCCCACAAGGTGAGGTTCTGGGACAGGCTGCAGTGCCTTCCCCACCTGTATCTCTCATTCACATAGCTGTACCTTGAACCAAGGTGTCTCTATTTCTCTGTAGGCGGCCACCTCTAGGACATCACTAGGCTGCACTGGTAGCACCAAGGCCTTCATTTCCACAGTCTATACTGAAACCTAATCACGTTCTTTAATGCTACAAAATGGACCCCTGGGCAGGACCAACAGAACCGTTTATAGGCATAGGTCCTGCAGGTCATGTGACAGGTATGATGTCAGCAGACAGGTGAGACTGGAGCACGGGGACGGGTGGGGCAGGCGGGCATACCCGACGTCAATGGCGGCATGCTGCAGGATCTCGCCGTCACAGTTCCAGCTGCTGTTGAGCGCGGTGCAGCCGCAGGCCGGGTGGTCCCTGCAGATGTGGCCAAACAGTGTCTTGCCGTGCTCCTTGAGGTCCAGCTCACTCTCACAATGCCTGGGCGTGAAGCGGAAGCGGCGCACACGGTGCACCTCCACGAAGTCCAGATCGAACTGAGGAGATCCAGCACGCGATGCTCAGCTCCCATGCCTGAGATGCACCCCCTGTATATTTATCATAAAACCATTCTTCCGCCCTAACTGTCCTTTCATTTCATCATCTCTCATCTCCTGCAGGCCCTTCAACACCCTGGGTTTCCCTGATGCCCCCCCCTCCCCTTCTCCAGGTGCCGCCCACCTGGTCATCCTTGCTGGTGTGACGCAGCAGATGCCGCAGGAAGTTGAGCCGGGAGCACTTGCGGACGAGGATGAGGTCGGTCGTGCCGTCGGCCAGGTGTGCGGCGGGGGACAGGCCCTTGGGGCTGCGGGGGCACGCACAGCTCATACTGGCTGAGTTAATGGCCAAGAACTTCCCCCGGATCACCTGCCAGCCACAGGCATCGTCGTCCTCTGCAGGACACAACGAGAAGGAGGTGAGCCACACACTCCCTTAACACCCCCGACACAGCAACAGAGGGTGACTGACCCATCCCCAATATGAAGCAGAAGGTAACCCATCGTCTGCTCACTCACAACCCCCGACAGGCTGCTAAGACGCAGGCAGCCCTGCGTGTATGTGGCTTGTGCTGCCTGGGACAGGCTCCAGTCTCCCCTGCCCGATCCTGACTGTGACTAGAAATCGGATGAATAGTCACAGACCAAAGATCAAACGGTCCTGGTTTGAGGTTGTCATGCTCAGTAATGAACAGCTAAAACTGGCATCTGCCAATGCTTGGACAAGCATGCTGCCCCCCGCCCCCTGCCGCCACACTTCACACGGCAAGTCCACTGGCCACCACCAGCTCTGACCCCAGGAAGGGTGGGTTAGCAAACACTGTGCTAAGCTACTGTTGGGTGGGGGGACAATCTGTTCTCAGTAAACAGCAGCTTCTCTTTAGCCTGGTGACAGGAAACACGAGGCATTTTAACAGCACCCCCGTGACCCTTTCCCCAAAGAGCCGGACCTGTGAGGCTGGAAGATGTTTTGTGCTGCTTCTGGTGAAAGACAACACAACACCCCCCCCCCCCCACCCGGGGCCTATACTCGGTGTCCTGGTTAGACATGGGGGAGTGTGACTGGTTTCACTGGAGATGCTGTGACGTCGAAGGTGTTGATGCCTGCCCCTCACCTCTGCCAGAGACATCCTGGTCCCCCTTACACGGTCGCCTGTCCCCGGAGTGAAGCCGTCCGCTGTGCAGGCACACATAGCACCTGTGCAGATGAGGGGTGAAAGGTCAGCGCCGCCATCACCCCATCACACCGAGGACCAGTTTCCGGAATTGCCCACAGCAGCTACGTGTACCCCTCCCCCAACAATGCGGTCTCCGAGCATAAACCCGGACGACTGTCTGTCTCTCGTGGCCCTGTTACCATGGAAACATCCCCCTGAGCTGACTGGGAGGGACTGGGAGCCTCTCGGGGAGTCATTACCCGGCACTGCATCTCGTCTTGTCCCGCGGACTCCCCAGGGTGCTCTGCGCCGGCAGGTACGATACCGTCCCTTCGTAGTAGTTGTGTGTCAGAAACGTCTTGACACCTGAGACACCAGGGGACAAAGGGGACAGAGGGGATTCTGTCAGTGCTGGGGAGAGCAGGCGGGGTCAGCGCTGCACATGATGATGTAGAACATATTTCTCACAAGGACTCACCTGAAATATCGTATCTAGCTGGCCCCATCCACCGCTTCCTCTCACTGTCTGCCAGGACATCGCCGTAGAACCCATATCCCAGCAAGGAGACAGAGTATCGAAGGAATGTGTTGTTGTGGTGGATGGAGCAGACATCCATGGGCTGGGAGTCCCCTGAGGAGGCATTCACAGACATGAACAGCGTTTATCAGGGTGACTCTATGTTACATGATCTAAAGGTACAGGGGGGTGGGGAGCTCACTCACCCACGATGATGTGCAAGGCTGACGTGACTGGGTCGTTGATGCCCACCGTCGCATAGCAAATGCAGTCGGTCGAACCTGTTTTTGAAGCAGTAAGTGATACTGAGTCTGCAGATTAAACATTAAATTATACATTACATAGATGGCTGTGGGGACTGGGTGTTACCCCGGGCGACAGGCCTGCTCCCTCAGATCAGCAGAACCCAATCCCCTGCTTCACCTGCAGGGATGATGCCGACCCGCAGAGTGCACGGCACCAGGATCTCGTCAGCACAGTTCTGGTCCACGCCGGCATCCCTCTGAGTTCTGGCCAGCAGCCCATGAATGACCTCGCTGAACATGCCATCGCCTCCCACGCACACAACACTGGTGGGGGCAAAGCTTCTGTTAGGCGCCGTGCACTCATCCGGTCCGCCGGGTCACTCAAGGTTAAAGAGGTCATTTCTTTTTAAATGCTGGTGATTAAAACCCATCGGTAAGGATGTTTGGTGCGGAAAGGGGATGGGCCGATCTGCACACCACTGACGTGGATCTTGAGATGCCCCATTTTGCTCAGTTCACATTACGCTCTGAGTTTAACCTCGACTGACTGTAGTGTGTTTGGTGTAGCCTTACCCGCTGTATCTCCTCAGATCAGCTTCGGTGTTCAGGTGGTCCCTGGCGTGATTGGCCCGCTCCGTAACTATGGACACAGGCATGCAGTCACACATGTGCACCTGTCCTGTGACACGGTGTCAGGCCTAGTCGTGGCAGGTCTCAACCGCGACATGATTGTTTGGCAGGGAAAGCTGCACACACTTACACAAGACGCCAGCAAAGAGATAGAGCAGGGAGGCTTGTGTGGCTGATCGAAGCCATGATGCCTGTGTTTACCAGGCATCACCATTTCTATTATTGCATTCCTGTGACAAACCGTGCAGTAAATAAAAACATATTCTTGGCCGTGTTGCCCGGGCTCGGCCATTTGCCTTCCCGGATCGATTTGCATCCATAAAATGCCATCGCTCATCGAAATGCTAATGTGCGCCAAGGAGGCAAACGCACCGATCACCTCAGTGGATATGGAGGCCCGCGCGAAGAGGGGGGCCACCTTCTGCTCGTAAATCTGCTTTCCCTGTTGCTTTCCGCCGTAAGGATTAATATAGACCAGCAGGCGTTTTGGTCGACTGGCTGTGAAAACACATGAGTGGGGGGTGGGGGGGAGAGAGGCTCGGTGTCATGACTGCACCACAGCGGCTTCCCGCTTCTCTGAAAATGTCATTGGGCGTACGGACGGGGACAGGGACGTACTCAGAAGGGACAACTGCTCCTTGATAGCCTGGACCCAGCGCTGACACAGTGCCCCATCCGGGCAGTGGAAGGTCACGTCCACACACCGCCAGCGGTGTTGGCTGCCTCGCTCCACATAGGACACTGCCAACAAGACAGGGGGCGCCACTGGTCACTGTTTCTGAAAGAAAGGAGCTCCATCCCCCCAAAGAGACCACACCCCTCATACCTGTGAAAGCACACGGGTGCATCTGAGCCATCTTCTGCCATCTTCCATCCTCCTTTAGGCAGCTGTCCGGCTCGGTCTCTCGCACGGCTATGATCTCTGACAAAGCCACGGAGCGGCTGCCTGTTTGAAACAGAACAGCTGCATCAGGAAGGTGTTCACATGCGGAAATTAGTCTATAACGACCTTTGACAAGAGAGAGAGAGACTGTACAATGTTCCAGAAATTAGAATATGAATTGAGGTTCCTGTAGTTCGGTAGAGCAATGTGATGGCTAATTGAGGGGGGCGCTATAAGCATAGTCAGATATCTAATCCACTTCCACAAGGCCTCCTCTCCCTGCCCTCGTGCGAGCTAAACGTACATTTATACCCCACGCCAAGGTAACTGGGAGTGGCTTGAACATTGGCATGGAACCAAAGACACAGGTGTTCCCACGGTAACCCTCGTTGCATGCCTAAGCTGTTTCGCAAGCCATCATCCTCCAACTTGACACGGGAGCCGGCGTACTAAGATCAGATTATCGAGTGTGAAGCATCACGGTCGCCGCACCTTATGCTGCCCTGGGGTCAGACGGAATGGGAAGATGGAGATGCTGGAGCATACGGGGGGGCGCCAAACCCCTGTGACCCCGAGAGGGCACAAGATGATTCCTCTCAGCTTTTCGCTTGTTAGATGCCAATCGACACGCTCGAATTTACACAGCTCACTCCAAACTCCAAAGCAACAGCAAATCAATCATGGCAAATAAAATATGACATTTATATGCTTTGATTTACATGAATTATCAAAACAAAACTGCAGTGTGAGGCACGTGGCAAATGACAATGTTTTCAGGTCTGCAGGGCGGAACCAGCGGGATGGAGCAGGAGGGGAAAAAAAACATCCCATCAGAAGCCAGACGCCAGCTGAACATTCTGGAAATGCCCTGGGACACCAGAGAGGGGACTGATGCCCCAGATGGGAGGAAGGGAAAGCGCCACCTCTAAGATCTGACGTGAGCTTCAGTCTTCTACACATGAATGATCATGTGTGACAGGTCACATGCTCGTCCGCTGAACACGATCCAGGAGCCAGGGACCATGACAGGCAGGAGACTGTCTGGAATTTCGCCCTGCTGAACCATTCGGGTGCACCTTCTCCTGGCTGTGATGGAAAATGGAAATTCCACAGGGCCTTTGGGGTCCTGACACGGCCTCTATTTCCACAGACACGGCAGGAGGAGACAGGAAGGGGAGGCCGGCGTGTATGTGGAGCGCACAGTAAACAGGAAGTGACAATGAACCACATGACCAGAATATGGAGTTTACAGGGTGACGATTACTGTACATATACTAATTAAAGTAATTAAACACACAACATGAACAGATTGCAATCTACACAGACATACTGACGTACTGCGAGACCTTGACTCACCCCGAGGCCTGCTGTCTCCCTCCAGAAGGGTGCTTAATCATCCATGACTCCTTACACACACACGGTCATGTGACCTGCTTGAGCTCCCGACGTAAACTCCACATTCAAAAGGGAAGCCAATGGTTTAGCTGTTACTACAACTAGAGTGTGAGAGGTAGCAAGAAAGGGGAGAAAGAGAGAGATAAAGCACTACAGGAAGCCACAACTACGGCTGTATTTGATGTGAGGCGTCCACATAATGAACCTGTCTGATTCAGGGCTTTGCTGGAATTGTTCTAATGCTCTCACATGAAAGCCTCACATTGACTGGATCGGTCTGGATCCAGCTATGGAGCAGTGATCAAATGGCTCATCAAATACAGCCGTTGGAGGCAGCAGTCCTCCCCCCCGCTGAGGGGGGTGGGTCCTACCTGATGTGTGACTGCTTCTGTGCAGAACCTTTGCCAGGCAGAACCCTGGAGAGAGACAGCAGGGTTCACTACACCTCGTCAGAGTCCCATTTGATGGTTAGCATAGCACGTGGCGGACAGTAAGCGTATCCGATGCCCAGGCAGACACCTCGCTTCCCTGGGCGTGGACCAGAATTAACTGATAAAGACTCCCTTCACAGTGGAAAACCACCACTTTCAGTTCGCTGGAAGCCAAAGGCTTTATTGTGGGGTTGGAGTGGGAGGAACCTGTCTGTCAGGGAGTGTGCACCACAGCCATCAGAAGGAACCGAGCACTATGTCTTTCCACGTCGATGGAAAATGAAACACAATAACCTGGGCGATGACAGGCTACATGGCTGTAAACTTCTGTGCTGCTTGATAAGGTCATTTGCAGGCATCTGAAACGCCTGTTATCTGGCAGGCTTTAGCTGGCGTAGCCTGATTTCTGACTTTACCGCTGTTTCAGACACACCTCAGAAGCGAACGCTCCTTCCTATAAATGTAAAAATGAATCAGCTTGTCGAAGGAGCCCTTGTCCTCAGATGAAGCTACTTCAGATGGGAGAGAGATGACAGGGAGTGATGTCAGAGACCACGTGACATGCCTCTGTTGTATACAGTGAGCGAGATTCCATCTATATGGTTAAAGACCTGAATTAATATAACAAGCTCGTTACGCAGGAGAATGTCACAGATAAGCGCCCCACCGGGATCAGCGCACCAAAGCGGTGACGTTCTAACGGAATGTGATCTCACTATTGGACCAACACTCATCCTCTAGACCTTGATCAGAGACCAGAGCAGGGATGATCCTTCACAAACAAATTCTGTGAACCACCATCACTAGGAAAACTCAGGGACCCATACTGGACACTATGTTCTTACTTTGCTTTTGTTCTCACTAATAAAACTCCTTGTAGTTCATTTCAGAAAATGGAAAATGCTATTAATAACTTTTACTTACGGTGGAACGTACTTTAAACAGCCTTCAGCAAAGATAAGATAAGAACAGTTTCCTTTATGCAGAACTTTAGCAAGTATTTTGAAATTGGCCCTGTTCTGTTCCCTTATGCTAGGAAGGAGCAGAGAAATGCAGAGGGGGTCACATACCGGAGTGGGGGGGAACTTAACTGCCACTGTCCCAGTAAGGAAAAGGCTACATCCCTTGTTCCTCTGGGACCAGCCTGTACATTCAAGTGCTCAATCCTTACTGGGAATAAAGAACAACATGCATCTGAGCTCTGAAAGGCTGAGCTTCAGAAACGCTTCATCTAGCATGAAGTCCACCGCGTTTTTAAAACCATGACAAGCGGAGCTTTGTGTACGGAGATACAGGCGGCTGATTTGTGAAGGGATCTTTTTATAGCTGACGGGTAATGTAAGCCTTCAAGGGTACTGGGAAGTCAATCTCCATTAAATGCAAGGCAATGAATACACTAAGGAGGAATTATGTGGTGAATGCCTTTGTGCAAAATACAAAATGTCACTTAAATCAATGAAGGTTTAAATCATCTTTACTGTGCTGGTGTCCTGAAACCCCAAATTCTGTAAACTTTCTGAGTGGCTGATGGTGCATTTAAAAAAAATCAGTATCAAAATTGTGAGCAGTAATACCTCTGAGAAACCAAACAGCAGACTGTGTCTATTATGGGATGGCATGAGGTGACCGGCAGGATGGTCCCTGCACAGAGCCATCTCCGGAGATTGAGACACACAGCAGTCCCAACAATCACACCTAGCCCAGATCATCAGTCTAAATCCACAGCAAACAGACCTGCAATCCAGCTCAAGAACAACCCCTGCACCCTGAACTAGGGAGCGTCAGCATAAAGGGACATCCAAAGTCCAACTCTGCTTAAAACAATCTGACGATGCAGGTCCTTTCTTAAATTCAGGCATCTACTTTAAACACAGACGATAATCTCTTTATCTTGCTTACATTTCCCCCACCTGTGACAGAGGATAAACAGCCCTCCGTGAGAAACGGCAGCCCAGGCACAGGTTGTTTACACAGTTTTCAGATTATGCGGTTTACCTGGACTTCTAAAGTGGTTAGTGTTTAATAAAGAAGGTTGACCATTCGTCTTTGAAGTGGAGGACGGACGCACTGCATTGTGGGATCTGGGCTCAGACGACATCAAGCAGCATTTTCTGCTCAGTCTGCACACCGTAAGCGGCAGGCTCCATGCCGCCGTTTCCTGACTAATGGTGACAGAAAAGGCCACTTCTATCCTGGTGCTTTGCTGAGACTCAACATAAGGCTTATTATGCTATTTGTGCAGGCTCGCAGTGAATTTCCAATAGTTACACCAAATATGGCGCATTCCATGTACACAAGTTAGATATTAGGTGGTGACTTGCATTAATGTGACGCAAATGTTATTTTTGGATAATTAAGTCACCACTTCAGGGACAAGGGAGTTAATTTTACAAAACATTTATTAACAACAAAAATGTGCAGTGTTTCTGAAAAAGTCAGAAGCTTCCTCTATTAATGCACAGCATGCTATTATTGACACTGTGTCCAAGTTAGATAGGATAGGAGAAGTTAAAAAGAAGAAGTAAACATTATATAACCCATGAAGACCCTGCATCTGATCCGGCAGTGGAGATTGGGGGACATCAGAGAACATGCAGACGTGCACAATGTAACCCTACCTGTCACACTGCACCTCTGACACTCCTGCTAGATATTTATTAAAGTCTCCCTTTAGGAAACGGACATCATCCTGTTGGTAGGACCATAACGCGCCATCTTTAAACACCATCATATCCTCTTTTGTTTGGCTTTATTCGCACTCAGTCTCTCTAATTAAGCGACACTTTCCGTATATTTACAGGGACTGCGCCCCCATCGACTAAATCGAGAATCCCAGTCTGTGACTTTGTATAACAAAACTCACTACAGTATTAGACTCATTATATCGTTAAAAATATTTTCCGGGCTCTGACACCGAGAGCTCGCAGCACCATGAGCGGTACCGGGCTCTGGCGGTACCGATACCGGTATCGAAAGCGAGGCTGCGGCGGTTGGCTGCGGGCGGCCGAGCTCTTCATCCGAAGGGATAAAGGGACGCCGGTTGGCCTCGGGCTCTGCTCGCACTCACCGGCTCTCAAGGCGTCCCTGGCGCCCCCCGAGATGCGCGTCCTTCGCACCAGCTCCCTCCAGGAAAGCAGATCGCCGTCTAAGGCCACTTCAAACACCCTGCTCTTCACCAGAAGCTGGGATGACAATACCCGCTGCTTCTCCATCTTCCTCCTCCGAAATAATAAATAAAAAGCGATCCCAGAAATCGGCGTGCGGCGGGTTATCTAATCCTGGCCATGGCGATGAAGCGGCGGTACTGGGCGGTGGCCGGGACCGAGCCGGGACATGCGAGGTACGCGGCTCCGGGCTCCCATCGGCGGCGGCTCTGCTGCGTAGCGGTTTCCTCTTCGCGGAGGGGAGATGGGGAGGGGGGCCTCTGTGCATGTCGTCAGCGCGCACGCGGATCCGGTCACGGGGGCGGGGGATTCTCCCGTTACCTCAAACACAAAAGCCTTCTGGCAGCCTGCGCTTCGGAAAGCGTTGGAATAGAAATGAACCCCCAGTCAGCGCAGGACATATGGCATTTTTTTTGGGGGGGGGCAGAGTAAATAGTATAGCATAGCGGCAGTGGGGTCAGCGCATTGTCCTGGGAGATTCTGAGCAGGAGGTCGAAGCACATCTCCTGCCCCCTATCCACGTGGGCGATAGTGCCTTGACCACCAAACCCCAGCGGCTGCTGTCTGGGTTTTACATTAGACCCAAGCCTGCTCACCAGCGGCAAACTCAGGATTCAATTGAACTCAGTCACATCATGCCAGAAACAAACTTAAAACACATCTCCTAAACTGACAATGCGGTCAGATCTAAGATCAATTCGGGATGAATGTTTACAGATTAATGATGCTGACGATGAGATTGCACCAAGAGCACAGCGCTTTAATACATGGGAGCGCTAGTAGAATGTGATAAATACATACCCCCTTTTACTTTTGACATTAAGCTTTTACATTTATTTAATGCCGTACAGCTGGATATTATACGGAAGTAATTCATGTTACGGACGCCGTTCAGAAAATCAAAATGGTAGATTTATTTTAATTGCTTAGGTAAAAAGAGCCTTCAAATTAACAATAGTACACCCGTATAGTTAAATGAAATGTGTCTGCTACAATGGGCACGATTGGTTAATGTCTTATATTAATAAATTTAATATCTGTTTTCATAACGATTTACCACTGTAATATTGTCATATGGTTAAATTGATCTTTATCTGTTTCTATACATTTAAAATTTAATTATTTTCCCTTTTCAGTCTTAGATATTATCAGGTCGGTTAGCAGGGCTTACAATGATGAAATGTAGTGCTGACCTTAGTTAAATGTTTATCAGAATCAGAATTCTTTGTCATTGCACCAATGTAGGCTACATACAATGACAACATGTTTGGCTCGCTCCCAATAGCTGCAACAATAAACAAACAAACAAGGACACATGGCAAAGGACAGTTACGGACACAATAAATAAACAGTAAATAACACAAGACAGGGTTATATATATATGAATTAAATACTAAACCTAAATTAAATATATATCACTTTTCTTGATTTGTAAAATATTTCAAATAAACAGTATGTGTTTTTAATGTGAGGTCTATGTTCTAATGCAGAGTTTTATTTGGATATATCATTGCAGATTTGTTTGTGTTTTTTTAATATAAAGTTTTGTGGTTTTCTCGAGTCACGTTCCTATGGCATAGCATACATGAAGTATATCTGTCAGTCACATCCAGATTTCATAAAACGCACGGCCCCCATATTACAACATCAGAAAAGTTATTTATCGCATGAAGAAGCGTACTGACGCTCTACATATATTCGTTAGAAAGTACAGAGTAGCGTACAACTCCCAGTGTAATGCAAACGATGTACGCATTTACTTATTTTTAAACACAAACAAACATATAGTATCTACAATTCCATCCAAAAGCTCAAGGGTAGTACAAACAGATCCGCTCGTGCAGTGACACACCTAGTGACGCATGCTAGTCCGTGCGTCATACGTAACAGGCCACGCACGCCTGGCGTTTCTTTTAATTGGAGCTTATCGTCGGGAAACTAGTCAGGGTGGAGGGTTAGTCAGGACAGAGGGTGCAAGTATCATTAATGTTGTGTTATATCGCCTTTTACTATTTGCCTTAAAATACTGTCACACAGCAGACATAACAGCCCGTCGTTGGTTGCTAGCCGCCGTTAAAAACCAAGAAGAAGAAGAAGACATAACAGCTCGCCTGCCCCTGGAAAGGCAAACGGCAGGCAAATTCCTACGCAGGTATACGGCGCATTTAGCGCTTCCGTGTTGCTCACGTGGTAATAATACGGCGCTAAATAGCGCAGATGCCTGCAGTTTTATCCATACCTGCAAATACAGTGGTACCTCGGTTCTCGAACTCACCATTACTCGAATTTCTTGAAAGTCTAACAAACCAGTTTGACCTAGTACTCGATCTGAATATCATAAATGGAACCGTGAACGCTGACTTAATTTAAATTGTACGCGCCAGGAAATGAGTCGTACTACAATGCAATTCTTACTTGAATGCCTTCTTCATAGACTGGACAATTAACCAAATAAAGCAGAGCAACATTATAGTAACTAATATTAAATAAACCACTAACTTGCGTGTACCATTAGAATATTTATGTAATTTATTTAAACTTTATTTTACCAAGTAAATTAACTGAAAACCAGTTCACACTGCTGAAACGCGGACTTAATAAAGAGGACTAATGACAACAACCTAAACAGCTGATGACAGCTGGGAATAACACACAAGGTTAACGAGGGGGCGTGGCACACGGAAGGAGCAGACGATCAGGGCAGGATAGTGGTAATATTGGGGTAAGAGCTTTATTGTTTTGGAAGCCATTAAGAAAAAAATGCTCTTCTTGTTTTATCCTGTTCATTTTGTGTTTAAATGCTTAAAAAATATATTTAGGTGTAATTTTGGGGGGCCAGGAACCAATTAATTGGTTTTCCATTATTTCTTATGAGAAACATTTAATCAGAACTCGATCTTTTTAGGATTCGACCCGGACTCTGAAATGGATTAAGTTCAAGAACCGAGGTACCACTGTATACGGTTTACAGTAATGAGAGCAACACTGTTTACTGTTATTATATAAATACAATATTTAATATGGAAATATGCAAACTGTACCACCGCTGAAAAGAAGTTCCTGCAGCAGATAGTGAGGACAGCAGTATCATCTCAGTATCATCGGGGTCCCTGTCCCAGCCATCTCCCTTATGTACGAAAAACACATCTGTTGTGCGTAGGGCTGGGTATCGAGTTTGATACTTTTTAAGCACCGACCGAATTGTCTCGATACTATCGAGTATCGAAAAAATTATTTTCTTTCGGTACCAAATTTCGATACCTAAGAGTATAATTTTGTCAACGTCAGTGAGCTAGAAAACGTGCGGCA
>JABFDZ020000001.1:9073428-9093998 GCA_019775955.2 Pollimyrus isidori
CCGGAGTACCCGGAGGAAACCCCACGACGACACGGGGAGAACATGCAAACTCCACACACGTGAAACCAGGCGGAGACGAGAACCCGGGTCCCAGAGGTGTGAGGCAACAGGGCTAACCACTGCACCACCATGCCTCCCCCAACAGATATGTCATTTTTCTAATTTATTAACACAACAATATGGTGTTTCAAGATAATTAAGGTTAACAACCTCACTCTGAATGTTGGATGTGATACTTAAATAAGTCGGATTTCATCCATAATACAGCTTAATACCAGGAGAAACATAAAGCTAAATGAATGAAACAATGGCTGGATGAAAATTGAATCACACTATCTCTAAAAATGCAACTAAATGGTTCTGTTGGCAGAAGAAAATGTGACTAAATGCTCACTGTATGGAGCACTGTTACACAGCTCTTTAAAAATGTCCTATTTGGTTGAAATGTCCCTTTGTACTATCTATATAAAGGTCTTAACTACTAAATGTAAATAATGTAACATTTTTTGGTCTGTACCTAGTATATCATGACTTGCAGATCACAATACCAGCACAAAATCGTAATAGTGTTTAAATAGAGCCTGTACTCAAATTAATTTCATGGTTTATGCTTTGATCTGAAGTTGTTCTCCTTCATGTCATTTAGGTGACACTTTCATTGGAGCAATTCAGGGTACATTAAAGGTCCTTTTGATGGGCTTCTGTTGTGCAGGCCCTAAACCACAATGCTACCAGTTACCCTTGGACAATGCTGAGAAAGGCAGGTGGAGTCAGTCTTCTTGAAGTACTTTTTGCTAGCCAGTCATTTTGGTCAATTCAATTTCATTTCAATTTCAATTCAATTTCAATCAGTTTCAAATCAATTTCAATTCAATTTCAATTTAAATTTCAATCTGTACAGCGCCTTTTCAAACAATTACATTGCCTCAAAGCATTTTACATAATTTCTGCCCAAAGTCTCTAATGAGCAAACCAGAGGTGAGAGTGGCAAGGAAAAACTCCTAAAAGGAAGAAACCTTGGAAGGAACCAGATTCAAAAGTGGAGTGCATCCTCCAGGGGCCAGCAGAGGAAGTCAAATGGGCAAGATGACAGAGTTACAATTCACACAGTCCCAATTTTAACATTTGATTCTCAAAGAGGGGGGCAGGCATGTGATGATGCTGATTCAGATGGCAGGACGAACAGTGGTACAGCAGCAGGGCATTCAGGAGAGACTTCACAGGCAGAAGGACAAGCAGGCTGGAAAGACACCACAGGTAGTGGAGATGTCGCAGGCAGCGGGGTAGGCAGAATATCTTGATAATTTGGGGTCTCCAGGCAACACACCCCAGGAGGAGTAGGGGAAATAAAATATGCAATTAGCAAAAGTTGGGGAGATCAGTGGTAGAGTAGAGTGATCTGATCATGTGTACCAGCGTTTAAGGCACAGTCATATGCAGAAATCAGCATTTGATCCGTGATCAGCACTGTTGTCATTTCTGCATGATGTTTCAACAAATTTGCACCTGCAAAACCTATGAAAGCACTTCTTTGGGAAGATGGAATAATATCAAATTTAATCATTGAGAACAAAGAGGAGATACAATGAGGATGAAGAGGACTAACCAAACTACTGAACTTAATGGAGAGCTTGTTTGGTGATAAGTGGTGGGTCTTTAAAGAGTAACATCTCGTGTCTCCTCTGATTCAAAGCATGTCCTCACCGTTTTCAATTTATTTCAATCTTTGGAGATAAAAACATAGAACTGTTTTGTTGTACAGGCTGTCATTCACAGTTTTACTATTGATTACCAGTTTTATAATTCATAAGAGTATATCAGTGTTTGCTTCAAGGTAGTGCAGATGTCTGCCTTTGTTATGTGGAAGTATTGTAATCTTTGCCCAGCTCAGTCTTGGTGGACCTTTGCCTGATCAATTGCCCGTTGGGTTCTGTGAGGTTTGCACCAAAAGATGTGTCCATGGTTGAAGTATTTCTGTATTCTGCCTGAAGACATCATAGCATCCAGCTCGAGGTGAGGTGCCAGGTGCGGCTGGCTTGGTGCGTCAGATGTTATTTGTTTGTCTATTGCTGACAGGCCTAGATTGCGCTTCAAGTGGCCCATGTGGACGTTCACTACAGGCGTGTTCCCGCATTGCAGCCGAAGCACCCTGTGTACAAATGATCCAGTTTACTGCAACATAAAGCCTAATGACATTTTGTTGAATGAACCCATTATGCTGCGTGTGTGAGGGCTGTATAGAGCTGTGAGACATGTGGCCGTGCCGTAGTCCCTTTCTGAGTTAGCATTTAGCCTGTTCACCATCGTACACTCAGACTGTATACACACACTCTTCTGTGTTTGTGCTGCTGTTCTTGGTCTTATTCAGTAATGGGAATGAAAGTGGTATGATAATGTTTATTTTGGTCCTGATGAGAAAATGATACTCAGCAGGCAGTTTATTCCCGGTGTTGAATGGAATGTAAGAGTGCTTTACCTGGGATATCGTGGAGCTCACAGCTAAGCAGACTCTGTAAGGGGCCCTGTGGCAGAGGACGAAATGGGGCGTCTGCGGTCTTCCGATGTGGCCTGCGGTGATACCGGGCCTGAGGTAATTCGTGAAGTGTCATTTCCCATTACGCCGGCGAGGCCGTGAGAGGCCATCGAAATGTGGGTGTTGACAGTTTATTAAATACACACCCTGGCTGCCAAAAAAAGCAGGATTAATTACATGTATGTAATTAAGCCAGTGTGAGAGAGCATGACAGAGATGAATGTGTCTGCCATCATAATTTTCTGATTTTGGTGGCAGACTTGTCAGAACGCTGTTCTCCCTGAACGTAATTAAACACTGCCTATGTATTTAACTCCCGTTGTCTTTTAATAATCTCGCCTATATACCTTGCCTGAAGAAGAACTGAGTGTAGAATACTGCCCCCTGGTGCATCCTGTGGGCCCTGCCTCTCCTGGACTGAACTCTAAATGAATGCACGTCTGACTTATGCTAGAGCTCAGCAGTGAAACCTCTCAAAACTGTAAAAACTGAAATGTCCTGGCAGTGGGTATGTACTGTAAATTAAAAATTAATAGCCATTCTCTTCTGGTAAGTTGTTAACGGTGTAATGTGTTTGGACAAGTACAATGTAATTAGCATCATTACAGGGTGGCTATATTACATACTTGTTTTTTTAAAGCAGGTACTGCTGGTAATTGTACATTAAAATGCCATTTAAAGGAGGGAGCAGGGCTGGCGCCACCTGCTGATTTCCTGGGTCCCTGGTTCCATTGTGTGTCAGTTGAACGCCCTTATTTTAGCTAGAAAATGAAATTGGGGTAGAGAGTGTGCTGGTGTCTGTCAGGTAGGTAGTGGTGGTGTTGGGGGGGCTTGTTGTAGTAAAATCCCCACAATGTGCTAAATCCTGTTACTTTTTAGCTTGTGGAGACATTTTTAAACAAGAAATTGTGACTGCAATGATAATAATAAACCAAAAAAATTGTTTTGGTATTTATAGTTAAGGTGAGGGCTAGGGTTAGGGTTATCATAGTTAGGATTATGATCCATAGAAATGAATCGAGAGTCCTTATAGTTATGGGACTATATAACAGTGTATTTGTGTGTATGACAGACAAAGGACCACGCTGCTCTGTGGGTATTGTCTACGGATGGGTTTATACCTGAAAGTTTCTGTACTGATTGGATACTGTTATGAGTCAGGGTGCGTGCAGGGCGAACAAAACAGGAATCCAGGCAAAAGTGACAGGAACGAGGGTTTACTTTACCAAAACACACCGACATGGAAACGTTAATGCCGCGTCTGCCGGAACAGACGCTGGCGCAGACTGAAATACACTGAACAAGGCACAGGACTGGCGAGAGGCTTCGCCTCACCCATGAACACAATCGGGATTATCACAGAAGGAAAACGTGATGGGTGTGTCACACACGGGGCTGAACCGGGACGGACGTCGCAGGACGTAACAGATACGCATATATGGAAGGTGGATGGTTTTTAAACACTTTTACACACTAATTGTAGTGCTTCAGTGATACTAATGTATCATCGTGTCAATAAGGACAGACAATGGGTCAGAATGAGGGAGGGCAGTAAATTATGAGCCCTGCAGAAACACTGGTGTCTGATTGCCAGTGTGCTTCCTTGAGAGTGGAGAGGTTTGTTTGTCAGTGTCGACCTGGTTTGTGTGTGGTGCCTTGTGATAGTAGCAGTCACCGACTGGCAAATGGATGCTGCAGAGCACCGGGGCTGGGCTGCTTCTTTAGCTGCAGCTGAGTGCTAATTCCATGACATATTGCATTTTCCCTGAAGCAGGTAAAACAGTTTGATCTCCGATGTCTGTTGATCGGATAGCCGGATGCAGAGCAGGACGACGTCCCCGGCATCTTTGCTGGAGACATTTAAGTGCTCCCAGACCTCAGCTGAGCTGTAGGTGGAACCAAATGCCTGATTCTTACCGCGTTTTAGTAACGGAAGTGAAAACATCCACCCGCTATCAGTCATCGGTGGCGGTTGTGCTGCCGTTGCCATGACAACTGGGAATCCTTGCCTCGCTCTCTGTGCTACTGCTGGGGGAGCTGCTGGTCCACTCAGAGCATCCAGCCCTGGCTTTTTGTCCCCATGCTGATCCCCTCAGTTGCCTGCTACACGCCACTTCTGACATGATTTCCAGCTTAATATGTGATGGCGTGACACAGTTCTGCAGGTACATCAGTTCTGTACAATGCAGATGAATTCGAAGAAGTTTGTGAGAAAACAGGATATTTTGGTCACTTGTGTGCTTGGGGAAAACCTCATTATTCGCGACGATGCCCAAACTGGGGTATGTGTAGGGGGGTGGTACTGCGCTGGGCTAACTTCAATATCAGGGTGTGGTGCGTGTGAATCCATGATGCAAAATGGAGGAATGGGCTTGAAATCAAACCGATATCCAATTTCTGTGTCAGCCTTAGTGATTTTGGGTAACACTCAGTCTGCTGCTAATTTCAAACTATCCAGCCCAGTGAGTGTTTTTCCTCCCTTACTCAGTCAGGTAGAGGTTAATGATTCAGTCTGTTGCTGTATACATCACACAGAGGTCTTTGGGGTCCTTTGGAAACAGAAAGATGGTGAAGAGGAAGAGTGAGGTCCCAGGGCCTGAATCTCCGACCACTTGTGTTCTTTGTTTGAATCTCTTGTGTCTTTCACAAGACACATTGTAGATGTCATTTGTTCATCCATGTCCTTTATTTGACTTTTCAAGTGTGCCTCCTCTACTTTGAAATATGTGAAAATGTTTTTAAAATGTATCAATCTAAAGTCCCTTCTGGAATTATTGTCCCTGTGAGCTGTTTTATGGCAAAATCTGTAGCTGGAGTTAAGAACAAAAATCTTTTTGGTTTTCTGCATTTATTTCAATCTTTGGAGATAAAAACATAGAACTACTGATGGATATCATAGGATGGATGTATGTTTTGTGTGTTTTTGTCTTCCTCCGGATGCAGATGCGTGTGAGGGCGTGTTCATGCCCCCTTTGCCCTTTTGCCTCTCTTCAGCGAGCGGTGTGTCAGAGCCCCCGACCTGTCTGTCCCTCCTTCCGAGACTCTGTCCCAGCTGGCCTAGCTGTCTGCCAGCTGCATGCAAGCTTGCATACTGATTTCCACGCACCAGTACCTGCACCCTGAATCTGGCTGCTGGATCTTCTATGGCCTGGCTTTGGGTTTTAGGGTATGTCAGTTCTGGCAGTGTTCTGTGGTCTTGTCCCAGAATGCACTTCTGTCCTCCCAGCACAACGGCCATCACTGGGCTCTGTCTTCATGCAGGAATAACGGTTGAATAGTTCATGGCTTTGGCCTGTCACCTCTTTTCCTTCAGCTCAGTGCCCCATACCACACTCACTCTTGCACGTGTGAGTGTGACTGACAGTTCTCCATGCACCCGCACCTGGATGGTGGTTATCTACCCCCCCTTACCCTCTCACCCGCTTGGAGGAATTTCTGTCCTTCATCTGCACTGTGTCTGTCAGAAAATCACATCCCCGAGACTATTTGGGTCGGGAGGGGCCTGAGCCCCTGAGGACTAGAGGTTCGAGGGTGATCTGCCTGAAAAGTCCTGAACAGGAACCGGCCCCTGCTATAAAATTGGCTCTTCGTGATTCAGCGTGTCCAGCAGGGAGAGCTGAAGGTGACTGAGGAGGCAGTGCGAAGGCAGCATGCACTTGCCATGAGCTGTAAACAAGAACGGGGTGTCCTCCTGAAGAAGCTGCTGGTATATGAAGACAATCACGTATTTGTCACAGGAGCCTGCTTCAACACCGAGAAGTTTGGGCTTTTCTGTCCTGCAGTAAGTTACATGCTGTTACCCTGGTGTCTAAGCAATACATTTGTGGAAATAAAAGCTAAATTTATGATTTTGTAGAAATCTAAAGCAGAATCAGTCTGAACCAGGGAAAAGATGGAGGTCTCTAACAAGCAGGTAGGTGCTGAAGGAATCATACAGGACAGCTGCATAATCTCTCCGGGACCCTGTCTTATGGCTCAGACTCATTGTGGTGAGCTTCCCCCCCTCTCTCCTGCTGAACACATGGCCCTCTGCATCTCACACCATCGCTCTGCTGACAGTGGAATGGTTGTTTCCCCAGCAATACGCGGTCCTTTGAGGCTACCTATACCCAGGGGACTGTCCGTCCACACTAGAGCAAGTCGGCCACCTGGGTCTAAAGCCTAATGCTGTTGGGGACTGTGAAGTGGTGCAAACGTCAATCTCTGCCTGGGGTTATGCAGTGCGTGTGACTGCTTCGTCCAGAGGGATGTGGGCTCTTTTTCTGCCTGTGTTCTAGTAGCATGTTCCAAAATGAAACTTAGGATCTTTAAAGGGTGATGGTGAAAAGCATCTGCTGGCTGTAGACGGAGGTGGAGCAGCAGAGCTTGAGGCGGTCTGTTGGGTTGAAGCCCAGACCCTTTATGCATCAAATATAAAACTGCAGAAGCAGTCGCCGTTCCTCAGATATCTGCAGATGCCAATCTAATGCATCAGCGACCTTGTGGGAATTTTATGTTTTCAAAGTTAGGGTACTGCTGACTGACATTGCCGTGTTGCATGGGGGTCCAAGATGACAATCCTGAATGAATTTTGCTGTTTCAAATCAGCCCCTGTTTGCTTCTGACACTTTTTCCTCTTTCAAAAACATTAGTCGAATTCATTCCGATCTTTTTTTCTATTTAAATCTCACTGGGTCTAGTTGTTTTGTCCGCTATATCGGCAGTGTGTTTATTTGAATATATATTCCAGGAAAAACAATTTGTTGGGAGAAATGAGATGGTCGGTACTAATAAATAGATACATATCATGCAGCAGGCCGCTTCGCATAATGCATTTTGTAACTTTTCATCACGGCCCAAATAGAATTTCTACTTAGATAAATTATTCATTTGTAGGACATAAGAAGCCGTTTCTGCCTCCTTTAAATGTTATCTATTTATAGATTTAATCAATGCAGTGGCATTGGGCAGAATTAAGTCGCACGTTTCCTGGAGACTCGACAGATGGAAGAAGATTCGTCCGGCTGAAGGAGTAAACAAAGTAGTTTGGATGCGAAGGCGTCTGGGACTTGCTGCCCGGCGCTCGCCATGCTGACGGTCTCCGCGCTGCCTCTGTCCCTTTAGCTCTGCTTTGCATCAGTTCTTTCAAATAGTCCTCGTTTTTCTTAGCTTGTTTACTCCTCTGACTGTGGGGAGAAAAAAGCAGCGTTTCCAGCTTTACATCAGGCTCGCTTTGAATATACAACAGCATGGCCACGATTAGACCTGTCAGCGAATGTTGCAGGAAACTGTAAAGCTGGCAAATGACCGTTTGTTCAGTATCTTCCAGATTGTAGCCTGTGTGGGTTTCAGGTTAAATATGAGCCAGCTGTCTGAGCGTGTGCTTCAGCCCCTTGCTGCCTTTCAGCCATCCTGGCTCCAAAGAGCTGCAGGCACTGTGGATACATCCCATTTCAATGGGCTGGCCTGTCGCCGCTGCTAAAGGTATCACTACCAGGCGTTTGGCGGCAGAGAAGCCAAGATGTGCACATACCTTGATCTGAGGGTAGGCTAAGCCGCACTGGCCTCTGCGGAGACCTGTGCGTCATAGTGATGGGCTCTCTGCGGTGTCACGTGGGAATGCTGTGCAAGTGTCCACAGTTGACCCCATAAATCTGAACTTGCTTGGGTTTTATGACCTGGACCAGCCACCTACACAGTAATAGATAAATGGTTAAGACACAGCTCTGCTTAGCAGGCCCAGGCGAGCAATATAGCTAAAGGATGGTTGCCCCATCTGGTAGAGGGCAAAGGTGGAGTAGCGCTGAGGGGAATAGTCCTAGATCCCCCCCTGGCAGGCCAGCAAGACATTGCAAATGGTCCAGGGGGGGGGGTTGTGATTGCCGTTTCTGTGGGCTATGTGAGGTGGGAGCATGGGGGGAGGATGTAAGTTTGTGTCTAACTCCTCCTACTGGGAGATTAATGTCATGGGGGGAGATATAACAGTTTAATTAAAGCGCTGGGACACAAGATTCATTGACTAATTTCTTCAGCTGACAGCACAAAGGAGGGTTTAAAGCGGCAGGCTGAACATGAGTGCTCGTGCGTGGCTCCGCATTTAAAGACTCGGATTTACTTTTAGCGTATTTGCGGTGCTTGCCCGAGGTTAGGGCGGCCAGCAGACATTGCTGACGTGTATTCCTCTGGTCCAGTGGTCGGTCACTAACTGGTGGGCTGCTTTCATAGCCCCGCCATCTCGTAGCTGAGCTGCTGAGCACAGATGATTCCCTCCATCTTTGCCTTGAACAGCCCCCATCATCTCAGCACCCTGCAGTGCCGCGTTATTTAGGTGCGCCCGATTCCCTGTGTGGGTTTAATTGCGTTCGATTGGTGCCCATGCGGGGTGCAGTGGTGCGGGTCGCTCTGTGGCTCTGGTAGGAAAATGTGAGTGGCCCTGTGTAACTTGCACCAGTGAGGGAGGGGCATGCAGACGAATAACCAAGGGCCAGTGCGGCATCAGTGTTGTGTCTCATGTCACATGGTGACGTAACTGCGCAGGGCCAAAGGTCCGTTTCCCCAGGATCGTCACTGTGCCAATGTGTTCCTCTCAAGAATCGGTGAGAACATGACGCACATGCATGATGAATAACAGTAATTTTTAGTCTTGGAGGCTTGTCAGATTCACCCTCTCTTGCTTTATTAACAATCCCCAGCATGCAGCCTGAAGCTGTTGAGCGCACACAATGTACACACTATACAATGGGTGTAATTGTTTGGGCCAGCACAAGTGAAGTGCTTCACATTGTTGTGCTTCACTGCATTCTGCTAACACTGACGACCTGCAGTCGTTACCATTAGAAGTCTGCTAACCCTAATGATCTTCACTCACCATACCAAATATATAGTATTGGGAGCATATTCATGTGGTGCAGAGCTAAAGCTGACCATTAGGTGTTATTGTACAGTATTGTATATGTCATTTTATTGATACCTATGAGGTGAATTGTGGCTGATAGAGCCAATAAACTATAGTATACTCATCTGGGACCTGAGTCTCTCTTCTCTCTCTGATCTCCTGCCCTCCACTGCCATTGGAGCTTGTCTGGGACCCGGGTCTCTCTTTTCTTTCTGGTCTCCTGCCCCTGCAGCCATTGGAGCTCGTCTGGGACCGGGGTCTCTCTTCTCTTTCTGGTCTCCTGCCCCTGCAGCCATTGAAGCTCGTCTGGGACCCGGGTCTCTCTTCTCTCTCTGGTCTTCTGCCCCTGCTGCCACTGGAGCTTGTCTGGGACCCATGTGTCTCTTCTCTCTCTGGCCTCTGGCTCCATGCTGCTGTTAGATTTCTTCTGGGACCCTGGACTCTCTGTCCTTCTCTTCACATCCAGATGCTTGTAGCAGATGCTGACCCAGTCTGAGGTTCCACTGAGGCCTCGTCCAATCATCTGAAGACTTCTCTCTACAAGTTGCCCCCCCCAGGCCCGTGCGACTGTCATTTTAATGAACACGTTCATGGAGTGTACAGTCTCTTAAGTGATTTGCGAAAAGGCACACTGTTTTCCCTGTCTACACCTCATAAAATATTCATTGCAACATACAGGTAATTTATTTATGGAGCTGCAGGGTTTATTCATTAGGTTGTAGCTTTTGTTTATTCTGCTCTTGCTTCTTCTGCCTTGAATAGCCGTCGGCTTCTACCTTAGACAGCTGCCTGTCTTTCTCTACCCTCTCATCTTTGATGAGGTTTGCTAGGAGTTTTGTCTGGTTACATCTTGAGCAGGTCAGATCTCATAAGACCCAGCAAGGACTCACCTCATGTGTCTCCCTCTTGAATTGTCTCTATTCTGACAGGTCGGTAGCAGTGCAATCACGGTATCCTTCAGCTTACCTGTCTTATCAGGGGAAAACGCCCAACATGTGGCTGAGTGCTATGCAGCTGATGGATAAGCTATTACCTTCAGAAACTTTCCTTCACCTAAGATAAGGCCATCAAAACGTTTGGAATGTTCTCTGTGAAGGTGACGGCTCTCTTGTAATGCCTCGCTTGATCATGCCTCTCTAGATTTCGACATGTTTAGCATGGAGGTGAGATTAGGACCGCCTTTCTCACGGCCCTGGGTTGTAATACATCAAGTTGAGAGGAACGATATGCAAGAAGGCTGGCGTTTTGTGACACCGTGTGCTCGCTGGGGGATTTAAGGGGACGTATTTTTAGCTGGTCGGGTAAAATAAATGTGTTATCCCTGAAAACAGCCAAGGTTGTACATTCCCAGGAAGCACTGCTGTCACATCGTCAGATGTTAGCGATTGGCTGCATTTGGCATTCATTTTAAGAGGGAGGCAATGTGCTGATGTTTTGGGCCACCTTGGTTCTAAAGTGTGGGCTGTAATGCTAGGTCTCAGGTGGACAGTCAGCAGGTCTGGCCCCTTATTTTTGTCCCCGGAGGACTTGAGCTGATACACCCACTGCCGTTGTTTAACCCTTCCTACATCTCCGCCCAGCTGCTGGCCGTGTAGCTGTTCATAACTTGGCACCTTATTACTGTCCTCTGCATGAGTAACTCAGTGCTTCTGCTGAAAGTTCAGTATCTAAATCTTACCCATCAGAGCTCTTTTACCTCTTAATGTAATAAATACGCAGGGCAACTTTTTGAGTAGTGTTGCTGAGAAATTGCCAATCAGGATCTGGATGATTGTGAAAAGGTGACCACTGCCGATTAAAGATTTTCAGATAGAAATTTGTTGCCTGATATCAATGGACACCAAAATCTTGCATCAAAAATCCTGCTCAGGTAGAAGCTGTGAAAAATGTTTGCTCTGATCAGTGATGAAAGGCAGAAGAAGATTTTGTGTTTAGTGAATCCTGAGTCACGGAAATGGACTGTGCTGTGATGTTCCCTCCTGACCTTCTTTTGTTCAGAATTGTCGTTCCTCTTTCATTTGTTCTCTCTGATGGCTGCTTAACAGTGCTGACAAAGACCATTTTCTACATTTTTGTTCACCAGTTCCTCTTGTTTTAACAGAAGCAGAATCAAAGTTTAATTTGCAAGTAGTGTTCACTGGTAATTCCTCTAGAGGGAAGCTTTTTGTCTCTTCTTGATTGGTCCTGAGGAAGAGCTCTAACTATAGCCGTGTGTTTCATTAATGTGACTTGCCTGTTCATCCATCGTTCAAACGCTGGGGACAGGTCCTGAGAAGGTCCCAGACAGCACAGAGTGTAAGTCAAGGGTATACCCTAGACAAGATGCCATTTAATTTTAGGGAGCATACACACACACACACACACGAACACAAACACACGCATTCTTTCATATCTAAGTGGGGACCCTGCATTTATTTCTTTGGGGAAAAACCTTAATCCCCCAATGTCAACCTTAAAACCTACCCAGCCCTTACCTTAACCATAAGTGACCAAACAAAATACAAGTCTCTTAATATTTTTAGGTTTTTATAAAACTGAATTTCCCTTGTATAGACCAAAAATATCCCACAGGTCAGAATAACAGGTTTTTAATCACATTGTGGAAGACTGGCTGAGGTGGCCTCCTGGGATGCTTCTCTAGCTGTCCCGAAGGGGCTCCCACATATGCTGAGCTCTCATTGGCTGCTTTTCCTTCACACTCTGGTCAGACTCCTCCCAAACCATCCCAACTGTATTTAGGCCAGGTCATGTGATGCAACACTCCATTATTCTCCTTTGTAAGTGGCTTGGCGTATTCAGACTTTTGAGTGGTGCTGTTTACATGACCACATACACACACACACTGGCAACCCTGCTTAACCTAACCACACGACGGTGAACTACAGGAGGGACGAGGAATACCTGAAAGGTGGGATTTCATCTCCCAACACTGGAAGTGAAGCAAAAGCACCACGAGCTTGTTCAGCATAAACCCAAGCGCTAATTCTAGCATTTGCATCCTATTATCTTGTGCCGAGAAGCTTTTGGGAACCTTATGGCTGCTTGTGTAATGGTGGTGGCTCTGAAGGTGGGGACTTTCAGCTCGGTTCTGATCAGCTGAAACTTGCTGGAAGGTAACTTGTCTTAAGGGAGTTGAGCCAGAAGTAATTGTGTATCATAGTGCTGGAGAGCGTGGAGTGCTGTGGAGGATGAAGATGCTCATGAGACAGAGGTGATGAATTGGGTATATTTCAGGGCTAATAGGCAGGGGTGCAAAACGTATCTGATGAGGACTGAGTGTCTGACCTTTTCTCCTTCCAGTGCTTGCAGTACCACCCTTCGCCAGGTCCTGTCTCTACTTGGGGGTAAGTTGGGTGGATTGCAGTAGTGAATCAGGAGAGTGGAACCGTGTGTGATGTTCAGTAAGGTTACTGCTCTGCCCGAGCCGAGTTTTAAGGCACAATCAATTCACTCATTCTGCTGACTTGACACAGCTGTGGAAAGTCTGACCACAGAATCACACACAAATGCTCTGCTAAGTAGAAATCATTTCTGTTGTCACTTCCTCGGTACAAAATAAAGATTTAATTTACTCCAAAAATTGATTCCCTAAGCTTCTTTTTAAACAGTAGAACAGAAAAAAGCAGGATGTTTACCGTTTACTTCAGCATCTATTAGTGTAGAAGACGGGAAGGCAGGAGGCCTCGGGAACAAGCCGCGAGGTAGTGAGGAGCTCAGTGGCGGCTGGTGGAAAAAATATTGGTGAGGCTGACGTACCAATAGATTTCTCTTCCTAGTCCAGTATAAACATTCAAATGAACAGTCAGAAAATGACAACAATCATAATTTAATTTCTTTCTCAAAATCAGCAAGTTTCACAGATAAAGCAAAAGAACAACTTACAGCTACAGTTATTTTGGCTCCTTAATGGGTCCCCTGCATCTGAGTTCCCTGGTAACCTTTTTATGATGCAGGCTGGAGACCAACCTCTTCACTTATTCCAGTATTCTTTTAAAAAGCTGTAAAAAATTATAGGTTTCAGAAAGAACGGCATGTTAATTGATTGAAAAATTGCAGGTGAGTCACAGACACACTCAGAGTCAGTGATGCGGTCGTGACCTGACTCATGGCTGCAGCTTTTTTTTGGGTGAAGTAGGGAGGTCCAGCATCACTGTAACTTGTGCAGCCTGGTGTCATTTTGCCAGAAACTGAGACCAGAAATGAACTGTCCAGTGAAATGTGACCCTCCAGCTCTCCAAGAACGATGTCATCCATTTTTTATTTTAGCAGTTTGATTGTACATAGCGTCTTCCATTCTTGTAGTTCTTTTTTTTGCATTCATTTTTAAATCTCTAATATAGCTTTTGACAGAACAGGTATGTTTTGTTTTGCAGATACATGCACTGAGCACATAATCTGCCAAAAAAAATTCTTAACAAGGATTTTAAATACAATGCATGTTGTGATTTTTGTCTGAATGTCGTGCTATGTTCTTCTGATAAAAGTAGTTCCATTCTTCCTGGCCCTTCCCTTCATCTGTGTGGGACATCCCATCTCCATCGTCACGTAGGACTCAGTGTCCTCTGGATGCCCGGCTCCATGTTCACATCAAAGCCAAGTTCTCCCACTCGAGCAGAATGCTGCATGCAAGAGAAGGTCCTGTTGAAACAATCTCATGTCTATGCAAAGGGTTCCGTAAACCCCACTCATTTGCATTCAGGTGAGGGTGGAATGTGCCGGTGTGGAGCTGAGAATGTTCTGCATTCAGAGCTCTCTTCATCACAGTGTGACAAAGAAAGAAGGCTTTGTGTGATTCTTCGTTTTTCCTGTTGTTGGAGAACATCAGACTTCTTGATCGCATCTGTGCATTACATAGATGGTTGTGATGCTCCTCTACACATCCTCCCCTAGGGGGCTCCTCCTTCAGCTCTGAGCTGAAATGAAAGCTGTTCTTCTCCTCGGTCTATAGGTGCCTCTTAAATCTAGACTTTTCCAGTTGGTGATGGGACGCTGGGCTTCCCTGTATGCCAATCTTTCGGCATTGGGAACTTGCTGAAGGTGACCGGCTCCACTTTAGAAGTCTCCACCTGCCACCGCACTCTGTGTCTGCAGAGCCATGGAATGCATTACCGATTAGGGTTAATTATGCCAGCATATGTTAATCGGCCCTGTTTCTGGTGGAACGGGGGCTGCGCTTCTGCACATACATCTTGTTTAAAGGCTGTCTGAGCGAGGGTGTAAAAAATAGTTGCACAGAAAGCGACTTTACTGATTAATGGATTGCTGTGGTGGTAAATTTGGCTGTAATCAATTATGGCATCACGTGGCTGCCATCTCGTACGGACATCTGCTCCGTGTTTCTGCAGCACATTAGTGGTCCTCCGCTCGTCGCCGGCAGAGTGAGCATTGAAGATGAGGAGGCTGTCCTCTGATGTACTGCAAAGCTTCTCGCTGAGGTCCTGCTCTGCCTCTTGCAGAACTCGAATGAAGCGCTTCTAAACATGACGGTGCCCGTATCTGTCGATTTGTGTGCAGAGCCAGCTCTCTCTTTTGGGCTTGAGTGTCTCTCCCGTTCTGCTTGCCCCTTGATGACCTGACATCCAATGCCAGTAGTATGTGAGTTTTACGTAGCACAGCGAATGTCCGTAGCTCTTATCAACAGGTTGGGGGCTTCGCTTTCAGTTATGGTGGTCTCAGTCACGTTTGGGGCATGTGGGTGGAGCTGGCTTGCGGTTTTCATGTTCCACAGAGACAGAAGTGCCACGTTAGCCGTCCCTCGATGCTGATTTGCATGGGGGACGGAGAGGCCCTCACACCGATCTGCTATCCTCTCCCTGCAGGCAGTGCCTGCTGTGCCCCTGACTTCCTGTTCCAGCATCTATGCTGCAGATTGACTTGCTTCCTTTGGGTACCCGAACCAAGCATAGCAGTTCCAGTTTCTTGATTTGCGCTGAGTTTTCTTATTTTATTTTTGATTTTTGAGGGAAACTTAGTGCTTATGACATTAATTCTTCTTTTAACCTGTTCATTTTGTGTTTAAATGCTTAAAAAACATATTAACAATGGCCACTATTATTGTATATTTTACCTATTGAGGTTTCATAGTTTAGGATTTTGGGTCGTTTATCACTAGTCTTGACTTCTGGCTTGCGTGCAAATATTTTTCATTTTTCATGGTGTTAAATATACTTGCTGTCTGTCAGCTCCCAGTAGTTTAGTGAACTTTCTGATTTTGGATTTATGTGGATGACATTTCCTGTAGAGGGTTATATGGAAACTTGCCATCCACCCACCAGCCCACCTTGCACTCATCCTTCTATAAAGTTATGGTTAGGGGAATGGTGAGTCCGTGAGGGCAGGGGCTGTGAAGGGCAGGCCTCTGAGGAAGAAGAGCACTTTCATCATGCTGGCCCTTGATGACCTGGGTAAATGCTTGGCTGTTTTCTGGCAGAGCAGGTTTCTACATCTCCTGGGGGCGGATGTCTGCTTGAGTGTCAGCTCTGATGTTGACCCGCTGCTTTTTAGCCATGCTGAGTAACGCGTCTTGGTGTCTCTCCAGTTTCCCCTTGGCTTTGGGTGCTGTGTGTAGGTGTTGTTAGGCTGAGACTGCATACTAATTAACACGGCTTTAGCAGCAGTCTTAACGAGCTGGGGAGATGTCCCCAGCTGCAGCACGCCTGGTGCTCCGTCGTGCTAATGAGAAACTGGTACAGGAAATGAGGCCCAGAGTGACTTTTGTGAAATTAATGAATGGCTGGATTAGGCAGGGAGGCCGGGGAGGACCAGTACTTAGTGTTCAGCTTCAGTGCAGAGTGTCTGGAGCTGCACCCTCGTCACTCTGGCTCCCAGCAGCTGAGACGTCATGTTTGCATCTGCGGTGTGTTGTTCCTCTGGGCTCCTTGGCTCCCCCTGCTGGGGCTAATCAGCATCAAAACTAAAAAAGGCACACCAAAATGACATCTGAGCGAAATAAACCTTCTTATTTTGCAATTAAAAAAATTCTCACCCTGACTTTGACTAAGACCTGGACGTCTCAGGACAATTTCTGTCCCCAAGTGCACTTTACTTCTTTATTTCTGCCAATACTAATGTTATACTGCTTTGGGCAATTTACCCGAGATTCTTTATCCCTTAGATCATTCAGATATAAGAATGATGACCAGGGGGCAGGAGGCCTGTTGTTGGAAATTTGCCGGTGCACCTGCACAATGTGCCTCCTCGGTTCGGTGATGGATTTCTGTGACCTGTTGTAGCGCCTCCGTTCCCATCGCCTGACAGCGGGTCGGAGCGAAAACTCCGGCCTTGAATTCCCCTGGGTCATGCGGAACACAAACCGTTAGTGTACCACCTTCCCCCGACAGTGATAAATGTGACTTTCATGATGGAGAGAGCTTGGTGCCAGGCTGATACAAATGCCATATGGTTGGGCAAAAAGGAGGCAGCTAAAACACTATCCTGGCAAATTAGTTGTTTTCAGGAGGAATGGCAAAGCTGTGTTATCCAGAAGGTCGGGTGGGCAGAGGTGTAATGGGATGGACCACGTTTCTGCATGAGATTTAGGAGGAACCTCAAACTGCTTTTAGGTATGCTGGGAGCCAGAGAATCGGCTTTAATGACGATATGAAGATACGGGTGCTTGCTGAGGTATGTGGAATGAGGGGCGAGGTGGTGGCACCAGGAAGATGAGCCAAGCGGCCATGATGGGTCGAGCGTGAAAGGTGCTTCTTTCTTTCTTTATCATGACCCAGATACTAAATGCATTCGGCTTACTGTCAGGGCAAATAACTAAACAGACACACCTGTCTTGGTCTGCTGTCTAAAACTGGCCTTTTGGGGCATTCCTAAAGTCCCTGAACACCATGGATATTTTGGGGATGTTTCCACAATGTGAAGGAATCCATAGAGCGGGAAACCTGATATTTCACATAAGGCAGTGCATTCCAAATATATTGGTGTATTTCAAACACAGTAAGATGTCCGTAGGAAGTTTTGCTTGGAGTGCAGACAGTAAATGAGGTAGAAAATGAAAAGGAAATGAACTGTTACGTAGTTGGTTTTCTTTTTTTTTTTCCCTATTTTCTGTTTTTTGTTCTTAAATGTGCTTGCTTTTTGATAGTTGTTCCCTTTACAGGTGATACCACATTGACAGACAGTCCCTGGCTTTGTCATAAAAAGTGCCCCCCACCCCTTCGAGTTCTGGTGCTCCCGCTTTCTGTAGACCAGCTCTGCCACTCCTTTGGGCCCCGATGTTCTCGCTTTATGTACACTGGCTCTGCTGCTCCTTTGGGTTCCAGTGCTCCCATTTTCCGTAGAGTGGCTTTGCTGCTCCTTATGGCTCCAGTGCTCCTGCTTTCTGTACACTGGCTCTCTGTTTTTCTTTTTTTTAGGAATAGGAAAAAGTAAAATAATCTCATTAGGAGGTGATAGCAGGTGATGGCGAGTCTTTCAGCCATGCCAAAGGGTCCGTACTGTTAATCTGTCCACACCACTTGGCTCCTCCTCTCTGCTCTCTCTCCTTTATTGCAGGACGCCCACCTCACATAGCACCTGCCGAGGAACATTGTTCACGCTCTTAATGTCGACGGGCTGTGCGGATGGCTGCCTCTCGCTGGCTTAATTGAAAATTAATTGGGCAAATTAAAGTCTGAAAAGCTGCCCTAGTCACGGGCTCTTTGTGATCGCTGCCGTCTGACATTTTCACCCTCAGGACGGCAGTTGCAAAACCATGTGTTACCAGGACTGCTGATTTGCCTGCCTCGTTACCGACCGGGGGACGGAATTTTCCAGAAAGCAGCTGTGCTCTGCTTCTTCTGGCTTTGTCGCTCTCAGTTCCTCAAAGGCACCACAGTTTTCATCTCCTTCAATTCACAAGTCCTGTGAATATCATAGAATATCACCCTCAGCCTGCTCTGAGATTTATTGTCACATGATGCACCTTACAAAGTGGGGTTTGCATCTTGAAGAGCCTGATTGGCAGCAACAGAAATGGGACTGTCCATAAAAACTGGCCTTTCTCCTTGGGTCTCTGCCATGGCCCCATGTTCCCAAGCTGTCAGACTGCTTGTTCACGAGCAGCATGGTTCAGCTGCTTCACCCTGTTTACCTTACGGGATGGAGACCACGCAAGATGCTCATGGACTTGTATGTAATTAACTTTTATTTACAGGATTGGTGTACAGGGGGACTAACATGTATTATAGTCTTTATGGAATATTAAAGTTTTAAAGGAACATTGCCCAGAGTTCTTTCAAAAATCCCCAATAAAACAATTAAGTCCCAAAAGATGAAGCTGGGCTTTTTGACATGTCCTCTGTGAGTCCACAGAATTATGTGGGTAATTGTGACCAAACACTCCCAAAATTCCAAAAATTATACCAGAATGATGCATTATGAATAGGTGGGAATTTGGTGGTTTCCTCCACATTTGAGCTACTAAAAGATTCTGATAATTTCTGGAGCTCCTGTAGAATACTGTTACCTATCTGGACAAGATCTGCCTAGTGTTTGGTCACGAGAGGGTATGGATTGGGGGACGGATAGGGCTGTAGGGCACAGCGTGATTAATGGTGATGTTCTCCAAGGGTCTCCCTGAGTGCCGGTAGCATACGAATGGTGTGAGAA
Organism: Pollimyrus isidori; assembly: GCA_019775955.2. Taxonomy (NCBI): domain Eukaryota; kingdom Metazoa; phylum Chordata; class Actinopteri; order Osteoglossiformes; family Mormyridae; genus Pollimyrus; species Pollimyrus isidori. Next base: position 9,092,436 of record JABFDZ020000001.1, read on the forward strand.
CACTGCAGTGGACTGGTGTGACGGGGGAGCTGGTGAAACCTGGTTGGCCCTAACATCCTGCATTATCGGAAAGGGGACAGTGTCCATGTTTAACAGGAGAGATCTTAGGCTGCTAGCCAAGGGGAGAGCAACTCCCAAGGGGACCACTGGGGAGGCAGTGCATGTGATCTGTCATTAGGCCTATAGCAGCACTGCGGGAAGTCTCAGCCCCGGTCCAATCATGGTGGTGTAAATGAGAGTTAGAGTGACAGCTGGGGGGGAGGAGGGGGGAGTGATGAACTGATGAAGTGTTTCATCTAGAGAGTTGTTAGATCAAGAAGCTTTTATTGTCTGCTGTTCACAACTGCGTAAGCCCAAACTGTGTACAAGCATGCGGTGTGATGCACCCACGTTAGGTTCATTGTTCCAACATTTCAAGCAGATGTGCAGCACTTTCTAGAAAGATCCTTGTATTGCTGCGGTGAAATCAGTGAAGGACTTGGGTAGTATTGGGTAGTAATGGAAGGGTGTAAAGCCTTTACCTTGTAGAATAAACAAATTATTTAAAAGGCATGATCTACTTTACTATTTTTACAAATGCCTCCAAAGCAGATTGTAGGATTTTATGCTGACTCTCAGAGATGGCCTTTCATGTAAATAATCAACACAAACCATTTAGACACATTTTTTTCTCACTGTGTTCATCAACAATAGACCAGTAAATGAGAATGTGTGGAATGCTGCCTTCATTCATGGCCTCTAAGGACTCCAGACACAGTATTTCCGCCATCTTTCATCCTCAAAACGTCCAGCTGTGGCCAGGCATGTGGAGTCTGGGGTATGAGTTCAGAACCTGGGCTCTGACCTTCACATCTGCCGCCATGAGGAGTCTTAAGTGTGAGTTCAAAACTTGGGGTCGAACCCTCACTCCTGCAGCCACGAGGAGTCTGAGGTCCATGTTCGGTACCAGGGGGCAGAGCTCAGAGAAGAGGAAGAGTTTTGAACAGCAGCCAGAGGTTCTTCCTTCCACAGGTGTCAGAAACCAGGAATTATGAAGGGCTTGAAAGATAATTGCAATTAATGTAATTACAAGGGAAGAACGTGCTCTGACGGGGGGCTCTGTGGACGGCATTGGTGTGAACTCAGCCCTCTACACCTCACTGATAGCCACCGTGCAGTAATCACTGCTCCTCATTTGGCCCTCGCAGATGGTGACTGTCCTCATACCACCTCCATCAGTGGAGTTACTCAGGAGCCATTGGCCCAATTATGAAGATGCAGGACCCCCGTTCTCTGTCCGCTGTCTAGGGCCGGGGGCTGAGAAGAGCTGGCAGTCCGGTCGGGGTCTGGGCTGGTGGGCTTCTCGGCTGCTGCGGGGTCCGGGGTGGTCTGCTTGTCCCCACGCCAGAGGAAAAAAGGGGTCCATCTCCGGGGTCTGGTGGCAGATTGCCCCTCTGGGAGGGGTGGTGCCTGGATCTCGGAGTATAGAGTATACATGGGGAGTGTAAGTGAATGTACGGTGTTAATTTCTGTGTGTCTCCATGTTGGGCGGATGGGTGAATATTTGTTTATGTGTGCATGAGG
>JABFDZ020000001.1:9105369-9117364 GCA_019775955.2 Pollimyrus isidori
AACGTCTCTGTTTTCTTTATGGTCGGGGGTTTTTTTGGGCCCCATTTTTTTTCCGGCCACCCCCCCCCCCCCCCCCCCCCCCACGAAAGTGCACCTGTGGTCATGGGGTGGGCGTGACCACGTAAAAATAAAAGCAGGTCTGTTTAGGATGGGTGAAGCTCCGCAATTATATTTTTGCTTGTGTTTTGCCTGCCAGAGGGACCACTTTGAGGAGCTGCAACAGATGTGTTTCTGCAGCCTTTTGGTTGAAGTTTGATTAGGATTTGACCTGACACTTTCCTAATGCAGGCAAGCTTTTTTAAAGACGCTTGAACATCTGCTCTCCCGTTGTGAAACCCCCTGGATTCGAATGACCCAGCCTCCACTACATTCTGTGCCTGCCTCAGGAATGTGGCCCATCCTGCATTTAACACTGTGCTGCCAGAACCTTCCTCGTTTCGCTTGTCTGCAGTGCTGTTCTGTCACCTTCTGTCCGGCCTTCTGATCCCCCGTCTGCTGTTCAGGTAGCTTGGCCTTCGTAATGGCCTTCGCAACACTGGTTAAGCACAGGGGCTGCGGGGACATTAGCTGGCTGGACACTGGGAGGCCAACAAAGAGCTCACTAAGAAAATCCAGTTACTGTATTAGTCCTAAAGTATATGTAAATATGTCAGTCCAACTGAAATCGTACTCAACTAAATTTCTTGAAGTTGGACTAAGACACCCAGATAATGCCATTGGGAGTCGATGTACTCCTGCATGTATACGCTCAATCAGACTCAAACTGGCTTAGGTGCTCTGAACATGCTTCATAATTCCTCCTTAAGGGTGTCAGATTACAATCAGGCTTTTTCTTACCGTGAATTTGGTATGGATATTATAGTGAGGGAAGTCTTACTAAAACAATTTTACTCTAGTAAAAAAAGTACCAAAGTTTGCAATTTTAATGGTTGCGTGACGTTCGGTGGGTGAGTGCAGGACGAACGGAAAGGAATCCTACCCGGAGGACGGGATAAACGAACGTTTATTGTCACGCACACTGATATAGACCACGTTTATGCCGCGTCTGCCGGATCAGATGCTGGCGCAGACATACATGAGACAAAGCACAAGACTGGCAAGCGGCGGTGCCGCACAGGTGGAAACACTAGGCAATCACGGGAGTTAACGAGGTGGGCGTGGCACACACTGGACTGGAACGGAGCGGACGTCGCAGAACCTTACATGTTGTTCCTTTGTAATATAATCTAATTTATGTTTAAACATCAGTTTAAAGTTTACCTCCTATGCTTTTGCATGAGTGCTGCATGCAGACACACAGGAGATATTCTTGATCGCCAGAAAAGGCAAATCCCCCGTTTTGTCTGTTCATGTTTATTAAATTAGCATTAATACAGAGAGGTTTTCAATATTTTTGTCATTGTAGCTGCTAAAAACACTAAAAATTAAAGCCATAAAGTTGTATTGTTTCTGCACTAGAATCTGCATTGAATACCTGTTCGTGAAAATGTTCAGTCTAAAATCTGGGTTCATACTATATGTATCCATTCGACTTGGTCTTACATGTTGGACTTGCTGGGACCAGTGACGTTATCGGAAATCAAAACTGAAATGAAAACGCACAGTAAATAATAATGGCAGCACATGTAAATATCTATGTAAATAATTAAAAATAAAATAAAAACTTTATTCTGGAAAATGTACCATCACACTGCCAACATAGTTTTGCCTTGTTTAACCACAGTATCCTCCTTTGGAAGATGTTGCAGCTGCTAATCTGTCCCTTCCTTCGTCGCAACTTCAGTGCTTATCGCTTATCGCGTTCTTAATTTATTAGGCATGAGGATATGCCAAATTTATAGAGAACTAACTTTTGGGCATCACAATACGCATCTCATTAAAATTTTTAGGCACACTACTAATCTGCTTATCAAATTGTGGACGAAAATAATCTTCATATAGCGACCAATCAATTAAATACACAGATTAATTTATAGAAAAATAGTCATTAGTGGCAGCCCTAATACCTTTGTCTTGTCTGAATTGTGTATGAGAGCCACTGACAACCAGAGAAAAATTCCTTGTGTGTATTTGAACAAATATACTTCATAAATAAAGCTGGGTTCAGGCTGGACATCAGGGTCCAACTGTGTATTTTAGGGCCAAGAGACAAAATGGATTTCAGTCTCATATGATGGTGCTAAGATAAGGTGAAGCACATGATTGGCTATGTCATCTGAGTTCCCTCTGCTCTAGGGGTGCCCAAACCCTTGCGTCTTTCAGGGCTCTGAGATGAGATTGGCAATGTTGCTATTCTGTATACATGTAGCTGGAGGGAGCAGCATGGCTCAGACTGAGATAATGTGTAAGGTAGTGTGAGCATCATGGAGAATGCGGCTCCGGGTCAGTCTGGATTTTGCATGGGTCTCATTTCCTGTCCCGTTCTGAAATCGTAATCCCCTTGTCCGTACTGATGACGCAAGTTTCTGAAACCAAAATGGAATAGACGGAGCGTGGCGTGTTAAAGGTTGAAGCTGGAGCAGATTTTTCACGGAGTCTGATTTCCTGGGTGGACGGAGACCGGGAAACTGTCGGGAACACGTAAAGAAATTCCGCGGGTTTGACGGGGGTGGGTTTAGGTTTGATGCGTGTCGCGTGGCTCCATGTCGCTGGGCTGGACATGGGGTGGAGTAGCATTGCACTGCTCCTCGCATTTACTGCGCCAGGTGGAAGGGAAATGAAGGCAGGCTAACGAGAAAAAATGAGCTTTAGAATTACAGCGGCGGAGCCATCGTGTCTGACCTCAATTCAGCTAAAATGATGAATGTAGGAACTGCTTTCCCAGACTCTCAGTACTTAACTAAAAAGTGCAAATCCTGTCCACAAATTTATGATTGCATCTTTTTTGCTGGTTTCCAAAGTGTTTTGAAGGGCACTGGAGTAGTTCTCTCTGATCAGTTTTCCTACAGTTGCTGTGAAAGTCCAGCTATATGGTTGGATAAAGCATGTGCATCTTGTGGAAGTGAGCTGATGTCCAGTCCTTCACAGAGGTGTGTGATGTATAGCGATAAGACCAATGATCCGGGGGTCGTCTCTGTCTGAATGGAACTGGCAACCGCATGGAGTGTAGATGTTGAACAAGGTGCTTCATCATAGTGGCCTATAGATCTCCAGTGTTTCAATAGTTCAAGATCAGATTCATTACCTGGTCAGGCTCACCGGCATATGCAAGTGTGGCCTGCTTCCTCTTGGTCACCCTCACCATCAGCCCTGTGGCCTTTCTGGAGCATATCAAATTATTCATACATACACACACACGTCTTCTATTGGGGGCAGATAATCAGATTTTAGTAGCAACCTGCTGGTGGTACATCTGCATTATGGAGGCAGAGCCAGTGTCCTGGGGCATCATTGTGCTGGTCCTCTTTCTTTTTTAGGAGGTGCTACCTGAGCTTCCTAAAAGGAAGAGGACTGGGACAGCTTCATGACCACTCCTTATCCTGGTTCTTGTGATGCTAGTTACTGGGGGCAATTTGGGGGATTTAGATGTTTCTCTGTGTTTTCTGAGGAGTCCTCAAGACCTCATCTTCAAGGCCTACAAAAGCCAGCAAGGTTGGCCAGAAAAACAACTGCTGATCAAAAAGGAAATCTCTTCTCCAGATGTTTACCTCCTAAGTTTTTGAATCATGTTGGATAAATATTTCAGTGTTAACAAGCATATGTTAATATTTAAATCTGAAATGCCTTCAGCAGAGCAATGCATTCTGGTAAACATGCGTTATCAAATCATTCCTTTGTAAGCCAACTTGTTTCTCCGTTACTCTCTCATCCTTACAACTGAGGCTGTCTTTCATGCCATTGTATTTAATCCTGACTGAGAATTTGCCTTTGCATTCAAATAGGGTTTCACGGCTGTGCTGGGAAACCAATAAAAGAGAACAATTGATATTTGAGAGTGGCAGTTTCAGAGGAATTTTGCCGAGAGCTAAGAGGTAATGCTCACATCCTGCTGCATGAAGCGCTGTTATTATAATTTTAATTATTTTATCATCGGGGGACGTGTTTTGTGGCTGGCTCTCTGTGTGAACAGCACTGCCTTTTGCAAGCTTAATGGAGGGAGATGGTGTTTGCATTTCCCTGAACGACATGGCTATTCATACCACCTATGAGCCTCATTTAAACTTTTCTATATCCACTTTGCTGACTACCTGCTTCTGTTCTCCAGGTTAGCTAGGAAAGGTTAATGCATAACAGAATTTTACACCAGTGTGACACATTAAGTGAAATTCACTTTGCTGACGTTTTGAATGAGAGAGGTTTTGCTCATTTGACTTTCTCTGGCGGCCCCTGGAGGATGGGCTCCCCCTTTAGTCTGGTTCTTCCCAAGGTTTCTTCTTTCTAGGGAGTTTTTCCTTGCCACTGTCTCCTCTGGCTGGCTCACTATGGTTTTTGGGTGAGGACAATGTAAAGTGCTCTGAGACCAGGAAATGCGCTATACATATGAAATTTAATTGAATTTTTTGATAGGTGGAATGGCTCCATCCATAATTTTTTGTGTAATGTGGTAGGCAGGTGCTGAGGCTGGTGCGGCAGGCTGTCTCACGTCCCTGGGGCATCTCTCACAGATTTTTTTGTGCTGTTTGGGGTAAAGGCTGGAGATGTCTGGGCTTCGAGTTTCCATGATGGTCCGGCCCTTCATTTAGGAATTGCCTCATCAGTTAAATGTGTCATAGAATCTTCACTGTGCTGCCTATAGTGTCTTCCTCTGGCCCACTTCCTAGAGCTATCTCTGACCTGCCGGACCTTGGTCTGTGCGCCACTGAGGCTAAGTAGGTCACTATGGGTTCACATGCCAGCCCCGGTAATCCTCTTGATGCTGATTGTTCCTCAAAATCCGACTTGCACTTCTGAGACTGCGGTTGGAAGCCCTTGTATATTAAGTGTTAAGTGAGGGCTCGCTGAATTGGTATACTGTGAGCTGTGGGGGAGGTGGCTCGAGGTCAGGTGGACTTTGACTATTGTTTATGGCCTTAGCTTTTAGTGAACAAAGTGGGTTTTTTCCAGTGAAGCTGGCAGAGGCTGGCCCAGTGCCTGTCGCTTTAGTGCTGGTCCTCCCGCTGCTACCAGATGGAGAGGCCGACAGGACTGGGCCCTTGGGCCATCTCTGGGGAGTTAATGGAGCAAGGTCGAAATATTTTTATCCCCACAGTCGTCGCAGTGGATTGCGGAGATCTTGCCTGCTTCCTCCCTTTCTCTCTCCCTCTCTCCATTAATCTTGCTGTAGCCATCTCTCATTCGCCCCCTTTTTTTTTGTTCCTTCTCTTCAGGTTAAATGCCCCTTCGAAAGTTTCTTCTGAAATTGAGTCCTAGGGGTGTTGGGCCTGTTTTTAAGTTACCCAGGAGGGCTCGGTTTTGCCACAGAGACATTTGAACACCACATGAGGGTTTTAAAAATCCTCGGGCATAAAAATACTCTGTGTCAAACCCACAGGCCTTGCATTCAGCACGGAGCTGTCTGTGAGTGTTACTCATTATCCGGCAGACTTCTCCCTCCGTGTCGCAGTAATATGCACTTTCCATGTATCTTGTAGCACTTTGCCTATGTAGCATCTTCCCGAAAGAAGTGAGTGGAGTGGAAGGCCTCAGCTGGCAGAGAGCTCATCTCTACTTTACATCTCCCATGTCTGGCCCTAATGTTTAAACATGCTCCTTTAATGGACTTCTGTATCCTTTGCCATATGCCTTCTCTTTGTTAGGTGATGGGACAGACCTTATTTGTCAAGCAGGCTGCTTAGATTCCAGCATCGTGTGACAGGTGTCCCCTGAAGGCTGCTAATCAGGCCCTCCACATGTCAGTGAGCAGCAGGAAAATGTGCTGCCAAGAGGGGAGCCAGCATGCTTTTCATAACCTGCTGGGTTCTCGTTTGAGACATTATTCACTATAGGTCCTGCTAGAACCTCCGTTAGGAGACATCTCACTAGCAGTCCCGCCAGAATCTCCCTGTAATTTACTGTTGGTCCTGCCGAAACCTCGATTGAGAGGCATTTCTCCGTTGGTCCTACCAGAATGTTCCATGAGACGTTACATCATTGCTCCTGCTGGAATATCCCTTGAGAATCGTTTCACTGTCATTTGTCCAGCTGGAACATCCCTTGAGAGCCGTTGTTGGTCATGCTGGAACCTGAGAAGCTATTCATCGTAAGTCCTGTCAGAACCTCCCCCGAAAGCTGATTCACTGTCTGTCCCAATGGGATATCTTGCTTGAGACATGATTCACCATTAGTCCTGCTGGAACCTCTCTTGATTGCCAATTCACCATCAGTCCTTCCAGGAACCTTGCTTGAGACACAGTTCACAGTTGGCTCTGCCAGAGCTTCCCTTGAAAGCTGAATGAGTGTCGGTCGGGCCACAGCCTTATTTTCTGGAACCTTGCCTGAGAGACAATTAGCCATCAGTCTTGCAGTAATGTCACTTAAGATACCAGAATCATGCTAGAATCTCAACTGAGAGACTGCCCTATCCTATCCCCCTTCATTTTCTCACTTGACTCTGTACACGGCATGTTTCCCTGGTGAGGAATGACCTGAGGCAGTAGCCAGCCAGAACCTCACCCAGGATCCCCTCTTTAATGAGCGTACTGTCACCTCTTGCTGTGATCCTCTCCCTCCCTATTTACCTCGTGGGTCAGTAAAAAGTGGTACCTTTAACTGATCGCTTCAGGACTCCTCTGTGTTCTCGCTGATGTGTAATCCTTGTGTGCTTCTCTCCATGCTGTGGTCATTGACCGGCTCGCCTGCGTTGGGGGTTTGAACTGAGGCGATGAATGTTTCACAAATGCGGCTGCTTTTGGGGGCAGCCAAGAGCTTTGGAAATTGAGCATCAAATCCCTCCCACTCTGTGGGTGGATATAGTCAGCTAGTGTTTAGTCCTGCCTTTTAAAATTTTTCAGTGTTAATCTCCTCCTCCCCAATTTCTGTTCTGTGTACAAAATCTCACTTTTGTAAAATTTCGCAGAATTTATCCCGACTGAGCAAAAAAAAAATCATCATCACGTGACAGACAGTTCCAAGCGTAGACTGTGTCCCAGACATTGATAGGCCTGAAACTGGAAGAGTCTGTGTTGTCTGAATGGGCTTCAGTTATGGCTCCCTATGCCATCCCAAGGGTATTTTTGAATGTAATTTACCTTTAATTAATTCAGCAGATGGTTTTTATCCAAAGCGACATACATTTTTGTGAGAAAGCAGGGTCATATGGTCCCTGGAGCAACTGAGAGTTAAGAGCCTTGCACAGCAGATCAACTCTGCTGAATCTGGGATTTGAATTAGTAACTTTACGATTACAGGTAAGGGTGCCGTTGTGGATTGCAATAATTGGGTATGTTTGCAGGATTGCTATGTGATCTTGAAGTGCAAAGGTGGATTGGGTATCATTGAGAGCAGCTGATCACTGATGTGCGTGTGAGAGAGAGAAACACCCACTGCTTCATCTTGAATCCACAAGTGTGGTGAGTTTTCCAGCTGAGATGAAGAGAATGCGATGGATTTTGCAGATTTAGCATACCAGTCATTATCGTTAGTGGCCCTGTGTAATTACAGACGCTGTGACACGAAATCCATACTCTCGTTAGCACTCGTTACACTTGTAGCCGGTCCGTATGGTGAGACAAATCGGTTCCTTTGATGGCTTTCTTGTTTACTCATCTGCTTTGATGAAAGGCTGCCATGTGACGGATGTATTCTTCACATCTCCCTGCTTAATGGGGCGAAATCACTCTGTTAATGTGCTATATGACACGTTGGATTCTGTGCTTATCCCTTGGACAGATGCAGCAATATGGTACATTGCTGGGTGGGTCATCTGCATGTGTGTGTCAGTGACGTTTGTGTGCTAGCCTGTGTCTGTACTGACCTGTGTCTATGCTGGTCCCTGTCAGTGAACTGGTCTGTGTCCATGCTGGTCTGTGTCTATGTGTCTGTGATGGTCTGTGTTTGTGCTGGTCTATGTCTGTGTGCTGGCCTGTGTCCCTGCTGGTCTATGTCTATACTGAGCTGTGCCTTTGCTGGTCTCTGTTTGTGTGCTGGCCTGGTCCCCTGCTGACCAGACCTCCTGCCTCTCAACCCTCATGTTTGCTTCCTGTCTCTAAGCACCACATCCTCTCTCTTTCCCTGTTTCCTGGAAGTGGTGCTGAACAGGAGACATTCCCACCCTCCCCTTTAACCGGTTGCCGGTATTGGGCCCCTCTTTGTCTAACGCAGTCTGACCCGCATTTATCCAGTTCTCACGGCCCTTTCTTCGCTGCTGCTTCCATGCCCATTGTTTTCTTGACCAGCAGATCATCGTGTGAGGTCAGGATGGCATGCGGTGGTGGAGGGCCGAGAACTCCGTTAGACAAACTGGTAGATGGGGTGATTAACTCGCTGGAGATTCAGGTCAGGGTGTCAACCAGCGCTCCTTAACCTAACATCTGGATGCTGCATCAGTGGATTTTACAGTTTTGTGCAATGTGTTAGAGCTGATGTGGAGGAGATGCAATTGTGGGCCGGTTGGGGGGCAACCCACACTATTTAAGGGTTCAATAAAACCCGTAAGGACCAAAATCACAACCTCCACCCTCAGGCCTCCATCCGGTGACATGTAGTTGTCACATGCTTGAATGATTACGTCATGCATCTGCTTTTCTAGTTGAAGTCTAGCTCTTCTCTGAGTGGCTCATGCTAGATGGTTTCTAAGGCATTGGACGAATTGTCTCCCATAAGTTTTCACAAAAGTGTGTGATGAAAGTGCCTGGCTCTGACAGAGTGGAGGTGTCCTGCATGGGTGGAGTCGTGATGGATGTATCTGCTTCCTCCCAGTGATGAGGGCCTGATTCACTGCCCCTCCCTAGCTTTGTCGTAATTCACAGAACTGAGTGGTCCAGCGACTGAAATGAAAATGTGTTCACCGTTAAAATTAATGCAGTGAGGAGGGCTCTAGATAAATTTGGAAGTAAAAACATGCATTCACCTTCAATTCAGTGGCGATGGAGCGTGTGGGGGAATATGGTCGAGATCTTAAGGGATCCTAGGTCCCGCAAACGGCCTGTGCTTCCTCCCCTCTGCCTGTCCTGGGTGATCTGAGCTACATACTCCCCTGTGAAAGTACAGGGGATTCCAGAAGGTGATTAGAGATTGAAGAACCACCCCTCTCCTTGAGGATCCACATTAACTCTTTAATCACCAAGAAAACCCATGTCTTTTTGCTAAGCAGTTGTGACCAGTAGATTAGCTTGGGGCAGCACCAGTCAAGGCCAAAGGTCACATATTACAGAAACATCAAATGTAGTATTAATAGAACTGTAGTATTTATACAGTAGAAGAAACATCATATATAACTTGAGACTCCAACTGTATAGGTTAGATTAGATTAGATTGACTTTATTAATCCCACAATGGGGAAATTCTTCAGAAACAGCAGCATCATGGTGATATCAAGCTCTGTCTTGTTGCAGTAAATAGTCTAATCAGGTTTTGAAACCATCACGTAACAAGTTTGAATGTTGTGAATCTTTTCTCAAATTCTTAGTTCATTGTTCCTGTTTAGTTACTTATTGACTGGATGTTGACCTGTATCATGGTCATCCTTGTTCTGATCCTCCCACTAGTTACCTCCTCTGTCATTAATGATAATCAGGCTCACAGTTTTCACAGTAGCTTGTAAAATGCTGCTGTCCCCATGTCTGAGCTCATTCCAATCACGTGAATTTTCGTTAGTATTCAAACAGCGCCTTCTCCTTTGCAGCCAGACTCTGGACAGTCCAGTTCTGCCTTTAGGGTAATTAGGTGTCTGCCTTAAGATGAGGCTGTCTCTTTGCCAGCCTGCATGCTTCCCGGCGTGGTATCAAGCCGTGAAATGCAAGTGCCACGCCACCATGAATGAGTTAATTCATGTCATCGCTTATGAGCTGAAACATCCTGCTTCTCCTCATCCTTGGTTGCCCTATCTCGGAATTCTACACCCACCTGTAAGTGGAGAGGGCGGCTTGTCCCTGGTTCGTTCAAACAGCGAGAGGTAAATTTCATGAAGGTCTCGGCGAAGGCCCCAATCTCAGCCCTTGTTAATGACTTCTCCCAACGGGAGCCTGGAGATGTTTCCTTGCGAGTCTGAGAGCAGCGTCCCTGCGGACTCTGTCCATATGCCGACCCCATCCTGGAAAACATTGATTAGTGATGCTGCTGCTCCAATTAGCAGGTCTGTGTCACACCCATAAAAGCTTTTGTGAAGCTTCTAATTAAAGAGCAGGAAGTCGTGCTGTCACTCCATTTACCGCTTGCTGTCGCGTTTCCTGGGAATAGCGATAAGGGGCAGCATTTGTGCCATCAGCCCTGCATGTCCGCATACGGGCGTTGCTCTTGTTCTGTCTGTCTGTGCTTCTCCTCAGAGGCGCCATAAAAATTACTGCCCTTTTTTCGGCCATCTATGTGCATTTTAACATTGCACATTTTCATATTGCGTTCATATTGTATGGCAGCTTGCATTGCTTCTATCTAGGAAGCTTGGCAGACTTGTAACCTGTCAACACACCGGCTACATGTTTTACTAGCTGTGGGTTTTTTTTGTTTCGATTTTAATTTTTTTTTACAGCTCTGTGTGGATAAACAGACCATATGCTCGGATGAGCCAAAAGCTCTTGCTGTCATGCATAGTGTATGATAGTCTGCTGCTATTGTTTCTGGCTGTGAACTGCTTTAGAAACTTTGAATGTTTAGCTGCAAATCAGAAACTTTGTAACAACACTACTTACAATTTTGGTGTGAGAATCCAGAGGGCAGTGATTTGAAGCAGCAACCTTTAGGATTAACTTTCCTACTTAACTGCTGCACCCTTTGCCGCGTTGTTTAAGAATGACACTCTTATGCATTATAAATGGTACATTTACAGTATGAACACTGGTGATGTCTTGCCTTGTCCAGGGGATACTTATCTCACTCTGAAATGTTCTCTCTGCGCTTGTGATTCTAATAATGCTATAATAATGCTGTGCTTGTTAATAATGTACATGCAAGGAATATTCTTGAATTATGACTTGTTAGCATGTTTTATTCTTTACAAGTTGTTAGATGCCGTCCTTTCCTCACCTTCCACTGCAAAATGTTGCATGTTGTGTTCACCTTGTAGCTTAATATATTAACAGTGGTTCCTCATGATTTCTAAACATGTGATGCGTAATCACCTGGCCCCCAGCCAGAAACACAAACCTATATATGGTAAGGTTTTCGTGGCTGACCCACACCTGCACTATCTCTACGGCTGTCCTTGAAGGGTGTTAAAGATTTCTGAGAAAAGCAGAAAATGTATTTGAAATGAATAAATACTATATATCTAAAAATATACAGAGGGGCAAAACTCAGCAGTCTCTATGGAGATATGTGCTTGTGATTTGTTTATATAGGTTTTATCTGGATTGCAAACACCTGCAAACTCTGATTGAAGTCTAAACTCACACTGGGAAGGGGGGGGCTGGACCCAATGAATGGGGTTTATGAGGCAGATGGCAGACTAATATATGATAAAACTCGCAGTCTGCCAACCTGCTGATGGCTCAGTCTCCTGAAAGGTTTTATATATAATTAGAAAGACGCTTGAAATGACCAGCTTAGAATCTTTCAATCTGCTAACGTTTATATAATTTAATTTTAATATGTTTTAAAAGAAACTTTATTTTAACCTTGTTTTTTTTCTCTTCATGCACTCTTTGCGAAATTGAATGAGTCAAGTCTCAGGTCTGTAATTAAGCTCAATGGGAATGACAGGTACTCAAAGAGCAGATTAGGTGCAATGTTGGGTCAGAGTGTACAGTAGCGCTACCTAGATGTGATGCTAGGTATGAGGGCTCAGGAGGGAAGCTTAGGTGCAGTGTTAGGTAGGAATGCCTGCTTGGAGTGTTGAGTGTTGCCGATCAGCCAACATGGGGTGGAGTTGTGTGTTCTGAGACAGGGAGGACTCAGATGGGCCCTGGTGAGTGTGAGGCTCTCT
>JABFDZ020000001.1:9117464-9131263 GCA_019775955.2 Pollimyrus isidori
TTTTTTTTTGTTTTTTTTTTTTTTTTTTTTGTTTTTTTTTCTTTGTTTGTGCTTTTTTTTTTTTTTTTTTTTGCCCCCCCCCCCCCCCCCCCCCCGTCCCCACTCCCAGAGTCACCAAGGGGGAGGGGTGTTCTGCTGCCTGTAAGTGTTAGAGTTTTTTTTGAGGTGACGTTTGTGTGTTTTATCTCACTGTGAGGTCAGTGTTAAGAGTGGCCCATAGGGGGCCTCATGGCTAAGGTGAGAACTTCTGACTTGCCTTATTACAGTATTTAAGGGGCTTCTAGGATATTGCATTTTGGGAGTAAGCTGTGATCCAGAGGCCGAGTTCCTTGCCAAGTAAACATTTCAGGGTTCTGACTTGATTAGCATGCCAAAGTTCATTCATATCATTTTAATTTAAGTGCTATTTGGAGATCATACCTCCATGGGATTTATTCACTGTTAATGAAGAGTGTTTGCTTTGTTTTCAGGGTGATGTTTATGCTGATGGGGGTGTGAGTTTCCGGTACTGGCTGTTGATGGGTCTGTGCTGAAATGTGTCGGCCACATCACGGCCTCTTCCTGTTCCATGTTTCATGAAGATGTTTGGAAGGGGGGTACACAAGGGCAGAAGCAGTGTGTGGGACGAGAGCTCCTTGCTGGGTAGACATGTTTCAACAGTGCAGGAGATGTTTGTCTGACGTAGAAATAGATCTCCAGTAAGGGGGGAACTGCACTGACTTGCGATGTTGGACAGTGCTGCGGTAAGGTGGGGTCTGTCAAACAGTGTAAGGTGTTCTGGATTGTTCTTTTGCTGTACCTGGTTCTCTGAAACACCTCCAGATCAGAAACTGAAGAGCGTAGTACTCACAATGAAACAAGAAATGCAGATGCACACGCAGGCAAATGTACATAAACACGTAGCTGCTTCTTGTTCATTGAGTCCTTGAGGACAAACTGCTTCTTGTGGTGCAGGATGGACTCCAGATTGATCCGACACCAAACAGAATGTAATATTCCAACTTTGGAAAGAAACAGGTTATATTAGAAACTGCAGGGACAAACTAAACTCATCGATCTGTCCTTCATGTGTCATTGCGGCCCTGCCCTCCCTCAGCAGAGAGAATGTGAAATCGATGCTGGGGTGTCCAGGATGCCATTCACAGGGCCGATGGCCACAGGGTTAATTCTTCCCCAGCAATGAGTCTGTGGGAGTCTGTGTTTCCACGGTGCTGGGACAGGCTCTCCCCTGCATGGTGTACTGCTCTGCCCTCTGCCCTCCATGCTCTGGTTGCTTCACTTCATTAATGATGCGCCGTGTGTGATGAGCACGCTGAAGTCATGCTGGCCACTCATCTGTGTATATTTTACATGTTAGATCAGCATGGTAAGCCACGCACTTCGTTTACCACGGGAGCTGTGCAGTGCTGCACTGGGTGTGGCGCAAGTCCCTGATTGGTTTTCGACTTTTGTAGCCTTAGGGCGGAGCTGACAGAGACTGACGGGCTCATGCGGTGTGGTAACGAACGGATGGTGCGATGGATAACTCCAGACCTCTGCATGTGGGCATCGCTGATTTGAGCTGTCAGCTCTCCCAGCTCTGGCTCTCCCTCAGACAGCCCCCTCCTTGAGCGGCCTGTGGTCTTACCAAACGTCTGCCTCACTGCCGTTAATACTAATGGATCTCGCTGCTGTGAGTAGCGCTTGCACACTTTACAGTGGAGTGAACCCACTTCAGGACTTATTGAGCTTTTATAGTGGTTGTTATGACAACTCCCTTGGGGGGCATCCCAGTCCCATGTCAAAGGACCACCCCCTGTATGGGCTTCGGCTAGCTGGTTGTAAGGTTGCAGTCTGCCTCATGAGAACCCTGCCTCATGAGAACCCTTGCAGTCTGCCTATGCTGGGGTGACCTACTGGGAAGACCCACTTGGGCTTCATGCTCCCCTGTCTTGTTGACTTGTCAAAGCTGTCAGACGACTGCTAGTTTTTGGTTTCCCATTTACAAAGCATCTCAGTATGACACTCTGAGAATCCCCCAGGACTTGCCAGTGCTCCGTGTCTTCAGTGCACATAGGGTTGTGAGTCGAATACAGGGTGGGACACTAGCCAAACCATGTGCTTGAACCTTACCTGAAAGTCACCCCGTCCCTCAGCAGACCAGATGTTGCTGATGTTGAAGATCATCAACTGTTGAACTGTGAAGAAGCTACAAGTGGAAAATTTGATATAAATCAACTGAATTGTGTCAGGGAATTGTGTCTTGGTGTTGCATTCTCCAGGAACATGCTTCAGTTGAATTGGGTTTGATGAGATGACCAGACATTATGAACCAGAGAAGCTGGTCATTAAATAACCCTGTGTTCCCTATCCCCACCAGATGGTGGGATCACACTGTCACCGCAGCCGCAGGGCTGTGAGGTGAAGATGTCTTTGTAAGCATATTTGGTGGTGATAATATACTTATAATTTGGAAGATCGGATCCATGGATGTCACTCCTCTCATGGGAGGTAAGAAGAATGGTTTCTACTCTGATATTTAATCATTCTCTGGCCTGGTGGAGAGATGGATTCAGCAGCGTTGAGGCAACTGGTGTCAGTTCTGGCCACTGTTTGTACACTTTGTAGTGTGTGGCCAGTGTGATCGCTTTCATGAATACCCCAGAATGGTCCGCGGCCTTTCTATCCTCAGTTTTGTCCCATAAAGTATGTGAACATGTACACAAGCTCCTTACTTTACGATGGATGGACTTAAGAAAATTAGACTTCATTTTAGTCTGTTCCCGGGCTAGCGGTATGCCGTATGGTACAGTCGACTGTTGCCGGGCGATGGCAGCATCCACCCAGCCAAACATTCAGTCTCAGTAGCAATCGCTAAACATCTCAAACAGCTTTTAACAACATATTGTACAGTGTTTATTTCTGTGTTTAACTAAATAAACTTTATTTATTTCCTTTCTACTTACTAGCATTTAGCTAGCTACACCAATTATTTATTATACACCTATATGTAGTCTAGTGTGCTCTAAGTGATATCTGTGGCGTTTGTGTGATGTCATTTATTTATTATTAATTAATGCAGTGTAATTCCCTGAACAGATGAGAGAGCAAGACTGGCTTCCGCAGGCCGTGTTCCTGTGAAAACTGTCGCTTCTGCAGCACAGGTACCGTTGGCCACCCAGATCCGATGGGATGCCACGTGTGGAACATTGAACTGTCTCTGCGAGGATACTGTGAGGTCCTGTTGCACACCGATCATAGCAGACATGATGTCCAAACCTCAGGTGTTCAAAGGTGAATTTTTCATTTTAATAAAATTAAAACTCCAGCGATTACAAGGCCTCTGAGTACCATATGGTGCAGCTTTGCCTGCAGTAACAGAAGTAGTAAATAGTCTAGTTACATTTACATCTCTCCCCTGCAGGGACAGTAAAATTAATTAGGCAGAATGGTTGACCTTATGGGACCAGCATTGGTTATATTGTCTGACTAATGAACTTTCTCTATGTGTCCTCCGTTTCCAGCTTCGCCCTTTGCTATTATCATTTATACCTGAGATCATACTGAAAGCAATGCCCTAATGTTGCCTGGGAAGCTTCACATGACCCCAAGTGAATCGGCTTTCCCCCTGCTCCACTTCCTGTGGACAGTGCCCCTCTGACCCTGAGTGGGCCGGCATTCCTTCACCTCCTGGTTCTGGGGATGATGGCCCCATAAACCTGAGTGAGCCTACCTTCCTCCTCTTCCTTTTCCCGGGGACAGCCAACCCCTGACTCTAAATGAGCTGGTTCTCCCCCTCCACCTCTTCCTGGGGACAGCACCCTGAGTGGGCTGGCATTCCGTCACTTCCTTGTCCAGGGGACGGCGGCCCCATAAACCTGAGTGAGCCAGATTTCCCTCTTTCCTCTTTTTCCCTGAGACGGCTTCTTCCTAGCCCTGAGTGAGCTGGCTTTCTCCCTCTTCTTTTCCCTGGGGACGGCAGTCTCATAAACCCGAGTCACTTTGTTTTTCACAGTACATCACTGTGACTGGCCACAGTAAAAAAATAAATAAATAAATAAAACATGTATCTTCTCAACTACAGAGAGCAAAGTGCTCATTTGAAGATGCACTGGCAATCCTTGGTTGATCCTGCTGTTGCAGTATGGTACAAAATGATGCTCTCAGTGCATTCAGGCACATAGCTAATTACTGCTCTGTCCTGCAGCGCTGAGTCTGATTTGAGAAATACCTTTTTGTCTAATTTTGATGGTCTGCTTTTTTGTGCTGTTTTTACAACTGTTTCATTTCCTCCCTCTTCTGTGTTGTTGGCTCGTTAGCAAATCATTCCAGTTGATTTCAGCAGCTGACGGAGAGGAGTTCTCCACGTCAATCTGCATTTCTGGTCATGCACTGGGGAAAACAGTTAAGCTGCCAGAGGGAGAGCATTTTGGCTCCCTGCTGGTGCCTGCAGCTTGTGGGTGCCACTTGATTGGCCAGTATGACGCTGCTCTGCAACAACTAGCAGAGGCACCATACTGTAGCTGCATTAGCCAAATTTGAGCAATCAAGCAATGAAGAGTAATTCTGTCCTATAGAAGACGGAAACTGGACCACATTATGCTCTTCAAAGCAATAGAGTGGGTGTTTGTCTAAGCAGCTATCATCCGCCAGCTTTCATGTTCATATGTTATATCCTTGTCCATTTCTTAGTTCTATGCTTTTTCATCTTTGCCTTTGGGTCACACACAACAATATGTCTGCCTCATCTCTGAAGATGTGTTCAAAGTGTCTCCTTCTGGAGGAAAATGTTCTGTCTTTTTGAGCTCCGTTTTTCTGCAGGCTTTCTTCTCTGCTAATTTAGAAGAAAATCCTATGCGGACTGAAAATAAAGGGAAGATGCATTTGAACATTGATCAAAAATGCTTAGAAATGATATTAGTTGTCGAATGGAAATTGGCTCCATTGGCTGCAGTAAGAATTCTGTTTGTGGCCTCTTGGATTTTACCAAGAAAGGCGCACCAGACAGGCCTTCACCTTGAGTTCACAGGCATGTAATACATTAATTAGCATGTTCACGCACCCGTCAATTTATTCACATTTCCAGTAAAGAGAGAGGATGATATGTATTTCAGTGAAGTAGAGAGTGATTCAGGGTTGTCTCCATAAAGTGGGTGCAGAGATATTCCGAAGCAATAATGAGATAATAAGACAGGCCCAACCACTGTTTCCAAGGAGACCCTGAGAAGGCCCAACCAGTGTTTTCATTAAAGAGAACCTGAGACAGACCCAACCAGTGTCTTCATTAAGGAGAATCTGAGACAAGCCCAACCAGTGTTTCCAAGGAGACCCCGAGAGATGCCCAACCAGTGTCTTCATTAAGGAGACCCCAAGACAAGCCTGTTTCCAAGAAGACCCTGAGACAGGCTCAACTAGTGTCTCTATTAAGGAGACCTTAACACCCTGAGACAGAACCAAAAAGTGTCTGAATTAAGGATATGCTGAGACAAGCCCAACCACTGTCTCCAATAAAGAGACCCCAAGACAAGTCCGAACACTTTATACAGTAAGGAGACCTCGCAACAAGCCCAAACATGCCTAATCAATGTCTTCATTAAGGAGACCCTGAGACAAGCCCAACCACTTTCTCCATTAATTAAGGAGACCCTGACACCCCGAGACAGAAACAAATTGTATGTGTATTAAGGAGACCCTGGGAAACCCTTACCATCCCCAGTTTTCATCCATGCTAGCTTCTCCCCTCTCTGTGCTCTCAGGCACTACAACACCCCCTCCCCACACGCAAATCTGGGCATTTTAGCCTCATCCGGGGAGCCGTTGCTGCCGCCGCCACCATCTGCTCTTTGCATGCGGCTCGGTGCTAATGAAATGCTAATGGATGCTGGCGCGTTGGAGGCCCGTTGCTGCCCTCATCTGTCTCCTGGTCTTCCGCCTCAGGTGTTGCCTGTCCTCCACCGTGACCCTGAGCATGAAATCCAGCCGCTTTGTTTAGCGAACATGCTTTTTAAATGTTTCTGTTTGTTGTGTATGATTTGTTTTGGGTGGGGAGGGGGTTATTGTAACTATTTGTTTATTCCCTGGCAACAAGTGCCTTCTCTGTTGCTAATGACTATGCTTCGGTACATTAATTCTGCTTCAAAGAACACAGATACTTGAGTCTTTGGTTTTATTGCTTTGCAATGGGAATGTATTGTTCTAGCCTGCTGGTCCCAGTGCCCTGGGGAGGGGCTCACATCCGCAGTTGTGCATTTAAGGTCGTAGACACATGGTGGGTCATCCTGATTCCCTCGTTGGTATCCATGGTGTGTCATGCTGCAGCACCGTATCCCACACGGATTGCAGACCTACAGCATGCCAATAATGTTTCCTGTGGTTTCCATCGTCTGTGGTCACATTTCCTGAGTACTGAGAGCGAATACTTGGCTTGTTGCTGAGACGAATGACATGAATTAAAAAGAAAAGCCACTAGCTGGCTGGAAATAATGATCATCCGAGCCCCGGCCCAGGCAGTGCTGATGGTGTCTGATGTATGACTGGTCAGTTGCTGTGTCCAGCCAGACAGGATAGGTTGGGATCACATGACCCATTCGGGGCCAGCCAAGAGCCCCATGGTCTGCTGGGGTCTCTCTAGTGCAACCTACTGAATGCTTGCATTTAGAGCTCATGGACAGAATAACGGGGCTTAGCTCCTAATTAAAGTGCCAAAACAAGAATTGTGAATATTTATGGTGCGTGTCTCTGGGGGCAAATCCCCACTCATCCCCGCTCACAAATCTCACTGTCTTGCTGTGCTGACCCATGTTCAGCTGGGCATTTAATGGCTCATTACCAAAATGTAAATTGGAAAAGCAGAATTCACCTCCTCTCCTGAGCATGGATGTGCGCCGCGAGTCTGTGGGGAACAGCCCTCCAGGGGACGCCATGCTCTGCGGTTGCCTTATGTGTGATATGCAGTTTCCAGAAAAACAATGCATCCTGGCATACCTGGGAACATGGCAGGCAGCAACAGTGGCAGTGTTTCACGCTCGAGTGAGCAGCTGTGAGTAAAGCATGGGCCACCATCCTTATCTGTATCTGCCGTTCAGAATACTCTGCTGCCTTCACGAGGCACGAGGAAGCCATCTCTGTAATTTATATCACCTGCAGGAGAAGCCAGTTCCGATGTCCAGGCCTGGGGAAGCATGAATGCAGCCTATGCAAGCAGGTAGTACTGGTAATATCTGCTTTTTTCTGACGTTGTTTACCACTAGCTCTGTTTGGACAGAACATTCTAGTGCTACGATTAATTGATTTGGCTTTTGTGTGATGGCACCGCAGATTACCTGCTCACTAATGCACCGGTCTGTGCTCATATTCCTCCCCTGATTATGCGAATAGTTTGGCTTCGGGTTAGACATGGTCTCCTGTTTGACACTGTTACCTATCTGCCTTGACCTCATGGGCTGTCCGATTGACTGGCTGGTTTTCTAACATGGAAAACCCCCGCACAAAGATCATAGAGAGGGTATGGAAACATCAATATTTAATCTCCCCTCTAATATGGCTCATTATGTGGTGTTTTTAGTGCTTCAGGGCACTCAGCAGCCTGGGAACCATTTGAAGTGTGTCTGAGGTATCACATCTGACTGGTATCCATGGTCGGAACAGGAAGTGACCGCAGTTATCATCTCACATGGGCCTTTTGACGAGGGTATGGCAATCCTCAGCCACCCGAGCTCTCGCCCCCTGGGAAAACGTCTCCAAGAGGTCTGGCTTCTGTGCCTTAGGGTGATTTCTCTTAGGTCCTTCCCTGGTGTCAGGCAAACAAGGCTTTGGTCCCCCTGCCATTCACCTTCAAAGCACATTTAGTTTGGTTGCGTCAAAAAGAAGGGGAACTTTATCTCTGATGAAAGGAAGGTGCTTGGATAAAACCCTGATGGACCAGGTAACCTGATCAAAATTTCATGACAGAGCAAATATCTCTGTGCTGATGGGATTTGTTTGTCAGTGATTTAAAGCCGGGGTGGTGACCGGCTGCTTTAGGAGCAAAAGAAGAATGACGATAGAATCTTTACATTATATTTTCATTCCTCCTCTGTGTTCATGAAGCCCCCTGCTTGAGAAGTTAATTTCTCTAACTGTAAGGATTACAATAATATCTCCTCTGCTCTGACCAATGGGGCAATCAGTGCTTGCTGCTGATTACTCTCCCACTTGCTGCCTATCTCAGTGATCATTGCTACTTCTCAGCACTTAGACCACTTCTGTCTGTGCTTTGGCTGAGATGCTGTACTCCTGGAGTCTACCCCTGCCTCTCACCCACCTGGAGTAGCAGTAATGATGTGTGGGGAAAGTTGGTAACTCTCACAGTGTAACTTAAGGCCTGTAGGCCATGTGTTCCATGATGCTACACCAGGACGGCGGTCCCCATGTATCTCACAGGACCCCCTCTTGTCACTCAACGATAATTTATTTGTCCAGACCTAGTCTATTCTGGTCTCCAGCACATCTTCGGCTAGGAAAGAATGTGGGCATAGATCAACAAACTCAGACAGTTTTGCTTAAATACCACTGAAAGATCACCACAGCAATTTGATGTTGTTGTTTACAGTGATGGTTTTTTGCTAAGAAAAGTGAAATGTCAGTGTTATTAGTTTCAGTCCGGAATCATCTTCTGTTCATTTCCTGTTGATTATGTTGTAAGGTAGTACTATTATAATTTTAATACAGTGGTACCTCAGAACTCAAATTTAATTCGTTCAGAACTCTGGAACGAGTCCTAGAAAGTTCAAGTTCTGATCAAAATTTCCCAATAAGAAATAATGGAATACCAATTAATTGGTTCCCGGCCCCAAAAAATTACACCTAAATATGTTTTTTTTTTTAGCATTTAAGCACAAATTGAACTGCATAAAATGAGAAGAGCATATAATGTACTAAACATATGTAAGCACATTTATCAAAACAGTAATTTGTAAAGTAAGAAAATAAATATATCCAAGCAATATGTAAAGTAAAAAAAAACAAAGTGTCCTGCCCCGATCGTCCGCTCCTTCCATATCCTACGCCCCCTCGTTAACCCAGTGTGGAGTCCCCGTGTGATCAGTTGTTTCTGGTTGTTGTCATTAGTTCTCTGTATTTATTTCATGTTTCAGTTTGTTTCCCCAGTCTGGTCATTGTATTGTCTGTCTGCGTTTTGCCAGCCTCATCTGTAATTAAACCCGTATTGTCCGATATCCTGATGTCTGCGCTTTGTCTCCGTTCTGTCCCTACTTAGCATGACAATATTATTATAATTACATGTTTTAATAGATTATTTTTCATATTAAAATAATTAATAAGAAATCTTTATTTTTAAATATATTTATTATATAATAATTACTGTTACTGTCTGTCATTGTCTAAATGTATTTTTACTGTCTGAATATATGTATTCAGCTAGTATATAAACATGTATGATGCTCTCACAGCGAATGTGAGGCTGAGACTGAAGCGTTACCCTTTGAATTTCGCCATTTGTTACCCTTTGAGAGACGTGCAGCGTGACTCATTTCCCTGTGCATACAAGTTATCTTAGGTCGGTGTTCACGGTCTGACTTCTGAGATTCAGATCGAGCTCTAGGTAATTTTTTTGTCCCATATTGTGCCCCCCAGCCATGTGTCAGGCAGTCAGTCTGGCTGGTGGAGGTGAGCTGGGGTGTCAGTACAGCACATCACAAAACTGGTCACTCATCCGTCTGCCAGGTTTCATAAGACTAGATGTTAGTGAAATCCTGCTGCAGGGGAAGAGGTTAAACTCCCCACGGTGGGGCACTGCTGGCTGCGTGGGTGGGGGTGCTTACGGACTCTGCTTCATGTTACACGCCCCCGCCTCCGCTTTCCCTCTTTACATGCTTGCCAACAGATGATGAGCTTGATGGCTTTGCCACTGGCGTGAGCTCAGCGAGGACATGCTTGGAGAGCTCTCTAAATCAACAGGAGACACGTGTGTGATCACTCTGCTTCACTTATTCTTGCTTTGTCGCTTTTATGGTTTAAATAACTGAACGATACATAACAATCCTAAATTAACTCCCCCCGGTCTGAATTCTTATCAGTCAGGCAGCTTTTACAGTTTTAATTAATAAGTAAACAAGCTCCATTTTGTTCCTGCAGTTTGGCTGATGAGATATAATTTATCACCGTGTTTAGACTGCTCTTTCGTGAAGGACTGTCACCTGCCCTCAGCCTGATGGCACGTGTTTGCTGAAAAATCAGCTGCCTCACCGGGAAATGGCAACATTCTTAGTTAAGCTTTAGATCATAGTTTTGTGGTCGTATTTTCAGTTTCAGAAATTTTATTTGTTTGTACGTTTGAGAAAGCTGGTT
The DNA here is from genome assembly GCA_019775955.2 of Pollimyrus isidori. Taxonomy (NCBI): domain Eukaryota; kingdom Metazoa; phylum Chordata; class Actinopteri; order Osteoglossiformes; family Mormyridae; genus Pollimyrus; species Pollimyrus isidori. Next base: position 9,127,791 of record JABFDZ020000001.1, read on the forward strand.
CAGGCATTCCCAAGGTCATTTTGGGCTTTAAGGGCCTTCCTTAGGTCAATCCACTCTGCCAACTATGGGATTTCAACCAGCCACCTTCCAATCACCAGGTCAGAGTACAGTACTGACCCGCTCACCGCCCCATCCACTGAGTGCTACAGATCACCTCTTCTCTGTGTTAATGTTAGTCTCGTATATCAGTGTGCCACTGCAGTGCATTTTGGGAAACATCCTCCTATTTCCTTCGTATGGTCCTTCACTGCTGCACTTAATCACATTTTAAAGGCCATGTTGCTCGTGACTGCAGGTGGACTATAGTCTCTCCATAGTACATCGTCTCAGAATCAGTGTAGTGATTTTTGTCAAAGGTCTGTCAAAATACGATGTATAAGTGTACTGGGTGGAGTCTGGAGGGTTTTTCATGGTAAATTAATATCTTAAGTGCTGTGTGAAAGAGACCATCTCGGCTGGCAGCCTGGATGGGATAGGGTGTCCTCCTTTTGACGTTGTTAGGGAGCAGCCTGTGATTGCCACGGCCGCTCAGCCATGTCCCGCTGGGGACATGCTGCTGTTTCAGACGCCTCATTTGCGCCCTGGGCAGTGGGAGGGGTGTCCCCTGAAGGTGCGCTCTCTTTAGCACATCTGTCTGAAATGCCGTAAGAAAATGACATGAATTAGGGAGAAACATCTCCACTAAAAATTTTAATGACAGCTTTCCGCTGTACCGGATTGGAAAGGCTTTGGGCAGGAGACTGCTGTCTGACCTGCTTCTCCACTCATTTGTTTACCTTGTTTGTCTTTGTTTTTCGGGACTCGAAGCTCCTGCATCGAGCCTCAGATTGCAGGTTGTGTGTGTGTGTATGTGTGTGTGTGTGTCCATCTCCCAGGACTGGCTGGTCCTCACACTCACTTCCCTGTTATCCTGGCCTTGCAGCCATACACTTTAGAAAATGGGATTTCCGACCGTGTCCCTGTCCGGCCCACTGCCTGGGGGTGTCTTTGTGGTGTCCGCGCGAGTCCCTGGGCGCCGCTGCCGTTATTAACTCTGGGAGTTAGCGGGTCATCGTGGCTACATTAGCGTCATCGACACGGCAGCTGCTGTAAGGTGACATTGGTCCAGAGCCCCTCCCTCTACGCCCACCTCGGCTGCTTCACTCCAAACTGTACTGCCCCACTTCACCTTTAGGGGGCTTCCTCTTGCTTGGCCTTAGCCAGCGGCATCGGCCCTGAACCTATTGCTGACCTTACACTCTCAGGCCGTCCCTCAGTCAGATCATGGAGGAGCCCCTCACTCAGGGCATAGACTCACTCTTCTTCCCAGCCATGACCCATTTTTTCTGCCCCCCCCACACCCCATGAGATGGTCTCTGATTCCTGACCAAGGCCGCAGATTGGACTGAACACCTGTGCAGATGAGTGGCACAGGGAGGTATGCGAACTTTCTCCACTGATTCGTGCTGTTTGCTCTGGCTGCTGATTTGGTGTGATTGCTCAGTCTGCCACACCTGGGCAGGGGGGTCGCACTGGCAGATCCCGGTACCCGTGTCTGGATTACCTGGTTTTTCTGCTAGTGATCTCATTTTGTTGAATTTGCTTTGAATCAGTATGGACGGAACATGTGCTGAAATAAATGTCCATAGTGAATCATTTTCATCATCATCACAACTTCTTCTGATGAGGGATATGATGTATCGTTCCACAGCAGCAGGCTATAGATGTCCCAAAGCCGATGTGTCTGGCTTGTCCTGAAGCTGTGAGTCAGAGGATTGCGGTAAAGACCTAAAGACTTTATTTCACGTCGTCTGAGAATCTAGGCTGGTGTTTATCTTACTTTCATGGATCAATAATTGGTAAGTTAATGGACCTCGGCCCAAATGCCCTTCAGTCGGTGCACTTGGCGAGCCGAGCCTGTTCGGGCCGGTGCAGAAGGAGATCCACAGTTCAGTGGCCATAGATGGGCCCAAAATGAACCATGGTATGTCATATTCGCAGTCGACACTGTGCCACGTGAAGCGAGAGCATGGTGATAAGTGTTTACCGGAAAACAGTGCTAATCTCACGAAGCGTTTGTGTGCAGCGTTGTCGTAATGACGGTGCTAATTAAGTGCATGACGCCCCATTGTGAGGAAGCGAATCGCAGGCATCATCTTCATGGTGCCGCTAGAAACAGCTTCTATTCCTGGGACAGCTAATATGTCTGACCCAATTAGGCATGGGGGAGGGGGGCTTGGGGGACTCTGCTTTCCTGACTGAGGACTGGTGACATGTCCTTCATGCCCCCAGCAAACCCAAGGGGCATGATATGGACCATGGTGTAGCTCTCACGGGTGTAGAGAACATCCAGTGCGGTTGGAGTCCTGCTCAGGCCGCCCCCTGCTACCCAGCTGTTCTGTCCCGCACCTTGTATCTCCTCTCCCTCATGCTTAAGGTGTGTTTGCTGATCTGAGGTGTAAAGCCCCCATTGCCATAGAGACGGAATTTTCTCGCAAGACGTGAGGCTGTCAGCTATGTCAGGTAGCCTGACTACTGGCTTCCTGCACTGAATGTGTTTCTCCATCTTCTGCTGTGTGGCCCCGGCTTCAGCCTCTCATGGACACCCCCGCAAAGCCCCACACTGCACCACAGGGTCAGGACCCTGTCAGCTGGTTGTCGGCCCCTCCCTCCGGTCATGTGTGACAGGTTGCCTCATTAGGGGTTGGTTTATCGGGTTATAACAAGCTAATGAGAGGGACACACGGCAGAGGGATGACACCTCCTATTACCCCTGATTATCGCGTTATTTCCCCATGGGCCATGTCGTCTAATCGAGGCCGCAGGCACGGGCATGCACAGAATGGGGCGTAGACTCACACAGGCGCTGCTCAGTAACGGGCAGACCTAAAACCTTTCATATCACACCACTTCGCAGGGGTGCTGTAAAATGGGGAAACTGGGGCGATTCCAAGGGCTGCATATTGAGAGGGGTCTTAAAAATATGGAGCGTAATTGGATTGGTCTGGGTTGGGGGCCCAATGTCATGTGCTTTCACAGTCTCTCAAGTAGAACATTTGCCCATGTGAAACAAGCATGTAAATTTGGAATTGTGAAAACTGATTTTTGTCCTGTACCTCCTCATGCCGTGTAACACATATCCTGACAGCGATCTCTCCAGGTTCTGGTCAGAGATTATCAGGAGGAGACAGCGGACCTCTCCTTGGGTCTCTGAGGGTGCCAGGTTGATGTGCCCACACAGTGACCTGACACCAACTGTTCTACTGGAGGTTTTTCAGATAAATGCATGTGCTGTACCTGTGACCACCCTTGCATCCCATGGTTTGGTTCATGCTAAGAAAAATTCCCAGCATCACATGGGAGAAGGATGGCAGAGAGACCTGCATACAGCCATTTTTTTTTTTTTTTTTTTTTTTCTATATTCCCTCCACCACCCCCCCTCTGCGGAGGACTACTTTATTTGTATTTATTTATTTATTCTTATTTGCTTCCTC
>JABFDZ020000001.1:9211265-9226713 GCA_019775955.2 Pollimyrus isidori
CTTCACAAACAGGAAGATTAACCAAATAAAGCAGCGCAACATTACAGTAACTAACAATAAATAAACCACTAAATTACGTATAGTATTAGAGAATCTATATCATTTATTTAAACTTTATTTTACCAGGTAAATGAACTGAAAACCAGTTCTCACTGCTTTACCTGATATTCGGGAGAAATAGCAGATTATTCATCGGAACTGCCTGGGATACAAATGTCATGCGTGTAACTAAACTCTTCAACCAATAAGGGCAAAGATGTGTCATCATGGAGGCTGTTTGTGCAGCCGGGTGAGAGGTCACAATGCAATGCATCTAACTATCATTGCGCCAGGATCAGAATGTGTTGCTTTAAGTCAGCGCTGTTAGCAAGTCGAACGCACCCAATGACCGGACTGGGGAAACAAACTGAAACATGGACTTAATACAGAGGACTAATGACAACAACCAGAAACAACGGGCACACGGAAGGAGCGGATGATCAGGTCAGGACAGGGGTAATGTTGGGATAAGATCTTTATCGTTTTGGAAGCCATTAAGAAAAAATGTTTTTCTTGTTTTATCCTGTTCATTTTGTGTTTAAATACTAAATAAAAACATATTTAGGTGTAATTTTGGGATTCCAGGTATCAGTTAATTGGTTTTCCATTATTTCTTATGGGAAAAATTTGATCAGAACTCGATCCTGAGTTCGGAACAGATTAAGTTTGAAAACCGAGGTACTACTGTATAATGTGTGGCTTAGTAAATAGCTGCAGTGTCTCCATGTACAGGCCTTAAAATAACCCACAGAGCAGAGGAGGCCTTCAGGACCAAGTCAGCCCGCATCTCGCAGATTGTGGCTCACGGCATGCCGCAAACGTAGACCCACTTTCTGGGATGGATGGATTCAGCATAATAATCAGAATGTATATTATCCAGCCACTACTTAGTATAACAGGAGATATGGCATGTTTCTAATCCAGTTTAAATCGTGCCTTGAGCTGAGATAGTGTGTGGCTTTAATGCTGGGTTTCTCCATTCAGTAATGTTCGAAAAGGCCACATTTGTTCAAAATGGTTTATGTCAAATAGTTATCATTCTGCACAGAATACTGGTCAAATTACACCATCAAAAGAAATTGTTCAAGTTCATTGCTAACTGTGTGTTTTGTTATACAGAATATAGCTTTAGGCTGTTTATATGGAGTCAGATTTCTTTTATTGGCTTAACTATACACAGTCCTTCACGTCTGTCCTGGGTAAGAGGTTGGATGATGATGGATGTATGGTTTATATCTGGATGCTAATCTGTGACCTTAGCCATTGTGCTCTCTGTTAGCTCTCCCTCTTCCAGGCTCAGAGTGGCCAGTGTTCTGTGAGTGTTACGTGTTTGTCGAGAAATACGCACTGCACCTCCACTTGGTGTGTACATTACACAATAATACAGGGAGGAGGGGATAGGGAAATGGTGGAGGAACTGGGAGGAAGGATGGGAAGTGGAACTTGGAGAGGGGGTGGGAACAGGACTTCGGAGGAGGGGATAGGAGGAGGACCAGAGAGGAGGAGCTGGGAGGAGGAAATGAGAGGAGGAACTGGAAGGAGGGAAAAGGAACATGACCTGAAAGGAGGACCTGGGAGGAAGGAAAGGTAACAGAACCGGGGAGGAGGAGCTGTGGGGTGGGGATGGAAAAGAGCTGTGAGTAGGGAATGAGAAGAGGACCTGGGAGGAGGAGCTGTGAGGAGGGGATGGGAGGAGGAGCTGTGAGGAGGGGATGAGAGGAGGAGCTGTGAGGCAGGGATTGGGGAGAACCTGGGAACAGGACCTGGAGAGAGGAGCTGTGAGGAGGGGATGGGAGGAGGAGCTGGGAGGAGGGGATGGGAGGAGGAGCTGGGAGGAGGGGATGGGAGGAGGACCTGGGAACAGGACCTGGGAGGAGGAGCTGTGAGGAGGGGATGGGAGGAGGAGCTGTGAGGCAGGGATTGGGGGAGAACCTGGGAACAGGACCTGGAGAGAGGAGCTGTGAGGAGGGGATGGGAGGAGGACCTGGGAACAGGACCTGTGAGGAGGAGCTGTGAGGAGGGGACATGGCTACTGTGGAAGTTTCCAGGATGCTCTGGGGTCCCAGCATTTCAGTTCCAGCTCTGACAGGCTTCCAGGACAGCGGTCTGACATGGAGGCCTCACTCCACATTGATGTGTGTGTGTGTGTGTGTGGGGGCTTTCCCACCATAGGGCCCAAGGCGTGGGAGTCAATACTATGATTCGGCCTGTCTGCTGACCAGAGCGACACCTGGCCCTGTGTTGATAAAGGGCAGCCTGAGCCTCCCAGGAGGCTCCTTGGTTTTTGCCGATAATGGTCCAGCTGGGTTGGGGAGATGATTATGTTAGATAAACACAGCACGTCTTCCTGGTCCTGCAGCAGGTTGTTGCTTTACCCTCGCCCCTGACAAAAACATGAAACATCCACCACACACCCTCCATGCTCTGGATCTGCTCCTATGGCCCTGGGTAAACAAAGGCTTGATCACATGGATGAGGAGAAATGCTTCACAGAAGCATCAATTCTGGCTGGTTCCCCTGGCCCAATCTCTGGACCGACAGGAGCTGAACAGGGGTCATTTCTCATCGATTACCGACCACCATCAGGGGCAATCTCTGGTACTGAAAAGGCTCTGGCTCCATATAGAAAAAAACTCCCATGTCACTCAGCACAAGGCTGCAGGTGGTCTGGGCAGACATCATTGGCATTGAGGGGAGCTTTGCTGGTAAGCATTGCTACTTCCTACAGTATAAGAGCGGTCCATTGGGGTGTCTGTACAGAGGTCTGGCCATCTGGGCAAAGAGGGCAGTGAAATAGCCTGTAAAAAGCACTTAGTGAATCTGGAGGCATTTTTTCTGGTTATTGTGGGGCATTCAGAGTGACGCATTGCCCTTCAGAATCTATGGGGTCCAGAGCATAGAGTCCACAGAGCCTGGCCAGCGGTCTTAGGCTCTCTGACCCAGAGAGCAGTGATAAGTAAATAATTGAGAGGAGAATCTTCCAGTCAGATCTGTTTCAGAAGGATCTCATTATCCTGTTTTCTGCAGAATGATTTTAGTCAGTTTTCTGACTTTCCCAAGTTCAGCACAGGTCTGGCAGTGATCAATAATGATCTTTGTGATGGGGACTAAGAAGAATGAAGCAGGTTCACTAAAGTGGTACACATAGACCTACATCAACTACTCCACTCAAAACCAAACACATTCGGCTGAAAAGGTTTTTCTGAACTGGCCAGTTTATTATGGGTTTGCAGACAGATCAGTCCAGATACAAGGCAGTTCCTGAACATCCAGCACATGGCCAGACATTCCCCTCCAAACACACACAACCCTCCCTTCTTTACTGATTCCCCCAGCAGGTGCAACAGCCTGGAGCTAGCCCCGCAGGCCTGCATTTTGTCCTGTGTTTTATCACGTGTACACAGTGGGTCCCAGTGATTTCACATGCCCAGAGCTTCCAATCATGAAAAACAGTCAGGAAACAGTCCTAGTGGTACCCACACCTGAATGGATCCTGTATTAAACGCTCAGCTAAATATCCTGGGAAGATAATCTAGTGTAGTCCCTTTGTTTACAGGGAGAGTATGGGCTCCTCACAGTGATAAGGCAGCTGAGGGCGTGTGAGAGTTGCAGTCTTAACGATGGTTTGTGGACCTCACCTGCAGCTTCAGTTGGCCATTGTAATTATCGGACCTGCAGCCTGGGCCAAGGGATTCTGTGCCCTTATCAGATCTGCTCCAGGTGTGTTTAGTTTATTTAAGGCCTGCTGATGCTCCCCATGATCCGTGTTGCTTATCGCTCTGAGTGGAAAACTGATATGGTGGATGGATGGAAACAGAGCAGTGAATGTGAAGTGAATGTGAGCTGTCTTTCAGGATACCATGGAGGCGGCTACATTGGCAATGGAGGCACACTTGTTTCTGTACTCATTCCTGCTATTGTTCCAGCTCTCATTCCCACTATTGTTCTTGCTCTTGTTCCACTCTTATTTTTGTTCTTCTTCCTATTATTGTCTTGGCTCTCATTCCAGTTCTTGATCCCACTATTGTCCCTGATCTTGTTCCTGATATTTTTTCTGCTCTTCTTCCCACCCTCATTCCTGCTATAGTTCCCACTCCTGTTCCCACTATTGTTCCTGCTATTGCTCCTGCACTTGGTTACACTGTCTTCCTTGTTCGTGCTCATGTTCCCATGACTGTTGCTATTGTTTGTGCTCATTCCTACTCTTGTCCCTACTATTGTTCCTGCTCTCTATCCCCCTCTTGTTCCTGCTCTTGTTCCTACTCTCATTTATGCTATTGTCCCTGCTCTCCTTCCCCCTCTAGTTCTTGCTATTGTTCCTGCTCTCGTTCCAGCCGTAATTCTCTCTCATTCCTGATCTTGTTCCTGCTCTCATCCCTGCACTCATTCCTTATTGTTAAAATTTTGCCACCTGAATGCCCATTGTTCAATGAACCTTTCAATATCAGCAGCTAAACTGGGCTTCATTTCAATTCAATTCTATTTGTATAGCACATTTTTTTAGTATTACATTGTCTCAAAGTGCTTTACAGCAAGGAAAAACTCCCTAGAAGGAAGACACCTTGGGAGGAACCAGACTCAAAGGGGAAGCCCATCCTCCAGGGGCTGGCAGAGGAAGCAGGAACGAGAGCAGGAATGAGAGCATGAACAATGGTGGGCATGAGAGCGGAAATGAGAGCAGGAACAATAGTGGTAACAAATTCAGGATCAAGAGCAAGAATGAAAGCAGGGACAATAGTGGGAATGAGCACAAACAATAGCGGAAACTATAAACTAGAGAATTCATGTTCACATCTCTTCTGTGTACATGTATGGAATTGTAAGCTGACAGGCCCAGTGTCCACCTGGCTGCTGAAATGCTCAGCTCATTCTTTCCTCCCTGAGCAGGAGGCCACAGCGGTGCTGGGTGTGGAGAGGGTAAGGCTTCCTCTGCCGTCCTCACCACCCCCCTCGCTCCTCTGAAACCTTTGACCCCATTTCTGTGGTCTCACCTCCATCCTTCTGCAAATTATAGTCAGTTAATCCACCTTTCAGAATATGCATATTTTCTGTCTGTATAATTTCCTGCTTCATGAATAGAATTTTCTGGAACTTTCACAGACGTTTGTCTTCCCTTACATAGTGGTGCCTGTAAAATGCTGATGGGGCATCATGCTCTCTCAGCCTGCCTTCTTCACCCACCTGCCATTTGCTTTTTAATATTCCTCTTTTGTTATGTCCTTTGCTAACCCCCCACCTCATAGAGAGTTAAATTACTCCCTCCAGTTCTACTTAGCTTTCAGGGGTGATTTGACTCCAGTATTTCCTGCCCCCCCCCCTCGACTCACAGGTGAGTTCTTCACACCTGGACCTGGTTTGCAGTCAAGGACTCCCGTGGAGGTTAATGGTGGGGAGTGTGGTGCTCTGGGACTGCGTAGGAGTCAGGCGAATTCTGAGATCAGGCAGGCCTACTGGGAAGGTTACTGGCACCCAAGTGATTTTGAAATCATTATGATATCATTACATCAGTAACAGATTATTTGTGTTTTCCGGGTGTCACCCTTTTACACCCCTGTATGGTTTTTGGGCTGTACTGCACGCTGCCCATCACTCTGTCTTACTATTATTATTGAAGTTATAAATTAACTTTCCTTTATATAAAAATTATACATGTCAAAGAAGTTTGTGTAATACAAAGCGCTTCTGAGATGCGTAGAGCTCTGTGTTTCTACTCTTATTGTGAATGTCGGCCACATCACCATCTGCAGCTGATATTATTTCGGTAAGCTATTAAAATGCATTTACAGCAAGGCTAGACATAAGCCTCACTACACATACAATGACTCTGATGTATTCACTATAGTACCATTTATGAAAACAAATACAGTTACATTTTTTCTTATGTATTACAGCTAATTAATATCCTATCAGTGTGTGTCTGTGTGTGTATCAGTGCCTCTCAGTGTGTGAAACTGGAGAAATATTATGGATTGTTCCAGAAACACGTACTGCAGTCATGGCAGATAAGTAAACCAGATAGCAGTTTGCTGTATTGCAGATATAAACAGCCGTTGTAGATCAGGAAGTTCTTTGCAGCAAAGAAAGGATTCTTTATTGAACCTGAATAATTAAATTCCGTAAGAGAATTACCGTTAAAGGCAGAAGACAGTACAGTCCTTGTCGCTAAAACCATTCAAGATGACCTGTGTTTGTAGTCACCTGTCATACTCAACCTTCCCATACTGTTATATTATTACCCAAATGTGCTGTAATTTTGTTAATGATGAACAGAAGTAACCCCTTTATTAGAATATTTGTTTGCGCATATGCTGCCATGGTAACCTCTTGTAACCTAAATGATACCTCTGGCTTCGTATCCTGCATGATATAATTATTCTTCTCATTTGTGACGCGGAGGAGCTGCAAGATGTCGATGTGGCATAACGGCAGCCAGAGATGTGTGCAGTCTGTCTGTCCTTCATTTGCTCCTGCCAACTATGAGGCCTTTCTTGGGGGTTGGGGACTCGCCCAGTGAAGGGGAGAACCCGGGGTCAGATTTCCTTCTGCAGCCCGAAAAACACGTCTTTAATGGGGACATTCAGTTACCCAAAGTGTGTGTGTGTGTCTGTCTTTTTGCCTGTGAACATTTGGCATGTGGTGGGCTGGCATCTCCTACATGTGTTCCCTTATCCGTCTGCATGGTCCGGAATCTGGGTGGATGGATAGATGGATTGATATAACCATGTCTTCACATTCCTTGATTCAGTTTAACTGGAAGAAGTAAAATTATTTTTGTTTGAAGCTTCACACAACTGTATTATAATTATTATTGTTCTTCTTCTTCTTATTATTATTATTATTAGTATTATTGTTGTTCTTGTTATATCTATAAATATCAAGATTTTTCCTGGAACCTGAAGTCCATAACTTGCCTGCATTTTGTAGGCTTACAAGGCATTCAGAACAGCTGCCTGCTCACCTAGCAAACACAACATTTTAAAATGCATAATGTCTGGTGTGGTGGCGGCATGGTGGTGCACTGGTTAGCACTGTTGCCTCATACCTCTGGGACCTGGGTTTGCTTCTCCACTGGGCCTGCAGAGCTTATGTGTTCTATATTGTTGTGGCATTCCCGCTGGGTACTCCAGTTTACAAAAACAGGCTGAGGCTGATTAGAGTTAAGTGTGTGTGTGTGTGTGTGTGTGAGAGAGAGAGAGAGAGAGCGCACCCACACCCTGCAGTGGGTTGGCACCCCATCCAGGGTAGTTCTCTGCATTGCTCCCGTAGGTTCTGGACACCCCCCCCCCCCCCCCCCAAATAGGGCAAGTGGTTTCAGAAGATGAATGGAAATCTTTTGCATAAACACAAAGGGCAAAAACTTTATACAGACAAACTGATGTGTATAGAAGACTGACGATGAGTCAATCCTCCTGTATCCTGAAAGCAGTTTTAAAAAGTTTAGAATTCCATAAGTGTAATATTTAACTGTATTTTTTTATTTTGGGGCTGTAGAACTTCATATTTAATGTCATTCAGTCATAATTTGGCAGAAAAAATGGATTCATTTTAGAAAGTAGGACTTAACAGAGGGAGACACTGAAACTGAACATCGTGCTTTTATAACATGCGAACATCTGCTTTTTAACCCCACGTGAGCGCGCTGTATTAACGGGCAACGTGCCCGGCACGCTGAAGTAAGCCTCTCGGGGGTTAGTATATAAGACCATGATGTGCTTCAAGAAGGATCGATGGCATGTAACATTATTATTATTATTATTATTATTATTATTATTATATTAATAACAATATTAATAATATTGATGATGATGATAATAATAATAATAATAATAATAATAATAATAATAATAATAATAATAATAAAAACGTGAAGTCTTCACTGAGTCTGAGGTTTCGCTCTCATCTCCTATCCGTAAATAGCAATTGGAGTCGGCGGTCTACCGCGTTTATTGTGCAGTACCCTACCTGCCCGATTGGAGCCTTTTCTGTTGGGTCTCCATTAATTGGTGCCCAACTGGTTGATGGATTACAGTGTGAGGAAGCCCAGGGCTGATTCCGGGCAGCCCGACCACGGATAGGCCTACCACACTGCCTCAGCGTGCTGACCCAAGCCGTTCAAAGTGTTCCGACCGCGGTCATTTTGGACTGAACCTGTCCTGCTCCTTCCTGCACTTTATTCAGTACATTGACGTGGTCTGACCTGAAAGAGCGCTGCAGCCGGAATGTCACAACTGCGCCCATAGGAGGCGCTATAGAGTTAGTAACAGACGCACTGACCGAAGATAAAGCACGTTGTTAGAGGAATGTAAGCAAGTTTACGTAACTATTCAAAAAGTGCTTGCTATGGAAATTACTTGATGTGACTGCTCAAATTGCGCATTATTTTTGTGGCTATGAAGAACTTTGACCTAAGGTGGTAATAATAATAATAATAATAATAATAATAATAATGACAACCAGATCGACGTTTCCTTTTAATCAATTAAAAGCGATAAGTTAATCACTATTTTAATGTTCTGATACAGATTCAGACTCATTCCTATGCCGGTTATCGGTTTTCCCCGGAGTGGTCGCTGCACCCAGGGCCGCACGGAGCCCCGCGGAACGGCCGTGACGTAACCGGAGCGGGGGACGGGTTCGCTGACTACGGGCATGATAACCATATATAACCCGATCAGTCATCAGTGGCCACCTTACATCTGACATGCGTCCATGATGCTCAAAGACTGGTGGGACCCCGGGCTCACAGAGCGCTGGCCAAGGGGGTATGCTTCGGGACTTACGGGACGGTGTCTGGCATATCACAAAGCGACGGGATGGTGAAGATGATAGAAGCAGCCCAGCCCGTGCTGGGGGCGCCGAGGCGAAGTTAAGTGTGCAGTTTACTGACGGACAGCTTCACGGAGTAAATGCGCAAGTCCCCGCATCTTCGGAACTGGGGGAGTGGCAGCCTTGGATACAGCCGGACAGCTTTTGACCATGTCATGAAAGAGGACTGATGCCACCTCGGACATCCACGGCAACTTTCCACTGTGTCGTTCGCCCCTGATACGCGCACCAGTCTCCAACCAGGCGAGTGGAACGGAGGCGTCGACGCCTGTGTAAAACCACAAGACTTGTCCCGGGGAGACGCTGTATGGACAAATCATGGATGTGTCCCGGTCTGGGTGAATAAACAGATCATGGATGTGTTCTGATCCCGCTGAAGTCCAGGGCGCTCCGGCTCCGCGGCACCATGCAGCTCCTCCGGCTTGCCTGTATCCTGGCAGGAGCGGCGATCTGCTCCTTCCTTATTTTTCTGATGTACACGCAGCTCCTAACAGAAGGTAATTGTTTCTTTATTCGGTTTCTCAGGCTGATACTATGATATTGAAAACGTATCCCTGCCATGCGCCTTTCGTTGCTGCTTTAGTTACGCTTTATCACGCAGCGAGCTTTATTTTATTGGCAATTTAATTGCACGGTGATCGCTGATATCTATTAATAATTTACCTTTTTGCTTAAAAAGCTGAAAGGCTCTTCGTGTATGCGGCCATCCACTGTCTGTATCTTAAAAAGCACAGTATATCGGGATATTGGGATGCGCCTATCGATCTCAACAGGTCACACTTCGTAACCAAAGTAAATGGCATTTATTTAGTTTTAATGGAGCTTGCACTGTTTGTCAAAGCCGTAAACATCGCCTTCTCCTTACTAGATAGGAGGGGCGTGTAATCGGGGTGTTGGGTAATTTAATGAATCGGGATGTTGGGTAGTTTAATGAATCGGAGTGCTAGGTGGTTTAATGAATCTGATTGAGACGTTTCAGGAATGAGAAGCGGGCAGCCGATGAAATGATTTGCGGAGGTAATTCTCCATAGATGGCACCAGAGTGTTGCTGAAGCTCCGCAAAAACCAGCCAGGGTCGAACTGGCATAATTTTGCGCTTATTACCCCCGTTTGCGGCTGTCACATCTGCCGCTGGATGCATCTGCTCTCCTGCATTATAATAAGAGTCTGTGTTGTGTTTTGTGCATCTCCGTCACGCGGATCGCCCTCAATATAATCTGACAGAGTTACCGGTACTGGTTCAACGAAAAAAACGGATATTTATTTATTTATTTGCAGACTCAATGACCAAACATACCACAAACACACACACGCAAAATAATAGGCTACATTCATATATACACATAACACCTTTTAAAAATTATTAAATCGTAGAGTCATTTATTCCAGCAATTATTATTATTATTATTATTGTTGTTGTTGTTGTTGTTGACGTAATAAGAGCAATAATAATCACTGTCATTATTATTATTAGTCCTAGTTGTATTATTTCTTGATGTTAATGCAGTTGTGGTACTCCATACGGTACTTCATAGATATTTTGATAACTCTGTTACTCCTGGGAGGGGGCAGCGTTATGAACCGTGCAGAATAGAATAAAGAGGTCTTGCATTGCTATAATCCTAACCAACATATTCCTTAGTTAGCATAACTATCCGTTGCTTTAGCTGCAGTAACATTTGTTCGTAAGTGCCGTTGGTGGTTTAACAGCAGAAACGTGGACAGAGAGAGCCTGTGCTTCTGCATCCTGGACCCCCAGGCTGTCTCCTGCCTCTGGGTAATGGCCTGACACTGGTGATCACTGTGGGCCGCTGAGGATGCAGGAGAAATAACCGATCCCTCAGATAATAGATGTCATGCCCTACGTACTTTTTTGAGGCACTCTGGCTAATCCCTGAGGCTGCTGTTGGTCCCGTCTGTCCCCCTGAAATGGGAAACGAATGAAGGTCTGATCCACAATGATGTGTGGCTGGATGATTTGCTGCTTTAGGAGGACATTACACACCAGTATTAACTTCTGTGTCACTAAATGTTTGTGTTGGAGCTGTGTGCGCAGTGTGTTTGCCATAGCATGCAGTGTGGAGGGCAGTGTGTGTTTTCCCCTCCCAAACCCCAGTGCGAACTTTTAAAAGGTCACCTCTCATGAAATCCATTTCCTCGTGGGCACAGAACACAGAATGTACTTTGTCTTTCACTGGGGTCTGATATGGACTGTCAGCCAGGCCCGTGAGGTTAAGGGGTGAATTGAAAAGTGTATGGCAGGTGTCTTAGAACCTTCCTGAACTTCATATGAGCTGCTGTTACCGCACATTTGGTCAGACTCTACTGTATATACTAACAAACCATATAAATGGCAATGTGGAATATTGTTATATTAATTCTTTTGAGAGTACATGTGATGAAACTCATTTTCTCCAAAAACAAGTCAGAGCAATTATTGGACACTGTTACTGGTCACTGTGCCTCATTAACTAACTGCCTAGTTGAAGGTTTTGTTCACTGAAGTAACTTGTATGGGACAGGTAACACTGTCCATCACGTGGACACACAGACTGGTGATAGGGTCACTGGGTCATTCTTCTAGAGTTAGGGAAACTCAATTTAATAAAGATCTGTGAATGAAATCATACATTTTAAATAGCCAAAAGTCTTGTATTGTTTTTGGTTAAGGTTAGGGCTGGGTCGGGGTTAAGGTTGTCATAGTTGAGATTAGGGTTTTCCCAATAGAAATGAATGGAGAGTCCCCACAAAGATATTCCTGTGTGTGTGTGTGTGCGTATCAGTAGTACTAGCGTGTCACCAGGGACAGGATGATCACACTCCAGCCATTCTCTCCCCCCTAGCCCTTTGTTGCGGTTTGTGGTGGCTGTTTATGTTGTGGTTTATCACTGAATGACGGAAACATTAATGGGTATGACCAGCGAGGGCGACAGGCCTTCACCAGCCCCATCACTGTACACCCTAACCAATGCCAGGCAGCCCTCGCTGCTGTCTCCTTCTGAATGAAGCACAGGCCCATTTATGACTGTTATTCTTATTTTCAATTTAGAGAGAATTAAAAAGAAATGGCATTTAATGAACATCTTAAAGGAGCGGATGTCGCACTCTCTCATTCCCTCATCCTGGGATAAATTGCATGTCGACCGCAATTTAATTCTGTCCGAATGCGATCGGAGAACAGACGTCTCACACAATAGCAGAGCGGCGAGTGCTATCACTTTCTGAAGCATGTGCTCTCATTGACTTGATAATTCCATTGTTTGTGATAATGAACGTCGTCTCTGTGCCAAATGCGTCTGCCGTGAAAATCTGGCATCTTCATTTGTTACCTGGAGTCGCTTGACAAGCCCCCCCCCAGCTTATTCATGGCATAAAAAGAGCTGGAATGTTCCTCAGAAGCCAGACAATTGAGATCTAAGGTCAGCTTCAGACCGGAGGAAGGGAAGTGGGTTATATGGGGAATATGCAAAGAAGATGATGGTGATGATGATGATTGTGATGATGATGATGATGATGATGATGATGATGGTGATTATGGTGATGATGATGATGATGATGATGATGATGATGATGATGACAACAATGATGATGTGAAGCAGATGATAGTGATGTGGATTATGATGATTGTGATGATAATGGTGATGATGCTGATTATGATGATGATGGTGATGATGATGATGATGATGATGACAACAATGATGATGTGAAGCTGATGATAGTGATGTGGATTATGATGATTGTGATGATAATGGTGATGATGGTGATGATGATTGTGATGATTATGGTAAAGATGATGCTGATTATAGAGATGATCTGCTGTCCCTTTGCTGCCACCCAGTATGACTCTGAGTTGGCACGAATGGCAGCCGGCCTTCATTAGTTGAAGGCTTCGGAGTGTATCACTGAAGCATTGCGCTACGTGTAAGTTTCCCGAACTGCCTGAAGACTCCTGAATGCCTCTGCTCCACGCTCAACATGGCCTCCTGAGTGTAGGCGAGCTTCAGGGCATATCGGTGGCGGGATAACAATTGAAAGCGGCAGGATGAGAGGAGGAGATGCCTGTAAGGAAGCAAGATAAACAGGGTAATGTGTTTGAGCTTCGCTGGACAGGCAAGTCAGGGGGAGAAAGCCAAGGACACCTTCAGAGCAGCTCAGCATTTACCCAGACATGGCCAAGTAGGCCTCTGATGGGTTCTCAAACAAAGTGTTTCTGAGAATGCCTGTTTGAAATGCTAAAAGCATGTAGAGCAGTATGGTTAATCTCTATGGTCTAACTAAATAAAGTCCTCTGTGGTTTTGAATCCTATGGGTGCCCTGTATTTTTTGGACAATCTTAAGCCTGTAGGACAGAGATACCCCATCCTCCCTAAGGCACCCCATGGTGTAGCATACTCTGCTCTCTCCACCACCAGCCTCTGCCACTCCTCGTGAGATCCAATGCTCCACGTCTCTAATCGTCATGGAAAG
This sequence comes from Pollimyrus isidori, assembly GCA_019775955.2. Taxonomy (NCBI): domain Eukaryota; kingdom Metazoa; phylum Chordata; class Actinopteri; order Osteoglossiformes; family Mormyridae; genus Pollimyrus; species Pollimyrus isidori. The sequence goes on from JABFDZ020000001.1 coordinate 9,224,598, forward strand.
AAACGGACTATGTTCACTGACCTGCAGAGTTGCGTTAAGTGAAGCTGATGGGAAGACTGAATGATCTGCGGAGGCCATTGGATGGACTCGTCAAACTGGCAGCCAGTTTAACCAATGGGGAACAAGCTAATGAACAGAACATGAAGGGAAAATGAGGCTTTATTGATGTAAATGAGCCAGTAGTTTATTCAGTAATTAACATTATTGACTAATCTGGGTATGGTGCATAGCTCCGCCCAGATGGTAAGCAGCAGAGCCAACAGAGAGGTGGATTGCCACGACCTGACCATGGTCAGATCTGTGAACAGGAAGATGAAAGCAGTGCTGTGGAGACAGATTTAAAACAAATGAGAGTTATGGTAAATTTCTAATGCCAGAAGATGGAAGCTTGGGACCTGATAGTGACCCTGACAACACCGCTCCAGCAAGGTACACACTGAGACTTTACCACAAACACACTTTTACCTGCACGTTCTGACCAAGTGATTCAGGCTTAATATTGTGTGTATTTTCGACAATTAACCAATTACTACACTAAGTGCTGTTTTATTACAAGATATGTTAGTCAATTATATTGCAGGTCATGGTTAGCCAAAAACAATCTAATTTTTTCCTGCCATCTATATTCTGCTAGTCCGTGTCCATTCATTAATAGGCTCATTCTCACAGGGTCATAATTAATAGACCTTAATGAAAATGTTTCCAGCCTTTACTGGCGGAGTTGGCTGCTTACGGCAATAAAGATGGTCCTCAAAGGTGTATCCAGTCAGCTGATATTATCTCAAATAGAGGATCACATTTTTGCACATTTCCAGAACTTTTTTTGAATCCTTCTTAATGTCAAGGAAGCAACATGTGAAGCAGCCATACTCCGTACCACGAGGGTAAGGGGAATCAGGCAGAGGAAGGCTGCCGGCACTGACGACGTCGTGCAAGCATACGGGACGAGGGGAGGAATCGAGCCGCCTGTAGGAGGCAGTGTCTTCCTGTAGGTGCATGTCTTACTGACATGTGCTGGAAAATACACGGCTGGAAACATGCCAGAGTTCCATGGAGTATCACACAGGAAGAGGAATAAACAGTTTTTGTCCTGACCCATCTACTAAAGTGAGCATGGAGACTGCGTGGGTCCATGTGGGTCCATGGGGGACATTCTCGGATTTGCGTAGCCAGAGGAGACTACGACTGTGTTCTGTTTACTTGAACAACAGAGAAGCTAAACATCACACGGAAACCAGCAGGTCACCATCCACTGGCTGCTTTTCATAGTTTAATTCTGTCAATCTTTCATCATTCTCATAACTCCTGCTTCACCAGTACCTCTAACCTTCTTATGTTTCCTGTAAACACTTGATCGTCTGATCAGAAAACTAAAGAGTCAGAATGATTTATTGCAGATTTGGCTTGAGATGTCATAATAAAAAAAGTTTGTGCAGTAATGGTGTATAATGGAAGAAAGTATCCTGGGGACTAAATATTCAGATTTTCTCAATTTTGGTAGGTTTTATGGCTAAATCAGCTGTATAATCTGCTGTGGGGTCTCATTTTTTCCTGCCATCTATCTTTAAGATTATTTAGGACCTTTTGACTACCCAGGGATTGTTTTGGGCCTGCAGGCTTGTCATGCGGAGTATTCAGTCTGGACATGGGCATGTTGGCTGTCTGTCTGTATCTGTGGGGTGTGACCTTTTTGTGAGTATGTTCTCTCATATTCAAAAGGATGGATTCATTCACCCCTGTAGGAGAAGGATGTACACGTTTCAAGGCTGATTCATTTCTGCTGAAGCATCAAGCCTCCTGGAGCCTTGGAGGGGGGAGGGTGTCCAGCTTCTCAACCTTTGCCCAAAAGCCCAGGATCTAAGCTGCCCTGAGCAAAGTGCAGCCCTGAGCGTGGGTGTGGTGTTACTGCGTCTCATATCGGTGCCCACAAGAGATGTGTGCCTCTGATGTTCAGTGTGTGCTCCTGGTATGTACCTCTGATGTTCAGTGTGTGCTCCTGATGTGTGCCTCTGATGTTCAGTGTGTGCTCCTGGTATGTACCTCTGATGTTCAGTGTGTGCTCCTGATGTGTGCCTCTGATGTTCAGTGTGTGCTCCTGATGTGTGCCTCTGATGTT
>JABFDZ020000001.1:9226813-9238495 GCA_019775955.2 Pollimyrus isidori
ATGTTCAGTGTGTGCTCCTGGTGTGTGCCTCTGATGTTCAGTGTGTGCTCCTGATGTGTGCCTCTGATGTTCAGTGTATGCTCCTGGTATGTGCCTCTGATGTTCAGTGTATGCTCCTGATGTGTGCCTCTGATGTTCAGTGTGTGCTCCTGATGTGTGCCTCTGATGTTCAGTGTGTGCTCCTGGTATGTGCCTCTGATGTTCAGTGTGTGCTCCCGATGTGTGTCTCTGATGTTCAGTGTGTGCTCCTGGTATGTGCCTCTGATGTTCAGTGTGTGCTCCTGGTGTGTGCCTCTCACGTTCAGTGTGTGCTCCCGGTGTGTGCCTCTCATGTTCAGTGTGTGCTCCCGGTGTGTGCCTCTGATGTTCAGTGTGTGCTCCCGATGTGTGCCTCTGATGTTCAGTGTGTGCTCCTGGTGTGTGCCTCTGATGTTCAGTGTGTGCTCCTGGTGTGTACCTCTGATGTTCAGTGTGTGCTGCTGATGTGTGCCTCTGATGTTCAGTGTGTGCCGTGTGGGGGCTTCGGGTGTGCAGGCTCCTTAATTCTACCAGACATTGTCACACAGCAGAGTTTTTTGGCAGGGTTTTGGAAATCAGGGCATCACTTTTATTCTGAACAACAGCAAAAAAAAAGGTGAATTTTACCAGTCTGATGGGGTTGTTTCTGACTGTTTTTTTCTGCGTGCTCTTTAGAATAACTTGTCATCAGTTAAATACCACATATTCCACGCCCCCGCCAAAATTGCCTTTACTGGGTTGAGGTCTTCCGAGGTTCTTTCACATGGGAACCAACACTGGCCTTGGTCTGAGGTCAGTGCATGTGGTCTGTCGTCACCCTATGACCTCAGTCCATAGTGGCTGCTGAAGGCATCTGGCTTATTTCTATTTTTGCTTGTTTAATAGACGTTTTGGTGTCTATCACTAATTCCCAACAAAATGAAACAATGCAGTCATGACTAAATTGAGAAATAATTAAGACTGTTTATGTTTAAAAAACACGTGTATTTATACCCAAAAATTCTGCTTGTTTTTGTGTAGCTGATTGGTTTCACGTAGCACTAAGCAAACATCAAATATGGTTTAAATGAGATGAATTGACAGCATGGAAGGTGTTCAGTATGTGAGGATTAGGGTTAGGGTGAGGGTTAGGTTTAGGGTTAGGGTTGGTTTTAGGGTACACTCCCCCCGCAAGGATTGATGTCCATCCTAATGTTTACCTTCAGCTAGGCACTCTGTGGAATGTTTATGTAGGACAAGATTTACACACCAGAGAGTCACCACAACCCCTGCCCAGCCAAAGGGATGGGGAGGCATGTTTGCCACGCAGCTGAGCCTCTTGCAGGGGTGAGGGGGGGTCTGCATTCACCGGCGACGCTCAGCACATTCGCCGCCTGCATGCCGATGAGTCCCATCAATGCCCCCATGGAACTGCACTGCCGCCTCGCTCAGCATCCCCCTCAGGGGTGCGCCCCCCCCCCCCTCCCGCCTGTCTTGCCCCCGTATGAGGACTGCCTCATATTTATGTCTGCCAGTTTGTTTTTAATGGGTTTTGAAGGTTATGACGCTGAGGCCAGGAAAGACAAACAGAAAAGCACCATGACTGCATAAACTGATAAGATTTCTAATGAAAAACCCAACATTCCAGCGAGATTCAGCAAATGCAGGCCGACCACCTTCATGCACAGTGCAAAAAAATACGCCGGCGATCTACGTCTGCCGAGAGATTATGCAACAGCGGTTTTTTATTCTAATAATTATGTAAATGTGTTTAGCGGGCCTCACTTTCCCACACTGCTCTGAGCCATGATGTTTGCGAGCTGAAGCAGACATGGTTTAATCAGCTAATTAGGAGCAGGCTGTACGGACTCTGGCTCCAGGATGCTGATGGTCTCTCTCTGCCTCCGGTGGAAAAGAGTGAGAGTAGTGCCCCCCCTATCTCACTCCACGACTTGGAGAGCCGAAGTGATCTTTCGCTTCTGTCCCCGGGGCGTGCTTTTACAGCTGCGGCTTTTCTGACGTCCTGCACTCCGAGCAGCTCCATGATTCAGGAAGAGCAGTGCCTGAGTGGGTTTATCTACTGTGAAACACATTTTTATTTTGGTCCTGGGAGCCGTTCCTCGTTTGGCTGCAATCATACAGGAAAAAGACCAATTTTCAACCCTCACGCTAAGGAGCTTCCCATCCCCGCAGCTTTTAAATATAAAATGGAGAATATACAGGCGGTATGAAATGTCAGTGAGGCCACGGGGGTCATTAATCATTCGCAAACTCCAGCGTTTGTTTCTCTGCCTCTGTGACAGATACATCGTGTTCTGACAGCTGCATTTGATGGCAAAATAAAATAACATTCGCTTGTCCGACGTCGATTTATCCTCAGTTGCAGAAAGAGAGCTCAAAGCCTCACGTAAATCTCAGAACGCGAGCTGGGACTCCATAAGCGAGACGTACCCGTCACCACAGACACCTGTTTACTGCAGGGACCGAAGGGATCAAATTCCTGGGGATCTACTGCAACTCTGTCCTTTGGGGAGGGAGGGATGGAAGCAGCAGTTATGACCGAAGACTGTGTGGTGGTCAGCTGATGTGCAGAGGGATGCCATGTGTCACGCCATAGTGCTCTGAGCACGGGCTGCCGAGGCCCTCATATTGCTGCCAGAGCTCTCTTAGCTCCCCGGACACGTTGTCAGGGCCAGCAGGAGCAGCGGGAGATGTCAATTCTGAACGACCGGCTTTAATGTGCCGTGTGGGGAGGCGTGCGGCCCACGGCGGGGCTGGAATCCTCGGAGGACACATAAAACGGCGGCCTCTCTGCAGCCAGCTCTATGCCTCACCCTGGGGGGGAAGGAGCCAAAGGTATCTTGTGATAGTGGAGGAGGGGCAGCCAATAGGGAGCTGAGAGGCCCCAGGTCAGATCTGTCCTATACATGACGGTCGGTGCAATGCAATGCTGTGGACCGTCGTGTTATTATGCTGACATGTGCAGGGAGATCACGCGTACTGACTGAGTGCTGATACATGCAACCCCCCCCCCCCATTTAGATTTCACGAACGCCTCGCTTCGTACCCCTGACCGCTATCCGCCACCGCGTCGCTGTGTCAGAGCCACAAAACAGCCAGCAGAAGGCAGACTGGAGCGGGCGGGGGGGAGGTGGGGGGGCATACGAGCCTGCAGTCAGCACCAGTGGACGGGGCTCGCAGTGAACACCATGGGAGATTAAACGCCCCCCATTGCCGGGCTGCGGTCCCATCGTGCCGTCTCACAAGATCTGCACACACTCACAAGTGCTTTCGGCAAGCATATGGTGGGTCTGTTCTGGCTGGCTGCTCTCTCCCCCTGCCGGGCGCGTGTGTGTTTAACCACAGGGGGCGTCTTCGCTCTGCGTGCATGGGTCACGCAGCTCGAGCTGCGTGGGAGCGTAACGCTTCTTTCATTGTTGAGCTAAACAAATACAAACGGTTTTTAATTGCCGTAAGACGGTTTGGGGCTTGTGTGCTTTTACTCTGTGGGAAAGGAGACAGGAGAATACAATCAGAAGGGATTAGCTATAGCTTAACATGAATCTTTTACTAGAAAAACAAAACAGACATTGTAAGCAAAGAATCATTGGCAATAGCATGAGACCTGTTGCTTTAACTGGAATTTGCGTGATTAGAAATCCTGCTTTAACTGTTCATGGAATGCTTAGATGGATCTAAAAAATAGGTCCCTGCAGGTTCTCGCTTGACTTGGGGCAACTCAGAATGTCTTGAACTTGCAAATTAGAAGATCTATGGCGTCTAATCAACTTCCCCAGACCCTGCCTTCATATTACACTTAATGGATGGTTGCTGCAGATTTTTGTTGTAGAAGACCTAATATAAATGGCCAAAATGACACATGGAGTGTTTCACACAGCTTTTATACATGATCTCAGCCCAGGTAGGAGTCGATCCTTGCAGTCAGAATGAAGGTTTTGACTGTCAAAACCATTTTCACAACACTGTCATGGTGATTTACAAAGTTTAACCTGAACTTCTACATGCTGTAAATATCTGTGACCTTTTTCTATAGGGCTTTGCAACAGAATTTCTAAGAATATTAGTGGGTTTTCTGTGGGCAGTGTAAAATTTCAGTCTATGAAAGTAAAAATTGTAACATCTTTGAACTGTGGATAATAGGAGAAGGAGGTGCTCCTGTCTTGCCCTTGGGCCTGACCCTGCGATCCCCTTCAGAGGGGTCAATGACTCTGATTAAGCTCCTCCCACTGATGTCACACCACCGGCTGTTATAGGCTGGGTTCCAGGGTTCCTCCAAGGTGAACAGGAGGCATATCGAATCAGAACTTTGAATTTTTACGAACTGCACACAAGGAACCTTTGTAAGGAACAGTCATGCTCGGGGTGGGAGGGGGGGTTGTAGAGAGGCATACCCAGTGGGGAGGAGGGGTTAATTTGTAGGCAATGGGCAGGTGAAAGGGTCATATGTCCCTTAATTAAATGGGATGTCAATATGTCTAAATGTACTACAATACACTGTGTGTTTGATAATTCACCCCCCCTTCCCAAGCTGGAGACGAAGGTTCTTTTTTAAATGAAAAGGTGCATTCTGTGTTTTGCAAAAATGGGCCGGGCCCTGTCGCCTTCGCTCGGTGCACTTTGAGATTTGGGCTGCCCCGGCCCAGTATCACCTATCTCGACATCACTTCCCATTACGGAATTTCCTGTGCCAAGATAATAATCTGTTTCCCCGCTGAAAATAAGATGGGATCTTGATTCCTGGTTCAGGTTCCGTATCATACAGAACCCCCATGGATTCTGTGTTGCCCATAGCCTCTTTTGCAGGACCTGTCCCCCAGGCAGAAGCACGAAGGTGAAGGAGGAAGGCCCTGACATGGCTCTGACATGTGTGTTCCACACCCCCAGGTCAGCTGGCGGCCGGGACTTGCGAGATCGTCACACTGGACCGGGACAGCAGCCAGCCGCGGCGGACCATCGCCAGACAGACAGCACGCTGTGCCTGCAGAAAGGGCCAGATCGCCGGCACTACGAGGGCTAGGCCGGCCTGCGTGGAAGGTAGGCAGCCATATTTTCTGCCTCTGTAGAGGGAGCCGTGTTGTCACCCCCCCAGGCATAGTGTCCAGCGGGGGCAGAGCATCAAGCAGCGAGGTTTCATTAGTGCCATCTGCAACTGCAGCGCCGTGCTGGTAGCAACGCAAGCCATTAGAACATGAAGCTCTCGCTCTGAAGGTCCCCAGCAACAGAGACCTGTAATGCTGCATGGGCTCAGTAGGGAGAGGAGAGACCTGTAATGGTGCATAGACTCAGTAGGAGGAGGAGAGACCTGTAATGGTGCATGGACTCAGTAGGAGGAGGAGAGACCTGTAATGCTGCATGGGCTCAGTAGGGAGAGGAGAGACTTGTAATGGTACATGGGCTCAGTAGGGGGAGGAGAGACCTGTAATGGTGCATGGGCTCAGTCGGAGGAGGAGAGACCTGTAATGGTGCATAGACTCAGTAGGAGGAGAAGAGACCTGTAATGGTGCATGGGCTCAGTAGGAGGAAGAGAGACCTGTAATGGTGCATGGGAGTAGTGGGAGGCAGGAATACCTCAGCGAGGACTCCACTGCCAAAGAATCACCCAGGGAATATGTAGGGTGAACGTTACACTGTCATCTTTGCCCAATCAACACTACCTCTTAGACAAAACTCCTTAAACAGGAATGAACACAGTCGCTCGCGGTGTGTGATTCACCCTCGACGATGCCCCTGTTTCTGTGCCATCACTGCATTCAGCTCCTCTTAAGCTTATTTTCTTGGGAAGGCGACTCAGTGCTGATGAAATTCTCAGTGAGTGTGAAGAGTCGTCGGGTTCACCAAAACCTGGCCGCATCTCGACCTTCCCGTCGGTGCGTTTCTCCCGCCTCCGTCCACCTTGAGATGGACCCCCAGCTCTGTCTCCCCAGTCTCCCTGTCATTTGTAGCCAAGATGAATGTGGAGAGGTGCTGAGTGAGGTTTTGTTCGCTGGAGTGTAAAAACAAATGAGATTTCAATCATTTTTAATCTTCGGAGTCTTCAAGGTCTCGGTGCGGCGGTAATACCGCCAGTGAGCAAGCGAGCGAGCGAGGGAGCAAGCGGCAGCCGGGATAGAAAGCCGTCCCCCATCGCTCCTGCTCTATTCCAGGAGGTCACATTGTAAACAAGATAATCCTTGCCACCATCACCAGCACACCGTCTATTCAGGCCAAATTGTACAAATATTAGGGAAAGATATAAGCCCTGAAAATGTATGATCTTGTGAGACAGCCTCGGCTGATGAGCTTTGTTTGGAGGCATGCGTGATATCTTCACTTTCCAAAGGATAGCTTACAGTCGCCTGAGTCCCATACGCTATTGCTTTTATTAAATAAGACCTTAAAAGACCAGCGGTAGCAACCAGCCAAGCAGTGGGTTTTAAACACCCCCCCTCCCATTTTGTCAAGGCGATGATGAAACTAGGATTCTTCTCGTGCACAAGAACATACGTCCTGCTCTGGTAGAATTTGATAAAAGCTCCAGGAGCTTTCAGAGTTAACAAGCTGCTCTCGTTCATGTGGGCACCCTACACGCTTTGAAGGAATGCTTTCACTCTGCACACCATACGGCTTCACTATCTAAAACTTAGCTATTGTCTAGCGGTGTCCCAGTGAACTCGTATTGATGCGGATATTGAAATGGTGCTTGGGGCTGCTTAGGATCACAGATGTGCTGCCTGTAATTTCACGCTTTACGGTGCTTTCATCATCTGTAGCGACGTGACGGGGGACGGAGGGTGGAGTATTGATTCCTGTTAAGGGGGGATGCTTTTGCTGGGTAATCTGAAGTGCTGCAGATGCCAAAGTGATTATGGGGCCAGTGGGGGTCATCATGGGACGAATTGATATCCCTTCGGGGGCCCTGTGCGGACAGAGCCGGAATGTTCGTTCCGGATTCCCTCAGCGCAGCGTGGCTCCTCTTATAGACAGTGATTAAAACGCCGGTAATGGCCATGCCCGGCGTGATGGTGTGGGGGGCGTGTGGGCATCGGGCAGACAGGTGTCAGATCTGACTTGCGATCGATCGCTGACACCTGGGGGGCACTGTAGATTGAAATGGCTGCTGCCTAATTCATTAAAGGTGGCAGCAGGGGGCGCTGGCAGCAGGGGGGGCTGGTGCATGCACCGAGGAGAGCCAGGAGCCATCGATAATCATGAAAAGAATAACAATGCGGCATTATTAAAAAAAGTCCTTTAGGCAAGCAGAGGGGCCCTTTGTCATCTTCTTGGCATCAGAAGAGGATTGCAGACTGCGGTAATGAAACCGCCGTCAGAATCCGCCACTTCGATTAGCTGTCTGGCTGTACGCCTTTCTCTGGAGTGGGGGGGATGGGGGGGACAGAGTGACCAGCTCAGGTGGAGGAAACGTCCTCGAAATAACTGGGAGACACTGAGTGACTGGCCTGGTCACACAGTCTCCTCAGAACCTGTGGGGGTGTGGCGGGGGGGCCAGCTATATTAAACCGTGTGTCCCCTGCTGTCCCTCTGGGCCTCTGTCTTGTTGTGACATGTGGAGGCTCTTTAAATGGGATTTACATGAAGCTGGGATAACAGCCACATTGTCTCCCCTTTCCCCAGCCAGCCCTTTGCAAGATGGGGAACTGCCTGACTCATATTGAGCCCTGGTGCATGTGCTTCTCTGCTTCTCTGAGAGCGGTGCGATCATGTACGTCCCATTCAGCTCGGTGACAGTGCACTGTCTCTGCAGACCGACCCTCAGAACAGAAACAGTGCCAGCAAACATCCGCCGGCTTAACGCCACATTACGGGGGAATGTACTGGAAAAACACCCAACAGTCAGCCCCATTCTGGAGCAAAGCCATAAATAATGTTGCCAATGTCCAGTATCGTCCTCCGTTGTCCACCGAAGATCACAAGATGACAGTGAGCAGTGTGAGGAATACCTTCAGACAATAAGGGCAATAAAAATTCTGGAAATATCACATAACAGGGACAGCAGTGTTTTGAGTTCAAAAGTGGAACAAATATTAATAAATGTAGTTATTTATTTAGCTGCGTACTTAGATTCAGAATTTAAGCATCTAATTTTAGGCTATTTTAATACAAAGGCTGCTGCAATTTTAACGTTTCGGTTGGGCTTAATTAAGTGTAGTGATGTATTAGTGATGCTGAACTGGGTGTTGATCAAGGCCTCATCTTTGCTTATCTGTCCTTCTCTGTCTGCCGCTGTACAGGCGCATAAGAAATGGCACTCTTCGTACAAACCTTTGTACTGGCACCCCACCTTCAGCCCCAAGAATGAGCCCGAGGTGAAGCTGGCTCTCTTCTGCCTGCATTTCTGTCCAATATCCAGTTTTTCCAAGTTTTTCGGCCTCACAGAGCCACACATTCAAATCTCCTCCAAGCAGCTTCTTAATTATCCGGACTTAACTGAGCCATTGGAAAATATTGATGTAGATATTTCACCTATTAATGGCTATGGGTACAGGGAAAAAAGTCAGATATGATTCAATCTGTGTGTATAAAGACCATAATTAATACTGCATATATGTACATAAAACGTTAATGATTAAATTAATTAATTAATGTGCTAATTAACTAATTAATTAACTGGACTCAATACTGCTGCACCGTATTAGTGCTTTATATCAGTGAAGCACATCTTGAGTAGCATCTCGCAAGCTTCATTAAATCTGCAGCTCAGATGAAGCATCGTTAACTGGGAGTGAAACCCGGCCCCTATCCCGGGGGTTTGAGTGCTTGGATAAGAATTCAGCCCATTCCTTCCTCGGGGTGGGAATCGATTAACTGCCGGACATTAACCCAGAAGACCTGCAGCCATACAGCCAGTGGGAGCCTTGGGTCAAAACGTCCACTAGGGGGTGCCCTGCATCGGCCAATTTAAGACTTGCTTATTTTAACGTGTGATCAGTTTAATGGTTTCCTTTCAGTGTTACAGCAGGGCAGACGGAGGCTGGGCCCGTTCGGGCACAAACGCATCATCTCGCATGACTCGTGTGTCTGGTGTCGCACATTCATATCATGCAGCTGCCTGTTCTTTAGTCTATCGCGGTCATGATGGCACCGCCCGTGAGAGACGGAGAGGCAATCTTCTCCAGTGTGATTGAAGCCCCCACCGCTCTGCTGAAAGGATTATATCAAAGTATTCATTCGTGGGCCTGCTTAAAGTGCACCCCCACCCCCACATCATCTTGAGAAAATGGCTTTAAATTTGCCGTCTCTCGGGGCGTGTTGCCTCTCCCCCAAGCCACCCATGTCATGGAATGACACCTTGATGTGTTTTTTTCCCTCCAGATGTCATGTTTGCGGATCATTTAGTATCTGGAGACGTGCCGCTTGATAACAGTAAATCAAACGCAGGAGTGATTCTCAGTGCCATGTTCCCCGAATGCCTGATTTTCCCACGTGTTAACGAGCATGTCGCCCCTGCTGCACTGATTGTGGGGGGGGGGAGGGGGGTCAGACACAAATGGGAGAGACGTAGAACATCTAGTCATTTATGCATGCTTACATACCTCAGCAATGATGAAGTGTTTTTTTTACCAGGAACTTGGTTCTAGTCAGGTGACAATTATCAGCTGGCGATGCTACATGTAAGTCCGCTAGCACTCATAACCAGGATAACACAACACCCTGGTTCTGCAGGCAGGTTTATAATATTGTTCCCTACCATCTGTAGTGGTTTTGTTCTGCACGCTCACTAATTCCAGCTGGCTCACATAGATCCACCGCAAGCTCTTTTTTTTATCACTTTTGTCTAATTTGATGTGTGTGTTTCGCATGTTTACACAGCCTGCTTTTCTTTATCTATTTATAAAATCGATAAATCGTGACCCCCCCCGGAGAAAAGCCAGGAGTGGGGTGTGGAATTCCGCCATCGGCCTGAACGACAGCACTGGCAAGACCTTGCCGGCTGGATTTGGGGATGCTCGGAACATCCTCCTTTGCCTAATCATTTTCCGAAGTGTTGTCTTTATAACAACGATTGGTGACATGCGTCCTTGTGCTTGGGCGGTCCTAGCGTGACGAACGAGGGCTACGATCTCTTCCCGAATGCAGGGAGACATACATCACCATCCGGCCCCCACCAGCTGTCTGCTCTCCTCCGCACCCACAGGTAGAGGGCCGTCTTTCCACGCCAGCATGACGGCATCCCAGATGACGGATCTTTTTTTTACAGCGCACGCTGGGAAAACACAAATTTGGAGTAAAAATGGCTGATGATTACAGATGATGTCTCCTTCACAGCTGCAAAGTCGCCAATGAATCAGCTGCAGACTAATATGGATCACGGCCAGATGCATCTAGCGCTGTACTGCTCCAAAGCCACACCCACATCCCGCTGCGTTGCGTGCAAAGCCATCCCGTCAGGGGGTGTCATCTTACCTGAGACCTCTAGTGACGAGTCTGTCTTGTAGACATGATGTTCTCAGGGGCAAGAACTTCCACAATAACTAGGGTGGTGCGGGGTACAATATGACCTTCAGGGAGAGGCTCAGGACAGTGTGACCTCAGGGAAAGGCTCAGGACAGTGTGACCTCCAGGGAGAGATTCAGGACAGTGTGACCTCAGGAAAAGGCTAAGTACAGTGTCACCTCCAGAGAGAGACTCAGGACAATGTGACCTCAGGGAGAGGCTCAGGACAGTGTGCTCTCCATGCAGAGGCTCCAGATAGTGTGGCCGCAGGGAAAGACTCAGGACAGTGTATCCTCAGGGAAAGACTCAGGACAGTGTGACCTCCATGGAGAGAGTTAGGACAGTGTGAGAGGGGCTGGAGACAGTGTGCACTTTCCCACCGCAGCAAAAACTGTACTTTTGGTACAGTGAAGTGCTTTCTTTGTTGATTAGTTATACAAATAGCCTGCCTCTGAAACATAATACAAACGCTGCCTTGAAAACTCAGAAAATACTGATAGATGAAATAAAAAAAATAATAATTTGATTTGGTCATTAGAACACATACAACAAAAACATCCAGATGGCATGACAAGAAATTTAAAAGTATTTCATTGCCTGTACTAACACAGCGTGCATACAACTTATCCTAGTGATGTGATTTTGTTACAAATACACTCACCTAAAGGATTATTAGGAACACCATACTAATACGGTGTTTGTCCCCCTTTCCCCTTCAGAACAGCCTTAATTCTATGTGCAACAAGGTGCTGAAAGCATTCTTTAGAAAAGTTGGCCTATATTGATAGGATAGCATCTTGCAGTTGATGGAGATCTGTGGGATGCACATCCAAGGCACGAAGCTCCCATTCCACCACATCCCAAAGATGCTCTATTGGGTTGAGATCTGGTGACTGTGGGGGCCATATTAGTACAGTAAACTCATTGTCATGTTCAAGAAACCAATTTGAAATGATTCGAGCTTTGTGACATGGTGCATTATTCTGCTGGAAGTAGTCATCAGAGGATGGGTACATGGTGGCCATAAAGGGATGGACATGGTCAGAAACAATGCTTAGGTAGCTCGTGGCATTTAAACGATGCTCAATTGGGCTCAATTGGGCACAGTGATAACAAAGCATGATGGATCCATGTTCTCATTCTGTTTACATCAAATTCTGACTCTACCATTTGAATGTCTCAACAGAAATCGAGACTCACCAGACCAGGCAACATTTTTCCAGTCTTCAACTG
>JABFDZ020000001.1:9254369-9265412 GCA_019775955.2 Pollimyrus isidori
CTCTCCTGTGTGCCACGCACCCTGTGTGTAACACGCCCCCTTCCGTTACACTCTCCTGTGTGCCACGCACCCTGTGTATTATGCTCCCCCTTCTGTTACACGCTCCGTTGTAGCTTTGTCCCCTAACTGGCCTCTCTTGCTTTTTGATTTCCAGGTCTCCTGACGACAGTAGAGCCAAGGGGTTCTGGGGGCTTTGTGGGGGGTGCTGGGACTCTGTGAGCGTCTGCCTGTAGTCAGTCTTCACCCTGTGGATCCATTCTTCATGGTTGACTCTTACGTCCGTCTGTCTGCATCATAAACGGGCAGCAGCTCCCCCATGCCGAGACAGAGCTGTGACCTGCTGCCTCACTTACATGGCTGGAGATCAAGTCAGAGGAGCAGTTAACTTTCAGCGTTCCCCCCCCAACGGTGGAGGACATTCTGCCTGAAGGAAAAGCCCCAGAACCAGACCATGAACTGTGACTGCTAGTTCTGAGCTGGAAAATGGACCTTCGTTCTTTTGAAGGAGGCATCTATGAAAATGTTTTCACTGACCAAAGAAACAATGTCACAAGCGAATGTGATGGCGCAGGTATCAAGCTGACGGATTCTGGGAGCAGGAGCACAGCACCCCCGTGGCAGAGATTATGCTGCCATTAAAGGAGGACCTTTAACTCGCTTCTTGGACTGAAAATGCCTCTGTTGCCAGAGGTTCTGATTCATACTTACATCTCATTCAGATTTGCATCTTTCTCTACCTGTATTTCGACAAAATTGCCCATAAGCACGGTCGTTTACAGTAAAAGAGCAAAGCATTTATCACCGAAAAGAATAGTGGTATCAGTTTGGGGGAAAAAATATCATTAAATGTATTTTGAAAAGCTGAAAGTTATATATTTAACAGTTTTATATGTTGTATCTTTGTAGAAGATCTTATTTAACACAGATTGTGGTCCCAGTGCCATTAGAAACACCTTAAGGTTCAGGTCCCTGGGCCACAGATTAAGTGACTCTGTTTATGAGATGCTTTATACATGATCGCAACCTTCACGAGCCACAGGTTGGAGGCGAGGACGACAGCAGAAAGCTCACCTAAGATAACAGAGCCTTTCTTCTTCACTGGTACCTGTTCACTATTGTACTGTATAGTAATGTGAAATATCAGATTCATTTCTCCTTTATGACATGAATATGATTTTATTTATTTCCTCTGTTTGTTGCACAGCACCGATACTTGAAGGGGTAAGTGAAGGTGAAAGAAAATCACTCATATAGGATACTTTTCTATGATAAGATATATTAAGAAAAAAGTAAATGGGTATAACTGGCAACACTGCAAAGTGTAATGCTGAAATCCAGCAGAAACCCTGATAATGCGCCTCACTTACTCTTCACATCTTCTTCCTGTGAAGAAGTGAATTACTTACGTTGACATAACATTACTCTCTCACGAATGGAGGTCCTTCTCATTGAAACAATCCTTTCACAGGGGCCAATATCTCTAGCAGCCCCCCTGCTGTGGGTTTTCCTGGAGCAGGTTCTGGCATCTGTGAGGACCAACCTATGGAGGTCTCACATGTCAAGGCATTCTTCAGCCATTCTGGATAATGAGGGGTCACTCTGGGGTCAGAAGCAGGCTGACAATGTTTCATTAGCCCTCATATTCCAGGAACTGCTGCTTGGATGGTTCTTCATAGTAAAATGTCAGCAAAGCTCATTGTTTTTAACGGCTGAGGGCAGGAAAGTTTCATGTCCACGTGTCTCGGCTTCTGACCTTCAAGACACAGGGAGGTTGGGACTAGAGTAGTGATGCAGCAGCAGTGATACCACCAGTGAAATGCTGGCAGGGCACACTTAATGACTCAATGTGCTTTTAACGACTGACACGCGCTTGTGCGCCAGTCCGACCTTGAGTTGTATTTATGGTACGTGTTAGACAGTTTGCATATCTGCAGTTCATACCCCAGGTAAGCAGGATTTTACTTCAGAAACTCTTCTTTTATTTCTTTTTACACACCCACCAAAAAAGGCACTGAGCTAAGAGCCCAAATGTCTGCTTTCAAAATAAACTGCATTCAAACCTTCATCTTCACTGAAAACATAAATCACAGAACATCAATACTGCATCGATACCACAAGATACTATTATTTAGTTGGATGGATAATGTTTGCCTGTTAATATGAATTTTACATTGTGAGTCTTCGTTTATATTATAAATCTAATTAACTGCGCCTGGTATGATTTGAGCAAGATCAATATGTAATACAATTCTCACAGCTGCTCTCCCCAGCTGAGATCGAGTCGGTATTTTCTGTGTGTTAGACGTGTGTCATTTGGGTTTAGTCCTCACAGTCAGGAAAACCACACGGGAAGCCTCCAGGCCTGGCTTTCTGGAAGCTTCCATGGCTGCAAGCCTTGTTCTTGCATCACTTGACAGGTTGGGGTGGAGAGTAGGTTGGAGCCAAGAAACAGAAGATATTTGCCAAGCACGATATTGCCATGGCTAAAAGGAGTGGTATCTGAAACCCCTCCACCCCTTGCAGGGTCGGACCCCTCTACCCCTCGCGATTGAGTTCAGACCCCTCCACCCTCTGCAGACAGGGTCAGATCCTTCCAACCCCTGCAGTCAGAGTGGGATTCCTCCACCCTTTGTGGTCAGATTTAGCCACCTCCACCCCCTGAAGTTCAAATAGGACCGCTACACTCCTTGAGGTCGAGTTTAGACCCCTCCACCCCTGAGGTTGATTTAAGACCGCTACACCTTTTCAGGTTGAGTTTAGACTCCTCCACCCCCTGAGGTTGAATTAGGACCGCTACACCCCTTGAGGTTGTGTTTAGCCCCCTCCAACCCTGAGATTGAATTAGGACCGCTACACCTCTTGAGGTTGTGTTTAGCCCCCTCCACCCCCGAGGTTGAGTTAGGACCGCTACACCCCTTGAGGTTGAGTTTAGCCCCCTCCACCCCCTGAGGTTGAAATAAGACCGCTACACCGGTTGAGGTTGAGTTTAGACCCCTCCACCCCTGAGGTTGAATTAGGACCGCTACACCCCTTGAGGTTGAGTTTACATCCTTCCACCCCTGAGGGTGAATTAGGACCGCTACACTCCTTGAGGTTCAGTTTAGACCCCTCTACCCCTGAGGTTGAATTAGGACCGCTACACTCCTTGAGGTCGAGTTTAGACTCCTGCACCCCTGAGGTTGAATTAGGACCGCTACACCATTTGAGGTTGAGTTTAGACCCCTCCAGACCCTCGTAGTCAGATTCTGAGACCTCTACCCCTTGTGGCCTGATTTGGCCGCCCCTACCCCCCGCAGTCAGATTTGCACTCCTTCTGTGATCAGGTTCAGAACCCTCCACACCTTTTCAGTCAGATTTGGACCCCTCCAGCTGTCTGCGCCTCTCGTTAGAGCGGCAGGAGGAGGGTAATGGGATCTTGGTTCCGCAAGCCTGACACAACTGCAACAACAGCAGGATCATGTCAGCCATAAAGCCCCAAGAAAACGTTATATAACACAAAAACAGGGTGGCCATGTTTGACTTCCAGAGCCTGACCCAAACAGACAGGGGGTAAGCAGCTCTGCCCCCTACCATACGTCAGGCGGTGATGGTGGAGGTACAGGGGAGGGTGACCCCACAGGACTTTAAGCCGCAGAGAGATAATAAGTTCTGAATGCAGTGATTTCGAGGTCCTGATGGAGTGTCATAGGAACGCAGTCACTGTATGGGACCCGATCAGCAGCATCATCCAACACATTCTTAATATATTACCCACCCAATTTTATGCCCTCTGTTATTCATCACTATTCATCCTATTCAAACATTTCATACCAAACTTACCATGAAGGATACAAACAAAATATCGGAGAATGTGCAGTTTCTTATATGAATATAATTTTAGAGGAGATGTGATTTACTTTACGTGTCACTTTGCAAATTTAACCGCAATGAACTGAGTTGAAGATGCAATGAATGTGTTTGTGTCTATGAGAACAATCAATATTTTGAATTTCTTTTTGGTGAGAACATTCTTATAGATAAACACTATGAGGCTGTCCTCAAGAGGAGTTGCTGTTTAAATACAAAGGCCAGCGGTGGCCAATCTTATCCCTAAAGGGCCGGGGTGTGTGCAGGTTTTTGGGGTAACCTGTAGATCAGCTGTTCAAATCCAGGTGTGAGGACTCTTCAGCCAATCAGTCCTCTAATTAGTGACCTAATTAGGGAGTTGCAGCAAAGACCTGCATACATACCGGCCCTTTGCAGATAGGATTTCCCACTCCTGATGTAGACAGTATTTGGGCAGACAGTCTGGTGGCCAGTCATATATGTGGCATAACAGACAGTCTGGGAACATTGATGCTGAAAGCCTAAATAAACCCGTTATTAATTAGGAAACACTGTTCATTTTTGGGAACTGACAAGGCTGGAAAACCACTCCTAGCACTATGGGGCCTATTCCTGGAACGGAGCTGGGAAAAGCGCTTGGATCTCTGCTGCCCTAAAACAAGCACATAGCAGTAATAGAACCTATACAAATAATATGTGTGTAGTAGCAAAGTTCTGGTTACAATTGAACCTCTTTTTCAGTAGTAAATATTACAGATCAGATCTATATTTTTGTCACCCATCTCAATTTAAATGCAAGCTACTCATAAACCAGGGGTGAGTAGCTTCTTAATGCTACTGTATTGTAGTACTGTGTTAAAAGATAAAACCTCGGGAAACTCACCCCAGATCCTAATGAACGTCAACGTTGTTTATTCTCCTAGGTATCATCAAGTAAACAGAATCAGATGATAAAGTTACGGAAGGTTACGGAAGAGAGACAAAAGGCTGCTTGCTTCCTAAATGCAAATAAGTCTAAATTTTCTAACCAGTCATATATTAGCTCAATTGTTTCTTTACCCATGTGTAGTAGGCAACCTAAAATAAGCCAATACAGTATAGGCAAATCAACTTATTAATTCAGACTGAAACATCTGAAATCTAATGCATCAAGCAGCAGATAACAAAAATGGCTTAAAGTATAAAGAAACACAGAAAACCTGAATAGACCCCCCCTGTCATTACAAATGCTGTCTCTCATTTTATAGATGATAGGGGTAATTAAATAAATAAGAAAAACAACACATGAACAAAATTGATTCCCCCTCCCAGGTCCTTTTGGGTTTATGTGAGATTTACTTTTTGTGTTTGTTATAGTACCACAATAGATCAGGTCTGATCCTTATTCACGTTCATCTAATTGTATTATCAATAGCTGTTGTGGCACCCTTAAATATTTTGGTTCCGACACAGACCCGTAATTGTCCCCCGTTACATGTTCCTGGCTGCTGAGCGCTTTAAAAAGGTGAGATATGATTTGCAATTCAAATAGGAAACAATTAGCAGCCACTATGAATCGTGATAATTGAGACTTATTGTAATGTCTGTAAAATGTCAAGCGAAATTATTCTGTCTCTGGTGTATATTTGAGCATCATATTTTCCTTTATAGAGAGAACACACAGAGCAGCCTGCAGTTTGAGGAAGGTATCTAATGCCTCTCAACACTCGACACAGTCACTTGTCTGTCTGTCTGTCTGTCTGTCTATCTGCCATGACTAACCAGCCACTCATGCTAAGACGCGACTGACTGGGATGCCATTCTCTTCAGCTCGCGCTCACAGCGCAGTCAGCAGCCCTCCATATTCTGCTCCACCCTATTCCATCCTTCTCCACTCTGCTTTATTCTGGTCATAAACCATCCTGGTTCATCCTCCTCCAATTTGCTCCATTTTGCTCTTTTATGTTTTTTTTTTCTGTTCCATTCTGGTCCATCCCGGACAGAGCTTGATACTGGGGGGACGACAAAATGGTGAATCAAGCTAAATTAAATATTCAGAGGTATATGTCCCCTCCACCCCACAGTTTCTATGCCCCTAACCCTTTTCTACTATGAGTTACTCGGCTGTAATCTGGCCCCACCTTTCTCCGTCCTGCTCTAACATGGCATTTTCTGCACCATCCTGCCCTATTCTTCTCCATCCTTCTCCATCCTGCTCAATTCTGCTCCATTCTGGTCTATCCTGGTATCCTGGCTGCTTGGCCGCTGCAGCAGTGGTTAAACATCAAGGCCGACTGCAGGATTTATAGCTGCCATAAAAAGAATGTGGTTATTCTGCTGTATACATAAGCGGTAGGATGAAGGATGAAGGACAGCTTTCCCACTGAGAACCTGACAGCACAGTAATGTGAGATGACACTCACACAGAAAAGCAGAAACGGGATGCAGGAAGGAGGGGAACGGGTGGAGGGAGAAGGAAAATTAGAGATAGAGGATGAATGGAAACGGGAGATGGAGGAAGGTGGAAAACAGATATATGTAGAAAAAAACACAACGGAGATAGAGGAAAAGGGCAAATTGGGAGATGAAGAAATGGAAATGAGGGATGGAAGAGAAAAGGAAATGGGAGGTGGATAAAGAAGGTAAATGGGGGTGGAGGAGGAAGGGAAATGAGGATGGAGAAGGATAAATGAAGTGGAGGAAAACTGACAGGGAGGTGGAAGAAAAAGGGAATCAGCGAGATGGGAAAAGGTAAACCAATTGAAGAAAAAGGGAAACAGAGGATGGAGAAAGAAGGGAAATGGGAGATGGAGGAAGAACAAAAACAGGGAGATGGAGGAAGAAGTGCAACAGGAAGATGGAGGAATGTGGGAGATTGCCACTCTGCAGTGTCTCACTGTAGCATTGTCGTATATGCTAATCTTCTCTAAGGCGCATTCCTGGTGAAGCTCACTGGTGTTTATTTTTGGGACCATCCATAATTTGTATAATATGGCCTTATCAATTATGTAACAATCAGTAGAATATGAAAATGACATAGAAATTCAGTATTAAATCAAGTACCATCTCTTCCATATCAAGTGTCATGCATTACTGGGAATATTACTGAAATGTCATCAGTCTGGGAGAATTCCATTTTCGCTCACTTTACCAACTTGAAAAATGCCTAAGAAACATCAAAAATCTCTGACAAAAACCCTGAGAATTAAATCTTTGTAACAATAGTGTCCAGTATCCATAAATGTGTTATTGTTCATAAATGAATTATTTCATTACTATAAGAAATGTAACCAAGATTAGGTTGCAAATATATTAACCGCAAATAACACTTTTCTTGCTATGCTGTGCTTAATCTGCATTGACCTGAACAGGAATGGTATTCAGAATGAAAGATCCATAAACAGACAGTAAGCTCACTCATCTTATGAAGTATAAATTACATATGTGACCAATGTTGCGGTGACAGTAGCTGAGCTTTTCCTGAGATTCCTCTGTGGTCTTATATCCTGTAAAGATGCATCCAGCGAACTGACAGCAGATTTGAAAATGACTGACTTGGAATACAAATCCAGTAAGAAATGAAATCTTCAGGAGGTTTAACTTATATCCACCACAGCCTCACCAATGGTCCCCGAGAAAATGTGTCTCATATGAGATTCCAGCAGGACTCTGTAAATGCATCTGAGGTACAGCATCACTGTGTAGATAAAAAAAAATAAAGTTTCATGAACCCTGCGATGCCGCTGAGGATGTGATTGTGCCTGGTGGCGCTGAGATGAGACAGACGGCAGCTGTGGCCTTTGATGGAGATGCCACCACCTGTCCAAGCAGCAAACTCTGTCCTCAGAGAAGAAACTGGAACAGGAAAAAGACAACCTCTGACCTCTTATCATTGCCAAGACTTGGCTTCTACAGCACATGATTAAAATTAGCTCTAAATATGTAATGATCTCAGGTAAGATGCACATTCTTGTATAGAAATCCACATTCACAAATTACGGACCCAAGGGACTGTGCCATCGGCAAGAGCTCACTTACTAGGCGTTTACCGGAATATTCTCTGCAGATATCCCAGAATGGTGCAGATGGTGCTTCGTGCTCATTTCCTCACACTGTGTGTCTGTGCGGCTTCACTGTGAACTGAATCCTGTTTTTATGTGGACCATACACCTCAGTACAAATCCCGATGATTAAAGTGAATGTGCCCCCATGAATGTGCAGCCTTACCGATCTACTCTCTCCTCAAGCTGGTGCTTTTCCGTGGCTCACTGTAAATTCACACCTATATAATTCCCATAATCTGCGTACACACCCACTAGAATGAAACTATTGTGATTGTTTCTGTTCACATTCTGAAGAAGTGTATTTATTGTTTTACCCGACTGAACATAATGCTGTTAATTAATCCTCTGAAGACACGCCGACATTTCAGAGAACATTAGCTCTCCAAATTCAGTTGACTTAAAAATCCAATTTAAACAGAGCTTGAAAAGCTTGAAATCTTCAATAGGGATGATTAGCGTGTATCCGTTTCTTGAACAAAAGTCTCTCGACATTCGCCAGACCAAGAGACCATGTGCTGGTGGGGTGGAAGCCCCGCCCTTCCCTCAGATACCGGACCCCCCTATAAGTCAGTTGGAGGGCAAACATTAGCACTCTCAAAGGCTGCTGCCATGGCGCCAGCTTCCCAGTGCTGTTACGATGGGATGTCAAGGCTGTCTGGGAAGACGTATGTCTCACTGTTCAAGGGGACAGATGTTTCCAGTCGGGGAGGTTGTAGGCCAACAATGCTCTTAACCAATGAAATTGTCGCAAGGAGGGTCACATGACCGTCCACAGAGAGCAGTTCAGGCACCAGGGCAGGATGGCGGACCCACAGTCTGACTTCCTTATGGGTTTGACCCATCCAGAAAATAAGAGTTTATTCTGACTTTGCTTTTATTCTGGTTATGGAGAAAACTTATATATAGATCTGGGGGGGCTGTGATTTGCAGTTTGACAGAAGTGACACGAAAATAGGTGTAATAAGGTGCGTTTTAGCATGCAAATCATCTTGAATTATTTAGGAAAATGGCAACAAGACATGATAAATACTTTATTTGCCATTTACAGAAGTACATTAGAATTCTTCTGTTTGCCAACCCCATCGTGCTCTCCAATGCTTGGGGGTCAGATCACAGGGTCAGCCAACATGCAACAGAGGTTAAGGACCTTGCTCAAGGGAAAACATACATGTGACTGTTCTGCCAAGTCTCAAAGCGGTGATTTTCTGATCACTGCCACTCACTAGGAAACTGCCACTCACCATTTGCACACTTTAATGAAAAGTATCTGTTCACGGAGACAGAAAGGACAGTTGGGATGCAGCAGTTGTGGAAGCCTTCTGAGTCTCACTGAAGGTGTGGGGATGATGGTGTCTTCAGCGTCTTTCACTTCCACAGGCTAGATGCTAGCATCTCTGTGTGATACACCATCGCGGCCCACTTTGGTTTCCTGATGGTAACCAGCGCTCTCATTAGGAATCAGCCAAAGTGCTGTGGTGCTCCTCTGCGGAGGTGAGAAGCATGTCCTGGGCCCCAGGGTGCGTCCAGGAGCGTGTACAGCACTGCCGCGGTCATTAATCACATGCCGGCAGCGTCCGGAGGCCTCTGAGGACATGCCTCTACAGCTCCACACATGTCCGCTTCAGACCTCGAGGGCCTGGTCCGTTTAACGCACCTGCAGAACCAGCGTCGGGAGAGACTCTCGCGTTCACCAGGGCTCCATGACACACCTTCGGAAGCGTGAGGCGGGGAGCACATCTGCTGCCGCTGACCTAAATAAGCTGAACCCTGGAGAGGCTGGAAGCTCCACTACGGCCACTCGCCCTTCGTGACGTTAATCATTCAAGCGTCTTCATCGCTCAGCCTCACCTCCTCCTCGGCTGCCCCACGCGTATCACAGCTTTGTGCGTCGACAGCACTAGGCTGGATCCAGAGCAGGGATGCGGTTGTGTACAACACACTATGGACAACTTAGAAAGGTGTTTCGCAACTCGGCCCTCGGGGACCCGCAGACTGTCCGTGTTTTTTCTCCTTCTAAACTCCTGGCAAAAATGGGGACTTTTTATAAAACAAAGAGAATAAAAAATAAAAATGTGCGATTATATGATTGTATCTCACATCAACCCCAAAGTAAATAAAGATTATAAATGAATGGATGGAAGGATGGATGGATGGATGGATGAATGGATGCTCCCACATGCCTTTGAGATGAAGGTGAAAGCTGCCCTCTTTTTGTTGGTGGTCCTGGAGTACCTCACACCTCCTCTGTGAGTGTTAATGAGCCCAGTGCAGTGTCGCCATAGAAACCTGCCAATGGGGGCGCAGTTGGGCCCAGTCTGGCGCAGCCGTGCAGTCAGCGCAGATTTATGACCTCACCTCGGGGGACCCCTCACCAGCCAGGGGCTGACAGAAAGGGGGGTGTGCCATAATAATACCCCACAGTCTCTAAACACCAATTTAGGCTGTTGACCTGGGCTTCATTTACGAAGGTGTTCATTAATCTGCCTGACAGGTAACGAGTGCATTCTCACAAAATGAGCATAAACAATCCGCAGCTTAAGATGATCCTGTTCATATTGCAGAACATGCTGTTAGAACTTATACAGCTTACTGGCCTCTTTGTTCTGTAATGCTGGGATATAAACTGAGAATGAATGGAACATCACCTCAGGCTGGGGGAATATGGCTATCTCTTCGCCTCCCCCACAGAGGAACGTAACTCTATCCCACAGGAGCCATCGACAGGAGAGACAACACCATCATCATTTTTTCACTGTAGAGACCTTGTGACAGACAGGGGTCAGGGCAGGAGAGAGCTTTATTACCCAAAGGCATAGAATATGGACAGATCAGACATCTTCATTATTGTCCTCATCATCGCCCTGGTGTAAATCTAACCACGACAAGAACTTGTGTAGAACCTGCGTGTTAGACACGTGGAATTGCACAGTAAGTGTGAAGAGCATGGCCTGAAATGAACAAGTTAAAAAAGCAGAGTATAGCTGGAGGTGTGAATAAAGTAGAACCGCAAGCTTCCCAAGAGCTCATCTACAGAGAGACCTTATTCTGTGTGAGCTGCAAAAAGAGAACCTTGATTCGTAACCATGTAGGAATTCACACTCAAATGGGGATGGTTTTCCACCAATGTTCAGGGGAATTGATTATGAATTAATTTATGATTAATTCATACTCAATT
>JABFDZ020000001.1:9291680-9309453 GCA_019775955.2 Pollimyrus isidori
CCCCCCCCCCCCCCCCCCCCCCCCCCCCCCCCCCCCCCCCCCCCCCCCCCCCCCCCCCCCCCGGTGGTCCTCTGGGATGGTGGAGGCACGACCTTTCTTCATATGCTCTTCAGTCCTCTTGAGAAAGTGGAGCGAGGCTTTAGCCCGAAGCCGCGTCGGTTTTTCTGTTTATATATCCTTAGCAACTTGTGGTACACAAAAGCAGCACAGCACCTTAATTAATCCCGCGTTACTTGATCTATTTTAAAACATTCTGCATGTGAAAGCTGATTCAAGTTTTCATCAAGCTGTAACACCTGTCCAAATTGCTCAGCACGACGGACGCCCTGACCCCGCTCATCTGACAGGAGCTCCTTCCTCGTGATGTTACTACTCACGCGTTGACCTCGTCACGACACTCTTTAAAGACGCGGGTTACCAGGCTACCACGGGGTAACATGGAGAAACAGCCCCCTTTCTGAAACTTAAATAACGTGATTAAAACACACATAGTTATCCAAATCTTATGTTAAAGCTGCATTACGTTAAAGCAGCTCGACGCTGCACTTCATAAACAAAAAAGTTGTCTTATGAGAAGAGGTTAGCTGAACTGAATCTGTTTAGCCTCGAGCAAAGGAGACTAAGGGGGGACATGATCCAGGTATATAAGATTCTAACAGGTCTGCGTGCTGTTCACCCAAATGGTTATTTCAATATTATAGTTTAAATACTGGAAATTAGCAGGAGAACATTTTAAAACAAATTTGAGGTAGCCTTTCTTTACACAGCGTGTAGTTAGAGTATGGAACAGTCTTCCTGCAAGTGTAGTGCAAGCTAGACCCTTGGGTTCCTTTAAATCAGAGCTAGATAAGAATTTAACAACTCTGAGCTATTAAGTTCTCCCCAAATGAGCTATATGGGCTGAATGGCCTCCACTCATTCCTAAATTTCTTATGTTCTTAAGTTATTTTCCAAAAGCTTGCTGGACTGCAGCAGAAGGTTATTGAATAAATCCTACATTTCCTTGGGTGTGTGTTGGCCCTTATCGCCCTCCTCGCATTCTGTTGACGGGTCAGAGTGAAGAATCATTGTTAGAACCAACAAGCTGCATTTTTGCCATGAAATGTGATTGTCTACAACGTCCTTAGAAACACCTTTTGAATTTCAGAAAAATTCCATCTCTGGTCTAAATAGGTACAATAATTAGTGTTTTTCACAACATGCGCAGGTCAGTTTGACCAGTAGGATTTAATGAGTGTCATTAACATACACCAAGAAAATAAAATACACAACCATCTAGCAAACACATTCTTGTTCAGATTAATGATCTGAAATCTTTATACATTGGCAGCATTCTGGCTTTGGAATGACAATCAGGGTTAGCCATCTTACGTCAGCTGATGGGGGTCACAGTAGGCAGGAGGGGGGTCCATTTAACACTTCTGTAAAACTCATACCTTTATTTATAAACCTGCAGTATTAATTTAAACCTCCTCACTCCAGTTCCATCTTCACTCATGACCATATTTTCATATTAATTGTGAATCACAAGGAGAGGACTATGTGCAACATAACACTAATGTAAACACCTACTTTTTGTCATTTATTTCTGTTTACACTGTTTTTTACATTGTTTATATTTTTATTCTTTACATTTTTATATTCAGTTTCATATTCTATTTACTTATTTTTTGTTTATTGTTTATATTTTGTTTATATTCTGTTCATCTTATTTTTTTCTGTATTTTGTATCCTTCGTTTTTTTTTTCCTTCTTGCATGACAAGGATAGTCTCCCAATTTCATTGTACCTTGTATGATAATAAAAGGCATTAATTCATTGGTTCATTCATTCAGTTTATTTTTATATAGCCCCTTTCACAACAGTTACCCCAAGGCTCTTTACAAGGAAGTGTTGTGATGCATTTCAGCTTCATTTATACTGAAAAATTCAAAAACAGTACTTGAACGTGGACTTAATGGAAATAATATGAAACAGCTGGTAACAATCAGGATTTCACACGAAGTAAATGAGGGTTGGGAGAAAAAATCTGCTGGAGGGGGTCCAAGGTCAACTTGCTTGTCCATTCCCCTACCCAGGCATTCAAACATTATATAAAAAGAAAGAATGTATTAAGGCATAACATTTATGGTGTGCCGCCGGGGGTGATGCCGACCCAGCGTGCCGCCGGGGGTGACGCCAATCCAGCAGCAGCTCTGCGGCAGACAGGACAGGACTTCAGCAGGCCGGTCACTGAGCAATTAGACTGGCCCAGCGGACGAGTCAGGAGTCAGACTGCAGGGAAGCAGCCGGACAGATCCAAGGACGCAGCCGCGGCATTTGGTCAGATCCTCACGTTTTTGTTACTCTCCATATGACTGATGGGAGGTTAAAGGTCATGGTATTCCCTTAGATAACATTGTTATCTCTCAGCTAGCAGTGTGAGCCACGTCAAATTACATGTGCTTATTGCTCACATGAAAGAAAAATGCCTCTTGCTGGATCAGGTCAGCAACACTCTTTGAACTGCCATTGTTTACTGGGTACTTCTAGACATAGAATTCCTGAGCCCTCCTCCCCACCCCCCCAGAGTGTCCATTCCCTCTTAGCATAATTAACGTTTGGGTCTCTGCCCATGGCCTCGTCACAAGGCCGCTCTGTTAAGGATCTGCTGATTACAGCCGCTGATTCCCAGCTACATTTCCCAGCTATTTCAGCATGTGCGTGTGTAAGGGGGACAGCTTTTTTCGAATAAAGATAGCAGGGCTGGTTTGGCACACGTGATGCTCTTTAATCCTAGTTACTCATCAGCTGCAGTGTTTCTCTGTGCTGCTCTTAACAAACATCACCGTCATTTTGGACTGAGGGTGCAGAATAACACTCCACCCTTTCACCCCCCCAACCCCCCCCCTCATACGCAGCGCACAGATCCGGCTCACTGGTACACAGTGAGCCTCTCTGGACCCTGAACCCCACACAGTGACCAAATTTTCACACTGCTAGCTTAGTGACACCAAGATCACGCCTGGTCCCTGTCCCCCTGCCCCCGTTTGGGATGTGCAGGGAGACTCGCCTTTTACCCAGACCCAGAGTCGTGAACCGCACTGGTGAAGAACAACCTTCAGAAACCGACTGGTAGCAGATAAAAGGCTCCAGTATCAGACTGTAGAGGCACCCAGTGTCTCCGGCAAGCTCTCTGCCCCGTCAGTGTGGGATCCTCTTCCCACGTGGAAAGGCCGGCCGTCCCACAGGCTCTGTGCTTACACGCATGTCTGCTCTCATTCGCCATTCCATCCTTTCCGTAGTGTCTGTCGAACTGGCCGTACCGGCCTAATGGGATTCCGGAGCATTCCTCTTCATCATTGTCAATGGCTCATGGCAAACTTTAATTTACTGCCCCCCACCCCCCCCACCCTGTGACACCCTCTAATATATTTTAATAAAGTCGATATAATGATATGTCAGCTTATTGTATTTCATTTATAGCCTGTCAGGCTAAATTGATGTCCCTGCTAAACCGCTGATGTTTTGTACATTCTCATATTTTGGGGGGAGGGGGGCTGGCCAGTTNNNGGCTGGC
The DNA here is from genome assembly GCA_019775955.2 of Pollimyrus isidori. Classification (NCBI taxonomy): domain Eukaryota; kingdom Metazoa; phylum Chordata; class Actinopteri; order Osteoglossiformes; family Mormyridae; genus Pollimyrus; species Pollimyrus isidori. The sequence continues at coordinate 9,295,239 of JABFDZ020000001.1, forward strand.
CAGTTGGTACAGCAGGTGGGGGGGGCAATGGGGGGAGAAGCATGAGCCTGATGGGCATGGTGGCGGGAGGCTCGCAGAACGGGATCCGAAGTCAAACGCACGCGGGGCTGTGGCTCTATGTAGGTTTCGATCATCACTGCAGGTCCCAAATCATCAGCGGATGAAGGGAGAAGGATCCGGAAAGTGGGATTGTTAATTAACAGCTACGTCACGTCGTATCGCTCCTGCTCGTTCACACCTCTCAATCCTGAGTAAAATAGCGCTGTGTAATTTGCGAGCCTCTTGAGGAACACTCCTCAAAAGAAGTCGCTGATTCGATATCTGCATGCTAATTGAAAGCTCAGGCCGTCTCGAGTGCTGTGTTCGTCCCCCGAGGTATTGCTCACAAGGGTTCCATGTCCCCCAGCCAAGCACCAGCCCCTGAGGGCCATGACCCTCAAATACTCACTTGCTCCAGCAAGTGATTGATGCTACATTAATCACAAACGTCATACATTCCTGCTCGCATTCATTCTCTCTTGGGGTCCCGAAGAGATTTTTTGCTCTACTGTCATTGGTGTATGATGCTTCTAAATGAGGCATCCCAGCCAAAGAAAAAGCAACAAGAGCCCATCTGTGACAGTGACTGGTGACACCAGCAGGGCGCCCCCTTGTGCTATACCACAAATGCATACGCGGACCCCTGCATATCCACCGTCAATGAGCAGTCTCCATATTGGCACTCGTCAGAAGAATAGGAGATGGTTCTGTTTCAACATTCATTTGGGAAATTAATTCATTTTACTAAAGTGTCTTAATAATTACAGTGACATCAAGGTTAATTGCCTAATCTGTACACCCGTAGAAGCATCCTGTCTAAATCCCCACGCAATCTGTTCCAGAAACTGAGGCCAGGAGACATGCATTCCAGTGCAAAGGTTTGACCCAAATAAAGTTTTTCGCATGCCGGTGTTTAATAATCACAAACTCGGGACAGCTGCTGTGTCCAGGAGGAAAGCGTGACCTGCCATGGCCTTGGGGAGACACACCCTGAAGCGAGGCAGTGCTCTCTGAGTGAGAGCTACCACTCCCAAGTTCTAAAAGTTTCTATCAAGTGTGCAGGCATCATATAGGATACTGAAGTAAACAAGCTATCCAGGCTAAACTTTTAACATCTGATTAAATAAGAGCCGCTGCAAAGGTGTTTCTTCAGGAGGCCAGGACCAGGGTGGGAGGGGCTTGGATGCCAGGCCACGCCCCCCGTGACCTGCAACCGGGGAGAATGCAGTGATGGATGTCACTGTCAAACGGATGTGGGCTCTGGAGTGACGCTGGGGCATCCGGGCAGGGGGCACTGCTACTGGAGAGGGCGGGAGGGTCAGCGGGCAGCGATCCATGATTAATAAGACACTCAACCAAGCGTCCCGGCCCCGGAGGGCATTTGAAGCTGAAGAATCCGAGGGTGTTTTTACAAACAGAGCCAGGACACATAGAGGAAGCACATGGAGGAAGCACAGTGCATGTGGATGTACATTCAGGCTGCCCCTCCGCGCCGAATCCGTGCAGCAAACAGCCGGCTTTGATTAGGATTAGTGTGTCTGACAGACCGAGTCTAAGCGCGAGACAGTGTGAGCTGAGTGTAATTTTAATCATTTGCTCAAATTCATGAACATTATATTACGCATCTCCCCCAGGCCCAAACCAATCTCTGCAAACTAATTTAGAGATCAAAGAATTTGGAAGCCCTCCAAAACGTACGACGCGACAAGGAACCTCCTGACAACTTTAATACCAACTCCTAAAATCCGCCAGTACAAATATTTTATTCTTTAATCAATTAGTCACTGTGCGTTCAAGGTTACTAATACCTCCTCAAATCAGATATTAAATACATGAAACACATTAAGTGTGAAGTGAGCGGCACAGAGCAGCATGTCTGCTTTGAGGCAGAGGTGGAGAGGGTGGGATTTATGCTGTCTGTGTCGTGTCACTATGGACTCACTGTATATGCCCCCAACAGCCACGTGGGGGCTTCTTATTACGTCCCTGGACTGTAACACTGCACCCACAGCACTCTGCATGCTTAAATACACAACACCAGCCATGTGAAACTGTGCCATCCTGGTGCTGAGGTTTAGGAGGCGTTTGCGTGGATGAGAGTGTCGGACAACAATAGGTTAACGAGTCCGTGATTAGTCTGCTAGCAGAGAAGGCTGCTGCCTCGATGGTCACATGACCTGACTGAACACACCGGTCAGAGGCAGGCTTTCTGCAGTGATGTCTGCAGTGAACCGCTGGGTCTTATTTCAGGGACCGAGTTTCTCAAGATCACAGATGGTGTTTGTGTTGTGGCTTTTGCTGTAGTGTGTGTGTGTGTTTGGGGGGCGGGGAGGGGGAGGAGAGAGAGTTGGGGGTGCAAGCTTCACTACTCATGCAGCTTAACGAAGAAGAGAGATTCCATGCTTAACCATGATCAGTGTGTCCAGCCAATGACAGGACAGTTCTCCAGGCAGGTAGATGGCACACCCGACCCTAGCGATGACCACAGACAGCTGTTTCACCTGGCATGTCACAGTGGCATTTATGGCTTGGCTATGGGACACTGGGAACATGGCCCAAGGAAGAGTGGGGGCCCTGTCTCCCTCACAGTGTGACACGTTAACCCACCAATTATGAGCGCCCCCTGCTGGTGACCCACTGAATCTCGGCAACCCTTTGTCTTTAACTTAAAAAATTATAATTGTACTTCACTTTTAACTTTTTTTTAAAAAAAAAAAAACACAGATAAACAGAAGACCCCGGCGGGAGCAGCAGCTCAGACATGTTAATGTTGACGTTTACAGGAAATGTCATCCAATTTCCACACTGCCGCCAAGTGCGTGCGAATTTAATAGGAACATGCTAATGCATTGTGGGTAAAAGGGGTCACATCACCCGCACCCTGAGGGATGGCTCATTCATCACATGGTGACACATAAAGCTAGCACAGTGGCGTCACAACCCTAATGACACAGCGTTAATGTTAATGATTAGCAGCCTGAAAGGCCAGCATTCATCCTGCAAAGCGGCATCCATTTCGCCCATCCCAGAGAAAGGTCGTCAACATTAACGTCACGCATGAGCCAGTGTGGCGGTGCAGGTGCAAGTATGAGTGAGTGTGTGTGGGACCAAATGTCCCCACAATGTGATAAAAGAAAATATATTTTCTGCCTCAATTTTATTTTGAAATCTCTCCTTGAACAGAAGTAGGTGCCCCTCCAGCGCCCCTAAATTACAAAGACAGAGGCATGGGGACTGCCTGGGTACCGGAGGAGGCAGAACCTACACCCCTGTAAGGATGAGCGGTAACGGCAGCTTGAGGAACTGAGAGGAAGACACCAACCCTCTACTGTCACAGCAGTTGCTAAGTGATCGGCGGCCATGTCCATGGAGCTGGCTACTACATCTCAGGGTCTACTAAGATCACAGCACCCCCCTTGGGCATGTCTCCGCAGGCGCGAGATGTGACTCCATCCATTTTGGGATTGTTACAATGTTTTACTTCTTCCCTTACATCAACTTGAAGGTACTTTTCATTTTCTCAGGATGGAAATCTGCACATTAAGCTTTGTGACAGCACACTTAGGAGTAACGTTCGTTTGATGATGTTATATGCCAAACGGGTCTTCGCCAATCCTTTTCGGAAAAAAAAATGGGAGCGAGTCTCTTCGGGGGAATATCATGTGTAGTGATTTATTGGCGACGTCCAGACCACTGGTTCAAACCTTTCAAACTTTTATGAATGGTTCCAAAACATTCATAAATCTGCTGTCATCGCAGTAGCACACAAGGCAAACACATTCCGTCGTGAAAAGCACTAACGTTGAGGCACTAAACACTGAGGGAGCAAAGAGACCTGGGATCACATCTGATCATATGGAATCAGGAGATTTAACAGTCTCTCTGCAAATGATCTGGTGACCTGCTGTTATACAGGTGTCAGAGAACCCAGGTGGTGTCTATCTGGGGCAGGAGAGTGACACTTCCTCATGGACGTATATCATCTCGGGGTAGGATCATGTTTATCGATGAGGCCGCTTGGCTCCCCTCCTGTCGCCTTTCAGAAGAACGTGGAAGCATGCTCACTTTCCCCAACGACACAATCAAAAATGACCTCAGAGGTGACGAGAAGGACAAGAAGTGCATTGAATTACTCACAAATTTGCTTACATAATCGAATCATGCTCCAGGAAGATGAATTACATCGCAAACCAGTTAAGACAAGCTGTGTGGATATTAATTAAAGTTTGATTCATATTCCCAGTAGAAGAGAGAACTGCTGTAGAGTGGCATTTGAAAAAGGGAAGTTCCTGCAGAGAGTTCCAGGTCCAAGTATTGCTGTACAGCAGGAAACCATCAGCCTTGTTCACTTTAAGCCATCTCTCACTGTAAGGTAAAATACAAAAACGGGCTATTTTTGGCCCAACATTAGATGCAATAAGTGCAATTTTCATCCTAGATGCGCTCTGCCCATTTCCTCAAATCGGCGTGACTAATCCGTTTTTGGCTCTTTGTGATGGTGGAAAGTAACAAGGTTCCGTCACCAAGGACAATGACATTATTTCACAGTGCAGCATTAGAATTATGCTTGACAGATCGTTACAGATGTCTCTGCACGTCCAAATGGGAAGCAGGACCTCATTCCCACCTGGGATGACTTACGCAGCCAAAGACATCTCTTGCAGATCTTAAAACTAATAAAAGCAGCAATATGAATATGCTTAATCAAGAACGATGCTGTTGACAGTTACTGGGCACCGTCACATCTACATCTGTGACCCTCATGTTTAACATGCCTCTTTCTGACCCTGCATCACAGCCTGCTGAAATATTCAATTCAATTCGATTCGTTTTTTTTCATATAGTGCATTTTCACAACATTGCATTGCTTTGAAGTGCTTTACATTATCCCTGCCCAGCAAGCCAGTAACAAGGAAAAAAGCCCCAGTAGAAGGAAACCTTGGGAGGAACCAGACTTCGTGGGGAGCCCATCTTCCAGGGCTTTGCTGAGTGAGTCCCAAATGACAGACATACCCCACGTCACCTGTTCTATGCAGCTTGACCCGGTGTGATGCCCTGCTTCATCGTACTCTTCTTAAGGCTCTGGAGTTGTGGGTACCCCGTGTCCCTAAGCGGGGGACCAGGTGACAGTGTTTTGGGACAAATGCATTTCCTTTATTTATTTATATATGTATGTATTTTAAAATCAACCTTTATTTTACCACGCAAGACATTAAGAAAAGCTTCTCATTTACAATGACAGCCAGTCAGTGTTGGGGAAAGACAAGAAAAAGAGGGAGAAAACAATGACATTCATCTGTCTATAATAATTGATAACATGGCCAAATGCATTTTCCCTCCACTAGGGATTCTTAGGAAAAACACACATGACCTTTATTGATTATAAATGGCATCTGTGACTACTGTGGTTTATATTATTATAACTGTAACCCTGTGGTTTGCCACTGATCTAAATGTATTTCCACTATAGACCATCAGGTGGCAAAGCGGTTAAGGGGCCAAGTAACGTGATAATTCCTGCTTCATTACTCTCAGTGAAATGTGGTTAAATATAGATATTTTATCATTGGCCCACTTTAGGGTGTCCCTGTAGCTTGGTGGGCGCCATGTTGCCTGGTGCCCCCGCTGTGTTAGCAGGATGATCCTTCTCCGTAACCAACAATCTTTGAGTGTGACCATCGTGGCCCTGTTTCTGACAGCTGTCATGGCCTGTAACTATTACTAATGATCTGCATTGAAATGTTCCAACATGTTCTATATGTTCTTTGAAGCCCCTGTTGCAGCCACCGGGAAGCAGACACCACCCGCGCCCCTCTCCCCCATTCATGCTTTACTGCACAATCTTCCATAAAGAAATGGAAATGTTTTTATATGTATATATTTTTTTTTTTGTTAACTGAAATATTCATGAACCTTCATGGTGAAGTTTGAGCCTCTTTGAATAAAAATCCATTTTCGGCATCACACCGTGGATACGATTGACATTTATATCACAAGTGCGCTTTATCCTCCTGACAATAAGGAGAAATAAATAAGGTAGAATGACAGTCCTGGGGAGGCTGGGAGAGGGTCACGACTGCAGGCACAACAGCCTCCATCAGACCCCTCCAATCCTCTACCTGGTAATGTCGTACCTTCCCTTGTGCCTCCTATACATCGTCTCACTCATTCAATCTGTATGTTCCTTCGTTACTTCTATACTTATGCATAGCTACTGTACAATGTCACCAGCGCAACCACAACTGGCGGAGGTGTAGGAGACTGACAAATTGGAGCAGGGGGACCCACAGCCGCCTGATGAGGCACCGCAGGGGGACCCGTAGGTGACTGCTGAGCAGGAGTCAGGGGGCAGGGCGAGTGAGACCCAACCGCAGGTGTCCTCTAACTCTCCAGAAGACTGAGAAACAGGCACCTGGCTGGGATCTGCCACGCTGGGGTGGTGGACGGGGTGACCCACCAGAGGGGTCCATTGGGGCAGTAATCAGGGTCCCAAGGGGTCCCATCCAAGTTCCTCCTCCACCTTTGATGAGGGGGGAGGAGAAATGGTCCAACGATCAGGAACCTCCATGGGAACAGGAGCTGGGGGCATGGGAGCAGGTTCCGGGGAACGAGGGACCTCCTAGGGTACAGGAGCCACAGGGAGGGACCTCCTGGACAGGAACCACAGGATGAGCGGGAGGATTGGATGAGCAAGGCATGACACAAGATCCATGAGGACTTTGATTTGCACCAGGAAGCCATCTCTTCTCTCTAAATCATGTATTGATTTGGAATCTGCTTGAAAGTCAACCAATGAAGGAAACTGAGGATAATGGTGCTGTTTTGCAAGCGGCAGTTAATTAGGTGGTGTTTGGAGCCGGTTGATCCAGATTTAATCCTGACCCAGGGAAGATGCTGTCCTTGTGCTTGATGAGGATTTAGACAATGGATAGAGCTCACCATGCCTGCCACCAAATTCCAGGAATCCAGACATTCTGAGGATGTATGTCTCTCTCAGCGAGGCCCAGCTTCCTGCCTTTAATAATCTCTCTCTCTTTCTCTCTCTCTCTCTCACACACACACACAGACACACACTAATTCCAAATTCCCCCTTTAATTGCTGCCTTATACTCTACAGCAGCATGCAGACTCTAACCCCTAACCTACTGTATCGTTTAGACCAGTTCAGCACCTTTCAGCGAGCCGTGTAAATATGAGAGCGCAATATCTTCTTCGTTTCAATATTTCATTTTAAATATTATTATTCTGCTTTATTTAATTTTGATGTATTTCTTCCTTTCACTATTTTTGTAGGTTTTTTCAAAGCACATAATTCCATATATAAATGTGTTATGAGACATTGTCTTCATATTTGTTCTTAAACGAAAAAAAAATATTTAAAAAAATCCCTTCTGGTGATTTAATCTCACCTTTAAATGTAGCGAAAATACGAATGTAGGTGTAGATAAATACCCCTGTGCCCTTCTTTCCATTCCGACTTTCTCAGTCAGTGTTCATCCACGCATCCAACTGGGTTTTTTCCTAACGATATTGCATTAATTAGCCCCAGATTAAGGACTAACTGATGCAAACTGATTAGACGATTTAACCTATATACAACACACCAGTGTAACATGATTGTGCTACATTTTTGTAAGCATCCCCTTTCGGTGACGAAACATTATCTGAACATTAAAAATCAGTTATACCTCAGAGGAGGGTATCACACTCCGATCGCTGGATTACAACGAAAATAACGATTTAAACTGTCGTCTTTGCTGAGCTGTTCCCCTTGTAATCGCGTCCAGCCCCGGTAAACCCATGGTACACGATAAGTGAAGGATCTAGGTCATTAAGTCTTCGGGATGATCGGCGTGGAGCGCGCAGCTACCCAGCCGGGGCAGACGAGAGCAAAGTCCTTTGTGCTGTCTCTTAAGGGGCTTTTAATTGGCCGTTTTTCAATTTGAGGATACAGATGCACAGCTCTGGCGCACCGCGGTGTAAGAGATTATTTTTATTACAATAACAACAGGAGCGTGAACGTAAATAGCATGAACCGGCAAAGACAGTTTCATACCCATAACTGTTCTATATTTAAACCAGCCAAGCCGATTACGCCACACTATTCATCACCCATTACGAGCGGACCAGTCGAAAAATGTGACTGGGGGATTTAATGTAGATAATGATTATAAAATAAACAGACCTTACCCAGAAAAAATGTAGATTAATTTCCCGGTTCAGCTTTTATGTTTTGATAAAGATGGCTTTGTCAAAACAAAAAAGTTTACATTCTCAAAATCATATGTCTGCAGTTAGTGTTTCCACTCGTCCCTTATAATACAGGACTATCCCGTATTAGTATTAAACGGGACGATGGCGATAGCGGGTCATTAGAAATCAACGCCCTGTCTGATCGACAGCTAGCGATGGCCAAAGGTAAGAATTAACCTGTTCGCCTAACCGCAGCAGTAATGAGCTACTGGAACGGTTCGTTTCCATGCTTTGAGGCAGTCTAACGGCCTTTTTGTTTACACCCCGCACGGGTGCGCTCCCCTCAAGCCTGGCTTTGGCTCTGTGCCTCCCGTGAGTTTCATCGCGCACCGCGGGAAGATTAAGATTAATTGCGTGTAGCTGGTGGATGAGAACGGCTGAGCCGGTCCGGCGCTCTCACTCTCGCAGGGGAGGCAGTAACGAGTCCGTAGGAGCGGCCGCCGGCCCGCGGGTCACGACAGAGCCTTCGTTAGGAGCGAAAACGCTCAGCGGAAAATGGATCATGAAGGAAGAGAAAAGCGTAGAACATGCTGGTGTGCGTGGAAAGGTCAGGCTTGGAAAGAGCTGGGTATGTGAGATATAAGGAGGAGCGGGACTGTCCCGTGTGTGCTAATTACTCCATTAAAGGGACATAACGAAGCATCACTGCCTTTCTAATGAAATCCATCAAAAACAATCTGAGTGATGAGAGCTTCTGGGTGGAGAGAGGGGACCTTCACGGCTGGGATGTCCAGCACGGTATCCCCAACCACTGGAACACATACCGCCATCCGCCCTTTACGGGCTATACGAGAAACCAATTGGCACAATGACATTATGGGGGCAGTGATGGAAAGAGTCAGACTCTCAGTGGCCATTAAAGACTCAGTGTAAAAACGGGCAGCTTTGAAGGACTGCCTACGCAGCCCCGTTCAAGGCGAGGCCGCAGGGGTTTTTAATTACCCCTCTTTGTTGGAAAGAGAGATCATTTTTGCCATCTAACCCAAAACAAGGGGAGAAAAAGTTTTCATGCGGTGTGATTATCAGCCAGAGACACCATTATGGAGCAAGAGGGGAAGCCAGCAGCCGACTGGCTTTATACTGGTGATGGAGGAGAGTGAGGAGGGGCAGCTCACCACACCTTTATTCTGGTGATGGAGGAGAGTGAGGAGGGGCAGCTCACCACACCTTTATTCCGGTGATGGAGGAGAGTGAGGAGGGGCAGCTCACCACAACTTTATTCCGGTGATAGAGGAGAGTGAGGAGGGGCAGCTCACCACACCTTTATTCCGGTGATAGAGGAGAGTGAGGAGGGGCAGCTCACCACACCTTTATTCCGGTGATGGAGGAGAGTGAGGAGGGGCAGCTCACCACAACTTTATACTGGTGATGGGGGTGGCTGTAGACAGGGGGAAGCATAAGATGGAGTTAGTGGCTAAGGGAAAACAAAGCTCTCTGTTTTTTCTTAGAGTGCACTTCTACCTCTGACCCTTGAGGTGTTTCACACCATCCCTAGTACGCAGAACAACACCAAGGCTGTCTGTGTGTGCAAAACACACTTGCTATTTCTGTTCTGAGCACTGGCCATCGCTCTCTGCTTGACAGCATCATATCAAAGATAATAAGCATATCATCCACTCAGCTGCTTCCCCATCAGGAGTGTTTGCCAACCTGGGTGTGTTTTTATCCCTAATTAGCCTCCTCAGAATCCCCATTAAAGAAAGACAAGCTACTGGAGGAGAATGCATTGCCAGAGCCGGTCCCAGGCTCTTAATCATTATGAGAGTATATTCTTTAGCAGGAACTGCGACCTTCACGCGATCCAGCATCACGTTACCTCTGATTTCCCCTCAGCACATGTCTAACATGTTCTTCACAGATGAAGACAGAGCTTATGATCTTTTGTCATGTTTTACTGGAATATAACATTTATTATTATGTAATATGTTTTTGAAGGGAAATTGCCAGGTCTGGACAACCTGGATACAATGCTTGATGGTGAGGGTGTGCTTAAGGCACTCATTAGAATTTTTATGGTCACATGACACGTTTTGTTAATACTGAGTAGTATTCGGATGTAAGGCTGTACCAAGCAGCCTTTGAAACCTTCTGTGCTGAGAAGCCAAACACATCACCGGATATATTGATTCTAGCTTTTACTGCCATCTAGTGTTTTTCCTCGTGGGGCTAAGAAAAAAAAGCTAACGGCAAAAGGACTCGTGTGCAAGCTGTGTTTGTCTCTCAAAGTTTGGTCGTCCTCAAAGTGAAGGAGAGCTGAGGATAAGGAACACATCCTGTTTGTGATGAGACCCAGAGGGCCGCTGTAATGTGACAAACATGAGGCGTGTTAGTGATGAGCGCGTTAGCTTTTTTAAACTCCAACCTGCTCTTCGTTCAGCATCAGGGCCAATGAGGCAGACGCCCTGAACCTGAACGTCTCCACAAACCCAAGGCTCATGCTGAGAGTCGACGACTGTCAGCCATTAAACTTTCCAAAAATATCAAGCTATGAATACATTACAATCTTGAACTGATATTGACATTCATGGAAATGTAAATTCACTTCATTTGGCTTTATCCCTAAACTAGTCGCCAGGCTAATCTGACTGTGCCGCTGCATGAGGAATTGATCATAAATCACAGTCTCGGCAGAGGAGCTCCAAAATCCTTAAAAGCTCCTGAATGATCCAGGCTCTGGTTATATTTTCATTTCTGTATTTTATATTCATGTCTGCTAACACACATAGCATGGTTTACAAAAATGTGAACACAAACAGCCCATGACAGCCACTGACCACCATTAAAATGGCTAAAGAAAACCAGGCCAAAGACAGGATGACCTCCGTCACCCGGACACTGCAAGTCGCTGCCTTTGGCTCATATTCTAAGCGGCTTCCCACTTTCCGGAAGGCAGTTTGGTCGATGCTCCCTGTTCCGAGAAACGCAAGGCTCTCAGGATGCAGCCCACAGGGAGAAGCTTTGCAGAAATCGGCCCTCTAGCCTCTGGTTTAAACCGAGAAGTAACCTCTCTGCTGCGGTACTTCAGATCTTCCCAGAAAGCCTGCAGGACCTATCCTTCATCCATAAGTAATAGTGAGGCTCCCCAGCCCCCCTTCGCTCTGATCCCTCGCTCATTTTCGGACCCCGCCTTTATTATGTGTGAATTATTGAACAGGGACAACATGGCTGCAGATCAGACCAAATCAATCTAAGTGCAGTTACATCTGATGCGGTCTCGCGTCTCACAGCCGAGGACGTGGCTGCACGACAGCCAGCAGGGGGGGTTTGGGGGGGTCATGATGGTTCAGAAGGTGAAATCCCACTGTGGGAAAGAGGAGGGCTTCACTCCTGTGAAGTAATATTTATCTGGGACTCACTCCTTCCCATAATGCCGAGATTCTCGTTCTATTTAGTACCACAGCTCACATATGGTTGTGCGAGCCAGTGATCGTGATGCTGAATGGCGTCATTACCCACGTCCTCCAGGTGTCCAAATCCTGGCTCTGATAGAAACAGGGACACCTTTACCTGGCCATACCGGCATCTCCCAGTGAGAGCAGGCCATCATGAAACATCATTCTGACAGTCCTCCCAGTCAGTGAGCCCCTCCCAGGAACGGCTCCCAGTACTTTAAAGGTATTATTGTAGATTATTTGTACAAAGAAAGCCAAAGATAATCCAAACACTAGCGCTTAGCAATCTCGTATTATGTATGGATGTGGTCGTCACATTTACACAGAGGCTGCTAAACATCCACCCTATGTGTCCTTTTTATGGATATTATATGAATATTTTTATGAATTATGTGTATTAGCATCCTGAGGAGCTAACAGGTTTGTCAATGTAAAAATCATAATGAGAGCAGACCGTCCGCACTCACCTCCCGGAAACGGGTCGATTGGGAGGTGCGGTCTTTCTGGAGCAGATCAGTGGCGCAGCCTCCCTTTAGCTGCGTGGGGCCTCTGCTGCAGACGGTCGTCTGGAGACACACACTGTTCGGGGGGTGGGGTGTGACGGGCTCGTCTGCCACGTCAAGGCTCACAGATACTGCCAGTCAATCTCTGTGAACAGCCACATAAATGAATCCATGACTCTTTTAGAATCTCTTATTGTTTATTTATTAATGCAGATACTGTGCTTAATATCACATGGGTTTTGTGAAGTCATAATAAGATGTTGGATTTCTGCGAAGAACGGCCTGTTACAGACAAGCGGCAGGACGATGGAAACATGTTCACTGATCTTAGGAACCACTTATTTGCCTCACATTAAAGCACCGTTTCATCCTGTAATAAGCCCAGCCGCTCTGGCCATACGCCCCCTGGTGTTTGAATTTGGTGATGCTAAATTCTTAAATGGTGGGACCGGAGTATCAGCCTTGGTAGCTGCCCTTGAAAAGCAGCCGTAGAGCACAGGAAAGTTAGGGTGTATATCCCAGTCAGCACAGAGCAGCCGGACGCCCTCGTGTTTCTGGGCTGGGCTGCTGATCTGTAGGTCACTCAATGTGTTTAATATTTGAGGGTCTTTTGGCCTTTAGCGTTTGATGTCATTTGTTCCTCTGTGGGGAAATCGAAGAGGGGGCAGCATAAGCCGGCAGGCTGCCTCCCTCTGGCAGTCTCACCGCCACCAGAGAGGCGGTGCTCTGCGGGGGCAGTGAGCAGAGGCGTGCTGTCTCTCACGTTCTCCTCAGGGGTGAGCGGTCGCGCATCATCTGTCAGCATGCCGGACAGAGCCCAAGGCTGGCCTGTGGTCTGCCCTCTTCATCTCTCACCTCGACATGAAGAATGAGGAACAGAACGCAAACTGGTGAAATCATGCCATTCAGTCACTGTATTATATTAGAGGCCAGGTCACTCTCTCTTGGAGAGGGAGAGTGAATTACTATGAGATGTTCAACAAGGATCCAGATGTTGTGCCATTTTACTAGGAATACCGCACTAACTGTGGGTAACCTTACAAGCTCCTAAATCAGTGAAGGCATCAAAATAATGACTAGTTTGTTTTCTGCTTTGTGCTGGAGAATGAATGCGTGTTTTGATATAGCATTGGCTGGTTATCGATAAGTCAAACAACCCGGTTTGACACTCTGGGGGGGAAGTTACAGTTTGAGGAACATGGGATGATCAGGGGTGGGTTTGTCATTTTGGGGGCCCCACTCAAAGTCATTTTGCTCCCCAACCCAGATGTTTAAAAAAACTAAATAAGTAGCTTGTGAGTAAAGTGAAAAGCTAGTTAGCTGGTTAGCAGAACATGCTGCTTAAGCATCTCCAGAATAAGGGATGCATTTAGCTAACTGGGGGCCAAACATGGAGGGGTCCATGGAAGTACGTCCTTTGAGTGGTGCCACGCTTGGGACGATACAGACATGAGTATAGGGTGTGAAGGTGACTCGGAAAGCCACTGGGCTGCAGGTGGGGGCTCTGCTGGCAGTCAGACTGAGTGTCCCAGAAGCCTGTCTGAAGCGTGAGACCCTGGGAGGAGCCCAGAGACACCAAAGCCCCACCCTAACACGCCACGGGCCTAAGGTTAGCGGAATGCTCATTAGCGCTTATGCCGTCTGCTGTGAAATACATTCAACTATCTATTCAATTTCTAACCAATTATCTCAGCAAGGGTCACAAGAAATTCAATTATTGGTAAATAAATAAATATAATATCAGTCTTGTGTGCCTTTGCCCTGTGTTTTGCTTCTCACGTGTATGCCCATATATGGTTGTTCCTATCCCCAATTAGTTTATTGTGAAAATTTGTTCCCAGCTGTGTTCCCTAGGTGTCTTGAGTTCTCCCCTTGTTATGTTTGATACTTAAAACAGCACCACTGCACAGAAGACCCCACCCCCTCCTGGTGACTAGGTGATGTCTCTATCCCCGGACAATGTGAGGAGATCCCTCAGCAGGATAAATGCACATAAAGCTCCGGGTCCTGACAACATTCCTGGTCGTG
>JABFDZ020000001.1:9321627-9332356 GCA_019775955.2 Pollimyrus isidori
TAACAGGCTGATTTTATGAGGGACCCCCCGCCTGATAAACGCCTCCCCCCCACCCCCTGATCCATCACTCAGCGCCAACGTAAAGGCTGTATTTTCTAGGAAAGCTAACACCTCTGAAGATCTCCATCTGGCCTGTCAATGTAATGGCTTTTGTTCAGCTCTCAAAGTTCTGCAGTGTTTTCATGTAAATAAGATCACCTGTCAGGCCTCTGTAGCCCCCCACCCTCACCCCCAGAGCAGGTCGAATATGTGGGAGGGTAAAATGCCTGTCCACATCTCCTGGATCTCACCGGGCTGCAGAAGACAGACATCTGCTGGAGACCCATGTCTGGCTGCTATCTGTTGTGGAGACAGAAATCACAGACAGTGATGTTTACTGCGGAGATATCACCTGTGCTGGGAGCCCAGCACGTATCTGAACCCAGGGTGACCTTCTGCGCCCTCCCAAGTGATGCAATAACATTCAAGGCACCCCCTGTCCCCCACACTTCATCACGCCACCTGATGCAAGAATCATCAGATCACACGTGGAAACACTTCATTCCTCTCATCACTTAAACAGCCTGTGAGAGATGGATTCTGACTCATGCCATCACTAATGTCTAATGTTTCTGGGTAACATTTCTATCTTTTATCTGCTGTGATGGACCTTCTCCTTTGCGACAGCAAGTTGACATTTGTACTTTTAGGCAACTTTTGGATTTGCAACACTTCAGATTTTTTTAAGGCTATAAATTCCACATTGAGGGGGAAAACCAGACCTTAGCAATGGGAAGACCTCTAAACGATTGCTGCAAAGAGTCTTTATTCATGCACAGCAATAACACTGAAGACACTGAGAAATATCTACCAGAGAGAGAGAGTGAGAGAGAGACCCAGGTCAGCAATGTGACGTAACATAGCGTAACATAACGTTAACAGTGGATGATTCTCTTGCAACAAAATGTCTCTGTATATAAAAGAACAGAATAATAAAGCCACACAGAGCCAGCATCGTCCCGGTCCCCCTCCTAGCTGGCCTTCGGCTCGCCTTTTCTATCCCTCCTCACTCTATCCCTCGCTCACTCACAGGATTATCTTCATAATTCTCCTCTATCCACACAATGATTGTAACAATTTACAGTTAGACACAAATATATTATTCTGCTATCGTTAACTCATCTTTTAAATCTTTTGTAAAGTGTAAAGCACTGTAAACCTACAGAACGGAAAACATCTGAATGACAGAGAGACATCATGCCTGATACACTGCGTGTGTCTGATTTTTTGTGCTTCCTAAGACAGTTTTTGTTTCCCAGCATATTTCACTGTCAAACAGGTTATTCTGGGTTTTACCCTCATTATACTACAGCTGTGATCAGATCAGTCTGGATTCCTCTAATCCATCTGAAATTCGGCAAAAATGTCACTTGAAAACCGACATCCCATCCAGGGTGTCCCCAGCCGTGTGCTGTCTGGGCCTGGCTCCAGCACCCCAGCCTGCCCCCGCCCCACCTATCATAATTAGCAGCTGGAAGATGGATGGACATCACTAAAAATGTCAGGCATTATACACCATAATACAGAGGTACCAGTGTAACAAGCGGCTCCTCAGACCCTCTTGACTCCACATCATCCTGCTTGATGTCGCCCTCTTGATGCCTTGGGCATATGATACTGATCAGCTGACCACCCTCTGTGCTTGTCATGGAGGTTTCACACTTTTGAAGCTTCTTATGCTTGTTTGAGGGGGAGGGGTTATGGAGAGGGATGCGGTTCATCAGACCCATCGAGCAGTGTTTCACTACTAGTCCTCGGGACCAAAATGTGGGCTGCCTGGGAGGAAGAAAAAACATGGACCGTCTATGGATCCCCAAGGACCGGATTGGGAAACGCTGTCATAGAGAGATGCATGACAGAAATCTGCCCAAGAAGGCAAATCAGAAACTGGTGTGAACAATCAGCCCCCCTTGCACCCCTGGAGGAGATACTATTGCAGGTTGTGATAAGGGGAGTTGTGGGAGATACCACGCCACATGGGGGAGGGGGCAGCGGTGAATATGAAAGTGATGCCCTTCAGGGGAAATGCATCAAAGACTTTGAATTCCTGATAATTGTGAGGATCCCTAAAATTAGGGGGACCCACATTAACAAATATGTCGATGGAAGTATTGACCGATTCAAGGTGCTACTTCTCCGAATGCCTCAGTGAATATAAGGAAGAGGGTCAGGCAGACACATTTAAGGGCATCGAGTACCATCATTTTGGTATTTGTTTCTCTGGCCCACCCCCAATCCAAAAACAGCTGGTGCATTGCAAAAGTGCCCTAGGGGGAACGTTACGTGCAATCAAGCAATGGAACTGGAGAAATTAGAAAATCCTCTTAAACAGTACTGTGAGGCTTAACATGGAAGCAAAGGAATGGCAAGGCCCAGCCTGATCTCATTTGCTTTCCGTTCATTAATCTCCAAGCACACATTATCACACACTGTCCAAAATGCCAACGAGGTAGCGGCATCTGACAAACAGTCCGGCTCGCCCGGAAGAGAGAGAAGCCAGGCGAGATACACGCACAAGAACATTTCTGACGGGTTTGGGCGGATGGTAAACACAGGGAGCGCCAGATAGGTGCAGTCATGGGAACCGCGAACGGCGGAACATAGCTGGTTGAATCACGCTTCTGAACCCCCTCCGGCATCGCAGGGCCAGAGAGCGTAGCTCAGATCGGGGCAGGATGGTCTTTAGCAAGTCAGCTAACGAGCGCCTCAGGAGCCAAACTACACGGCGCCACGGGTTAAATGAGCGATTACCGGAGCTGGTTCAAAACTGGGTTACACAGCAGTGCCGTCTCTCCCATAGGGCAGTCTGCTCTAATGAATGTCCATTAATTATTCGGGGGGGGGGGGGGGGTTACGGCCGTAAATACAATTCACAGGCCGTTTAACTGGAGTCAGCATGACTGATAAACGAAGCAAGCTTGCAGGGCATCAGGTACACAGCCATAGAAAGCCCATCTCTCCGTCGGCCTGCCCATCGCTGTTTACCCTTGGTACCCCAGGACTGACCGTCACTCACAGGTGTCTCTCGCGGAACACTGAGATGTGACCCCTCTGGCAGCTACCTCTGCCACCTCCATCACAGTGCGCCGATGCGGACTGGCTCTCTTTTTTCAAACACCATTTTCATATGTGCTTCATTCTCCCCAGCTGCTGTAGAATGTTCTCCATCCAGCTCCTTGATTGCTGCGGATGACTTGTAATCAGGACAGTCAAGCCCACCACCATGCCTGCCCGCTTCCGGACGTACGTAACCTTCAGCTGAATGGAGGACCACGTCTGTCACAATTCCAGCCTTTTTCACCTGGAATCAAGCTGGCATCAGTCGGCACCTATTCTTCAGTGTTTTAATGTTGCATGAACCCACAAACACAAGAGAACGCCCCTATAACCAACCGACTGCATACTGCTTATGAAATAAGACACTCCTGTTAATTCATCTCTCCACTTCTCCAGCCACCAGCCCGACTTCTTCACAGCACCCTGCTAATCAAGGAAGTTTTACATTAACCAGCCATTTAAAGAACACAAGGATGTGTGTTCTTTAAATACCTGCAACGCCTCCACCAAAACTAGGTAAATTAAACTAATTTGTCTATTTTACACTCCCAGAGTACAATAAATAATAATAATAATAATAATAATAATAATAATATAAAAACATCTTGGTGAATCAATCCAGGTTTAAAAAAGTACACAGAAGTATACTTAACTTCAGTATACTTAGCAAACTTGTGCATGCATTCATGATTACTATACTAAAAGTCTGCTAATTTTTAGTACTATTAAAAATATACTTAAGTGTACTTGACAGTACTATTTTGAGACACCGTTAAGAATCACTTAAATTTACTTAAGTACATCTTATTTAACTAATTATGTAGTTTTTAAAAATACTTCATTTCGACGTGGTATATTTGAATGGTGACGATCAATACACTTATATAGGAAATATATTTATAATTCAATCAAAATGTGTGGATAATACATTACAATTATATTTAGAAATATGCTTAGTATATACTAAGCATGCTTAAATTAAGTCTACTTTATGCACTTTTTTTAATAAGTGACACAGAGAGCTGTTCTCTCTGGCACACTACCCGTACCTCATCTCTACTCTGCACCTACCAATTAAAGCACATTCTCAGGTCCCTCCCTGGTTCTCACGCTTCCTACGGGTCCGGAATAGGAATCAGTGGTGCTGGATATCGCCGCAGTGCCCAGGCCGTGCCATGCGGTGTTGGTGCGAGAGCCGCCTGGTCCCCCCTGCCATGCCTGAGAGATTTAATCAGAGCCACATTCCAGCTGTCGCAGTAACAGCCAGATGTGTCATGCGAACGGCAGTGCTGACAGCGACACCAGCAACACCTACACGCGTCGATCCGCTCCCACCTTGCAGATAAGGTCACCTGACCTGTCAGTTAAGGCATGTGTCAGTGCGGGGGGCTGCTCTGCTTGTGTCAGCGGGAATGAGACATATTTTCCAGCTCTGTCCTGTTTATCAGACAGATAACAAGGAAAATCCCCTAAACAGTTTACGTGAGAGAGAGGGAGAGAGAGAGAGAGAGAGAGACAGACAGACAGACATAGAGATCGACAGAAGGCTCTAACATGAACAGACCATGCACAATAAGAGTTGATGCCTTACACATAGACCTTTTTCAGATTCATGTCAGTATTAACTCTCTGTCTTCCACAATCCTGTTATTTCCCTGGGGTCTGCGCTCAGCCTCTGATATGTGTCACACACAGGAACGTTTCACACACTGATGTCAAAGAGATGCTGACATTAACAGCAAAGCCTTTTTACTTGTGTACTTTTTCCCATGATGCATTAGGGACGCCCTGTTGACCTGAGCCCCGGATCTGGCGTTTTCCCCATATGGTGCTGTGATCTTGCGGTGTACTCATCCCGTTCCCACTCCTGCCCCACTCCCATCACATCCCATTTTTGCCCCACCACAGTCCGATCCCACTCTGCTCCCGCCTTGCTCCTGTTCCACTCCCATTCCATCCCACTCTGCTCCCGCCTTGCTCCTGTTCCGCTCCCATTCCATCCCACTCTGCTCCCGCCTTGCTCCTATTCCACTCCCATTCCCATCCCACTCTGGCAGATGTAATTGGTCATTTTCAAAACCACTCGATATTTAAAAACCTTGTTCCATATTTATAAGATCTTGTGTGATGGTTGATGCCCATCCTGCTCCTGTTTCTGGAGCTCATCCGGACCGCCTCAGTATCCTGGCGGGACCAGCCAGATGGACCGGGTCCCCCAGCAGAGCCAGTGAGAGCCTGTTTGGCGCCGCGTAATTAATCTCTCCGCTCAAATTGCGACACGCCGGAACCCCCGCGAGGCGACTGGCGGCACCACCACAGCAATCTGTTTCACGGCAACAGCGGGGCTGACAGCGACAATTCTAAACATCTTGCGACCTTTAACCTTTACATGAAATCTATTCCCGGTGACATTAAATGCTCTTAATTGGTGTCCTGGGTTTTTCCTGGCCGTGAAGCAGCCTGTTTATATTCATACTGGGCTGAGAGCAAAGCAGCTTCACGTGCTTCTCTGCCCACAAGATAAGCAAACTTTGAACATGTCACTAAACTTTGCAGCAAGAGCAGTGACCACTTAATACACAGGAACCATTTCTCTGTGTGTATTAAACATCATGCCAGCAAATGGCTGGGGTCGAGGCGGGGGGGGTGGATTGTATCTCCCTGACGTGTAATAACCTCAGGCCAAGGTTATCGATCTCCCCACGAGTTTCATAGCCAACAGTGAGCAATGTCTGCAAGTCGCTCCTAAAATATTGGAGGTTGTGAAGATCACATATGAGATTATGTGATGATTCATATCCATTAACTTTCCCAGAAGCCCTTGCAGCACCGAGGGTCAGCTCAAGCAGGCTTTTCATGGTGTCCACATAAGGTCATCCTGCACGGCTCCTTCTCAGCTGAAGGTCAGTGTGATCATTGTCATTTTTATTATCCAATCATCAGATGGCATCTATAATCTGCTTTACGGACGAACGCAGAAAAGAAGCCACGGCGTCCAGCTCTCCACGCAGTAAGAAATAAATGTTAGATTAGGGCTATCAGATCCTGACGTTTCTCAGGCATCATACTCAGGCTGTATCTGCCACACCGCTCTGAAGGTTAATGCTCACACTCAAACACAATTATTGTGCTGATTGCTATCTGCAGTGGTGTGGCCCTGAACCGGTCCCAAGATGGCAGAGGGGCCACAGCGCTGTGCGATCGGGTGCCGAAGGAGGAGGAGCACAGTACACACAGATGTACACTGATACACACACACACAGACACACACACACACACACACAGACACACACACACAGACACACACACACATTTACCCACCCTCTCCTGCTCTGACGGACTCCTCATTCTAATACGATTTATGACACCTAATCCAAAACTAACAAAACCCACAATCAGGTCACGACCTAAAAGCAGAGATCTGTAAAAAGGGCAGCATCTGCCTGAGTGTGTGTGTGTGTGATGTATATATTACATTATGAGGACCAAATGTCACCATGATGTGATAATTTGTTATTTTGATTTTCTGGGGACCACAACATAAAACACAATTTTATTAAAAAAAAAAAAGTAAATGAATGCAATTAAAAAACTAAAAATGCCAAAAGTCTTGTATTTTATACTTGTGGTTAAGGTTAGGACTGGGTAAGGGTTAAGGTTGTCATAGTTGGGATTAGTGTTTCCCTATAAAAATGAACGGATAGGTTCCATAAAGATATGAATACAAACAAATGTGTGTGTGTGTGTGTGGGGAGGGGGGGGGCATGTGCCTGCTTTTAACTCAATACGATCTCTACGGGGATATTTTATTGCACGTTGTCCTTGAGAGGACATAAAATACAAACAAACCTATTCTCAGGCCTCGGGCTGGTCATTGTGTCTGTTTGACGAGGAAATAAGTTACCTCATGGAGGAGGTGGGGGAGAGCAGGTTTGTGGGAGATGGGGGGGAGAGCGACAGGCTTAAAGTAGCTGTACACTTCAAACGACATCCAGATAAAACGAAATCAAACCCGTCGGTGAGAATGATCTGTGGCGTACTTAAAACAGCGCCGCCTACGTTCTATGCCATGCCACAAGCCTAGAAGGGGCAGAACATTTCCGATGCAGCAGACCCACATACAGAGAGAAAGTAAAACATTTTGTGACAAGTACATGGGTCATTTTAATAGAGGGGATGACAGCTTTTACAATGGAAGTTTCCATCTTTATTACCAGCCACTACTGGTTTAATACTAGCGGTGGCACAGACAGGGAAGTAAACAATTTACCAGATGCTCACAAAACAGACACATTCCACAGCAAACATTCCACAGTTACAATGTTTGCCATCAACATAAATACATATATTAATTGTCACTAAAAGTATGAGCGGTGCTGTGCACAGCATGCTGGTAACGGAGAATCCAGTCCTACTGACCAACTACGCAAGGTCACATATGTCAGGCAGTCATGGACAAGGGTGGAGCCAGAACAAATGAAAAAGTTTGCCCCGGGGGACCCTGCACAGGAAATACGCCGAAACAGCTAATATGACATTGCATTGCTAAAATGACTCCAGTGATTTCACCTGAGATATACAGCCAGCTTTAGGGTGATCAGGGCTACAGAGTTGCAGTCAATGCTGAAGGAACATTAACACCAGAACTAAGACCTTGCGATTACTAGGGTTAAGGTCAATGAACACGTATGGATCTGCTGGGAAACATGCCTCCCCCATGTGACAGAGGCCTATTGTCTCAGGCCATCCCAGAGATCGGCAGGCAAACAGCCGGGACTATTTCCAAATCTCAGCCTCGCTGGGGGGTGCAGAGGTAATCATTACTAAAAATCGGCTTAACGATCACAAAAGCAGCAACATTAATGACTAATTCTCTTATTGAGACAAATGAGTAATACTGATTGAAACGGAGGCTCAGAGGCAGCGCTAAAGATGGCACGTCCCAAAGGAAGGACCCTTTAATTGGGGATAACAGAGCCTCAGGAAGGACTCAATGAACAGAGAGAAAGATAAACCAGAGCAGCAAGAGGAAAACCAGGATCACTGCGGATTCATAGCTGGAGGTCCTGGAATCATCAAGGGTCCAAGTTAGCAGGAGCAAAACAAACCAGAAGACATGAAGTTACAGCTGAGGTGAGCTGAGCTGCATCAGCCCTGATTACCAGCATCACCAGGCGATCCATTTCAAGCTGAAGACTGGCTCCGTTCCCTTCTTAACCCACACTAACAAAATCTACAAGTAGCTGATATTCACCGTCAGCGGTAGCCAATATTATCTGCAAAGGGCCAGCATGTATGCAGGTTTTAGGATAACTTTTAGGTCAAATGTTCAAATCCAGGTGTGAGGACTCTTCAACCTAGTAATCTAATTAAGGAGTTGCAGCAAAAACCTGCATACAAAACAGACCCTTCTGGACAAGATCCCTGGTCTGCAGTAGAATTACCACCTCGTCCATGTCAGGGAGGACACTTTGAACTACTTTATGGTTTACAAACTACTTTCAAACTGAAAGGCTCCTGTGACTGGCTAAATAGTTCAGTTCTTCTTCTGCTTTTATTGATTTGTGTCCTTGATTGAAAGACACATTAATAGAGACACATGCATGATTATAGGAAACTGAAAGATCAGCACATGGCGAGAAATCAGTGCTAACGTGAAATCCAAGTTGTTATGAGTCGGGGTGCGTGCAAGGCGAAAAGACGAGAGTCCACGACCAAGGTACAGGGAACGAGGGTTTAATGCACAACGACACACCGACAAGGAAACGTCAATGCCGCGTCTGCCGGAACAGACGCTGGCGCAGACTGATATACACTGAACAAGGCCGAGGGCCGGGGCTGGACAGGCATGACCGCGGGACAGGGTAGGAGCGCGGGCTGAGCTGAGCCGGGCGAGGCCGCGGAATGAGGCGAGCCGGGCGAGGCCGAGAGGTGAGCCGAGCTGGGAGAGGCCGCGGGACGGACAGGGACTTGGCCGGTCGCGGACGGAGTCACGGGGTGAACCGGGCTAACAAACATTGTAGGCGGGACCGCGGGGACCACGGGAGCCGGGACTGGCGAGGACGCGGACAGGGCCGCGGGACTAGCCAAGGCCACGGAGCCTCCTAGGGCCACAGAGCCGGCAGGGGCCACCGAGCAGGCAGGAGCTACGGGGCCGCGGGACAGGCAAGGGCCGCGGGCGGGGCCACGGGACAGGCAAGGGCCGCAGGACAGGCAGGGGCCGCGGGACAGGCAAGGGCCGCGGGCGGGGCCGCAGCCTCTGCAGCTGCTGCGGCAGCTGCGTGGGTCACAGCCTCTGAGGCGCCGGTTGCTGCGTGGGTCGCAACCTCTGAGGCGCCGGTTGCTGCGTGGGTCGCAGCCTCTGAGGCGCCGGTTGCTGCGTGGGTCGCAGCCTCTGGGGCGCCGGTTGCTGCGTGGGTCGCAGCCTCTGGGGCGCCTGCTGCTGCGTGGGCCTCAGCCTCTGGGGCGCCTGCTGCTGCATGGGCCTCAGCCTCTGGGGCGTCTGCTGCTGCGTGGGCCTCAGCCTCTGGGGCGCCTGCTGCTGCGTGGGCCGCAGCCTCTGGGGCGCCTGCTGCTGCGGGCGTCGCGGCCTCTGGGGCGCCTGCTGCGGGCGTCGCGGCCTCTGGGGCGTCTGCGGCGGGCGTCGCAGCTGCACTAGGCGCAGCTGGCTGAGCCGCGGCGGGTGACTCTGGAGCGCTGTGTGGGGCGGCGGCTGGCTCCCTGGCGCCGTGCGGCCTCCGGCTCCCTGGCGTCGTGCTGGGCGGCCTCCGGCTCCCTGGCGCCGTGCGGGGCAGCGTCCGGCTCCCCGGCGCCGTGCGGGGCGACGTCCGGCTCTGCTGCGCGCTTGGCTGCGGGCTTGGCGGCGCGGGAGGTAGCAGGCAGGGTAGCGAAGGTTGTGGGCGGGGCGATCTCCTCTTCCCGTTCCAGCGGCCCCAGTAGTGGCAGGTCCGGTGTGGGGCGCACGAGTACCCTCCTTCCCAGAGCCTTAGAGACCCAGGGAATCGGATCGCACACCGGGCTGATCCATCCCCCCGCAAGGCAATCGGGCCGGTGAGGGCATGTCTCCCACGGAGATCGCAGCACCCCGTGAATGAAGTCCCCGAAGGCCACTGTCTTAGCCCAGGTAAGCGGGAGGTAATCGTTCTGATCCTCCCTCTCCCAGGCTGGCGCTAGCGAGCAGGCTCCCAGCTGAAGTGAGCAATCAGCCAAGTCCAGTTCCTCGGCTTTCTTCCGCTCCCATAGCAGGTGAAGCAGGCGCCAGAGGTACCGGCGGACCCGGGCCAGTATTGTTGTCCCGGAGGTCGTTCTTCTTCCAGGAGCTCCTGGCTCCGGGTAGCCAGCTCCAGGGCCGGTGGATCTTCTTGTACCTCCGGCTCCGTTAGCAGGGATACGCAGGCTTGCAGCAGCTCCAGCCGATGCTGTTCGAGCTGCTGCTGCGTATTTTTCGGGAGACGCGGCATTCTGTTATGAGTCGGGGTGCGTGCAAGGCGACAAAACGAGAGTCCAAGACCAAGGTACAGGGAACGAGGGTTTAATGCACAACGACACACCGACAAGGAAACGTCAATGCCGCGTCTGCCGGAACAGACGCTGGCGCAGACTGATATACACTGAACAAGGCACAGGACTGGCG
>JABFDZ020000001.1:9335000-9372928 GCA_019775955.2 Pollimyrus isidori
GCAAAGAGCTTCAGAGCAGAGGGTGCAGAGAGAGCCTCATGCAAAGAGCTTCAGAGCAGAGGGTGCAGAGAGAGCCTCATGCAAAGAGCTTCAGAGCAGAGGGTGCAGAGAGAGCCTTGCACAGAGAGTTTCAAATCATGGTGACAAGACACCCCGCATGCACAAGGCACGCAGTGGGACAGTGCATATGCATAGAGAGCCGCAAAAAGTGGTGCACGCACAGAGAGCCACGTACAGAGGGTCTCGCACAGAGGGGCGCAAACAGTGGTGCACGCACAGAGGGTCTCGCACAGAGGGTCACACACAGAGGGGCGCAAACAGTGGTGCACGCACAGAGGGTCTCGCACAGAGGGGCGCAAACAGTGGTGCACACACAGAGGGTCTCGCACAGAGGGTCACACACAGAGGGTCAAATAAACCCAGAACCTCTGAATGTCATAACTTCACCTGCAATTTGATGAGAAATGATACTGGTTTTCTGTTTTTCTGTCTTTATCTACACTGAGCACCACTTAAATTATACAGAACTCCTCAGCATCAAACAAGCCTTTGCAGCCACAGCTGCCCACAACTGCAAAGTCAAACAAGGCACAGGTTACTCCTCTTCACTGTATGATCCATGTTTGTGCAGCTTAGACAGGCAACAAAGTTTATTAGTTAAATAATAATATCAAAATTCTGCTCCTGCACTCAGCACTGGCCACCATGCCCGGCGTGGTAGGGCAAGGTCCTCAGCTGGACCCAGGGCTTTCTAGCGGGATGGTGAACAGGGAAAGGGCCTGATGTCCCAGGTGGAGGCGTCCGGTGTGGATCAGGCCTGATGAACAGCATGCCAGTCACACCAAAGGCAGGCAAGCAGTTCATGCATATTCATGAATGCAGGAGGTAAACAAAAGGCATGAATGCGGAGCAGTTAGCACAGGGGCGGCGGCTCTCCAGCCACATCCGGTGAGTAAGCGGGATCGCTGCAGAAACGGCGGCCCGCCGGGCGATGCAAACTCATAATTGCTGTGTAATTACACCTCCATTGTGTGCGCACGGCATGCGTGCACCACTAATAACAGCAACATCAAAGACGTGGGGGATTCATATTGAAATGCCCATTATACGCAGAGCAGGGCTTTGTCTGTCATGGGGGGAGGGGAGAAGCAGGGTAAACACTTGAATAAAGTGCACACACGCATCTGTGCTTTTGTCCACCTTCACCTCTGTCACAGAGACATGAACCATAATGCATTTGCTGACCTCACAGGTGCTTCCAGAGACACTGGCTTAGGTTGGTGGGAGAAGTCATGGGGGGAGAGATGGGAGTTATGCCTCAGCTGTCAGGGACGTTGCTCAGGAGGCTGGGTGACCTTCAGAGCCCCTCCAAGAAGCTTGCGCAGGCTGGGGGCTGGGTTCCTGGGAGGGGCACAGAGCCTCTCTGAGCAGCAGAGCCATTGCCTACCTCTCCTAGCCAACAGCCCAAAACGAAAGCCGTGCTAATTCCAAGACAAAGACTAAGCCGGCTGACACGGTTGCCGGCCCACAGCATTCATGCTTCTTTGTTTACATGCACGTGTGTTGCTTCCCTGCCTTTGGTGTGACCGGCATGCTATGTGCCAGTCCCAGTTTCCATAGAACCATTAAAACATAGGTAGTTAGCCCGTATGTGAAAGCCAGTGCGTGAGAAAGTTGATCCCAGTGGCGAGAGGCTATATGAACTAGCTTTACAGAAGGAGGAGCTGAGGTCGGGGTTTTAGGTCGTCCACTGCGAGTTTCAGGCTATAGAGCCGGGCTGCTCCTTCACCACATGGAACAAGGAAACGGCAAATTAGTGAGGCGTCCGCAATCAGCTTCCATGTCTGCCCTACTGCTGGCTGCCGAGGCCCACGATAAGGACAAGACCTTGATGGAGGGCCTAAGGTTAATTAGCGTGTAGGTGAAAGGCTAAACGCGACATAAACGAGGGTCGTGAGCCGCAGCCTGCCGATCGGGAATCCTGCTGCGGGATCTGAAACTACGATCTCAATGTTTGCTCCTCATTCTGCCTGCTTATCAGAAGGACTGTTTTAATGCATCCATATGTGTTTCATAAAGGTCATGTTTGCTTGTTTTTGGTTGTGTGTGGTGGCTGAGCCTCAGGTGTAGCTCCTCTGAGGTCGACACTGAGCAGAACGAATGCCAGACGGACGGCTCACAAGTGTGTACAGTGACTGGTGCTCCTGCAAACCTCGCCCAGATCCGGGGAAGGGGGGGGAGACCAGCATTTCACAGCGAGTCATCTTCCTGCTCAGGGTGGCCCTGACACCTGCCAGTTTCACCGCACTTCCACAGTTAGGTGGGAGATAGTCAGCAAGAGAGTGGTGAGCCTTGAAACGTCGGCCTCTAATTGGAGCCGACGTGCGGAGATAATCTCCTTCATCTCACTCATTACGTTTCCCATTAGCTGCTGATAATGCTCATTAAATTAACTTTCTCCACAAGAAATCATAAATAACCCAAGTGAGACGAGCTCGCCCGGCGCACGGAAGTGCCAGCCAACGATGGACGCCGTGGGAACGAAGGGAGCGTTCACGCCGTGATTGTTTCTGAAAGTAGAGGAAGGAGAGAGAAACAGACCATTTATGTAATTAAGTCGAAGCATCGAACGGTTTTGGAGGATCTCTCAGAGGCAGAATGCAATTAGCAGGACAAATGGACAAACAGATTGTTAGACTGCACTCAATTCTGTAAGTGGGTTTCAGTCTGCTGTGAGACCAGGCCGTTAATGGGCTTTCTGTCATGCGTGTCTTTGCACATAGCTTGGTACGTGCTCACGCATGTGCATGTGTGACTGCAGCTGCGTGTAGCTTGGGTAAGGAAGCGAGAATTCAACTCCAACGGGTTTGGCTAAAGGTGATGATGAACTACATGCTATCGACCAATCAGCATGAGGAATGCACTACGTACATTTATCCAATCAGCATGCAAAATGTAGTACGTGTGATTTTGGAGAGAACGCCACACTCTTTTGTGGTCATTATTCAGCCCTACAGAAGAGACCTACAGAACCCGCCTGTTAGCCAAACTCAGCCAGATGTCCATCATGACTCTAGTAGCTCCTAGTTACGCAGCAGTGGGTTTCATCAGCCACATTTACATGATCAGACACATTTAAAATGTAATTTAAATATGTAATCAAGCACCAAGAAACACTTGCCAAAATAAAATTGCAATCGGACAATCCAGATCAATGCACAAAAGACATTTTTTCTTCAGAACACAATGCCCTTGTTTCTATGGTAAATTTTGATTGTTGACCCAGTTAAACCCTCCATGCTGAAGAAGCGTTTTAGCTGAGCAGAGTTAGCTACTGCCTGGGGGTGTCTAAATGTTCTTCTTATAATGATAATGCAAACAGAGCCTGCTGCTTCATGCCAGCTGTCTTCGTATAATGATATAAACAAGCCTGACACC
Source organism: Pollimyrus isidori (assembly GCA_019775955.2). Taxonomy (NCBI): domain Eukaryota; kingdom Metazoa; phylum Chordata; class Actinopteri; order Osteoglossiformes; family Mormyridae; genus Pollimyrus; species Pollimyrus isidori. The sequence continues at coordinate 9,338,439 of JABFDZ020000001.1, forward strand.
CGGCGGTGAAAACATACCCACCTAAACCTAAGGCTAACCACGCTCCAGGTGAGGTATCGTGTAACGTTTCATGATGCCAGGTCAGTGTTGGCCAAACTGCCCCTGATCAGCGTAGAGCATATTAACGAGCTCTGGTACCATCGCTGGGGGTGTCACCCCGTGTTAATAAGCCACCATCACTCATGGCTGTCCTTCCCTCCTCACGTATCTGAAGGTTGAAAAGCCAGCAGGGATTTCGATGTGAAACAGCACATAAACTAGCGGAGAATGACACATAAGTAAGAGCGAATCATTTTAAATTAAAATGATTCCAGAGAGTGAAGCGAGATCAAACATTCCGCCACTTGTAAAAGTGGAACGAGTGCTGCTAATGAAGCTGGTTATCGTGGCTCCACGCACCAACGACACGCCTCCAATCTGCAAGCCGCCGAAACATAAACGTCCCACTATGTCACACTGATTAGCCGCATCTTCACTGGGCGCGGCCCGCCCTTCGTACCCGTGTCTGAGGGGGACGTGCCGCCCCTTATCAGCCAGAGGCAGGCCCGCTCGTTAATAAAGCCGTCGATTTCATTTGCATATTCAGCTGCTCCATGTGATACGCTGGTGACCATGAAGGAGAAGTGATACTGTATGCTGGGTGGGATCCTCGTCTGCTCGACAGGGACCCCGCCCTCCCCCATGGAAGACAGCAGGAAAGAGAGCATTACTCTACCACAGAAACATTAAAACCCCACATTAATGAAGTGATGCTGTTAGTTGGATGGCACAGTGTCAGTGGGAGGGGACAACGTTAGCAGGAGGGCATAGCTTTAGCGAGAGGGGACAACGTTAGCAGGAGGGCATAGCTTTAGCGAGAGGGGACAACGTTAGCAGGATGGAATGGCATTAGCGAGAGGGGACAACGTTAGCAGGATGGAATGGCATTAGCGAGAGGGGACAGCATTAGCAGGAGGGCATAGCTTTAGCGGGAGGGGACAACGTTAGCAGGATGGAATGGCATTAGCGTGAGGGGACAGCGTTAGCAGGAGGGCATAGCTTTAGCGAGAGGGGACAGCATTAGCAGGAGGGCACCGGGTTGGCAAGAGGGTATAGTGTTAGCTGGAGGGCATAGTTTTAGCGTGAGGGGACAGCGTTACCAGGAGGGCAATGGGTTGGTGAGAGGGGACAATGTTAGCAGAAGGGCACCAGTTGGCAAGAGGGGACAGTGTTAGCAGAAGGGCACTGGGTTGGCGAGAGGGTATAATGTTAGCGGGAGGGCATAGCTTTAGTGGGAGGGGACAGTGTTAGCAGAGGGCACGGCATTAGCAAGAGGACATGAGGTGTGTCTGAAATCGCACACTAGCATCAGTGCACTGAGATATAGCACGTAGTGCGCACTTCCTTCTGTAGTGCACACTACCATAGGTACCAGTAAGTGCTGTCCTAAATGGAATACTAATGTTTTGCACTTACCGGAAGTGATGGACTAGCATTTGATCGCAATTCTGGAGGTTCAATAACAAGGAGTAACTAACATTTACAAACTTCAACATTGAACATTTATAACATGTATAACCTATTTACGACTGCCTAATCAGCTAAAAAAAACTCCTAACATTTACATGTGCGAACAAGTTGATATAATCGCAAACTCAAATTAACTATCACTGTCATCAGAGAGAGAGTGACAGGCTACACACTGCAGCATACATCAGTAAAATAAACTTCATGTTACTTACCTTTATCAGAATCAGAAACATTTTATTGATCCCGCCATTATTCAACATCATTCAAAATGGCATCGGTTTAGTGCGAGTCGTATCCATCGTTCTGCAGTATTTTCTGGCCATTTTCAGTTCACCATCCAGGTACTTTCAGTGCACTGAATTTTAGCTTAATTGTCAGTGTGAACGCACTACGCCTAGCATTAGTGGGATGATATTAGCAGGATGACTTTAGCAGGATGGTGTTAGCAGGAGGGCACTGGATTAGTGGGATGACATTAGCAAAAGGGTGTTAACGGGAGAGCATGACGTTAGTGGGATGACATTAGCAGGATGGTGTTAGCGGGAGGGCACGGTGTTAGTGGGATGACGTTAGCAGGATGGTGTTAGCGGGATGGCACGGTGTTAGTGGGATGACGTTAGCAGGATGGTGATAGCGACAGGGTACATTGTTAGTGGGATGACATGTGAGAGGGAATGGCAGTAGCAGGAGGGCTCAGTGCTGACTGACAGCGAGCTGCTCACCACGCGCAGCTCAGTCTGAGAGCTGCTGTACATCAGGTCAGGTCAGGTTGGGAACATGTGCTGATACAGTGCGTTGCCGCACCCATCAAATGGCAAAATTCTTTGGGATCCAGCTGGTGACACCCCCAAGGCAGACACATGATCCAGTCCCACCCTCCAGAAATGGCCATCCATCTGCCGCAGCCAGGTGTTATGTGGGCGTCCCTGCAGTCTGGTCCAGCCCCTCCGGTCCTCAGCAATGAGGATCCTGCGAGTTGGATCACCCCGAAGGATAGGCACCACTTGGCTGTAGTGCTGTAACTGATGCTCCCTCACAATGCAGGGAATGTGCCTCATTCGAGAGTCCTCTAACAACCACTCGTTCGACACAAAGACAAGCCAGTGGTACCCAAGAATTCACTGAAGAAACACTGTATATGCATTTAATAAAAATGTTATTGACAGTCAGCACGATACAGGACACAGCTCTGAACAAATCAGTGCTCTGTCAGAAATAATACCAAGTAAGATCACAAGAACACAAGCATCAGGAAATAAATGTACTGACCCTTTGCTGTACACAACTCCCACCTGTCACACAATCTCAGCCCTCCAACACAATCCATACTGGGCCTTGATTCAGCAGACAATGGGGCCATATTGAGGCTGAGCTCATTGGTTGACACAGACAGAATGGTGTGAGCATAATGTTCTTCCCAGAACCTGAGAGAAATGAGTCCTTGTAAACCCTGGTTGGTATCATGAATTTATATTTTTATGAAATGTTGAAATTCTATTAACTTCTATCGCAGCTTGAAACATTTTTGTAATTCAATGTTCCGCCCAGACAACAATCATCAATTATGGTGTCCTATTGATCTGCTTTGTTTAATCAAGTTAAGCATCTTGGATCAATGGTGACTTTGGAAACATTTGTATTGGTAAAGCATTAATCCATATCCGTCCCGGGTGAATATGACAACCGTGCATTCATGTTGACTCTTTGCCCTTGCATCCATGTGCAGGAAACACGCAGGCCGGATTTGTTTAACACGTCAGATATCACGTCGCCCATGAATAGGAATATGGGTGAGCCAAGGCGAGACCAGTTGCATTCACAGCGATACACAGTGACAGCACTTTATAACTTTATGAAATTCAGTGCAGGACAGACCCAAGATACCTTTTATATGTCTCACATTTTGACCTTTGGATATCTGCTTTATGATAAAGGTTTGATTTTGTCACATGTCTCGTCCCCCTGTGCTCCCATCCTTGGCACATCGATTCTTTCCCCTTGCTCTCCCATTGTGACCAGAGACTCTTGTATTGAATTCAAAGACAACTTTTATAGTATATTATAGAGCTGGGTGATACCTGGGTGATGGCATTATGTTATTCAAATTGCCAAGACTGCAATAGTCAGCTGGATTAAGATCAGGCTTTTTCATACCTTCATACTGTCTGGAGGGACTAGGCGAGACCGAGGCACCTGGTGAGACCGAGGGACTAGGCGAGACCGCGGCCGAGGGACTAGTCGAGACCGCGGACGGGGCCGCGGGACAGGCAAGGAGCGGGGGCAAGGGCGTAGCCTCTGGGGCGCCGACCGCTGCGGGTTCCTCAGCACCAGGGCCGGCTGCGCGGGGTGCAGTCTGTGGGGCTACTGCAGCGGGCAAAGCTTTGCGGGTCGCAGCCTCTGGGGCGTCAGCTGGCGGGGCCGCGGGCGTAGCAGCCTCTGGGGCGTCAGCTGGCGCGTCGGCTGCGCAGGGCGCAGCCTCAGGGGCGTCGTCGGCTGCGGGCGTTGCAGCCTCAGGGGCGTCGTCGGCTGCGGGCGTCGCAGCCTCAGGGGCGTCGTCGGCTGCGGGCGTCGCAGCCTCTGGGGCACCGGTCGCTGCGGGCGTCGCAACTTCTGGGGCGTCGTGTGGGGCAGTCTCCGTCTCCTTGACGCTGAGCGGGGAGGCGGTCAGTTCAGCCGCACGTTTAGCTGCCCGCTTGGCCGCACGCTTGGCGGCCCGTGTGGTGGCAGGCAGGGCAGAGACTGGTGTGGGCGGGGCGTTGTCCGCTGCGGGCGTCGTAACCGTAGGTCCGAGCAGTCCGGGTGGCGGTAGGTGTCGCGTGGGACATGCGGTTTCTGCCCCCTGTAATGCCCTTTCGTATCCGGGGAGGCGGGTCAAGCACCGCGCTGACCCACCCCTTCGCCAGGCAGTTTGGCCGGCAGGGGTACTCCTTCCCTGGAGGGGTCTGCTCACCGTAACCGCAGTCCTTTACGGCAATGGCCTCAGCCCAGGACAAAGGAGAGCTTCTTCTCTCCTCCTGGTTCTCCCGGAAGGGGAGGAGGGTGCAGGTGCCCAGGAATAAAGCAGGCTCCTCCGCCTGCTGCTTCCGGGTCTCGGGTCGCCCTTTCCTCCCCTTAGAGCCGGCCGTCCGCGGTGTCAGGGATGATTCGTCCCGCGAAGGCAGGAGCTCTACCGGAACCCCGCATTCGGCGGCCACCTGCCTGGCATTCGCGGACATCACCCCTTCTCTTAACCAACCCAGCAAGTCGCGCACTTCCGCGAAGAGGTGCGCGTCATCCGGGAGGGATAAACTTAATAGCGTCTCCCTCGCCCGGCTGGCTAAAGACTGCAGTCCGGAGTGCGCCCTCACCTCCGGCTGCTCTAGCCAGTACAGGACCTCATCCTCCAGCTGACGATATTCTTCATCGGCCGGGAGAGAGTCCTGTTCGTGGAGACGCAGCATTCTGTCACGGTCGGGGTGCGTGCAGGACGCGGAAGCAGGGAATGAGTCCAACGTAGCACGAAAACTGGGTTTATTTCCACACGTAAACACACCGACATGGAAACGTTAATGCTGCGTCTGCCGGGACATACGCAGACTAAATACATGGAACAATCACGGGACGGGCGAGCAGCATTCGCCTCACAGGTGGATCACATCAGGAAATCACAACCGGGAACGAGGTGGGCGTGGCGACACACAGGGCTGGAGCGGGACGGACAACGCGGTACGTGACAGGATCTTCTGACCAGATTGAATTTTACTCTTTATTCATTAACTATGCTTTTAAAATATGGCTGATGAATTTTATGTCCGCGAGGTTTGATATCTGCATAACTAATCAATAATAAACATGTTAGCAAGTCCCACCACAAAGTACCAAACAAGTACCTCAACTGGCTTGGTACTTTGAAATCGATAATGGACTGGATGTTAATGGATAAAGGGCAGTACCGATTTTGTAGTATCAATAGTTTGATTCCTGGTGCAATGGAAATGCATTCTTACAAACAGGTGATCCCACATAATGAAAACCGCTATTTCAAAAAAATCAGGTGATGTTTTTTATTGGAAGTACGATGTGGAGGTTGATCTGATCTGGGTGGTATGATGCTGTAGCTCAGAGTTCTCAGTTTTGGCTCAGATAAGCTGCAATCAAATGCACCAGAATCACAAAGTAAATAATTCTAGTTGGGATCTGCAGTGGGATCTGGGTGAAGGCTGATGCATAACTTACAGCAGATGTGGAAGTGCCACCGTGCGCAGCTGCGCTGTGACATGGGGCTCGTGAGGTTGCGTACCAAAAACTGGAACAACGAGGATGTTCAGTAACATAGTGACAAATGCGCCTTGGACGTTCACTGGAACAGCAAAGTCAGAAAGGAGAATGGACCAAAGATTGTACATTAACATCTTTTCTACCATCTCTGGCCAGACTAAAAACAAAAATAGTGGATTTGAAGAATCTCAGAAATGCTGGGATTATAAAGACTCCCAGATAGCTACAAACTAAAATAAAATAATTTTGTAACCGCAATACCATATGTCCCTGTGTGCCGTAAGTACATAATGCATTATTAGTTTTAGTAAAATAATTATTTCTCATGTCACCTACAGTACATTTCATGAACAACCAGCGTTTCTCTACAGTCCCACCCCATGCCTGGAGTCAAAATACATGTTTGTCTGCTGTGTGAGCCAGGAATTACCCATCTCAGCTGATCATGCACTGTGCCATGAACCTCATGGCAGTGTGCAGTTTCACCACTAGAGTTCTCCATCCATCTGGGACCACCTGGACTAACCTCTTTCCCTCTTTGACACCTGGGATACCACTCCTGTCCACTGGTGAGGACTAACCCTGAAGTTTATTTGTCCCAGTAGCAACCATAGGTAGAACCTAGAAGGCTCCCCCTAGTGGTTACACGAACATTCATTGTATTGACGATACCTGAAATAATACCTATACACACAGAAATCTCCAAAACAAAGGCTGAACCAAAGCAGCATCACGCATCGCGCTCTGGGGTGAAGGTGTTTGCGGAAACCAGTGGGAGTTTGAAGGCATGGCTTAATTGAGTGGAAGCTGCGAGATGTTTCTGGCAAACACACCTCAGCTGCATTATAAAACTCATGTCACCTGTGAAGCTGGTTCTATTTCAAGGTACATTTGCCAGATGGATAATAATCGATCTCCTCGCGATGCCATGGAAACAAAGAGCCGTCATCTTCTGCTCTGCCTCTGTTCTGCGCGGCACGAGTGTCCGCGACTCGCCACACCTCTGGCTCGATCCCGCCCCCAGGACCTAGACCGCTTTATGTGCTGGCATTTCACAGCAACCCAGACATTTAGAGTGGGGTGGTCCACTGCATCTCCTAGCTCTGGTGGCCGCTTCTCTTTGAGGACAGGCCTATCGACATTTCTCACAGACGCATCCTCCAGCTGGCCGCTAACACAATGTCAGCGCAGGAGAGCATAGTGCTTGAGCGCAGAGAAGAATGCCAAAACAAAAAGAAAGTGCACTGAGCATCTGTGAGTCAGGCCTCTCCCACTGTCCGCACACAGCAGAGCTCACTGAGGTGTTTTTTGCGGTGGGAACCAACACGCTCGAGTCCCAGGATCTGGGGTCTAGTCGGCCACGGAAGCATTCCAGGAGAATGGGCTATCAAAACGGGTATAATTATAGGCTGATTTGGGAAAAAGAACTGGCTCATGTACATATAAACCCTGTAGCTTTGAGAGATTTTCAACGGCCCCCCCCTCGACCGGCTCAATACAAACAATGAGCATAAAAGGCCAGCCCACCTCAGGTAGCTTGATGTTAAGCTACATGTTACCATGGTGATGTGCTGTGCGTTTGCAGGTACGCGAAGCTCCCCCAACTCAACACTGGCCACCTAATGGACTAATTATCTCTTTGGTAATGGGCTGGTGGGTCCTCATGAAGTCACTGTCATTAATCAAATGTCCATACTGATGAGCATTAAATCAGTGAGCTGGTACTTTTGACCTGGCCGGTAGCTGGGCAGAAAAGGAGAGGGGCGTTATCCGATAACGGGAAGGGGTGCTAACCGATTGCAGTTAAGGGACATTATCCGATAGCAGAAGAGGGGTGTTATCCGAGAGTGAGTTAGTGGCATTATCCAGTAGTGGGTGGGGGGCGTTATCTGATAACAGGAGAGGGATATTATTCAACAGCGGGTAAGGGGTATTAAACAATATTGGGAAAGAGGGTATTATTCAATAGCAAGTGGCGTTACAGGGGAGCAGAATTATCCGATAGCAGGGGAGCAGCATTATCCGATAGTGGGTAAGGAGCATTATCAGATAGCGAGAGAGGCGTGTTGATAGCGGGAGAGGGGGCATTATTTGATGGTGAGTAAGTGGTGTTAACCAATAGCGTGAAAGGGGGCGTTATCCCATACAGGTAAGGAGTACTGACTGATTGCGAGTACCGGGTACTAACTGATAGTGAGTAAGGCGTGTTAATCAACAGTTACAAAAGGAGCATTAACTGATAGAGGTGTAATTGAAAGTTAGTGATGGATGCTAACTCATAGCAGGTAAGGGGAGTAATCCAATAGTAGGACATCAGCTTTATCCGATAGTTGAAGATGAACGTTATCTGATAGCAGGAGAGGTGTCTTATCTGGAAGCAGGAGAGGGACGTTATTCAATAGCAGGAATGGAGCGTTATCTGAAAGCAGGGGAGCAGCGTTATCCGACAGCAGGGGAGCAGCGTTATCCGGTAGCAGGGGAGCAGCGTTATCCGGTAGCAGGGGAGCAGCGTTATCCGGTAGCAGGGGAGCAGCGTTATCTGGTAGCAGGGGAGCAGCGTTATCCAGTAGCAGGGGAGCAGCGTTATCCAGTAGCAGGGGAGCAGCGTTATCCGACAGCAGGGGAGTTTCGTTATCCGGTAGCAGGGGAGCAGCGTTATCTGGTAGAAGTAAAGGTGTGTTATCTGATTTGTAATTATTGCATTTACACTTAAATTCAAAATTTCTTAGTATGTTTACACATCTGGGTCTTGTAGAGCAGCAAATGTTTGGTATGTCCGACTTGAAGGACCACATTTAAAAGGAAAATGTATTTTATGGGGAGGTGTCCTTTGAACTGCATTGTCATGCTACTTCTTTTCCACAAACACCAGATATATGTACACCGCAAACTAAGCTTGCCCACTCTAAGGTACAACAGCCGGCACTACCCTCCTGGCACTAAAGCCTGCATTTACAGATTGAAATCTCCTACAAAATCAAGAATGGCTTATTGAGGACCTCAATAGGGTCAAAGGTCAGAACCCTGGATCCCCAGCTTTGCTGTACCCTCGTTCCTGAGCATACAGGCTTTGAGCTACATGCCGGACTCCAGGGTTTGGTACGCATGAATCTGAGTGGCCACCATTCGCAGCATTATGGGGATATACAAAGGCTGCTATTCACGGCACCTCCTTATGGCAGATAAACACAGCTGCTGGAGCGTGACAGGGCAGCACGGAGCATCATCATCGCTGGAGTGGGGAGATTAGAGGCAGGGCTGATATCACCTGCATTCACCTGCACTGCCACTGCTCAGGCCCCTGCGCAGATAAGGCCTATCGCTTCCCAGCGCCGCGGCCGCGTCTGAGAAGCGACAGCGATCTGAGCTGGTCGCGTCACCGAGTCCGCCACTAAGCGCGGCCAGCAGCTCTCTCTACTTATCTCTCCCTCTTCTGTTCTTGTTTGACTGGGTTCTTGGGGCAGTTTTCAGGTACGTTACTCCGGGAGGGAAACTACCATACAGTCCGAGCCAAAAACTTCCTGTTTAACCTAAATGGAGTGTGCATTTAGTCAAAGAAACCTTCAGACACCTGGTATCTACAGAACCGCAAAAATACCCCCCCACACACACACACAAATTCCTAACTGTTTTATCCAAATACATAGTGATGCCTCAAGTTCAATGTGTATGCCAGTGATGTTACCCATAATGCCCACATTAGCAGCTCTGGCCTGCTTTGACTCCCCTTAGTTCTTTGTGGCCCTCTATGATTCCCCATGGCTCACTGTGACTTGTTGTGTCCCACTCTGCCTCACCATAGCTTGCCAGGTCTTGTTACAACTCCCTATAGCTTGCTATGAAATGGCCTGCTGTGACTCTTCCTAGCCCATGGAGATTTTGTGGCCTGCTGCGACTCCTCAACTTCTACTGTGACTCATTGTGACTTGCTGTGATTCTCCAAGACTCACTGTGACTTACTGAGGCCTGCTATGACTCCTCATGGCTCACGGCAACTCGCTGTGGCCCACTGTACCTCAACATTTGTTTTCTTGTGACCCCATGGCTCACTGTGACTTGCCACAGCCTGTCATTAACTCTCATGTCTCATTGTGTCCCACTGTGACTCCCCACAACCTGATATAACTCCCCATGGCTTGCTATGACTTTATATATCCTGCTGTGACTCCTCGTGGCCCATCGTGATTTTTTTGTGGCCTGCTTTGCCTAAAGCTCAATATGACTCATTGTGGCCCACTGTGCCTTGCCTAGGCTTCCTGTGCTTACTATGGCTTGCATTGGCCCGCTGTGACTTTCGGTGACTCACTGTGGCCTGCTGTGATTTTATCTGATTCACTGTGGCTCTCCGTGACTCACTGTGGCCTGCTGTTACTCCCCATGGCCTACCCTGACTCCACACAGCTCATTCTGACAGCGTAGCTCACTTCTTGTGGCCTGCTGTGACTCTCTAAGACTTACAATGAGTTGCCAAGGCTCGCTGTGACTCCCTATGGCTCATTGTGACCTACAGTGAGTCCCCACAGCTGATTGTTATTAAGGAACTATAGTAACTATCATTAAAAGCTGTTATAAAAGAGGACGTCTCTGAGGCAGCAGCTGAATTACAGTGTTAATCCTCTGCACACACACCTGCCCACAGACAGCCCCCGCCCCCCACCCGATCAATCACTCCCCCACCTCGGCACACCTCTGAAAGCTCCGGCACATGCCCTTCCACACCATGTGGCAGGTGAACCTACTTTCTTCTGGACTAATACTGTTTGCTAGAGAAAGAAAGTGTAAATCTAACAGATCTTATGGAGCGTCCCTCCACCCCGCCCCCTCAGCAGAGCTGTGAGGATAAAATCCAATCCCTGCGAGAGGCACATTAAGCCTTGTCATTCGTGCTGCTGCTCTGCCCTTGAAGGCAGGAATGCTGATGAGGCCGTCAGTCTCAGAGGAGCGCAGATGAAGCATTTTCCCCCATTGGAAACCACACCTCCCTTACCCACCCCCTACCACCACACGGCAAACACTGTGATCACCACACGGACATGGCTTCGAGGCTCCCTCCGGATTCACGGGGTACAGCACCGCTCAGCTTCACGCTCAAACAATTGGCTGAGCGTAGAACAACATTCACACCACTAGAGGGCGCAGGTACAGATGGTGTGCGCCCTGCCCACCTGAGAAGCAGGGAAACCAGCCCCATCAAACAGCAGCCTCTCCAACAGCCTGGACATTTCAGCAAGCGGCTATCGGAAGCTCAGCTGAGGACCAGAAGTGTGATTGTGGGCTGACTGTAGAGTGGCAGCGGGTTGGACTCACAATCACATTCAGAAAGCGACACATGAGACCCTCTCAGCCGAAACTCACTAATTATTTGTATTACATAACTAATAAATTAATCACTTCAAAGGGTAAAAACAAGTTCACCACGTGCCTGGAAACACCTTACATCAAATTAGGCATAATAATAATATTTATTATTAAGGTTTCTGGAGGGTGGTTGGGGCTGGGGGGAAGGGTGCCTGGAGGGTGGAGGAGACACATCAAAGGAGGTTTATAGGTAAGCTGAACATAAGTCCAGATCAGTCAACCTGTAGGTAGACACCAACAGGGAATCTTAGCAGAAGAGGCCATTTACCAGTGAATGCGCGGGGGGGGGAGAGACCGCATCAGTGATAACAAAATGTATGAAACGTGAGGGTCAAACTATGCGGACAAATCATGATCTCCGACCAGAGCCATCTGACACCCTTTTACATGGGCGATGAACAGCCTTCTTACAAATGTATATTAATGAGTACAGTAAAGTAACCTTTAAGAGAAATCGGACAGTACGTAAAAATCATCTAACACTGACATTCAGGACGAGAAAGACGAGATGAAAAACAGCAGTAAAGTGCCTCATAAATATTCACAGTACACGGCTCCCATTTCCGCTGCAAATGTATGTTACAGTGACAGAATTAATGCAAAAACTGTAAGTTCCCTGTAAAATCCTTTGAAGTTGTTTGCTTGCTTTACCTTGGAAACTCGAAACTTTGGTCTCCCCTTAGTAAAGTACATTAGGAGATCCCATCACATAAATATGCATTTAATCAAGGCCCACTCTCCTTAGAATCCCTGAGCAGATCTAACGTGTGCTGAAAATTGTCATAGACTCTGCTTTACTCTGTTGCGGTTTTGCATAATTTGGACAATTTTTATTCATTCAAAACAAACAAAACAAAAATTGCGGGTAGATTACACAGATTTAATCAAATAAACGCACTCACACACGGCTGTCAACGCGCCCTCTAGTCAGGCCTCCGTGGTGAAATAGCGCCCCTCCGTGGTCGCTGTGAGTTATTGCATACGTGCGGCGTACAGTGCCGTGAGGGCGTTGGGTTCTGGTCCACATGCCGTCCTTTCAACCACGAGATAAAAGTCGCCTGAGCAACGCTTCAGGTCCCGGCAGCTGAGAGCTGCCTTTGTTTCATCTGCTCGGCTTCAGGAGGGGACATATTGACATCGTGACTCGTTGATGGGGGTTGCGAAACCGTCTCGGTTATTCGTACAGCTAGTGCAGCCGTGGCCCGGCTCCGGCCAGCACATTATCCCAAATGGGACGGCAAAGCGCAATTATCACAATGTGACTCTGCGTCAGTCAGCCTGCCGAGCTCGAACGGACTGGGGGGGAGGGTTGACTGCGATCACTACGCATTGAACAGCAGATAAACCTTTGATGGGTGTTTATCACAGGTCCACTTTTTATCTCTGATCCGCAGTTTCTTCTGCAGGCCCATGTTCATACTTTACACGCCTCTACCTATGTGGCCTACATGACGTATTGGTTTTTATTATTACACACCCCTGTTTGTATTTGTTTGTATAGTTTACTCGTATTACTACATGTCCTAGATGTAATTGAGTATATGTAACTTAGGCCCAGTAGAAATAATTATTAGTTTATCATCCTTTCAATCAAAAACAAGTGATGAGGGAGGGCGGATTTTTTATTTATTTTTATTTCTTAGAAAAACATAACGGAAGATAAGTTTTCAACATCAACGGTAAACCAAGACAACAGCAACAGATGTATGACATATGGGCTGATCAGCAAAATTAATATGAAAAGAAAATGTTTTTAAAAAATGTTTCATTCAAAATTTGTGAACGCCGGCAGTGGAATTTACACAGGAAAATATACTTTAATTTTTAAAAAAAAATCGATGCGGGCTAAATCCGCTACGCGGGCGAGGATGATAAACTAATATTTTTTTTACTGGGCCTTATTGGTTTATATCACTGCATGGGCCAACTTTACTTGTTTATATTACTTGTTAGTTCACGTTACTACACGCCCCATCTGTACGAGTTTACATAATGCATTGCTTTATATTACTGAACACCCCAATCTGTACGTTTGTGTTATTTGCCGTGACTGGATAAAAAGCAGTCTATGTCCTGGAGATGTTGGCCGAGGAAATAAAACAATGGAAAAGCACATCGCTGTTAAGAAATGACATGATTCACATTGTAATGCTCATAAAAATAAAACCATTTGAATCAAAATGCACTGGGATCAGTTATATACGCGCATGTATACATAGTGAAATCGTTACATTATTAAAATAAGCGTACAAAAAAATCAAATTAAATCCATTAAGCCGAGGGGCATAAGTCTGGCGATTGGGGTGATTCAGAGAATAGGGCGGAAGCCGACGACCCTCTTGTGTTTCATTGGACACGCGCTTTAAATTTAATATTTACTAAAGGAGTGAATGTTTGGTGACGGTAATAACCGTAGGCGCACAATCATCTGCAGCAGCCTATTTTCTGAGCTGCACAGTCTAACGCGAAAAGCGCCGTTTGACTTTGTCCGACGTTAAGTGACATGACACATAATCCATATGAATGAAGCGGGCGCGCCTGTCATTGCGGTGTCCTTCAACTGACGTATTTCCCAGCAAAACAGGACACTTTGCTTCGTAGAAATAGTGCATTTACCCCCCGACCGCTGTCGGGACTTACCTGCTGCCACCTATCAGCCGTCTGGCACATGGGAGGCCGGCAGCGAACAGCCGCCTAATTAGGGCGCGTCTCCCCGACGCTGATGCGGGAGATTGATCTTCACGCTTGACTCGGTCCCCGGCTGTACATAGTATTTACCTCCCCCAGCAATTAGCATCTGATTTAGGATACAGAAGACCGGGGAACCGCCGTAGCCTGAAAACTGGGGACTGGAGAAACAGCTTGACTGACTGACGAACGGAAGGGCGGACACACACACACGCGCAATGTTGCCAGACAAACTGGAACCATTCTGAATTTATGGTTGCAAACTCTCATGCATCTGACGTGACACACGCTCACGCAAGAAACTGTACAGCAAATCCATATTATTCCATTATAAACCTAAAATAAGCTACAGGCGATCACTTTTGATGTAGAGTACAAACCACCCTATTTACAAGATAAACAGTTACATAGATGTAAACGCGTGCGCAGACTTTGTATTGAATAGAAAATCTCACCCCAGCCAGCTGACCAAAGTTGGTAACCGGTGGATTTATTCACTACACTCTCAAAAAGGTATTCCACCTTTAGAAAGAAAACCTTAGTGTGACATTAACAGTAGATTGACTGATAACGGTGACCACGTCCTGGAATAATCTTGGCCGCATCCTTGGCACAGAATCAAATGCGCGCATCTTTTTCCTTCGCCGCTTGGGGATTTTCGTGGACATTAAGGTGTGTGTGTGTGTGAGAAAATCAAGGCATCATGGCCCAGCAGCTCAAAGAGCCAAATGAACAGAAATTAAGAAACCATCTTGAGGAGGAAATCCAGTGGGACTCGCAGAATGCAGCGCGCGAAGCTTCACGTCTTTTGGTCGGGTTCACAGTGCCCCCGTGTGGCCGAAAACGGCATGTTCAGAAGCGAAAACGTCCACGATAATTTGTTCCACATACCAACATCTATTTACCTGTTGATTATAAAATGAGATTTGCACTTCAGATTTGTATCTGTTAAATCAATATATAGTGGTTCAATTATATTTTCAGTGTAACATACCACAGACATTTTAACCAAAAATTCACTAAGAATTGATATGGTAAGAAGATATCGTTAGTGATTCAAATCCACATCTTTTTTTATTATCAGCATATTCATAAAAAAATGAATCTCTTGGCCATTCCAGGGCCGACTCCAGTATCTAATGTGGTTTTCCAACAAAAATAAAAAAAAGTACCAAGTCTATGTACGTTACATACCATTGGAGGACTCTCCAAAACATCCCCCACTGCCACCCAGGACCCTACTGAATGAACAAACAATTAATCACAGCTCAACCGTTAAAGGGACAGGACCACACACAGCCCACTGACAGTATGAAATGAACAAAGGAAGATCTCTCCACATGTGCTGCCGCTTCAGCATCCGCTTCCCTCCCATCACAGGCGTGACACGCGGCCGGCGCTAATGCACAGCGGCACACTCCGATACACTGTCACCGCATGACTCCACGACAGTCCGAACCGCCACGTAAAGGAACAGAAAGGTACATGTCAGAGCGATGCCTTTTACACAGCACGGTAACAAAAAACACGAGGGGAAAGACGGAGGGAAAGAGGCAAGGCCGGGCAGCATTTTTGGTTTTGTGAGAACGACGCACTTGCGGTTTCCATAGATACCACCAATTTCCCATGAATCATCTGAAGTATACAGATATATATTTATATAAATATATACAAGTGGAACATACTGGCATTTTTCGAAAAACATTCTGCTTAAAAAAAATAAAACTTTTATGCCAAGAAGTTCATGAAGTAAACTTCAATAACTTAACTGAGAATGAACTGAAAAAATGAGTTGAAACCCTTTAGGAACAGTATCTTAGCCCTATATGAATCTCATTTTTACTTTAGTTTATAGCACCATTAACAGACACACCATTGTGCTAACATAAATCAGTATAAATATTAATAAAAAAATGTACAGTACCAGTTTAAAATCTACAGAATAAGTTAGTGTCGGGAAAATGTACAAATATTTACAAAGTTTATTAAATACAAACTTATTTACCAGTTGGAGTGAGTAACAAAAAAAAAAAAAGCCAATTGTACAGCGGCAGTGAGGAGGCAGACCGTGAATGAAGATGGAAAATCAGACGTGTTTGCGGAGTGATGACTTCAGCGCAGAAAAGGCAGGGCGAGGGTGGAACGGGCACAGACCATAGGGGAGAGTGACGGGTCAGGTCTCTGCTGGGCGTAACTCTGAGTAAATCCAGAGTTGGGGGGGGGGCTCAGTCGATGTCGCTGAGATCACTGACCGGCTCGTCCTGCACGCGACTCAGGTGATTCATGGCGCGCTTGAATGCTGTCTGCACGGCCTTGCGGATGCTGGAAGTGCGCCCCTCCATCATCTTTATCTTGTCGATGGTTTTGTCGATTCCCAGGGGAACCATCTTTGATTTAGGGAGCCATTGCCTGGCGAAATGAAAACCTCAAGTTAAGAAACGGGTGGCTCAGGTCCCGACGCCGATCCACAAGTTATCTGGGAGACTTGGGGTTTGATGGGGCAATTACGGGAATAAGCACGAGTCTGACTCGCCCCCCCCGGCCGCGAACCTTGGGCGAGACGGCCTTCGCTTATCATCCACATATGCCGCGAGTGACCAAGTAACCACAGCAGGGCCTCCTGACAGGTGACTGGCATGGCCAAATGGAGAGATCCCACCCCTAAGTCACATGTACACGTCAAGTAACGATACGCCGAAAGCGCGTCACACAGGACGACTCACCAGCTGCGCTTGTTGTCGAAGAAGAGAACTAGGAAGAGCTTCTCGCCCGATTTGTACTGCATCTGCTCGCCAATCCTGAGTACATCCATAGGAGGCATGGGGATGGAGACACCATTGTGGTGACAGCCCACCCGTGGCATCTTGGGGTCTATTATCTGTAGTTGGGAGACATGGTGCCAGGGGTCAGCGAGGAGGATCACATGGCGCTGACACGCCCACACTCACAGGCTGGTGTCCCGCAGTCTTTCCCGAACACACGCACACTCACCAGGGCTGGGTAGGATGGATAGCCGCTGCACTTCGCCCAGACGAGCTTTAGTGGCTCGAGCATGACGGCGGAGGCGTTAGCCGGCATCCAGATGCTGCTGTTACCCACTTCTACAAAAGCATGGATGAGGACCAGGTCAGGTTAGGGGGCACAAGCGGCTGGGGAGATCACAAGGCAGCTTCTACCACGGGGGCACACGCGTCTAAAATCACGCCACAATGCTGACTGCGTCCATGGTGAGGGCCCACGCAGCCACGGTGCAGCTAAGCCTAACCCCCGGGGCAGGAGGGGACGGCAGGAAAACGGGCCACCCACCAGCAGCGAGCCGGGCGGCCTTGGCGAAGTTGCCCGTCTCAATGCAGGCAATGAGCTCGCTCTTGTCGTCGATGGGGTTCCTCCGCACAAGTGCAGGCTTCCCTTTGCCACACTTCGGGAGGCTGAAACTGAGGCAAAGAAACCAGCATGGAGACCAGGCCTTCAGCAACGCAGTCACTGACAGGACAGATTCCACGTCATGTGACTGGGGGGGGACCTCGGAGGACTCGGAGAGGGGTACCTGGTGTTACACAGGAGGCTGCCGCTGGAAGAGATGCTGGACTCGGAGGCACACCTCCGTCGCGGCTCTGCCTGCCCGCTGGGACTGGACTCCTCATCTTGCCCCACGACAAAGCCATTGGACAGTCCTGGAAATGGGAAGGTGCAATCAGACTGAGCGTCCTTAAGGTGGCAGCGAAGTAAACTTCACAATATCCTGGTCAGACTCGCTACTGCCATCAATCACATCCCAAATTAACAGAGTGGGTCAGAATTAGGTTTAGAAGACCGTGTCCCACGACCTCCTGTTGACCCCCTGGCGTACCAGTGTCCAGGCGCTTGACTGGGGACTCCTCCTCGGGCTCGCTCTCCCCACTGGCGCTGCGTGACCTCTTCCTGGGATGCAGCAGTGTCTCCAGCCGGGGAAGGACCACAGAGAGGAAGGTTTTGGTGCCCAACTGGGGGCCGCTGGTGGGGCTCTCACCCGCTTTCAACAGCTTCTGGGGGCTCATGCTCTTCGACTTCCGGAAGAGCACCGAGGTGCGGCGGTTGACGTTGCCAGAGGGCTCGGCCGGCATGGACGTAGCGGACACGTCGCCGTGAGGAGAGAGTGTCGGAGGGTCTAGGGTCGGCCCGTTGGACACCTCCCTGCCCCCAGGCACACAGTCCTGTTGGCTGTCAAACTTCACGCGCCGACTGCACCGGCCCTCGGGGTTGGGGTGAACGGGTTTAAGGGTGGGCGGCTCTGAGTCCCCATCCAAGTTCTGGGGTGGCAGCAGGTCGGACGGCTCCAGCTTAGGTGGTAAAGATTTGTCCCCTAGAAGAGAAGCCAGAACCATGTATATGATGGAAGAAACGTTGGACCAGAAACACCAACGATGAGGCTCTGCGAGAGAAGCCCTGCTTGCTAGTAAAGAAAAACACCTGCAGATTTATAATTCATATAAATCTAAAAGTGACAAATGACTTGGTGATCTGTGTTCATTTTCAGAAAGTCAAAGGTTCAAATCCCCTGGGCAACAAACTAATAATTAATAACTCATAATAAATTATACTTTTATTGATCTCCATAAGGATCTCTGTCTGGAGTATGCTGTCTGAATGGAGCAGCCACCTGTTTGGGCACCCAGGGAACTGAGGGTTAAAGGCTCTGCTCAAGGACCCACAGATGCACTGAGGCTGGATTCGAACCGGTGACCTTCCGATTACATGTACACATGCTTAGTCCAGAGCCAAATGCTGCCCCTTAATCACCTTAATCCAAAATGTTGATTGACCCTGTTCTCTGAACCCAAGCTTTTCTTACTTTTGTCACTTTGTACACAAAGGAATTCCACATAAATTAAATTTTTAAAAACAGCCGGACAGAAAGAGGCATCCTTTAAGGTATGAATGCCCTGAGATGCAGGTACAGGGGACACGTACCATCCTCCTCCACTCCCTGGCCCCCAGGCGCCGGCTCTGGGATGCATGGGAGGGCATCAGAACGAAGGCTCATCTCGTGCCGCACGTCGCCGATGACCTTCTTCAGTAGCTTCAGCCGCTTGCTGCGTGAGGGGCTCGACTTCATGGCACATGTGAGGTCCAGCTTCTCCAGCAGCTCCTTCAGCTGCTGCTCCAGGGACATGTGCTGCCGACTGGCCGGGTTCAGCAGCCGGTCAACTGTGGGGCGGGAGGAAGCAGGCAAATAGCTCTGACATGGAAGGCCGAAGACCGAGTATCCAAAAAGTGGTGGCAGCCAAATCAGGAAGTATAATCAGAGCGACATAAGACATCTTCTGTAACACATCCCCCTGTTACATCTCAAAGGACATGTGCCAAACATCTCACTAACCATCTTCCCAGGAGAAAGGCGCTGCCGGCTCCAGCTTGGGAGGTTCTGCAAGGTGCATTCCGCTACCATAGTCGAACCCGATGCATTCTGTATGCCGCAGTGCCTTCCTAAGCACGACACCGCCTTGGTCCCGGAGACGCAGCGCTGCTCGGTAGAAGATGGTGTCCTTGGAATTGTATTTCATGCAGTTGGACACAATGAGGTTGAAGTCGTCCTCAAACTCATCCAGATTTCTATAGCCCTGAGCCTCAACCCTCTTCCTCATTGTGGAGAAGTCCATCGGGTGCTTGATGTGGTCCAAGTAGTCCGGTACCTGACAGTGAGCCAACAAAGGATCACTTGGACTCGCCATTCTCCCCATTAAGGTCACTGACGTGGCATCAACGTCCCCTAATGTTACAGTTCAGAAATGATCTGCTGATATGTGAAATGTATGACATTCTTCTTATGGACCAGCACACAAAGAGATTAAAAACCCTTGTGCAGAGTCAAGCACAAAGTCACACATGCTTGGGGACTAGTTTACATCTATGCTTTGCAATAGACACTCAGGGTTGACCTCTCACCTCTTTTAGGTTAACAGGATGGGCAAAGATCTTGGCTTGGTCCTTCTGCTGAAGTTGGTCCAATATGGAACGTAGCAAAATGGTGAATGGAGTAAGCTGGACCTCCAAAATGGACTGCTGCAGCTTCACCTGGGGGGAAAAGAAGAAAGAGCTGATCAAAAGTGTTCCTCTCTCAAGGCAGCTGCAATGCGGTGCAGGAGCATGTGACTGCCATGTGACCGGTGTGACCGGCGTGCCTCCTCTCGCTTGAGCTTCTCCCGCTTCCGGATCAGTTCTAGCAGCAGCCGGGCCCGCTCCAGGTCATGGCGCAAGCGGTGCCACTCCTTCAACTGCTCCTTCAGCGCCCGGGTCTCCTCCTCGCTCTCCTTCTGGAAGAAGAAGCCACCTGAATTTAATGTCCAATGCAAAGCAGGGGAGCATATGTCTAGATCAGCTTCTCAAACACTGACCCATTATATAGTTCATGCTTGTCCCCGTAGAGCCTAAAACTGACCAACCATTACAGATCCACAAAAAGCAGGCTTTATAAATGACATAATTGGGGGGCAGCGTGTGGCTCAGTGGGCTAAGCCTGTGTGCCTGTAATCATGAGGTCACAGGTTCAAGCCCAGCCTCGGCACGTCTGCGGGTCCTTGAGCAAGGCCCTTAACCCCCAGCTCCCTTGGCGCTGCTACGGGTGGCTGCCCTTCGCGGACAACTTGGTCTACAAAGACCAAGTTGAGGGAGGCGTAAAAAAAAAAACAATTTCCCCACGGGGATCAATAAAGGATTGATTATTATTATTATTAATTCAAAATAAAACTAATGAAATTTGGCAAAACAGAACCCGCTCAAACTGACCGGCTGCACGGTCCTCTGGGACTGCATGCCAGACTGGAGCCTCCTGAGCAGAGGCAGGCCATTCCTGGACTGCCTCTTCAGCACCCAGTAGTTTAGAACCAGCTCCATGACCACCTTCTTCTTCTGGACAGAGACCTGATTAAGGATTGTATTCAACCTGGAAATATAGAGCAAAGACAAAGGCCATCAGACTGGACATCTTCTGCATGCCATTGTAAGCATGTGATTCCACTGGGTTCTAATAACCTGTATTCTAGCATAATAAAAACAGATAAATATTTAAAATTTACTGAATGTTCTTATTTCCCTGGCACCTCTGCATACAGGTGACGATGTGTCATTGTCCCTAAAAGCAAGGAAACGCACCTCTGGGGGGGGATGCTAGGCACAGAAATTGCTGGGACTGCTACCAGGGGCTCACACTCCTCCTTCTTGTTCTTTTTCTTGTGGCTAGCTTTCGACCGAGACCTCCCACTGGCCCGGTCCCCTCTTTGGCTCCGGTCTTTGGCATCTTCGTAAATGGTGAGGGGCCTCCGGACACAGCCAGGGGGCGTATGAGAGCCACAGTAGGCTGTCTTCTTCACCGAGAATGTCGGCGTGCCTGAATCAGTCATCTCTTTGATGGGCTCCATCTTCATATAGAGGCCGGCCTTCTGTGCACAGCTGACATGGAAGGCGGTGTAACAGTTTGCCCGATGGCACTGTATACAGGCCCCCACACCTTTCTCCTTGCAGAGGTAGCAGGTGAGCTTCCAGCGAGCGGGAGGGATGTTCTTCACGCCGTCTATGGGCTCGATGAAGACTGTGTTGGCAAATCCAACTTCAGGCACCCATAGGGCACAGACCACATGCCCCCAGCGGTCGTCCTCCGTCTTTTTAAGAGCGCCGCCCTTGTTGGGGCACAGGATGCAATCGACGGGCTGGGAGGGCGACTGCAGGCAGAGGCGACACAGCCATTGGCCCTCAGGTACGTAGGGCACGCCGTAGCACTCCTGGTGCACAGCCATGTTGCACATGTCACAGAAGAGGATGACGTTGCTGTTCTGGCACTCGCCGTCCATGCAGATACAGCACACGGCGTCCTCATCTATCAGTGACTGTGGTTCCCCATGGCCCTGGTTCTCCAGGAACGACTCCTTCTCTAGGCGGTCCATGAGGAACTCAAAGACATTGTGCGATACCGGACTGAAACCCTCACAGCGTCTCTTCTCGTTGATCAGATCCAGCCAGGCATAGTCTTCCTCGTCCATGTCATACTCTACCTCCTCATCCAGCTCCTCCGGGGTCTTCTCCACATAGGTGTAGTAGCCAGCTGGTCGGCGAGGCACTACAGGCAGGTTGTACTCCACCGTACGGATCTTAGGCTCAGGCAGTGTGCCTCCTGGGGCCTGTGGAGCCGGCACACTGGCCAGGGCCGTGTTCCTCTTCTGCTGGTTGCTCTTAAGACGCGCGGAGCGCACCACCACCTGCTGTGGCTTCTCACTGTTCTCTTTATTACTGTTGCACTCGATGATCTCCTGAGCTGTGGGGTCATCCTCCGAGATGACCTCCAGCTTGTCGTAGATGCTGATGCGGTGCACGCGGCCCTCCATCTCCAGCTCCACCATGCGCTGCGCCTGCGCATACGTCAGGGTCTCGCGGTTGGGCGAGGGCCGGATGGGCGAGGCGGGCCGCGGCGGCTGCGTCGGCCCTCGCTGCTGCCGCCCTTTCCTCTTCATCCTGATCAGTGGCAAAACCTGCACAAAAAAGCAAGCACATGTCGTCTGGTGGTCCAAAGAAGCAGCAACTAGCAAAAGAGTATATTACAGAAGCCTCCCCATACATACATTCTTATACCGCAATTCGCAATGCATGTGCATAATCTCAGATACAGAATAGGGAATAATCTTGCAAACAATGAGAAACAAAGACGAATAAAACAAGCTAGTTACTCTAAAAGCACACTGCCCTGAAATACACACAGATAAACTCGTGTGACACAAACCACCTCTTACCTGCAATCCTTCATGGACATGGAATTCAGGTTATTGAAAAGTGCCCTGACTCCCTCAATAACAGAAACATTCCTGCAGCATAGACATTCCTTCAATCTGCCATACCTTAAAGCACGATCAAATCAGATCAAATTCAATTATGGTGCAAATCTCATCCACATGTGCGTTGTATGGACTGAAACGAGGAGACCCAGGACATAAAATAACAGGATACCATATGAAGAAGGACAGGCATGGAGAGCTGTCAGGATGGCAGGCTAAAGTGAGCCACAAACATGAGCCGTATTGCAGAGAGCTGGGGAGTCTGTGTTTTCTAATTAATGCGCGTGGGTTAATACAGCCCTGCTACCATTCAGCTACATATTACCATTCAGCCACAGACACAAACTGGCGGACGGACAGTGCGGGGGGTGCAGGGCACAGGGGCCTGGGTATTTAAGGCCCGGAATAACCTTCCCGAGAGGCACGCGGGCTAGCATACGCCAGTTACACAGCTAAGCACGAATGCATAACTCAGCTCGCATATATAATACATTGAAAAACCCAGGACTAGCTCTCCCGGTCACCTGCCGGTCCACAAAGGCAACACGATTAGCAATGGAGACACAAGACGGTTCCGTACGCGGCACACATTCATAGGCCGATTCAAAATGAAACTAACCGCATATAAAACATTAGTTACCGTGTCACTATACAGAACCGCTCTATATTTAACGTGGCTTATTTAAAAACGGGAGAGGTAAAAGTGCAACACCCTACCAGTTCGCTGAGACAGCCGGGTGGCTAGTTGGCTATAACAAAACCAGGTTTCGCAAACATGGCCGCCGACACAACAAGAGGCCGAATCCGCGGCGGATTGGGTCCCGACGCCCACACCCCGCTTCCCAGAGCCTGCGCGCCCTCTGCTGCAATGGAAGCGTCCGTGCGAACCGGAGGAAGGGGAGACGGAGGCCTTACCTGACGACGCCGAACTGCTACGCCGCTAACCGCGGCCGTGTTGACAGAGAGGGTCCAGCCGATAGCTGTGAGGCCCACGGACTGGCGGCGGCTTCTCTCGCGCTTCTCACCCGACGGCGGCGCGCGAGGCTCAGGAGGCGGTATCCAGGACGAGCGCGCGGCTTCCGGAGCCTAGTGTGACCCTCTGCTCCTACGACCGCGCGCAGAAACCAAGCATCGGCCTCGCGACGCGCTCGACCTCCGGCGACAGACCCACGGCAGCTCCACGCTCCTATGTCACGCAGCAACAATGCGACCGCCGCGCAGGTCCCGCCCGCTACGCGCAACGCCTTTGCGTAGCCGAGGGAGAGGCCGGGACCCCTTCCTTACCGCTTCGCCGTGTGAACCTGTCATCCTGCTCATTATATGTTACTAGTGCACGAATGGTTTGTTTTCAGTAGCTTGACCCCGAAATCTTTATGCTGCATTTTATTTTGTTGTATCAACACGGAGTGATGTAGCTGAAATGTAGGCACAATGTAAGCAGTAGGCGACTCGGGACCGTAAAACATTCTACCACTGTAAACTACGTAAACGCTTTAATCGGTGTGCACCTATGTGTCTTTTGTATTTACTTATTTTATTACAGCATAGCAGTGAGGGCTTGTTTCGACCTTATTTTCCTGTACTTTCTAATCCTTGGTCAATATAAAAATAAGGTAGAAAGCCAGCATT
The DNA here is from genome assembly GCA_019775955.2 of Pollimyrus isidori. Classification (NCBI taxonomy): domain Eukaryota; kingdom Metazoa; phylum Chordata; class Actinopteri; order Osteoglossiformes; family Mormyridae; genus Pollimyrus; species Pollimyrus isidori. The sequence goes on from JABFDZ020000001.1 coordinate 9,362,681, forward strand.
AATTAAATCGCCCACTGGCAAACAAGGGGAATGTGTAGTGTCCTAGCTCGTGATTTATTATCGGCTAATCATTTATGTACTCTAAAAAACCTAAACACCTTTTAAACGATGTGACGGTGTATTCAATTAAGGGAAAATGCTGTGTTTCGGAACACGGAATCCCTTAGATTTGAAATTATGTAGCTATCAAATGAATAACCATTACACGTTTGAGACGAATATCCGAATTAATACAACAGTGACTTGGTCTTTATTGTATCCCTCCTTATGTAGCCTTGAATTTAAACAGTATGAATTCATTGTTGTGCTCCACTTATAATGGCGCCCCTGTGAGAACCCCCTCCCCCAACGCCGAGGAACCACGTGTTACCGCAATAAACGGACGCACCACCGTGGGCTATTGTAATGGATCCTAGTCGTCCCGATAATCCAGTATGCTGTTAATACAAGTCCAATGAAATCGCTTCTTAAATCCCCTTCTGAAAAGAAATACAGTCATCTGGCACTATAAGTGTTTGTTTTCCCTTTTCCTGGCCATTTTGGTGACCCATAACCCTGTCGACGTCACCCGGGCGTGCGTGACACAAAGGGGACTCTTGTTTTCTTTCATTAGTCTACACATATTTATTTGTATACTCGTTACCTTTATTGTTACTTTGATTGCACCCCTGACTAATATTGCTTATAAGAGACCCATTTGGTTTGTCTATCCTTACACACTGGGTTTTGTTTGTTGATTTTGTGTTTATTTACAAAATATGCGATATGTTATCTTCTTGTTCAGGGTGTTTTCTAATGTTTAAAATTATAGTTAAAAAGAACACATAAATAATGTATCTTTAGGTTACAACAGTGGGGACACGACACATGCGCTTAGTCCAAACGATGTATATAATATCGACAACCAGTTTAATACAATTATATGCTATTTTTTTGAGTGCATATTGCATAGATGAAACAGGCATATCCAATTATGAATAAATCATTTGGGAGTTATATTCGCGTGTTTATTCGCGTCTTGCAGTCATAGCCTTTGGCAAAGAGCACGTCAAAGGACTGGCGCGTTGCTATGACAGCCAGGAGTGCGGCAGGTTTCCGGCGGCGGTTTGTTTTCAGACCGCCATCTTGGGGACACCAAATCCAGGTGACGTCAGGGCGGCTACGCCGCGTGCTCTGTGCGTAACCTCCCCCCCCCCCCCGCTGAACGTTTACCACCAAGAAGACAAAGCGGCGGAATAATCATGCCCCGGTGGATCAACTCAATGTGCTTTTATTTAACCGTTTAAGTACCAAAATCGACTGAGGCGGACTCCCCGGGGTTTTCAGGTACGTACCTATAATGCGCAGTTCCGCATCGACGTGAGTCTGGCAGGTGTCGGTCTGATCCGGGACTCCCACGGTCTCCTGCTGGGATTCGACTCGCTCGTACCGGGGCGGCCTGGCCCGGACCAGAACAGCTCACCCGACGCCCCGGGTTTCTACACACGGACGTAAAACACATCGCCACTAACCGCTGTCATTGTATGAAGGTTTGGAAAGTGAGGTTTTTCTTCGGGGACTTAAGCCTCGCAGGGGTAAGAGAGACCAGCGTGACATCCGGAGGCCCTGTCCGCTCTGAGTCTGAAGTGACTGGGCACTGCTGCCTTCATCCCCTGTCACACGGTCCTTGAGCTGTGCCTGTCCACTGTCTCTCTCTGTCATTTTCTAACTGTGATGTTCCCCAATGAGCAAGCCGTGCCTAAGATCCCGATGGTCAAATTATTATTTTTTTAGGTCTAAGACATTTGTTGTTTGTGCCTACGGATGCAGCTGGTGGGGGGTAGGGGGAGCTGTAAATGCTGCCCATATGGTTAGTTAAATAAGGTTAATGGAGGTCCCCTTCTGGGTGTTACAGTGTGCTGAGAAGTGAGCATTTGCTTTTAAAGGGAAGTGGTTTTAAGATCCCCATTTGCACTGTGGTTCTGGAGGGTGGTGTGCTTGTTCTGGTCCAGAAGAGATACAGTTTTCTTCCACATGCTTGTGATGCAGGCACACAGAAGGCTGCACTCATTGGCCGCCGTACACTTACACTATTATGTCATTCGTGTCGTTGTGTGTGTGTGTGTGTGGGGGGGGTGGGGGGTATACCCATCTATTACTGTAATGCTTGATTACAGTATAGCTTATTTTCCTTTTCCTTTAAACTTCTGGACACCATGTTTAAACTTACTTTAAACATTTTGAACACCAGTGAAACGTCGATGTAGAACTCCAACATAACAATATTAGTAAGGATTTGGTTTTTATACTATTGAGTGCTAATGCAGTTTTAAAACCCTAATACATGTTTTAGGTAATGCGGTTTAACATATTTGAAACTAGTGTGGCAACTAGTATTACAAGAAAAAAATATATATAAATAGATCATGTTTAATAATTTAGATGTAAATAATCCTCCCTATTTCAGCTTCCTAATTACTGTAAAAAATACAGTATGGTGGTGCTGATTTAATGTTTCATTCCTTCATGTGAATCTGTTGGCCATACCCCCAACATCAGAGTGGAAAAATATGGATAATTTATTAATTATCAGTGTGCCTGATAATTATGTTGGAAGTTTGAGAAAGCATGTTTCCCCAGGTTTATATCCTGGCTAAATTCTGTCTGGATGGTTAGATGGCTTATTACATTTCCAAGCAATCGCACCAGACCATGTGTTTGAGGGTATATGAAACCAATATATTGCATATGTGAGTGACTATTCATGTTTACTTTCTCCTTCCATTTTTCCAGGATTTCCAGGAAAGAAATGGACTTCTTAATTTTTAAATCATGCATTTAAATGGTGATAATATGGAAACAAGTTCATTCAGAAGTTGCATGTAACTGGAATACAGGGGATAAGAAGAATAAATCAAAGCCCACTCCTATGACTCTCACCACTTGACATACTTTTTCCCCTCCATTTTTTCCCTCTCGACGTTGGAATCAAGGCAGAATTTTAATCTGCCAACATGGACAGTGAGGACGACCTCTCTCATAGTAGCGATGATGGAGGTTCGACACATACTGATTTAATCCACAGTGACAAAAAAAGAGAGGCAAAAGGGACCTGTCTTAAAATAGAGGGTCAAGATGGCTATGTGTTCAAGTCATATAGAATTGCTCACAAGTCTAAGAATGGAGAAACTTCTTCGTTGTCCTCAGAGACACTGGCTACAGAAGCCCTTTCAGTCTCTCCTGAAAGGATGTCAGAAGACCAGTCTTCTCAGGTTGGTGCACAACTGTCAGAACCTCAGTTAACAGATGAAGAGGCAGCCATTTCTAATCAGTGCCCAAATGCTGCAACCTCATGTAAAAATGAAAGGACACTCAAGCAGTCAGAAGATGAAACAAACATACATATCAAACAGGAAGAACCAAATGCTATGAAGAAGGATGACCAGGAGGATCAGAATTTTACCTTTGATAGTTCGGTAGAGCCTTTTGTTAGCAGAGATGATGACTTGCTTAATTATAACAGTACTCTTTATGATGTGGCTATGGATGCTGTCACACAAAGTCTTCTGTCGTCAATAAGAAACCCTGTAAACCCACGAAAGAAATCACCTGCTTGGAACCACTTCTTCATATCACCCCGTAATAGCACCAAAGCAATCTGTATGTACTGTATGAAAGAATTTAGTCGAGGAAAGAATGAGAAGGACCTCAGTACCAGCTGTCTGATGAGGCATGTGAGAAGGGCTCATCCCACTGTGCTGCTGCAAGAAAGTGAGTTTCACCCGAGTACCCCTATCTCGTCTTCCTTAGTACATCCTAAAAATTCACCGAATAACGGGGATTTGGCAGCTAACGCATCTGCTTCTCAGAAAAGCAGCTGGATGTTGGAGCTGTCGGCAGATGAGGGTGAGGCTTTGCCCAAAGAAGCGTTCCCTGTTACGCAAGAATCAGAGCAGAGTGCCAAAAAGGAAACCTGCAAGGCTTCCTCTCCACATTCCACCAACCACCACACCGAAGAAGCTACAGACAGCACATCTGAACCAATCCTAACAACTCACAAAAATGGAAACTCTCGGAGACGATCAGCAGTGTGGAAGCATTTTTACCTGTCCCCAGTAGACAACTCCAAGGCAGTGTGTATACACTGCATGAATGAGTTCAGCCGAGGAAAGAATGGTAAAGACTTGGGGACAAGCTGCTTGATTCGTCACATGTGGCGTGCCCACAGAGACATAGTTGCAGAGGAAAGCGGACAGGGTTGTACCATTCCACCACCATATACAAGCCCACCTACCCTTTTGTCACGTTTTCAACCTCAAGGGACAAGCGAGATCAAAAAAGAATCCTCTCTTGTTCCATCATCCCCTGAAACGGTGTCTGATGAAGCACTGCAAAGTTTTAGTGAGAATATGGATGTTAAAGAGGACTCAAATGATGAGTTGTGTAATTCAGGACAAGAGTCCTCAGCTGATATTTCATTAGAACATAAAGGAGACAAAGATCCACATCCACCCCTGATAGAGGAGCTGTCTGAGGGCTTATACCTACACCAAAATCTTACTTCAATATTCCAAGAAAACAAAAAAATCATGAAGAGAGTGAAGTCAGAGGTTTGGCATCATTTCCTTGTGTCCCCAGGTGACCAGCTCAAGGCATTGTGCAGATACTGTCCTTGTGCCATCAGCCGAGGGAAACGAGGGGACTTTGGGACAAGTTGTCTAATGAGGCATCTCATGAGACGCCACCCTGATGTCCTTCACGACCAGAAAACCACATGTGATAAGGTGTCCTTGTCTGGTTCAGCCCACACCACCTCAGCAGCTGCTCAAGCTTTATCCTCAGAAGATCCAGATGGTAGTGAAAAGAAATTGCGCACTTTCAGCAAGAAGACTTCCAAGTTATGGAATCACTTTTCTATTAGTGCCACTGACCCCACAAAGGTTATTTGTTTGCACTGTAACCGCACAATAAGCAGAGGTAAAAAAACGACAAACCTCGGCACCAGTTGCTTATTTAGACACATGCAGAGATTTCATGGACATGTTCTTGAAAATAACAGCAGTGTCTCAGGTATTGTGTCTTCTGCTGGCGTTCAAGTAAAAGAAGAACCCATGGCCACTTCCTTATATGAAGAAAATGGCAAGAAAATTGCCCAGTATCACCCTGTATCCAAAAAGATCACCAGGCTTGTCGCAGAAATGCTTGCGCTGGATCTACAACCCTCAGCACTTGTAGAGAACGTCGGTCTCAGCCGATTACTGGAATACCTGCAGCCACAGTACTCATTACCTTCGCCTTCTTACTTCACAAGCACTGCCATTCCAGAAATGTATGAAAGGGTGAAAGAAGTCATTGTTACACACCTGAAAGAGGCTGAGAGCGGAATTATTCATTTCACAACAAGCATTTGGATTAGCAGCCAAACTAAAGAGTACTTGACTCTGACAGCCCACTGGGTAACCTATGAGTCGTGCGTGAGACCTCAGGGCCAGGACTTTCACTGCTCCGCCCTTCTCAGCGTTACTCAGATTGACTGTGATTACAATATGCTCAGTATCCAGAAGCAGCTGGAGTATCTCTGGGATACTTGGATTAATTCATCAGGTCTGAAAATTGGGTTTACTGTGACTGATAACCTGAGCATTGTAAATACACTGGACAGTAATGATCACGCTACCTTAAAATGTTTCAGACACACAATTGACCTCATTGTTACTGAAGCCATAAAGAGCCAAAGGATGGTTCAAAACCTGCTAAGTACAGGCAGGAAAATCTGCGAGCGTGTTCACCGTTCTGCTAAAGCAAAGGAGAAGTTAGCTGAACTTCAGAAGACTTACCACTTGCCTGAAAACCAGCTTGTTCAAGATGTTCCTTCCAAGTGGAAAACATCATTTTACATGCTTGAACGTTTAGTAGAGCAAAAGAAAGCAATTGATGAAATGTCAATAGAGTGCAATTTTAGGGAATTGATAAGCTGTGACCAATGGGAGGTAATGCAGTCTGTGTGTAACGCTTTAAAACCTTTTGAAGTAGCATGCAGAGAAATGAGCGAACGGACTGCCACGCTAGGCCAAGTCATACCGCTAATTCATATCCTCAACCGAAAGATAGATATGCTCTTTGACGAGACTATGGGCATCGATAACATGCTGAAGTCTCTGAAGGAGGCAATGGTAAATCAATTGTCCTCCACACTTCATGACCCAAAATACATTTGGGCAACGATGCTGGATCCTCGATATAAGACTTCTCTGTTCACAGAGGAAGATGCTGAACAGTGCAAGCAAGACCTCATCAGAGAACTTGAGGCATCATTATCTACCTCAACTGATACCAAGCTTTTACCGTCCAATGGATGCAGCATTTTCCCAGTTTCATCCAATAGTACTCAGTCTGATGAGGATAACCTTTGGGCCCTAATGGATGACATCAAGAAAAAGATCAAGCAGGAAGAGCGACCTAAATCCTCAGAGCTAGCAGTGCTGGAGTACTTAGAAGAGGAGATACTTGATCAAAGCTGTGATCCCCTAGACTACTGGAATCTGAAAAAGTTTCTGTGGCCAGACCTTGCCAAAGTGGCTGTTCGTTATGTTAGTTGTCCTCCTAGCATTGTCCCAGCAGAGACACTGTTCAGCACCGCAAGTTCCAGCTATGCCATGAACCAGTCCAGGCCATTGTTGGAAAACCTAGAGGGCCTTGTCTTTTTAAAGGTCAACCTCCCTTTAATATACTTTCAGTACTGATAAGGTTTTAACCTTGTGGGTCTAAATCACAGACTCTTACTAGCCACAGGATCTGTGAAAATAGACAATACATTATTTTACTAATTTATTTTTTACTACTAAAAATGCTTTTCCATTTTGGCTCAGAAATGGTATATGGAGCATTTGGACCAATCACAGCTATTAATTGAAAAAAATTTGTGTAAACTACTGTTAAGATTTGACAACTGAAGCAAACCTGTATCCTAGTGAAAACTGGCAGAGCAAGAGGCTTTGACTGTCAGTTGCAGGATTAAATATTTTGTTGTGATATTATGTATAACTTTCTTTTTTTTCTTCTCTCTGCTTGTGCCTTATGCAAACTACTTCAGGTCAAAGATGCTGTAAATATTTAAGTGGTGTTATACCAATTTGTAGTCTTCGAATTTAGGTGGTTATGTATTATAGAATAGATGATGAATTACATTTTACTCTAAAAACCAGGCCCAAAAATACTGTGAATGGAGAATATTTAAAAATATTCATATTTAATTTTCTTTGTGAAATTGTGGCTGATGGTACAGTCTATTAGAATTAGCTTTTTTAAACTCACTTTTTCTACATGAACATTATAAAATAGTTCCGTATTCACAATAAGCAATCTGTTTCAAATACTTTAAGCACAATTAGTTGAGGGAATTATGGGTTCACTGTTGAATAAATTACTGTACATCTTTAACTATTAATTTCAATAAGGATTTTGATAATTGTATAAGCATTTAGACTGGATTTAAACACGTTTTGTGGTAATTTTTTAAATAAAACCTTGCCCAGGGACAGAAGGATTCTCTGTCGTTTGTGATTCAAAACCCATTTTGCATGTTGAAGGGCTATAAATAGACATTCTTCCTGTTGTCAAGGAAGTGACACATGAGGTTAGCAGGCCCTTGTTTCCTCTGAGTGTGGCAGATAAAACGGCAGCCTGGCGTAGCGTCTTGGCGCCAGGTCTGTCACACCACACTACAGGAGGCCCATGTTTCTCAGTGGTGTTCACACTCAGCACCACACTTAAGTGAACCATCCAGACTGCCTTAGATGCATCCTCCCAAACTGTCATTGACCAGTCAGGTGCAGACTATTAGAACAGTCTGCCACTCTTAGTAAATAAAATAAAATCAATGGGGTCATCTGAGGGCAAGAGCAGATCTTTCTGCCATGTTCAGACAGGAAGAGCTTAGACCTCCAGTTTCACAACCCTTGTGTATCTTGACCTACCAGCCAAGAGCAGCTCACCCACATTCCTTTTGCGCGGGAAGCAGGAGACAACTGTGATAGTGACAATGCATTTATTGGCCATTTTCAAATTCTGCTCAACAGTAATTCAGTGACGACATACGTTTACATGTGTTATAGTTCCTAGTCTCATCCAGGTCAGATACAGGGCAGTGAATGAATTTTCCAGCATAAACCTTGGAATTAACCTCTTGTTACATTCATTTCAACAAGCAATGACTGTTGTGCCCTTGATAATCCTTAATTTCCCATATGGTGCAAACTAGCACTGAAATATAACCAGTTTTTAAAACATCTGAAATCTCAAAACCATTTCAGTTACAAACAAATACAATAATTTGTGGGGAGTGTAACATAAAATCAGTATATGCCAATGGTCAAATTTTAAGGATTTTATCGCAAAGCAAGGAACCAGCTTCTAACATAGAAAGAGTTTTGTCAGTGTCGTTTACAAAACCATCTCAGCATGAAACCAACAATTATGAACTTCTGCTGAATTCTTCACCCATCATGTTTAATAGTCCATAGTTCTAATTAAGTGTATTGAGGAATTCTTTCCAAAAGAACCACTTTGTCCTCCAGATTAACACTGAATGGGGGAAACTGGAACACATGGAAGACCAGTTTACTGAAGCCTTGGACAAAGGCAAGGGGACGATGAGAGTCCCTTAGCGTTGCTACACGCGTCTGGTCCGCTTCCATGAGAACATGAGAGTAGTTCCTCATTCTGAGGTCTCCAGGCTCCAGGTCCTCCCTTTTGTCATACCTAACAGATGGGCAGGGGGGTTTGGATCTTAACAGGGCTCCCATAGATCTATGCCACACTGTAACGGGATGGAACTCACCTCCAATCACCATTTAGTTCTAAGAATCGAGATACTCCAGTCTGAGCAGCAAATACGTCAATATGAACGGACACATCTGAGAAGGAAAAAGAAGACAAAGTATGAAGTTATTTACCTGGTATAAAGCCAAGTAATTGCGACTCAGGATGAGTGTTACCAACCTGAATATGCTGGAACCATGCGGTGCAGGTCTAGCATGGCCCTTCCTCCTGGGTAGTTGTGATGAGAGGCATACAGAGACAACCCCGTGTACATGGTGTTGAAGAAGAGATGGCCGAACACCATCAAAGAGCCAATCTTATACATCCAGGACTTATGGAAGTTGTTCAGCCTACAAAGCATGGGATACTTTTATAAATTGATAGGTAGAACCCTTTCCAAACATGTAAGACTAGTAGACTTTGATATTAGATGCAGACAATGGAGTCCTTAAACAGCACTGTAACACTGAGGGTCAGTGTGGAGGAGGCTGCATACACGCGAGAGCAGCCACAGGCCGCCACGATGTTGAAGATGGGGAAGGTGTACAGAATGAAGCGCAGCTCCTTATGTGGCAGGAAGGAGTAGAGAAGGATAAAGCCTAGTGTCGGGAGCAGCAGGACTCGCATCCGTCTGTCCAGCAGGCCAAATGGCACAAGCAAGATGGTGCTGCCCAGGGCACGCGGCAGCGCGGAGTAGAAGTACCACAGGAAGGGGGCAGTCTACTGAGAAGAAACAGTCAAGGATGGTTGTGGAAGATGAGGGGAAACATCGACGCGACACATTCCGTCATCCAAAAAATTCATATGAAGGATATTCCCCAGCTGGAGCTCTTGTTGAGGATGGTGTTGTACCACAGCACCTGCCCTTCAGGCCACATCAGCTGCCTCCAGAACATGGAGTCGGCAGAGATGGTGAGACCTGAAGGACAGTCACGTGAACTTCACAAAATCAGACCCGACCCTGACCTTTCCAAGGAGGATGCTTTCACACATCATCTAAGGGGCGCAGGGCGGCAGCTCTTACCTAAGGACACTATACCAGCCGGAATGGCGTAGCCAAAGAGCTGAAGGATGGTGAATCTCCTGCTCATCAGTGTCATTAACAGCATGAGACCCAGGAAGAGGCAGACCTCTGAACGGAAAACGATGATGGCTATAGCAGACAGGCAGACAAAGGCGCCATATTTCTCCTGCATCCAGGATGTGAAGGCCTGCAGGACTGGCAGGAAACAGACAAGAATCAGAGTATGACAAGGATGTGATGCATTAATATATACATATATATATACACATATATATATATACATATACATACATATACACACATATATATATATATATATATACATATACATACATATACACATATATATATATATATATATATATATAAATATACAAACATATACACATATATATGTTATATATATATATATATATATATATATG
>JABFDZ020000001.1:9412754-9424553 GCA_019775955.2 Pollimyrus isidori
TGAATTATTAGAAAATAATGCACACCCGAGGTGTAACGGCCACTCCGCTTCGCGTCGTGGCCGCATCACCACCTCGGTTGTGCATTATTTTCTAATAATTCAACGGCCCGTCGTCAATTATTCCTTACATAATCCAGTATTTGTGCATCTTTCTCAGCTGTCTGTATACTGTTTGGCATGAAAGATGCACCTGTTTAAATCTCTATTATGGTCATTACTACTATTATCATGATGATCATCATCAAAATTATGGTATCATTGTTATTATTGTTGTTTTTTCATTGCATTGGAAGTCATTCAGTGCTGAGGTCAAAATTGAGAAACAAGCAGTAAACCCTAAGCCTACCCAGCATTTTATATCGGAGAAGTAGAGATTATAATTGTTATTAAGGTATTATAACATTCCAGAAGGACATTTCTTTCTGTTCATAAGTGCAGTCCTGGCAGCTGTACAAGGCGGCACATGAAAGGATTATACCTTCAGATAACCACACACAGTTGGTTCAATAAAAAGGTTAGTGTAATCAGTGCTACCTTTGGGCTGTCTTAATTTTCCACACACCCCCTTTTCATTTCCAGCTGGGAACCATATCACATGTGGCTAGTACATTGTGGGCTTTTTTTGGCACTTCTTGGCCCTGTTTCCGCTTTACCTGGCAGCTTGCAGGTCCATTTACAGTCACAGGAGCAGAGCACTGCCTGGGTAAGGCGAGATCACCAGGGGCCTGGATGACAGGAAAGGGAACCACACGCAGAGCAGCGTCACAGCTGTGCTGGAGGCCCAATGCCATGTCGCACTAGTGCATTGTGGGAATTGGTCTGTGCACTTTCCCCTTACGATCCTTTCTCTAGATCGAAGCCTTTCCCAGGCTTCAACCCTTCAGATCTCTATCCTGTGTAGGAAACGAAGAGGCTCTGCCATCCTCCCTGGGAGGCGTGCAGGTGCTGCATTATGTCTTGCAGCTGTAACATTAAGTCATCCAGGTATTAGGTTATGTCATGCAGGTGTTGTGCTGTGTTTTAAAGGCACGCCTGGTCTGGATTCCTCCGCCTTCTGTACTGACGTGACCGCAGCTTGTTTACTTTAACATGTTTTTGACTTTATAAAATAGTTTACATTTATTTTAGCTTTTGACGTTGTAAGTAAAGGACCTTTACGTTAGTGCTCTCTTCCTTTCATTCTCTTAGGTCTTACAGGGAACCACACAGAAATCCAGAACAAACAAGCACCCACAGCCACAACAGTATTTATGGCCCATTCTGCAGGATGGTGGACATTCAGCTGTAAATCCAGCCCCTTAACCATAGGACCGTGACCACGTGGTGATCAAACAGTGTGTAAACTCCAAAGGATTTGGGGAGAGAAAGGCTGAAGACAGACATATCAGGGTCCTAGAGAATGTTCCTGATGTTTCTGCTTTGGGTACAGATGGTGCCATTTGCATACCCAGAATCTTACAAAGGCAGGGGGGCATGTCTGTTCTCGATGGCACCTGTCATGGACAGCTGTAAGCCAACATAACTTCACAGGGTGCTTCCTCACTCCTTTCTGCTGTGTTGGTTTTATTGCTATAACAGTTTACACAAAACTTACATCGTGACTGCACTCCATCGCAACTCATTCTATTCATCACATCTTTCAGTTCATAAACTACCTTCTTTGTGTCTTGCTAAGTGACCTGTGGGTCAGATTCCTTTAGTAATGTTGGTTGATTTCCTGCAGATTTTTTTTATTGATATTGAATTCCCTTTAGTGCTACTTAATGTTTGTACAACCCTGCAAATATAAAAAGAAAAAATTCTCTCAGCTTCCAAAGTTCGAGAACAAGATAAGTCATGTACACCTTGTCTTGAGTTAGGAGGGATACATTTGCATAAAGAGTAGAACGGTATGTACGTTTGGCGGGTGGGGGGTTACTCTACATTCATAGGTGAGCTTTTCCTTTCTGCAATTGGGAAATAATGTCGCTATGCAGGGTTCCGGATGTGAGCCTCTGTCTCCTTCCACAAAGCTTCCATTTTAGCTAAATCCGTGGCACTAATTAACTTCACGCTAAGCCATCCATCCCAAATGGCATCCTGTCACTCCCAGGAGATGAGGGAAATAAAGACTTCAGCTGAACTTTGCTCATGTGATATATTTTTTTCTGCATTTCTCTGTTGATACTTTGACCCCAGCAGATTAAATATCGATTACCTTAATTCACTCAATTAACAGTCTAATTACAAAAAAAGTAACAGGTTGGGTTGGTATTTATCCTTTGGCATCTTTAGAAATCCTGCTGGAAATATTGTGAAAGCGTAATGTATGTGTACATATCATAAAACAATAGCATTGCTAAAATACACAAAATAAAGCATCATCATCCTCACCATTGTCATCATCATTGTCTTCCTGACGCTTCTCCAGATGAGGCTATGAGTGTTTCTCAATACCAAGAATGCAAAGATCATACTTGTGGTTTTGGCAAGAGTGATCTTGCTAACTTGCCTGCCAAGAATGAACTTGTGGCACAATGAATTATGGGATTGGTCTTCTTGGCAAGGGTGCAACTGATGTATCCGTGATATTTGGAAAAGTATTTTTACCGTCCTCTGTACTTCTGTTCTTGAGTTTTGGAAGTGGTCTTCAGCAATGGAAGATGACGTACAATGTTACACGAGAGCACATGTATGGTCAAGTTTTCATATTGAGGAACATCCTAGGTCTGACCACACCACTTTTGCTTTCCATGACCACAAACTTCAGCCAGAAGTTTCCCTAACCAAGAGGGAGATATGATCCTCATCTTGTCTGTATAGAGACCCCAGAGGGGCACCTCTACTCTCGGACCCGCCCCACTGGGCATATTCAGGGAGGGAATGGGGTCACGTGTAAGTCTGCTGGCTTTAATGTAGAGATGGCCCCCAGCTCTCCACTCACACCCGGATGCTCTCAGAGGAACCCTGCAGTAAAGGTCTCCATGTAATCACCATCATCCTGTTTGTGGTCCATCATAGTGACCAAATCCAAAAGCAAGCTCAACGTATACCTTGTTTGCTGGTGTTCCTCCAGAGCAGAACCTAATCTCCTGCCATGTTAAAGTGTCTCCTTTTTAAATATTAGTGCTCTCAGAACTCAAACAGAGTCCCAAATTTGTTGTTTTAGATGACCTCAGGTTAGCTGCTGATTTATTTCAGTGTATTCAAACCCTGTGATTTTGTCCCGCCTTCAGCAGGTATTAACAGTATGCCTGTGTCAGCCTGCGTAAAGGTTTTCAGGAACATCGTGTAAAGTAATAAAAATATATCCAGGTAATAAAAATAAAATAAATTCTAGAACTTGATGTTACAGATAAAGGTGTGGGCTAATCACACGCTTCCAATTAAGCCCTTAGGTACATTTTAATCTCAGCCATCAGCCATTTTTCAAACAGCAAATGCTGTGTCAGGATTGCCTTCCGGTCAAATTCCCACCTTTCCACATGTAGACTAATCACTCGTGTGAGGTGTAAAACACCAGATGGAAACACCAGAAGAAGCCCATGGTCCTAGTCAGCGGTCTGATGCAAGTTAGGGTGTAAGTCTAATTTGAGTGTGAGATCATAGTTAGCTACTAGTTGGGTTTTAGGTCTGGTTTGAGTGTGAGATCTCAGCTTCCATGGATGAGTGTGGGTCAGATCATCAGCATGGTGTATTTAATCCTGGCTCTCCAATGCTCCTGTGGCTCCTGAGCTATTCTGGTCTGTATTTTTATGTGGTTTTCTCTTGGGGGGGGGGGGGGGGGCCCATGCGATATTAGGTAGAGTTTATAAATAGCCGCTAGTGGCGTTTATAGAACCAAAGACGAGATCCTACTGCTACGAATGACCTTTAAACAGAGGGCTTTGGCCACAGGACCTTGCAGGGACACCAGCACTGCACACAGCAGATGCAGACTGCTGAGCAATAGTGACATAGCCCTGCTCCTAGTGAAATTAATGTAGCCCTTGTGCTTGTTCCTAGCAAAAACAATGTAGTCCTTGTCCCTGGTCCTAGTGAACTTAATGTAGCCCTTGTCCCTGTTCTTTGCAATAGCAATGTAGTCCTTGTCCCTGGTCCTAGTGAAAGTGATGTAGGCCTTGTTCCTGTTCCAAGCAATAGCAATGTAATCCTTGTCCCTGTTCCTAGCGATTGCAATGTAGTCCTTGTTCCTGTTTTTAGCGATTGCAATGTAGTCCTTGTTCCTGTTTTTAGCAATTGCAATGTAGCCCTTGTCCCTGCTCCTAGTGAAAGTGATGTAGCCCTTGTTATTGTTCCTAGCAATTGCAATGTAGCCCTTGTCTCTGTTCCTAGCAACTGCAATGTGCAATGTATCCCCTGTCCCTCCTTCGAGCAAAAGCGATGTGGCCCTTGTCCCTGTTCCTTGCAATAGCAATGTAGTCCTTGTCCCTGCTCCTAGTGAAAGCCCCCTGACATCTCTCTTGCTTCCTCTTATCCCGTTCTCAGCTTTAGATACCCAAAGCCTGTTCTTGGGGGTGGGGGGTATACAAGGTGAGCAGTGATGGCCTCAGCTCACCACTCAAAATGACTTCTGAAGTGGCTCAATCCCAGAATCCCCTGCAATTTGGCATGTTCTGGAAGATTCTGCTTCTTTGTTTTGGCAGTAGATGAAGATCGCAGGAGAGCAGAGCACTACAACTTGACTGAACATGTCAGCATGTTTTTTTGATTCACATGACAGGTGACACAAAGTCACACAGACAGCTGCTATATCATCACTGACTGCATGTGACCACATGACTACATATTACTTAAGTAAATAAGTGGGAGAGTAATCATATAAGATGAAAAAAGGACTGGAACATAGAGACCCATATTAGGGTGGGGTCAGCTGTCGATTGGTGATGGCTATCATAACAAATAAGCAGCTAAACAACCGATCAGCATAAATGATATGTGTCTGTGTGATACTGGAGGGAATTAACACAAAACTAGCACAGACATAGAGCATGATTTAATGAAAGTGTAATAGGCTGTTAGATGAAACATGGAAGATTCTGTTTGCTGTTCTGGACCATAGATTTTAGGTAAATATTGTTTGTTTTTGTCTACATTTTTCCAGTATCAGCTGAGGACCTTTTCCAATTGGTGAAATTAGCTCATCTCTTAGTAATCAAAGTAGTTTGCACTTTTTATTTCCCAGCACAATCCGGGCGATTTTCATCAAGCTTGTTAAGCTCTGCATTCGGCAGAAGCGACATCCCCCAGACACATATCACACAGTCAGCTGCTCATGTCTCACAGCTCCAGGGCTACCACGACTAACACCCAGAGATGACAGATTTGTGCTGTTTCCGAGTGGAGGTTCTGGAATGAAACACCATCACGTCAGTCTTTTTGTCTGACGGGATTTTCGCCCAAAAGGAGCCCTGTCTTTCTCTCCAGGCTGTGGCAGCAAGTTTCTTGGCTGGACCTCACATCCAAAGAATTGTGCTTTACCCATAAACCCATTTCAGCATTCTTGTTGGCATAGACTGAGGCTCTAATAAACAGGCCCTGAGGGTACAGTCAGACATGGCAGTAAATGATATGAAGTCCAGTGTTTCCCCTACAGTTATATTAGAGGGGTGCCCCGCCCCCCAACGGCACCTATCGCCCCCCTTGAAGGTCAAGTTAATTTTATTTAATTTTCTATATAGCGCTAGATCACAACAGAAGTCATTTAAGGTTACCTTTCCTATAGAACAGGTCTATACTTTGTCCTTTTATTAAACAAACTAAATAGCCTTATATTATTTATCTTATTTACACAACAGTTTGTCATTTTTGTCTCTACATAGTGGCACGTTAACAATTCTCCTCTGCTCTCTGGATCACACATGGCAGTGATCCGCCCCAATCGCACACACAAGTGAGCACACACCCACCAGCGGACAGAGAGCACGCGTCAGAAAATATGTTGTGTCAACCACCTGAATAGCAGGGTAATAAATATGTTTCACAATGGGATTTTCTGCTTTAAACTATCATTATTTTAAGCTATCCGCTATCACTACACTTAAAGCCTAACAGTTAATGTATTTGCAGGTCAAGACAAACATCCACAAATGGGACTTTGTCAGCTGACGCTATAACCGCAGTGCATTATGGGTTGAATAACCTCTGCTGTCATTAAAAGTAATACATGAACACCATGAATCCTACCGCTGTCCATCTGCACCCCCCTCCCCCAAAGCTGTAAACCTGGGGGATCCACAGACATCGTAATTCATACAGCTTCAGTAGGTCACAGAGTCTCAGCAGATCATACAGCCTCAGTGGATCACGGAGTCTCAATGGATGATAGAGTCTCAGTGTGTCAAAGATTCTCAGTGGGTCATGCAGTCTCAGTGGATTACGGAGTCTCAGTGTGTCTAAGAGTCCCAGTGGTTCATGCAATCTCAGTGGATCATGGCGTCTCAGTGAGTCATCAGCATCAGTAGATCATAGAGTTCCAGTGAGTCATGTGGCCTTAGTGGCATACAGAGTCGTAGTAGATCATAGGGCCTCAGTGAATCACAGTGTCTCAATGGGCAATAGAGTTTCTGAGTGTCATACAGCCTCTGTGGGTCATAGAGTTTTAATGAGTTACGGAGTCCAAGAGTATCATGCAGCCTCAATGGGTCATACAGTATTTTGGATCATGGAGCCTCTGTAAAGGGGCAGCTGTCATACTGTGAGTTGTGCCTGCGGTATTTTTACCTTGCGGGCAGTGTCACGGGCCTTGAATGAGCAGAGGAGCCAAGTATATGCCAACAGGGAGGTTGAATTCCCTCATAGCCAATCAGAGGATGCGCCAGGTGCCCACCTCTGCAGGGATGTGTTCCTACCAAAATGAACTGTAACAGCTCCCTGACCCATCAGCGCATGACCTGGGCCTGTTTCAGTAACTCTGTGGTTGTAGGCAGTTAGTGTGACCATCCTGACTGGGAAGGTGGGCAGTGGTGCAGACCCTTCTAGAGAAGCTGGGTGCAATTTGGATGCTTGAAGTTTACACGGAGAGTAATATTCTTTTCTGTGGCTCTGTGTCAGATTGCCACATCACAGGTGACGAAGGGTTAACTGCACACGGTCTCACTGCCTCTGTGAGATAAGCACTTCAGCTCGCTGCCACTTCCAGAACGCTCCATCCTCACTGCTTAATGTCACGGCAGGAGAATGATCTGCCTAAAGTCCACCTCCGGAATAGCCCTGCCCCCCTTTCCTGCTTTTTCCTCTTTTTTTGGCTTCTGTAGTGATCACTTTTCTTACAGACTCTCCTCCAGTGATGAGTCACTCCTCATCAAGGTGGAGGAGGCCTTCTGTGTATGCCTTGCTCCTCTCGTGTCTCTTGCCTTTTCAGCAGAGCTGGGTCAGTGCTCGTGTCAGGGCAGGGTGAGTCAGCGCACTGTGACTCACTCCCCGTCGCCCCCCTCTCTGGGCCCCCATCCCCTTCGGGAATCCAGACCCGTGGCCAGCAGTCTGACTCAGCTCCCAGTCAAAGGCTGCCTCATGCGTCACTGAGACCCCATCATCCATATCGTGTATCTGCCAAGCCCTGGGGAACCTTTGGGGTCTCATGTTACCCCCACCCCCATACCTCTCATGCAGCCTCGCCCCCTCACCTGTGATTTTCAATCCGTCGCTCCTTGGCCCTTGTCACCATGGAAGTGACACTCTCGAGTTCCTCCCATGTGCTCTTGTGCATGAGCCCGCACAGTGACACCCAACCACCCTGGCACCCCCCACCCTGAATGACAGCGTAAAAGTAGTAACAAACAGGAGCCCGTGAGCAGGGATGTGTTTACACCAGGATCATTGGGTGCTTTCCAAGGTTGCCGTCATTGGAGGGCATGCCCCCCCAATAATATTGTTCATCCTATAACAAATAAGCCCATTTGCTGTTCTCCCCCAAGGACGTGGCTACGGATCATCATTTTATCCAAAGCTTTGCTACCCCCCCCACCGCCCAATGAACAACTTTACCCTTGCGTAGAGCTGGGCAGTATATCTAATTTTTACTGTACTTTGATATATTTTCAAAATGAGATACAGGATGATACAATGTTCTTTATATTGGCATGTATTTAAAATTAGTGGTCTATTAAAGATTTTTAATAGAAACCTATATTATTCCTTCCAGGTTGTAAACTACACAAGCATTCTGGTTGTGACGTTGCACAGACCCCCAGAATCCTCAGCTAAAATCAAACCAGTTCAGTTAGTTGTGTCACACTGGCATCTCCTGGGTGTCTCACTGACATTTCACTGGCATCTCTGAGTCTTTGTTACGTGGTTCATTTTATTTTAAATTATTGACAAGGTTAAAGATCACAGGTTAAAATATCTTGTGTATAATATTTGTGAGATTTCTGTCATTTTGTTGAAGAGTAATAACTTAAAATGAGGATCTTTCCCAAAAGTAATCACCCTCTCAGTATTTGTCAGTGTTGAAGCTGCTTTATCGGACGTTCACGCCAGGGTGTCACTGAGTGCATTTACTCCAGGGTGTCACTGGGTGTGTTTACTCTAGAGTATCACTCAGCACGTTTACATAGGGGTGTCACTGGGCAGGTTTACTCCATAGTATCACTGGGTACATTTATGCCAAGGTGTCACTGGGCTCATTTACTCTGGGTGTCAATGGGCGTGTTTATGCCAGCATCTCACTGGGCATGTCTCCACCGGGGTCTCACTGGCTGTGTGCGCCTCTATTTACTATCCCGTGTAATCTGTCTCACATGCCTTTAGCTGTGAAATGAGGCACAGCTGGCAGAGGTTACATGACGGAAAAGATTAGATGTTCTGCTCCCTTAAGCCAGGTCTCCCCACCAACATCAATGCACCTATCACTCCCTTGAGGCCAGCCAGGCGGCACGCTGTCAGTCATCCATGGTTGATGTCATGCGGAGGTGCCCACACCGCTCAGCGGAGCTCATCCAATGTGTGGCTTTACCACCGGCTGATTGTGGGATGCAAAAGTCGGTTTCAGTTGAGTGTGATGATGGACCACCCCCCCCTCCACTAAAAAGGATGTCACTTTTGAGTTCAAAGAACTTTGTAGTTTTGCACTGGTTATGGCAACACCATTTTACAATATTATTAACTGCAAGTTTGTGTGTGTGTGTGTGTGTGTGTGTGTTTGTAGGATGTTCCCTGTCCTTGCTTCCATAAGATAACGAAATGTACACCTTATCGTTATCTTTTTTAAGATATGGAACCTGAGCTTGTCACCCCTGACCACGTTACGCAGCAGTGAGGGTGGACTCCTCGTGTTTGTAACGTTTGACCTGCCACGCCTTTCCTGCAGCATAAATGCAGTCACACTTGTATATTTATGTGGTGCTAACCATCAGCCTGCTTGTTATGTGACCTCGATGCTGTCCCATGGCACATTGCATGGGGCAGTGCCTTTCAGAGGTCACTGGGTGTCCCATCCCACAGTTGCTGGAGGGGGCTGCTTAGTGGAGGGGCTGTTGCCTGAGCCCGAGCTTGGCTGGTCATGTGTTCCTAATACGGTCAGTGTGACCAGCTTCACAGCAGCGACATGTAGTGGATTATGCACTGAGCACCCATGTGATCCAGTGTGTCCCAGTGAACAGGGTATGCCAGAACAGAATGCCTCTGCCAGGTTTCCATGGATACACTACTCACGAGAGCTACATCGTCCGTGTGACTGGGATTAATTCATTTTATTGGCAGTGGCTGCGCACCAAGTGAGCTGTGAGGTTTTGGAACAGGTGCACGCGACTGGACGAGGCCTCCCAGTGGATGCTGTGCACCCATCTCTCTGGTGGGGGGGGGGCGGCTTTTTCATTCAGGATAACAGAAACGCACTTCCCAAGCATTTGGTGAAAGCTGTCCCTTCCCAAGAGAGATGCAAACGAAGTTCTCTGGGGGTTGGGGTGGGTGGATTGGGTGGGGGAGCGACGATGCAGTGACTCATTAC
Source organism: Pollimyrus isidori (assembly GCA_019775955.2). Taxonomy (NCBI): domain Eukaryota; kingdom Metazoa; phylum Chordata; class Actinopteri; order Osteoglossiformes; family Mormyridae; genus Pollimyrus; species Pollimyrus isidori. The sequence goes on from JABFDZ020000001.1 coordinate 9,422,683, forward strand.
TGCTTTTGCTTTGGTCACATGGGTGGGGGAGTAAAGTGAGTCACAGGGATGCTGGTCATGTGAGCTAGTCCAGGGCCAACAGAGCAATTGGGCTTCATACTCATGGTTGTAAATGTGCATCATTCATGCTGTGACAGGGTCCAATTGCTGCTATGATTCAGTCAAAATACCACCTGTGTAATTTTAATGAACTTATTAAAGGGACACAGTACTCTGCATTTTTTGACAGTTAAAATTCCTTGTGATGGCCAAAGCCAAACCCTTTCCTGCAAGAAGGTTCCAAATAAAAAAGCAAAATAAAATTCAGTGTTTGAACTTTTAACCTGTCTTGTTTGGTTGTGATTGGTCCTGTGGGTAGGTCACTCTGTCACATGCTTCACCCCTGTCATGTGACCCCGGTATACCTGGCTCTCACTGCCTTTTAGGTACAAATCAGCTTCAGATTCAACAGTCAGCGACATTCAGCAGGCTGTTGCGTGGGGCTTCTGTGGGTTTGGAGGCAGCTACACAAACAGAAAACCACTCTGGCGCTGCTTCAGTTATCTACCTCCACAACCTCCAGCTTCACGTTCCGTTCTCAGGTCTCTTCCAGGCTGCGCTGTTGGCCTGTGTGAGTTGGGCGGAAGCATTCCGCAAGCGAGGGCCCATTCCACCATGCCCCCATGTGCCAGGTCCCCAGTGGGCAGTGCCACGCGCGACCATATGCTCATGACTATTCATGAGGCCCTTTATGCCCCTTTTTGGGGGGGGGGGGGGGCATTAGTGTTATCTCAAGGTACTGTTCCTCTTGACAGACACATGACATGTTTCTGTCTGTTTCATTAGTCAAGTAATCCCTACATATACTGTAGTGTTCATCCCTGGACACAGAAACTGATAAAGACTCATCAAGCATCAAAGATCGTTGAACTCCATGAGGCAGCCGGCGTCTAGGAACCTCAAATATTCTTTTTGGGTGTCTCTTGGTAACTGTGTTGTTGTTTATTATTCTCCAATCACCTTGCATTTGCCTACAAAACGTGAGTGCAAATTCAGCCCAATGGGCCTTGTTATGGGGCTTCACTCATAGCCGGAGACGGAAATGATGCTGTTAAAGTGACTTTGTTGCTGCGTGACTCCTTGGGAAGTTGCATAGATTCCGGTGCGCGTGTGGACGGCACAGGAGCGGCTGGGACGCGCCCGTCAGCAGAACTAATTCTGCTTCCCAGTTATCAGATCGGCTTCCGCTGGGGACGGGTGTCGCTCTATGAGCCATTGTGCGTAACAAAGGGGTCTTTGGCAACCGGTGGTGGCTTGCGCTGAGCCAGGCAGGGCAGGCGCCATGGGCGTCTGGGCACGTGCCAGAAACAGGCGCCACTGAAGATGCTCATTCGGGACTAAAATAAGCAGACCGGGGTCAGGCCAGGACGCCCCGCCCATCCAGAGCCACCACCGCTGCTGCTGTGTGCTTGTGATGGCTGGGCCACGCCGGAGCTGGACCCACACAGCTGGATAGAGTCGCTCCCTTCCTACCGAATTCAGCAGGCAGACTGATGAGCCGCATTTATGAGGAAGGACGTTAGGACACCACCTATGTGACCCACGCTGACCTGGCAAAGATTCGGATGGGGATGGGGGGGAGTGTGGTGGAGTGCTCCAACGGATTCGGTTCCAAGGGGTTGTCTGGAGGCAACAGAGGCCCAAACACTTGCAAGCACATCCACATGCACGCACACACGCACGCATACACACACACGCACATACACATGCACGCACACACGCACACACGCACGCATACACACACACGCACATCCACATGCACGCACACACGCACGCATACACACGCACGCACATACACATGCACGCACACACGCACGCATATACACACACGC
>JABFDZ020000001.1:9424653-9436452 GCA_019775955.2 Pollimyrus isidori
GCACGCATACACACACACGCACATTCACATGCACGCACACACGCACGCATACACACACACGCACATCCACATGCACGCACACACGCACGCACACACACACACGCACATCCACATGCACGCACACACGCACGCACATACACATGCACGCACACACGCACGCATACACACGCACGCACATACACATGCACACACACAAGCTTAGCGAATAGTATGTGCATAGGGAATAGCGATTATCCTCTTTAATCAGGAATGTCTGGATGTCTGACTGTCCGCAGCTGGTTTGGAAGCTGCCGGATTTGTTGCAGATGGTCAGCGTGTCATGAGGAGAAGCTTGCAGACGACACATTACCACAAGTTTACATATGACTGTTTTAAACAGAGGCAGCTATGTACTTATTGCTGTGCGATTACTGCCCAGTAACATTTTAATGACATTCAAGAATTGTTGACCCTCCCTCACATAGACAAGCCCCACCCCACATTGAAAAGAGCTGCTTACAGAGGTGCCTCGTCTCCTTGCTCCTACATGCTGCCCTCCGCCTCTGAAGGTTGCTTACCTAACCCTAATCCAAACTTCAGGATTCAGGGGTGGAGCGATTACAGCTAAGCTCTCTTTACAGATATGAACCTATGAGGAATTTTGGGTGCATTTCAGCAACCCTGAAACTTCACGACACTCTGGGGTATTTCAGGTGTGTTTCAGCAGCCCTGAAACCTTATAACACTCGTGTTTTGGCTTTATAATGTGGTCTCCTCCCTGTGGCAGTTCACACACCAGCTGATATCACCATTTGGCACAAACAAATTATTCAATTTCCTTGCAAAGCATAGATTTCTTGCAAAGAGTTTGAAGGAGAAGGAATACACAGATAGAGGACCCAGTGTGTGTCCAACATGCAGAGAACGACACAGCGCTAGAATCTAACTAGTCACCATCTAGACTACCAGAAATAAATACCTCTGCAAAATGGCTGTTTGTTTTGGAGTAGGGGTTCTCCTGTCTGACTACGTGGAGAATCTGGAGGGTGGGCCGTCTTTCCAACACAACAGGAAGCCCGGGGGAGTGACCCACAGTTTCTCGTGGGCTCCATCATCTCCCGCGGTCCCTGGGTTTATGCACGCTGGTCCAAAACTCCGGATGTCTGAGCTAGAAACAGCTGGTGGCATTTGGCAGAGAGAGCACAGATGCAGTGAGGAATCCACCTATTTATAATTTCCATAAACATTAATAAAGCTGCCTGTTTTTGTTATGTCTGCTTATTAAATACACATCATGCCGGATCGAAGGGTATGCTTAGGTTTATCTGTTACTATCAGTGGTGGCGCCCCATAAAATAACGGGCCCGAGGGGTTGCCTCACCCTGACTGTGGCCACTCCTCCCCAATCCTTGGTGTGATGCTGACAGTTGCTTCCATGCCATGCAATTTAATGAGTGTGATGCTGAATGGGCATCTCAATTCGATTTGCTATTACTCCTGGTGCAAATTTCAGTTTGAGACACAAAATAATATTAGAATATGCATATGTCACTTATCATGCATGTCGAGCAGGACACTGAGGGCTTGTAGGGGCTGGTGGGAGGGGGGAACTGCAGCTCTGCCTGGGGTGTCCATCCCCCACATATGTCCGCCACATTTCAACTGCACCTTAGTTTCACATACATGTCCATTCCAAATGATCAAGGAGGGTGGCGGGCGAACTGGGGGTGTGGAGGATGGCGGGGGCGGTGGGTGTTGGCTGGCGGGCCTGGGTGCGGGGCGGCGGTGCCACTAGCCTGCGACCTGGGGGGTGTTGGAACATCCTCTGGAGCCGTCCACTCACCCCCCCCTCATTATTTTAACTGCATGTTATAAACACATCCATGTCACATCACTTCTCCACATAGGGCCTTGGATGGCGGGGGGAGCTGTGCAGGTCCTGGGTCGGCTGCTTCGGCAGCCCACAGCTGGACTCCCCCATATTTTAATGACATCTTAATTCACACACAGGTACATCATCAATGATCAAGGTGGGTGGGGGTCTTGTGCTTGGCGGGGGCGGTGGGTGCTGGCTTGTGGGCTCCGGGAGGGTCGGCTGCATCTGCGGGGTGCTGCTGGCGTCCGGCGGTCTGGGGGGGTGGGGAACATCCTCTGGGGCCGTCCACTGGGCAAGTCCAGGGCATCTGCTGCCGGGTTTCAAAGCCGAGCAGGAGTGACTGAGAGTGTGCGCATGTGTGTATGCATGGCTCTGTGTGTCTGCATGTTTGTCCTGGAATGGGGGAGCACATGGATGATGGGGCGGTGGTGGGTGGGTGCGGGGATTGGGGAGGGAGGGTTGATTTGGGGTGGGAAGGGGGGTCAGGGTAGCCAGGGGCGGGGGTGCCTGGTGGCTCTCGGGCATCCCCCTGGTCCCCTGGTTGGGGGTGCTTGGGGGGGCGTGGGTCTCCCCGGAGCTGGCGAGGCCCCGTGGGGTGTGCAGGTGGCCTGGGCTCCGGGCTCTATCAGTGCCTGCGTGACCCGCCCTACCCCCTCTGCCTCCTTGGGTGGACGCATGGCCCTCCGGTGGTGGGGGGTCCGGGTGCCTGGCCGCTGGGGCCGCCTGGGTCCATGATCGCATGGGGCTCTCCTGGCTGTCGGGGGGACCACGGGGTGGTGGTGTTGCAACCTCATACACTCACTGGAAATCATTCCATGTCAACCTGCACAATCATACATATACTCACAGCGCATGTACACATGCACCCACACACAAGGGAGCTTTGGGGTTTCTACCCCTATCGTATCCTTCTTTCTCCTTGTCTGGATGTGTGTGTGTTTGTGTGTGTGTGTGTGTGTGTGTGTGTGCGTGCGTGTGTGTTTGCACGCATGTGTAGGTGTGCGGATTCCAGTCTTTCTCCACAGATACAGGTGCGGCAACATCCAGACTGTGTTCAGGGTGGTCTGCTTATGTGTTTTATTTTTCCATGGTATTAACAAATTTAATCCCATAAGCAGTTGCTAGCACAAGTGCTCTCCCTGTCATCATGGTAACATTGGTTTATTTGTATGTATACTTTTTGTTTGTGCAATTGGATCTTATTTTTCAGATACAGCAGTTGGTGCGATGATACAAAATCCAACAATCCATCAAGATGCAGAAGCTGTCCTTTAGTTACGTTTTCCTATTTTTTCTTATGTATTACTCTTCTTTCCGTCTCTCTCTCTGTCTGAACTCCCATCTAAAAGTATTTATTTATTTATTTATTTTTCTATTTTTCCTCTTCTGTCTCCTCTCTCTTCCTCCTCTCTATCTCCTCTACTAACTTCCCCTGTCAGCTCCGGCTTTGTGGCGCAGTAAACTAAAACGGTCAATAAAGAGTATACCTCAAGTAACAAGAGGAGTTTAATTTGAAGCTCCACTTGACAAAATAAAAGTGTTGGCACAATAAAGCACCCAGAGCAACATCCTGCTTGCTTAACTGCTGGACACGACAAGGGGGAAAAAAAAGAATGGGGGTTAGACAGAAACAAATTTCCACCAAGCTTTCCTTTTGTATATTTCACCCACCATGGATTTCAGACCCAAAACCCTGGAGGTGTCAGGAAAGCAGTATCGAACTATTGTGTCTGCTGACCCAACAGAGTCACTCATCCACCTTCCCACCAAAGTGTTGGCTTGTCTAATGTAGAGATTAGATTAGATTAGATTAGATTGACTTTATTAATCCCACAATGTGGAAATTCCTTAGAAACAGCAGCAGTAGTAAAAAAGACAGTATAACAGGATCCATAGGATCAGCAAGAATAACAATATAAAAACAATATAGACAATTAAAACCATTTCTCAGCTGTATAAATATTAGTAATAATACTTTTTAAAAGTTTACTTGCTAGTTACTGTGGCTGTACTGAGGTGAATCGAGGTTAGTTTTATGACAGAAGATCTTGACTGGCTGTCAAACACCACACAAGCTCTGCTGCTCAGTGTAGGGTGACCACCTAATCCATGTGAGGGGGGCACTATGAACTACTTCAGGTTTTAAAAGCTACTTTCAAACTGAGAGCCCCCTGTGCTCAGCTAAATAGTTCAGTTCTTCTTTGCTTTGACTGCTTTGTTTCGATGACTGATCCAACTGCTTCACATTAGCATTAGTGGCACATGCACGATTATAGAAGACTGACCAATCAGCACATAGCAAGAAGTTAGTGGTAAAGTGAAATCCAGGTCTTTTTAATATAAATGGTAGGTTCCAGGCTCTGTGGTGGTCACCCTAGCACAGCGTCATGTCCAGATAGACTTGACTTGAATGTTATAGCATTGCAGAAACCCTGATGATCGCAGAAACTGACCTTTTCCATGGACACACTCTGTTTGTGATCACTCATGAACTTTTTTACTGTTATTGTTCAATAATGCATCTGGTATCCATAGTTTTCGGGACAGGCTCCGGACCTCGCAACCCTGCATAGCACAAGAGAGTATGGAAAGCAGATACCTGGATGGATGTTTAATAATATCCACTTTATTCAGTGGCCTGGTGCATGTGGCAGTGTCATTGACTGTGTAAGTGAAAACCACACAGACTTGGTGAATTCCCAACGCGGTCATTTATTTACAGGATGGAAGACAAGATGGGCAGGGCCCAGCTGAGCTGCTCTACATTCCAGGCCTTTCTGAGTTTGCATCTGTCTTCATGTGGCAGTTCCAAGTGCAGCTTAGTGAGCTGGTTGCTCCTATTAACATCCTCCCTGTGATTGTTTGCTAGACAGACCCGTTTGCATTTCTGCATTAAGTCTGCCCATGTTTAACTTTCCCAGCACTTTACAGAAGTTAGTTATGTTGTTTCTGATCATTGGTGTCTGCTGTCGTGAGTCCCCCTAGCAGCACCCCCCCAGCCAGCACAGAGCTGTTAATGACCCCCCAGTGAGCTGCTAGCATCAAGTGAAATCTCAGCACCTTTAATACTCACACATTTAAAGGCTTCAGGGTATGGGGAAGGAGGCATTAGTAATGCCTCAGCATCCAGCAGGCGGGGGCGCCAGTTGGGGAGGAGGGGGTGCTTAATGCATCTCAGCAGACTGGCACCTTCTCGCCCACGTTTGCTGCTGAAGTGTGTGCGTGTCTGTGTGTGTGTGTGTCTGTCTGTGTGTATCTGTGTCTGTCTATGTATCTTTGTGCGTGTATATCTGTGTGTGTGTGTGTGTGTGTGTCTATGTGTATCTTTGTCTGTGTATGTATGTGTGTGTGTGTATCTGTGTGAGTGTCTATCTGTCTGTCTGTGTGTATCTGTGTCTGTCTATGTATCTTTGTGTACGTTTCTGTGCATGTGTGTGTGTTTTCTCTTTAGAGCTCAGTAGACCTGAATTCATCGTGGTTCTTAGGAGATTATGGATCTTTGTAATTTGTCACCAGTTTGCAGCCGTTTTCTCGGTGTCGCCGAGACCTGGATATTATTGACTTTTTCTAAGCACCGTGTATTAATAACGCAGCTGCAGAGCATCGATCGCAGCTGCCTCTCCTCCCCCGTGCCCCCTGCCCCCCTGCTCCTGAGGTTGCACCATCTCCTGTCCCCACCGGTATTTCTTTAGGTTACTATCCTCCCCCCCGGCACAGAGCTACTGTCTGGGGACAGTGACAGAGTGCCATACCCCCATGGCCCGACTGCGGCATCCACATCTCCCTCCATCGATCCTCATCTAGGCTGGCTCATAAATTTGGCGATGTCGACAGTAAAGCAAATTGCGACAGAGGCGAGTCTCGCCAACGCCGAGCGGTAATCCTAAATCAACGGGCAGAATATTAGACTTCCAAAGTGCTGCCTTTGTTCCACATCTGGGCTGCAGGTGATGGAGCGTGGTTGCATGTGTGTGTGTGTCTGTGTGTGTCTGTGTATTAGGTTTATATTACAATGTGGGGACAAAATGTTCCTCCAGTGTGCTAAAAACCCGTTATTTAGATGTTATGGCGAACATTTTTCAGGTCACCGCAAAGAATGCAATCAATAAAGTAAAAATACAGAAGTTTTCATATTTCCCTTTGTTACTTATGGTTAAGGTTTGGGCTAGGTAGGAGTTAAGATTATGGTGGGATTAGAATTTTCTCCATAGAATGGAATGGAGAGTCTCCACAAAGACATAATTACAAACCTGTGTGTGTATGTGATCAGGCAGCTTGTATGTGTGAGTGGTTATTCTCTTTCCTCTCTGAGTTGTGTGGGTGATTCATTGGCAGGTCCCCCACCTACCCCGCGTCTATCTCCTGTACTGCACCCCCTGCTACCTCCAGGCACGCTACTGTCCTCGTTAACCCTACGCTCAGTTCCCGTCTTCTCGTTAGTCTGCCCTCCTCTCAAACCCCCCCAACAAGGTTGGACTGGGAACCTGGCGTCTGACTGTCTGTGTTTGTGAGCTTCATCCATCATTTGCAAATGGATAGGTGCCCAATCCATCCCACACAGATAGCCCCAAGGGGCCTCAGGGGAGGAGCCCAGGGGCCAAAGGCGGTTCTTCCTCATGATTCGGGCTCCTGAGAGCTAGATTAATAACAGTGAAGAGAGTAATCCATGCATTTCCAATAGCCATTTATCCAGTGCTGGGTCACTGTGAACATTACTAATCATCATCATATTCAGCATCATCTTAATCATCATCCTCATCACCATCATCCTGATCATCATCATTGTCATCACCATCACACTGCTTCTCCTGGTGAGGGTTGCAGTGGCGTCATGCAGAGCAGATTCATATTGACAGGCTCTAGCTCTTTCTGGGGGATCCCCAAACGTTCCTGAGAGACTTCATCCCTGCTGCATGTCCTGGGCATGCCCCATGCATCTACCCAGTGGCCTGTGTCCCTTGGGAACTATCCAGGTGGCATCCTTATAAGAGGCACCTCAGCTGGCTCTTTTTGATCTAGAGGAGCAGTGGCTCTATTTCAAGGTCCCTCCGGATCTTGGTGACTCCTTCCCCAACACCCATTACCCCTAGTTTCAGCCACTTGTGTTTATCACCTTGTTCTTCCAATCATTACCCACAGCTCATGACCATAATTGAGGATGGGGACATAGATCAGTAAGGTGTGTCTCATTTTACGACTTAACTCACTGCAGAGTCATCTGTTAATCTCTCATTACCTCATGCCTATCGCATGAATAGGATCTCCTTCATGGGGACAGACTCTTTCCCCTCAACCTACTCTTTTCTGTGACCGCCATGGCCCTGTAGCCCTCTTCTGGATGTCCAAAATTACAGTCAGGAGACAAGATGCATCCTTGCACCGTGGCCTGCAGCCACTCTCAACTTTAGTTAGGATGCAGGCGTAACTCTTACCTTCTTCACTTACATAACACTGAAAAAAAGGAGACCATTGAGCACTGGCTAGCTGAGCTCTCATTGCCATGTATGACCACCTTTGTGTTTGACCAAGTGCTTTTTTTGTTTCTTATGAACAATCCATGACTGGCTCAGAAGTCTCCCAGGTTTCCATCATTAATCATTATGAAGAATTATGATAGTAACACAGTACACCCAATCATCCCTCCCTCTAGCCATCCATCCACTCAATCATCTTTCCACCCTTCCATCATCCACCTGCACCTGCAGTCTGTTCAGTATGATTTTTTTCCCTCTGTCTCCAGCTGCTCTTTTCTATACCTCTACTCCCCATCCCCTAAACCACTGAAAACTAAGAGGCCAGACAAACATAGCCAACTTTCCTCCTCTTCTCCCCCAGCCCCCTCCTCATCCTCCACCCCAGCCTCCTCCTTATCTTCCAGCCCAGCCTCCTCTTCCTCCTCCTCCCCAGCCTCCTCCTCATTCTACACTCCAGCCCCCTCCTCATCCTCCACCCCAGCCCCCTCCTCATCCTCCACCCCAGCCTCCTTATTATCTTCCAGCCCAGCCTCCTCTTCCTCCTCCTCCCCAGCCTCCTCCTCATTCTACACTCCAGCCTCCTCCTCATCCTCTTCCCCACCCAACCTCTTGCTGAGAGACAGAAAAACAGTGGTCAATGTGTACTGTGCCAGCTGCATCCCACTGCACCAGGCCGCGACAAACTCAGGCTGGCCAGCCCCTACCCCCGCCCCCCGTCCCCCACGACGATCCTGTGCAGCCGTCTGCTTCGTCTCTCCTCTCCAGCGCAATGATCTCATGTCGGAAATGCGGCTCTCTTCCCCAGGAAGAAGGCCCTTTGTTCCAGAAACACAGAGCCCCTTTGCTGCCTGCCCTGAGTTTTCTTAACCCCTGGTCTTAGAGCCTCGGAGCAAAAGAAAGGCAAAGAGGAGAGGAGGGTGCGGGTGGTGGGGAGGGGGGGGTGACTGAGTACACAGCTTGGACAAGGTCCCAGAAATGCCTCTGTCACCTTCCTGATGCAGACACAGTGAGGCCCCTGCGAGGTGCTCCTTGCCTTTCGCATATGGCATTTCATAACGGCGCAAATCCCACTGGCAGAGGCAGACAAGAAAACAGGCCGCTGGAGTCGTCGTGTCTGGCTTGGCCCATGAAGGAACAAGCGGTGATTCTGACCGGACGGGTCCAGCAGGGCGCGGAGTGAGAGGCCTCATCTGTCATGTCCTGCCCACCTGGGACCCTCCCAACAAGATGGGGGCTGTTCAGAGCCCCAGCCGTCAACAATGTGCGGGCTGTTCCTTCTGCTGTTTTAAGGCCACTTTCACTAGGCTCTGTCTGAGGTAATAGAAAATATCGGCAGGTAAACAAGCCCCGAGTTATTGGAGCTGTCGGCTGTGTTTGCCTGAGGTTTGCAAGCAAATTCTGGCTATTTGATGACCCCCCTGTCAACGTCAGCCCTTCGCCGTGCACAACCCCACACCCCTCGGGACACAGTGGCCACATTCAACCGTGATACAGAACGATAAAGCTTGGGGTCAGCATGTCTCTGGAGGTTTCATGGCTGCCAGGTCTTGTGGGTCCCATGGAGGGCACAGCCTGGTAGTGTTTCCAGCTGAAATCTGGCACCAAAGGATATTTATGACACACTGCCAGTGAAACATCTGGGGGCATGTTTTTGGACATCACAGTACCTTATCCGCAACATGTCTCCCCCTCCACTGGCCACTCAGACCCCTAACCTCTGACATGACCCCATCTGCCTCCCACAGCCTTATGGGGTGTGACCTTTAACCTCCAGTGATACGTTAGTAAGATTTGGTTAAGTAAGATTTCACACTCTTCTATTTTAATTAACATGCTTCCCTTGTTGATTCTGGTTTTATTTTTAAGACCCGAGACCCCGGGACAGCCGCCTTGTGGCACTTTGGAGGTACCCCCAGCCAATGGGAACCCTACTGCTGGAGAAGCAATGTCCATGTGTGGCTCACTAGTGCAGATGTGCTGCTGATCCCCGCTGATTTCCTTGCTTCTTCCAAATATAGCCCACGCGTAGAAAGGAATGGAGAAAACAAGAATAACGATGGATTTAAAATGAATCCATTTAATAACCGTGTCAAAGCTTACTTAAAAATCCCGGGATGCTATTGGATCATTAAGTAAACAGACCTTCTTGGTATCTCCTTATTCAGAGAGAGTGTATTCCGGGAAATGTGTAACTTAGACAGACCTTATTTAGATGTAAAGGATGCAGTACATGTCCAATTACAACATTACGGCCTTCATATCGCTTTCTGGCAGCAAACATAGAACCGGCCATCTGCAGGAGGGCAGAAGGAGCAGAAGCCACACCCCAAAATGACTGTGTAATTGTACATTTTTGCTTTTTATTTAGCAGTTTTTCTTTTACAACAGGAGGAGAAAAATCACCCCACCCCCTATGAAGATACTATCTATGAAGGCGTCCGCACAAACACAGTTAACCACAGTAGCCCATGTAGCATCTTCTTGGGGGGGTGCCAGCATGACCCCACCTCACCCGGCCGGCCCTGCAGCACAGTGTAACACGACTCCGGCAGAGAAATTTGAGCCTTGGAGGCTGCCCTGCCCTGGCGCACTGAGCCCGGAACTAGGGACGCTCCGGATGGGATGGGATGGGATAGAGAGATCCTCTACTTTAAAGCATCTTTGGGTGGCTGTTACATGTGGTGGTCTGTCTGCGTGAAATGCTGCATTAACCCCCCACAGTCTTAACCACCCTCCCCACACAGTTTTAACGACCCCCCCCCAACCCCTCACAAATTGTGATCAGGCTGCTGCTGAATTTGTCCACAACAACAGTGTGCAGAGTAAACAGAGCAGTTTTCATAATGAAAGTATTGAGTTTTTCAACAGGGAGCCTGTGTGGCTTTAGAAGAGCAGCTCTGTTCATCACACAAGGAACTCATTGACCTGAATAAGGAGCCACACCCTGCCCTCCACAACTCCCTGGGAGCCCTCTGCTGGCCAGGAGTAGAACTGTCCCTTTCAAAGCTCCCATGCCTCTCTGTCTCTCTCACCAGGACAGAGGTAAAGAGGTGACAGAGGGCCACAGTAGCACAAAAAGACCGGTGTTCTCTTTTGTCAAAGTAACAAGTTCCATTTCAGAAATGGAGAAGAATTGAAAATACATGGACGATTTCATGTGGAAGGTTTTGGAATGTGTCACAGGTGTGCAGACCCTCAGGCTGTGTGACACACATCTGCCTGATATCTTCTCACATGGTATGCAGGACCACGTAACGCAATGTAGTATTGTTTCCTCACAGATGCATGTTTAGGGACAAACACACTGAGGCCCTTTGGGCCTCCGCTGTTCACCCCTCATTCCCCCTTCCTTCGCACTAGGTTCCCGTAGGCAATGAGGAATAAGGGTGTTAATCCCACCGTCAAATTCTAGATTTGTAAAGCTAGATACTCATTTTTTAATTTTAGAAACGGAAGCAGCTGTGGGTTTATCGCTACTGATGGCAGTATAGACGCTGACAGACCCACCCAAGGTACACGGGGCACCAGGGCCCCGTTACAGGGTGTTGCTTGACTGGCTACCTGCCTCAGAATCCAAAATGAATGTGCCAGAAAACAGGGCCAGGCATGGGCTGGTCAGTGACACTCCGGATGGAACGTTGTGTCCTCTGTGTTCTGGCCTTATTTGATACAGTGTGTGTGGTCCGGGTAGTGGGGGGGGGCGGGTGTTTTTCTCACACCAGAGGACTCACCAGACGGCCATACCAGGTTTTTCCAGTCATCTGACTTGTAGAACGTGTGAAAGTCCTCGTATTTATCCACTTTCGGGAAAACTGACACAATAGCATGTTACTGTAGGAGCTTTTGGTCCCTGGAGCTGATGGGATTGGCCTTCAGCAGACATACCCCCCCCTTACACACACACACACCCTTTGCTTAAAAACAAGGCAGAGTGGGAACACCAGCCAGCATTGCCATGGCAACCACACGATGCTCCCACGGCCCGCTGTCGGAATTCCAAGCAAATCCGGGAAATGGCAGTCTGAAAAAATTCACTATGAAAAAGCCCATACTGAGATGTCACACACATTTTAATGCATACAAAAGGACATGGTGACCAGCCCTAAGGATTACCAGCTGTGTCTTATAAAGCACCTGGTTTATGATATGTCTCATGCATAGCAGTGGCTGGACAAGCCTCAGGAGGAGTCAGAGTCACTTATCACAAAGCCCTCTGAGGTCGTCTCTTAGGACCAACCTGCCCATACTAATGTGGCTAATGCTTCATTAAGCAGATTAGCCCTGAACATCTGGATGGCCTTGTGTCTTCACACTCGAGTTAGCGTTAAAGCTAACGTTCTTTTTACCCTCCTCCGAGCCGGCCCGTCAGTATGGTGCTCAGCCGGATCAAACCGAATCTCTAGTTTCAGCCGGAGCATCAGGCAAGTAACAAAACCACTGGTGATGGGGGGGTGGGGGTTAACAGGGCAT
>JABFDZ020000001.1:9440625-9457022 GCA_019775955.2 Pollimyrus isidori
CCCCCCCCCCCCCCCCCCCCCCCCCCCCCCCCCCCCCCCCCCCCCCCCCCCCCCCCCCCCCCCCCCCCCCCCGGTTCAATTAAAGTGATGGTGACCATAGATTGCCATAGGTTCTGATCCCAAATGACCTTCCCCCTGCTTCTTGTAATGACTGTTTGGAGTCAGCCAACATTTACTCCATTTGCAAAGTATCTAGTGAAAATTCGTACCTATAGCAGGAAAAACACAAAACAGACTTTACTATCCAGACTCAAAATGCAGAAAACTCTGGAACTAGATTCACCTTCGTTGACCCAAGCTCAAACACAAAAGAAACACCCACCAAAAACAACTAAGTCAAAGTGGATCCAAGCCGGGATCTGAATCTGCTGCAGCAGATTTTTTTTTTTTACGCAGATGCAGAGCAAACAAACTCATGGACCTCTGGATTCTGGCATTGATCCACCTGCCAAAGCTGGCCTCACCTCAGAGGAACCATTCTCCTTGGGTGACCTTGGGCCTCACCAGCCACAGGAGACGGGCATCATAAGCTCCCTTGGGGTGGGGGGGGGGGGTACACATCATGTCCGTCCTCCCTGCCTCAGCCTGCAGCCTGTCACATCAATCACTCGTTGTCTCACTGCCATCGATCCGGATATCGATTCGAGCGTTTATATAAACAGCCCATCTTGGCCCAGACAGGCGAGCATAGGCCTCATTTATCTGTCCAAAGTGAAATAGGAAATGGCACAGAGTAACAGATAGCATGCTGCCGCAGAATTGCTGAAAATGGGCAAAAGCGGCATATTGGAAGCTAGTTCGGGCAAAGTGTGTGTGAATGTGGGGTGATTTATTGACCTACAGTCCAGTTAGCTGAGCAGCACAATCAACAACAGGCTTTGCTCATTCAAACATGTGAAGTGGTCCTGTAGCAAGCTGGTTAGCAGCGGCCGCTAGCTGTGTGGCTTATGCTTACCCCGGTGATCATCTGCATTGGCCCCTGGGGATAACATGCCAATGATTCCATCCCAGTCACCTTCCAGAAGGCCGTCTTTCATATAGGAATGTTTCACTGCATCCTGTTCAATATGGGTATAATGCTGCCATGGAAAACATGCATAATTACATATTTATATTATTCTATTGAAGATATGGGCACCCTAAGTCACATTGAATGGTTCCAGTGCCCCAAGCCACATCTTCGTACTTGGTATTCCAATACTGGTAGTGTAACAAAGGAGATTGATCACATCTGCATGATCAGATGATAGAGGCTCCTACAGACCTTCAGGGTCTACAGAAATACCCAGTTTGTGAATTCTGACCACAGATTAGTTGTTGGTATTCTGAGGATTCTGCTTAGTTCCAGTAGGTTAGCGCCTACTAGGATAATAAGGCTGGAAATGGCCAGACTCCAAGATCAGCCTGTTTCTAATGAGCTTGCATGCAATTAGTGTGAGGAAATTACAGGCTTAGGTGTGACTGCTGATTCTAACGTAATGTAGGAGACCTTCCGTGACAAGATCCTTAAGTTTGCTATGGAGGCCTGTGTTGCTTTTGCTGGTGTTCCCAGAAGGAGGTGTTTCTTCTCATAGGGCATGCTGGATTATCGAGACGAGTCACAGTGCATGGCTTTCTGGTTTTCACCAGGAGCTGAGAAAGATGGCTGCGAGGGCTCTGAGGGCAAAAAAGGAGGGATTTGGCGATAAAATCTGAGAGCAAGTGATACACAAATTATATTTTAGTGACATATCCTGCTTACAGAGGAATCAAAGCATTTTGCATACCCAAATCTGTTCCTAGGAGAATTGTGATCAGGGTCTTGGAACAGGATGACACTACATTTATGACTTGCTGGGTCAGATACTTTGAACAGGTAATGTCAAGGTTAGGGTCATTCTCAACTAGATTTGTGATTACTTGCTCATCTACCAGTGACTGAAGCAATCTGGTTTTATTCCTAAGAACTGACTGCATTTTGGCACTGAGAACTGTCATGGAGCACATGTGAAAATATCAGCATATTTTTTTTCAGCCTTCGTCAATTTTTATAAAGTGTTCACCTTAGTTGATCGAGCTGCACTGTGGAACATCCTGAGACTTTGTGGTATCCCCCCGAACTTGCTGAACATCATGACTGGCCTATACACTGATAATGTGAGTGCTGTACAGAGTGGAGGCAGAACCTCTGTGTTTTTCCCAGTTGATTCTGGGGATCATCAGGGGTGTGTTCTTGCTCCTACTCTGTTCAATGCTTACATGGACAGGATGTTGGACAGGATTGAGGGGTCCAGCAGACGTGTGGCATCCGTTGGTAAGGAAAGATTCACTTTACCAATCATCCTGTGATCTTCACAGAGTCAATGGAGACTCTGATTGGGGCTCTTGAGAGATTGAGTGAGGAGTCTGAGTGTTTGGGCTTATGAGTGCCCTGCATAAAAACCAAGATCCAGGCCTTTAATAACCTCTCGGGCACACCCATAAGTAGTGTGTCTGTCTGCAGGGAGAACGTTGACCACAATGAGAGATTAGCTTACCTTGGCAGTGACATTCATATCTCTGGCGACTCTTCCTATGAAGACAGTAAACAGAGTGGGAGAGCATGGGTGGTCATGAGGTTGCTGGAAAGGGGTGTGTGGAGCTCCTGATATGTTCGCAAAAAGACAAAGGACTGGACTCCTCTGGAACTGTGTCTGTCCAGAGGATCCTTGGGGACTTTGTGTTGAACAAGCGGTTGCTCAGGGGAGTCCCGAATGAGGCACATTACCTGCATTGTGAGGGAGGGTCAGTTACAGAACTACGGCCATGTGACGTGATTCCCTGAGTGGGATCTGGCTCGTAGAATCCTTATAGCTGAAGACCCAAGTGACTGGACCAGGCCAAGGGGAAGTCCACGTAACACCTGGATATGACAGATAGATGGCCATTTCTGGAGGGTTGGACTGGACTACGTGTAGGCCTGAGGGATAGCCAATTGGGATTCCAAGGTGTTTCATTATGTGGTGGGTACCACAATGCCCTATACCAATGCATGCTCCCCAACCTGACCTGACCTGACATGTAACCCAGCCTCCAGCCACTGGCAGCTACAGAGCTGTAGTGGGTGTGGGGGATTATTTGTGTGTATTGAGGTTCAACTGAAAACTGTGAACCATAGTGATGAGTAAATGAAACATATTCAGGCTGTTTTGGTGGTGAATTTGCTGATCAGAGAAAAAACAGTGTCTGTCTGGTACTCCAGCTTGATGGGGGGGGGTGGGGTGATTAAAATCACCACATTCTCTTTTTATTTGCTTAGAGGACCCCAACCACCCCTGTTCACCACCAATGTTTCAATTACCAGAAGAGCAAAGAATGAATTGGAGGGTGATGGAGAACAACTGGATACAATCACAGGTACGGTGTGTCTGTTTGGGGGGGGGGGGGGCAGTGCTTCACACACTGTTTTCCACAGTGTTTCACAGCAGCACATGAGTCTATTTGGGGGATGTAAAATACTGCAAGGTTAGGGGCTACCTGGGGGTATCTCTGTTGTTCTTCTGTCTATTCTCCCTCTGTCTGTCTTTTTCTCTGTCTCCCTATCTCATATACACTATCACCACAAAAAAGGATGTATTCTCCTTCAACCGGGGCTGTGAGATGTGGCCGAAAACGGAAAGTGCCAGATAGTTTGTCGCCATGCAGAACTAACTTATTAAAGTCTGCAGCGGGTGTTGCCTTTGACAGCTGAAATCCTGTCTTGTCCTTCTCCTGGAGTGACAGGTGGTGTCCTTACGCACTCTACATGGCATCCTGGCTAAACAGCGCACTGTGGGCCAAGACAGGGATACAAAACTGAAGAGGACAAAAGCATTGAGTGAGGTAACACAGGAATGGTCCTTCTAATGAAGCTGGCACTCAGGTTTGCAGTAAATAAGGATTAATTAGCATGAAGAAGTTGGGAAGTATCTGATGTAAGTGTGACAAATGACCTCATTATGCTTCCTGTTTTAAAGGTGGGGCTTCTGTGACCCCCAACATGGTGCCCTGGTCATTGCTGAAAATGGACACCATTCAAATCCTCCGGAATGGGCAGGAGCAGTGGGGGGAGTCTGAGAAATCTGTGTCATTAGATTCCTGTGGTTGAACCAGAGGTCTCCCCTACTACCCTTAAGTCCCTGTGTGACAGGTGACAGGTCACCGCTATTGTAGAGATGAGGTGGCAGGGAAGCTGCACAGGGGTGACAGGTGATTTCCTGCACCTGTCTGCCGGGGCGTAATTAAGCCCCTATGGTGGTGGTAAGAGCCCTCCCTCCCTCCCCAGGGACACATGATGGAGTGCCCCCCTTGTGATTCTTACCCCACACAACAGTAATTGCCCTGGCTCTCTTCTCCCACTCCTCAGCTGTCAGGAGTGGGGGGGGGGGGGGGGATTACTGCCTGCCATCTGTTCTGACCCCCACCCCCAGCGCAGCGTCCCAGGAGAGTGAGGATTGGCACATGACCATCCTACTGTGGAGAGGATTCACCCCCCACCCCTCCCAGGAGGATTACCTATAGGGTACCGACACACCACTAATAAAAACGTGCAAAGTGCCAGTCAAGAACATATCTCATGCTGGTCTTGCCAATTAATTGCAGTTGCAAACTCTGCCCATGAACATGCCCACTGCCTCTGAGGGTGGGGCCAAGAGCGGCCATGAGGGCACAAAATAACATGTCCATGTTCACAGATACACCAGGTGATGCATTTCTGCAGCACAGGGAGTCATTGGCTCTCAGATGTCATCACATCACACAACCTCACCTCTGTCGCCATGGTGTCAGTCACAAATCAAAGCCACTGCATCAGGGCCATGCACCTCTCTGAGTGAGGGCACCCCCAAAGCCCACAGGCCAGCCTGGACATGGGGTTACGTGAGTGTTCACTTGGACACAGTTGCTTCGACATGCTTGCTTTGACACACGCATAATTCTTTTCATAAAATCAACAAAGACACAAGTGGCTTTTCTATAATCAGATTTTATGCAAAAGTCAAACACTTCACTGTTATTCCTTGTTTTACTGTCTTGAGGAGCTTGTGATGCTCATGCCCCTCAAACCAGAATCTTCTCTTTTGTCCATGTCCACATGTTCATCAATAAATAACCGCAGAGATTGATAACACAGTGCTTTAACAGTGGTGTGCATATTCCTCTGTCCCTGACGCATCAGTGTGACCTGGCGATTGGTCTGCCAGCCCTGCCGCAAGGCATGCTGGGTAGCTGGTGCCATCGAGGCCCTGGCACAGGCTTACGTCTGATACCCTGCCAGGTGACGGGTGGCCGGAACGCTGCCACGTGCCACAGAGACTGCCACTTGGGGGAGCGGCGCCTTACCCTGACCCTGTCGGCCAGCTGCACTTACCGTGCCAAGAGTTGTGTGCCAGCGCAGGGCGGCTGTGTAAACAAAGCAGCCGCAGGCCCCAGTCCTTCGCCCCCTCATCTGCAGTACTCCGCCATTCTTGCTGCCGGACGTGCCTCTGGAGCAGCAGTCCTGCCACTGGTCACCCTGACCTGTCCGGCTGACCCTGAGGCCAAACGACCCCCAGACAGATGGTGAGGCTCAGCAGCAGGGTGTGCGGGGGGTAGGGTTGTTTGTTATTGTGCACTCACGTGGCTAACGTGACAACAACCACTGCTGGGGGGGGGGGTGTCATTGTTGGTGGCTGGGGCCATGTGCGGTCCCAAGGCGGCTGTAAAACTCCCCCCAGGGAGTCAGCGTTTGCAGAGGGAATGCCTTTTCCTAGTGATTTCCTCATAGCACGCCGACCACAATCGCGACAGAGCAGATGATGGATGGATGTTCACCCCTGTAGAAGAGGATAGGGGTACAATCAATGTGACCAAAGTGGCATCCAGAGTGATCTTCAAGGTTTCCATCCATGAGGGCTGACATTTTGTGTTGAAGAATCCAGGAAGAGACTAACCATCCCTAGGCCACACGTGTGGGTTCTAGTTTGCAGTGGGTCGGTACAGACCACCTGCCCAGTCACGGATGCACCCTACATGGCTCCACGGTGCGGACAAGTTGCCGGTGTGACAGGAGAGCTTGATGAGCACAAGCAATCTCTCCCCACCTTCCCCGTGCCGTCAGCGTCCAAACATACCCCCCCACCCCCTGTCACCCCATCTGTTTGCTCAGCACCAGTCAGCCTTTTTCCCAGCCCAGAATAGCAGTGCCCTGGAATTCTCCAGTCTGCCATGGCGGCACAGGGAATCCCGCCGGCCCCTCTCCCATCGGGGAAGACACCCTATCAGCAGTGCTGCATAGTACTAGCACGTGCATCGGCATGTGAATCATGCAGAGAGTGTGTCACCGCAGAGCTGTGGGTAATTAACTGTCTACTGCTATGGGCCTTTGTGGCTGTGTGTCACTATCACAGTGCTCGTTATATTTTTAGCTCCTCGATTGAAATAGTGGCTGGATGGGGCTCACTATTGATCTCATAGATTTTTCCTGAAATATCATGTGCAGGAATGAGTTAATGGATCATGTTCCAGTGATCCATTTCTTTCATGCATAAAGCTTCACCACCCCAAGCAGCAAAAATGAGAATTTCAGCAGGTTCTGCGTTCTCCCATATACACGCCTCCCAGAATGACATGGGTGGTCCTTGTGGGCTTCTCCACTGGCCAACACTGACACCTCCTGGTCATAATATGTTATGACAGCTAGACTCTATGGTACGTGGGCACAAGGTCACTGGTCCAGAAATATCAAGCGGGATTATGAAAGCAGTAAAAATGCGACTTGCCTGAGGTTTCAAAATGGTTTATAGCACACTGATATGGTGCGACAATGAGCAAGGTCTTTGAAAATATTAACTGGGAGTGGGTATGTGGATTCACAATAGGAGCTCTGCCAACCATTGTAGCTCAGCTCCTCTTTGATTAACTATTTGCCTGAGCGGTTTATTGATGCTGCGGCTATAATTTTATAGCTGGGTGTTAAGGCAAAGTGATAACTTAGGTTACTTTAGGAATGCTTGCATGGGTAAACTGCAGACACATGATTCCAGGGCACAAGTAAACGTAATACAAGTAATAGTGTCAATGTAGCATAATAGAGTATTATTTTTAGACTTTCCATATACATTCTCAAGTCATGTCCCTTTTTCCAAAACATTTAACACACGCACCATATCAGTAAACTATGTGAAATAATTGCATATACTTTTATGTTGCTTTGATACATAATGCATTCAATCACCACTTCTCCCAAAATTCATAAATGTCTCTCTCAGTCAATGTCCAACACCAGCAAAATTCTGTACAACTACAGCAAATATTTCAAACATTTACATACTCTGTTTGAAGTTTCAGGTAAAAATAAACAAATTTTTGATCACGGTAGATGGAAATATGGTACATTATCACAGAAAAGTACCTATACATACACTTGAAATAAAATACATGATTCTGATCAAAAGGTTATTGTTACGTCCCCGGGCTCCAGTAGGTGGGGCCCGCCAGGTGGAGCCGATCGCCTCCACTTACCTTGAGCATAAAAAAGGCGATCACCAGGGGTTCGACGCAAAGTACTGAGCCTATGATCTTCAAAAGCCATACCAAGCACTCTTTCGTCTCGCGTCTCCCTGCCTGCCCTCTGTTTCGTTGCTTATCTGCGACTGGACTCCTTGCCTGTTTGTTCCCTCTCTACAGCCCAGCTCCCGTCCCTGACCACGCTGTCCTGCCCCGCCTGGTGTCCCTCGTCCTTCCTCCCTTTGGTGTCTCTCCCCTGTCTCTACTTGTCAGACGGATTACCTGGACCTCGACCTTCTCGCCTGCCCCTCGACCAAGTCTTTTGCTTGCCGCTTTCAACCTGACGCTCCCTTCTGTTTGGCTCAACAATAAAAACCCCTTACCTCTCATCCCTGGGTTGGAGTTTCTGCTGGGAGACGCAACAGATATTCAGTTTTTTTAGTTTGCAGCTTTGTTACCATCTGTTTGAAAATGGCCACATTTGCATTGAAATGTGTATGTACAGTATATAGGTCAAATATTGATGTTGTTGTTGCTGAAGAGGTTTTTTTTTTGCATTACAGCCGTATGCCTGTATATGTTTTCTTTTATTATATTAAATATACATTATATAATATTTTTCAGATGTGCTCACAGTGCCCCCCCCCCCTCCAAATATATATTGATGTAATAGCCTTGGTGCTCCCCAGTGTTGACTCCATGGCTACAGCCTTGACTGAAGTACAAATCATGAACAAATATAGTCACTACTTGAGGTAAAATATGCATCATGATTCATTAATGATGAATTCAAATAAGATCAGGACTTTACTTGTGTTATTCACAACTTGGACCTTGTAATTCCTTTAATAATTCAGAAAGGATTACAGAATTAAGAGATATAGTAACAAATATAGTAACTGCTTGAGATAAATTAACACGTATGTAATTAAGATTTAGTTTGTAGTTAATTAATACACAAGTATTAGTATAATACTATATTATATGTGGCCTGTCAAGTAAAGTGTCACCAAAAAAACAATCTATGTTTAACGGGACACTTTACCTGGGGGCCAGCAGGGGGCAACATTTCTCCACAGCATGTTGCAGGAGCCTTGAGTTGCCAGCAGGTGACGCTGTGCCTCTATTTCCAGCGAATTCATTGGGCTTGTACAGCCTCATGCATGGTCACATCACTAATTCCACAAATCTGTAGATAGCTTGTCTGAATATCTCTGGAGGTAAATTTATGGCACTACGAACAGAACAGAACAGTCGCTGAACATTATAGACCACATCTCTTAATAACATGGCAATTTTAACAGTCCTGTGATCCACCCCAGCATTTTTCTCTGTTATTAATAGTAAGTCTTCCCTAAAAAGTGTGAGTCATATCAGGAAAAAATGAATCCATTTAATCATCTCCCCCCTCCGCATTCTTTGTTCATTAACCCCGGGTGTTGGGGCGACATCTCACCACATGTCAGTACTGACGTCTTCACATTAGTGACATTTTCCCGTGAGTGCGTGCACCCCCGTCATCGAGTTCACCACGGCCAGCACCATGACGTAGCCACCCACCCACCCTCTTCCCCAGATTATGAAGTTTCAATAATCCACCAGTCAGCATGCAGATTTGTGGCAGCAAAGCTTGATTAGCAGGTTGGGGCAGGTGAATGCTAGTTTGATCTGCAGGCCAAATTTAATAAGCTTTTACATTTTTCCCGAGCTGAGGTGAGGCGCGGCCCGTGTTGGTTGATGGGGCCCTAGGCTACAGCCTGCGTTTACCTATGCATTAATTCCTTCTTGGATGGGACGGCCGGACCCAGACGCACTGCTGGCGTCACGTTGATGTTCCTGTCCTTGAGCTGACGCAGCATGACACAGTAGAGTCTGGCAGCACAGATATAGACATGCAAACACATGCAAAGCAGCCCCATTAGAGGAACAACGTGACAGGCTTCTGTGTGTTTAAGGAAATCGACACCAGCATGCAAAGTGAGGGCCTGTGTCAGCTTTCAGGAACTGCACTGTCTTCCTCTCCCCATAAGTCAAAACATCTCACACAGGGGTTAGATTTAATAAGACTATTTATTATTTATTATTTATGCACAATGCTTCCCACCATCCAGTGAAGTCATTAAGGGCCTCTGTTAATTCACTCAGAGCAGTGGGTGATGTAGGTGTTACTGTGATTGTGTGGAACTGCTGTCTTTCGCTGGGTGTTTCTAAGGCTAAAGCGGAATCTGGCCCCAGTAATAAAGTTTAAATACCAAGAACATAAGCAAGCTTAACTAACATTAAACCAGGGCAATGTATAAAATGTTGATGATACAGATAAAACATCACATAGTAACTTGAAATGGCTGCTTATTCATCATGTGCAATCTTACATTCCATTTCTTACTATTTATTAGTAGAATGCTTATGTTCTTCCTGGTGACATGGGAATTGATCTGCCTATGATTAAAGGCAGAAGGGTGGTGCATCCCCAGCTCAGAGGTCACAATTTATCAGCACAAGGGTCATGCCATTCTGTTGTGGGTGAGACTGTCCCCCCGTGGCCTTGAGAAATTTGTCAAGCTCTCTCTTGTCCCCTACTGGCAGGTGGAGGATAGCGACGTCTCGTGACTCCTTCACTCGCCCATCTGCATCAACCCTTTCCCTAGATAGACTCAAACTGGCAAGTAGCTTCTCCAAGACCCCAACTGGGTGGGGGATGTTAGGGTCAGCTCCATCTTCACTGCTGGGGACGAGCTTGACCTTTGAAAAGAGTGCTGAGGGTGGAGAAGGGTGGATGAGTGGCGAGTGGCCAGAGTCAGCACGGGGATGCATTGGCCACCAGCAGACTTACCCGCCCCTTTCTGGACTGCCGGATCTGAGCCGGACGCCTCCCCCATGCGATACCTCTGAAACACTGAACCAGATAGAATGAGCAACATCCACAATGCGTCACCTGAAATAGTCCCAGCCTGGTCCCACATGAGCGCTGCAGGTACCTGTTAACATGATGTTAGCTGTGAGGCCTGCCAACACAGCTGCTGTAAAACATACGAGAGCAAGGACCAGTGTGTGGTCCACCTTCCAGTGGTTAGCCCTCATGTCCGACCCAGCACCTATTGTGGGAACAAGAGGTGAAAATGGGTGTGAAGATACTGCCGTGTGCAGACACAGGGCTGAGGCTAAATCATGCCGCCGTGTGCAGACACAGACCTGAGGCTAAATCATGCCGCCGTGTGCAGGCACAGACCTGAGGCTAAATCAGACCCCAGGTGGTCAAAAAGCTAAGCACAAATGTCACGCACCTCAGGTATTACTTTAAAATCGCAAAACATCACCCCTATGCCGCAATCAGCATTCACACATCTCTGCAATGCTAGTCTGGGTATTTTCTCTATGTGTTTACCAGCATAAGTCTTTCGTTTCACCTGCTATCTGATGTTAAGTAGCACAAATACGTTCCATCCTGCATCTGACTAAACAATCACTTTGTTAGAAATGCCATGGTTGTTGGTGACCTTTCGCAACAAATACCTGGCAGATACCAAAAACAAAGTGTTAATTTTGCCTCCTTGTCTTTGATGATAATAATCTCAGAGTTGTTATACTGGTATCCTCTCATGTTTTGCCAGAGCTCCTGGTATTGTAAACACACAGCCTCATGCTTAAGTAAGTTAAGTTCTATTGAGGAAATCACATGTGGAAGGAAAATGGGGATTCCCTCCATTGTTGGATCCTGTTATCGTGATTTTGCCCAGAGCATGATGTAAGTACAGGTAGTTGGACTTGTATGAGCACATCTGCACTGACTGGAATGACAGGACCAGCGGAGCAGCACTCACCACACTGGATGTGGCACCGTAGGACAGGCACTGAGAAATGGGTGTCGACCCTTCTCACCTGCCAAAAGAGAAATATATACTTAGCCTCTGTGTTCACAAGCTCCCTTAAATCCCTGCACGAGTCTCTGGTGCTTTTGGATTTACCTGGATACAGACGGAGCCATTGCAGATGTCTGTGTCTAAAGTGAGGTTAACAACTGTTCCCTCTGGCTGCCCCTTATGGGAAAACAGAAGAGATACAGGCTTCATCTACAATCAGGAATGATCTTTGATTGGTGAGCATGGAGGCCTTTTCCCACAAATCACTTGTTTTCCTCCATCATGAGTCTCTGTAATTCATTTTATCACACCTTATGGGTTTGATTGGACAAAAGGCTACATCTAGCTTAACAAAGGCAGTTACCACAGCAACAGATGCTAGCATGCTGCATGGGAACAGGGGATCCATTCCACAGAGGCTGAGGGATAGCTCAGTCCTCAACTGGGAAGTTAGTATGACCTGGTGCCAACCCGCTCCAGATGTCACCGTCAAGTTCCAGGCTGAAAGGGACCAGAGCCGTTTATTTAGAGTGAATGTGTCACCTGAATCATGACAGGTTGTGTGGTGTAACTCTCCGATTCATATGACATTTTGTGGCTGCAGGACCAAATTGTGATATTGTGACATTTTATGATACATGTTCAGTTCCTATAATAAAATGACCATGTCTGTAGGTCTATTTGAATAATACCTGTTATCTTTCCATCAGCAAAGGGACATTTAGTCCAAGATCCTTCTCTGGTGGTGAACTGCAGGACAACGTGTGTGCTTATTATTTGGAGTTGAACTGAGTCTCCTTATGAGAATCTCATTAAAAAGCTTTTTAATAAAGAGTGCCTCATTTGTAATAGGTCAGATGGCACCCCCTGCAGGTCATTTTTCTTACCTTCATGCAGAGCTGTGGATTTGGGTCCACTCGAGTGTAGGTTACCTGGGGAAAAACAGAACCAAAAGCATGTTACTGAGAAATTACTGAGAGGATTCAACAAGCTCTTGAAAGGCCTGCAGAAGGATGAGATGAATTCACCACCTTGTTTCTGTTCACGACCAGCGTGGAGTTGACTAAATCCACGCAGTGGTGCCTGTCCTGTGTGTGGCACAAAGTCACCAATGCCTCCACAGCACACAAGGACTCCCATGACAAAATCTCTCCCTCAGGGTCAAAGGTCACACCAGACCACAGCTCCTCCGTACCTGTGAGGGAATTTGTGATGTAATTTTGTGACACAGTGGTCTACGACGGCATCTCAAACAAACAGAATAAACTGGGAATCCCAGCTGAGCTTGGCTGTCGGAACACAGGTTAAAAATGCCTTTCCTTGTATCTCAGAGCTAATACAGCTGCCTGAACTTCACCATGGAATTAGGAAACGGACTTACGGTTTCTGAACGGGCAGACTTGGACTCTGGGGGCATCTGTGACACGTGACCATCCCTGTGGAAGCAGACCATAAGAAAAGAGGAGGCTCGCCCGCTCATGAGACTGTTACGGCTGACGCTGGGTTGAGGTGCAGATAGACCGAGAGCTGATCTCACCTCGATACATAGACAGGGTAAAGGTCTGCTGTACCGGAATGTGGCCTTTTTAATAGGGTTCTCCTTTTTCAGCTGCAAAAGTCAAACAGATCAGATGAAGAATTTTACGCCAACTTGGTCCTCAGGGACCCACAGATAGTTCATATTTTTGCTCCCTCTCAGCTCCCTGTGGTTTCTCCAGGACTGGTTTGGAAAACACTGCTATACGCACATCAGATTTTCTACAGTCTGAAGTGTTCATGTCCCCTTGTAAACGTATTGTTCTGTATTATTTCTGTGCTTATGTTTGCCAGCTGAGATAAGCAGTAGAAACTCCACACTATAGAAAAATCCATGCTACTGAAAAGATGGTTGATTACTAGTAGGTCTTATTCTTCAGAGGAATGCTCTCATAACAGGTCAAACTTTTTCCCATTAAGGAGATTTTATTTCTTTCCATTATTCAAGTTATTTTGGAAAATGGTGAGTGAAAACCATGTTTCCTGTTTTACTCAAGCAGACTAATCCCCGATAACACCTTCCTGAGCACAGTATTGTGACAGTAAAGGTCACTGTACACCTGACACGAACAAATGACAAAGAGCACTTCAGAAGTTCCACACTGAAGTTTTGTGCGGAAACACTTCTGTTTACACGGCAAACTCAGCAGAATGGTGAGTAGCTCACCAGCACGTGGGGGCCAGCTCCTCTGCAGGCAAAACCCTGGTGACACAGTCGAAGGTTGTAGTCTTCATTCTCCAGCATTCCTGTAACCATCACGGACAGCTCCTTCCTGTCCGTGTCCATCCTGTATGTGATTTTTCCAGCTGTGGAGACAAGGTGCATTAAGCCCATAGTAGATAAACTCCCCACATTCTAACACAAAGCCTCCTGCTGGCCATGAGATGTATAACTCTCCCATGAACCTTTCATTTACATTAAGAGTTTAATTCACAGAATGTGCTTCTGCAGCTTGCTCTTCCTCCATAAGGTAACATATTCTTATGCAGGACTGAATGAACAACTTTCACTAAAGACTTACTGATGCATTCTGGTACATTGTTCCTCAGGTCCACATCATTACAATCTGCAATACAACACACAGCAGATTTTTATGACGTAACGGATAACGCTGCACACAGGAGAGACACACGAGAACGGGTTACTACAATGCACCACACAGTATTGACAGAGATCAGGGGCAGACACCTGCCAACATTTTTTGCTGTGTGTTCCACTTCTTCTTGAATAACCAAGTAATAAACTTTTTCTTCAAACACTTTTCAATGCTCAAAAATGTTCACCTGCCTAGTGGAGCGATGGCTTTGACTGATTCTTTCGAATGCATTCACACACAGACAGCGATAACAGACTGCTTTCACACACAGTGATCACAGACTTCTTTCACACACAGCGATCACAGACTGCGATCACCGACTGCATTCACACAGTCACTGGGTGTCCCATGGATACCACAGGAGCAGCTCCACTGTGTTTCTACCAAGAAACCACAGACTCGTGTTTCTTGCCTTGAACATGGTATCTTCTGTACCAGGTCAGGTCACAGTAGTTGGGCACCGTTTTCAAAGTAACCTCGACCTGCTGGCC
Organism: Pollimyrus isidori; assembly: GCA_019775955.2. Taxonomy (NCBI): domain Eukaryota; kingdom Metazoa; phylum Chordata; class Actinopteri; order Osteoglossiformes; family Mormyridae; genus Pollimyrus; species Pollimyrus isidori. The sequence continues at coordinate 9,455,092 of JABFDZ020000001.1, forward strand.
TGGCAGCACCCTGTAGCAGCCACTCTGAATCTGCACCTATGGTGTGAAGGTGAGAGGAAGCTAATTTGAAGAAGATCACAATCTTCCTTGGAATTTTCCAGAAAGGGGTTCTGAAAGGCTAATCTCCTGCTTAAAAATATGAATACGCGTATAAACGTGTTTGCTCACAGATGATGCATTGCCGTGAAAAAGGTGTACAGGTGTGCCGGCATGTGGGTGTATCGTGTGTGCGGGGTGACAGCATGGGCGGCCCCTGTACCTGCTGTCCGGAAAGCTTCTTCCTGTCTGACCTGGGGAATATCAGCTCAGTGCAGGACTGCAGCATCCCCGCCGATGTCACACAGAAAGACATGCCTCGAACACGGTCTGGAAAAAACAGCTATTTCAAGATGCACCCTACAGGCAGGAAGGGGAAGCATATGGCACAGGTGACTGGGAGTGGGAAGTGAGCAATGGCAGAGCTGACGGGCAGACTCATACAGGCTAAACGCCACCGGGGTTTCCCCGCTGTGCCCCCTCCTATATACCGCCTGGGGGGCCAAGAAACAAGGAAGCAGACTCATTTAGCAGCAAAATTGGCTCTAACAATGCATGTCCTGTACGAAGGCACTGAGATCTGCTGCAGCAGGCCTCTGTCTCACAGAGAGACATTATTCCTCCCCAATCCCGAAGGAGCACTTGTCTGAAGAAATTATGATGCAAATCCTGAATTTGTAAATTTATTCACGTTGACTTTAAGATCAAGTTTCAGAATAAAAAATCATCCTTGAACAAAATTCTTATAAGGTGTAGAATATGTAACAGCCATGGACACAGCCTGCGAGAGTTACAGACAGAAGTCTGACCCAAACAACCCTAAACCAAACCTTGGAGGCTAAGCCCCTCCTCCCCAGAGGCACTGGCACATGCTAGCATACCGCTGATCTGCATGGCACTATGGACTTTGAGATGCAGGGAACATCGCTGCTTCTGTTCACATTTCATCACTGTCGAGATGTTGACCTCGCGGAAAATGAAACCTTGAAGAGACTCTGGTGTTTGTCTGCAGGGATCAAAGAATACTGGAAGAGGAATGGGAACAGTGGAGATGTCATTACAGCTTTGGGATGGGTGGAGGTGTCAATCCCTACAGCATGATGTAACACCTGTTACTACAGCATGATGCAGTACTGTATACATAATCCCTACATCATAATGTAACACATGTTGCTACTGCGTGATGTAGTACTGTGTACGTAATCCCTACAGTACAATGTAACATGTGTCACTACAGTGTGATGCAGTACTGCATATGTAATCCTTACAACATGATGTGACACCCATTAGTACAGCATAATATGTAACCTATACATATACCCTAACCCTAACCCCAGCCCTACCTATACCCAAAGTAGCAGTGTAAAGCCTGTATATCTTATTCTCCCAAAACCAAAGTAGAAACGAAGAATTCAACACAAAGCGAAAAACATGCACCTGTGTGCTTTGAAAAATCCACTCTATAAAAAAGATTGCGTAATAAATATGCAGCATAGGAAGACAAACATAACATTATGCAAAGTTACATAAACTGGTTAGATGATTGTGCAATTAAAGTTAATGTTGTTTAGGGGGTGAGGTATCAATGGATTCGTTGGTTGGTCTCCATGAGCATGTCCAAAATCTATTAGTTGAAACCCTCTTTTTATAGTGACCAGAGCACATTCCTTGTGAGTGATACTTACAGTAAGGCTTCTCTTTGCAGGGGAGTCCCTGTGAGTGAGAAATCGGAAAGGCAATCTTGTTAGAGCTAATCAGCCAAACTACAATAAAGCACTTTGTTAAAAAGCGAATGACCTCTGAAACTACCACCTAGAGCAGGGGTCTCCAACTCCGGTCCTGGAGAGCCACTATCCAGTATGTTTTCTATCCTACCCGGCTTCTGATGAGCCACA
>JABFDZ020000001.1:9492156-9506689 GCA_019775955.2 Pollimyrus isidori
ATAACGATGGAAGCGGAAAACCTCAGGGATGAAATTAAAGACAAAACAAGTCGGGTAGAAGGTATTTCATTTGTGTTTCCTGCAACTCCGCTTATCAAGTACAGGGTCATGGTGGTCCCTGAAGACTATACTGGGACGCACAAGGCAGAAGGTTAAGGACATCCTGGACAAAATGGCAGCCGTTCCAACGCAAACAGAGGCACATTTTAGGAGTTATCTATGCTCTTGGATTAAAGGATGAAATCGCAGGAACATTTGGAGAACATGCACGTTCCACACACCATGAAATCCACATCCCTGGAGATGTGAAACTAATTGTTTATTTGGCAGACTCGTCAGGCAGGTGGTGTATGACAAGCATGCAGCTGATAAGGAGCCAACATAAGTACAAGTACTGCTAGGCTGAGCTTCCAGTGAGTGAGCAGTAACAAGCACAAGAAGGCTAAGGAAACAACAGCTAAACAAACAACCTACAGGGTTGCCAATTTTGGTCAGCTGGCTGGAGTGAGATTTTCTCATGCACACGTGTTTACATGCATGTAAGAGAACTACCTTGCAAATAGTCCGCAGGGTTTGCAAACTGCCCAAAACCTACTTTTAAGTTTATAATGGAATAATATTGATTGACGTAACATTTCTTGCGTAAGTGTGAGCCTGAAAGTGTGTCACACCAGATATGAGATATGGCAACCTTAACGTAGCATCTGAAAAGTTATGCAAATAAGTAAGATAGTCTAGTAGGAAGTCTAAATGTGAAATATAAAAACATGTATGACGTACAACAAACTACTAATAAATTGAGCATTATTGACCTGAAAAGTTTAAGACAGAATACTGATTTTATTTGTCTTAGTAACTATGCAACAGGCTGAAGGCAAAGCGTAGATGGGCACGGCCCTTAGTCCCGAGGCCACCAGCGATATTACTCTTTCTGTTTTCTCGAGCATCTGCTACTTTTATTGTTTCCCTGTTACAGATCTTGAAAAGAGGATCCTAGACCTCGAAGAAACAAAATACAGGAAGGTGGAAGAGGTTGCAGCGCTGATGAATGAAGTGGCTGGCATTAGGGTGGAAATCGCCAGAAAAGCAGCAGAATACAGCAGCTGCACCTAGGGGCTGGCGCTGCCACTGAAGAATCCCAAAGCATTCCACGTTTTAAAAGCAATAAAATGCTTTCGGTTTCTAGTAATTAAATTGCATTGCGAATTATTAAATTTCGATTTTGCTTTGTGTGTCTGTTGTTTCTGCGTATAAAAAACATTTTTTGTTGTTGATGACAGTATAAATATAAGCCACCACGTGGGGGCGTTAGACAAACATGAACTGGGAGAACTGTCACCAAAGTTTTTCATATTTTTCGTGATGTTGGTATATTGAAATTAAGTGTTAAAACCATCGTAGAAACGGTAATTGGGCATCTATTATTTAGGTTACTATTTAATGATTTTGTTTACCAAAGCATGTAGCGCTGATAAAATAGGCTACAATTCCGCGTTATACATTATACTAAAAAACAGAACCACGTATTTCAGGTGATAAAACCTGATCTGTCGTGCAATATGTAAAAGTCACCGAATACAAGCATACAGTTATAGACTTCAGCAAAAATGTTGCTTTAATTGTGAAACGCTCTTCTGGTCCCATCTGGGGCAGAAGCAGGCTGGGATGCCTTAGGATGGGGGCTTGGTCGAGGGACTCTAACTGCTAATATGCGGAAATCGGCGCCCTCCCACCAGTTCGGGACGGGGAGCGGGATAGACGCTAAGAACAGCGCTCTGAACGTTTGATGAACATGCTGTTCCATATTGCGGCTGTGTTATGTAAGTATGAAAAATAACGTAGTACTGAAGATTATTCAGCAAGAGGCTAACTTGTGTATATGTGTAGTTATTTTGGAAGAAGCAGGGGACCGTTTAGAAAAGTGATGTTAAATGACTGATGTTTGTGTAAGTCGTACGTTTTTAAATATCACGAACTTAAATGAAACTCAACAGAACAAAAGAAATTCCTGTCTAGGAACTCCAAGTCATTCCTCAATCCTCAGATATTTTATACTGTAGACATATACTGTAAGTTAATGCCGCCTCCCCGGTTTCCTCTATACTATGGTCGAAACGGTGTTTGTGTGTTTCTTTCAGCTGGTTTCACGTCTGAAACGAAATTAAATGCATGTCATTAAATAGGCCTAACACAGAAACGCGCAACAGATTTTTTTTCAGTCATGAAAGTAGCACTGTTGTAATGAAATATCAGATGTAAATTGCCCTTAGTCTTATTTTGAAACTTGCACCGTTATATAACTGATTAAAATTCAGTAGATCAGCAGACTGTTCATATGAATTAAATTAGGCCTAACATATACTGTCTCCTTGTAGGATGTTAAATGTATGTTTCTGATTATTAAACTATTTATTCATGTATTATAGTAGCACGACCATAACCAGGGTAGTTTATAGCTATCGAAAAGGTCACGGGCTAAGTTAAAGGTTTTTTTAATACTCTTGGCTATTATTTAATGATTTTTTTCTACCAAACCATGTAGCGCTGATAAAATACAATTCCGCTACAGCCCCGAGTGTTCGGACCTAACGATGCCCATGACCCATCTATAATCCGTGTAGGTTTTGCTGCGGTTACTCGAGCCCAGGTGCCCGACATGAGAGACCTATGCACGGAGAGCAGCTGCTACCCGGCGACGGGCGACCTGCTCATCGGCCGATCCCAGCGGCTCTCGGCAACCTCCACCTGCGGACGGCAGGGTCCGGAGCGCTTCTGCATCGTCAGCCACTTGCAGGTGAATGGGATGGCAGGTCCTTCCACCGGCTGGAAAATCCTTTCGTGCAAGTTCCTCTTTTAATGAGTTGATATCACATTAAATATTTCCTTAAGTTTTATCGTGCCGACATTGCCAGTTTATCGTGTGAGTTGAATTTGTCAGGAAAAACGAATTAACATTGACTCTTAAATAAGACGCGCTTCTTCACGTTTATCACCACCCAAACGGCATACGAAGGGACCACGGACAGTGTGAACCGTAAAACCAAATTACTCAATATTCCCATATTTCGTATGGTACAGTGTTTTCATTTAGTTACACTGACCATGGCTTTAAATGTTTCAGACCATTTATATTAAAAGTTACCATTATCCTTCAATGCCATGCATTCTCTCCTTTAAAAAAAAGTTGTGCAATCTAACTGCAAGCTTCGAGAATTATGTGAGGTCTGCATCTCGGGTACGGATTATGTTGGCTGGTCCTTAGCTGGTTCTGAACTGGCAAATGTGGACTTACAGATTTGCTTACATTAAGATAAAGAAGTACCGTTTATTAAACATAATTATTTGAGCAGTTGTGGACATCATGCCTTGAGATTTTCCTGATGAGTTTAAAGGAGACCAGACAGTTTTCTCTTGTTATGTCTTTTGAAGCGCTTGAATGTCATCTTTGTCTTTTCATTGGCTTTTGCATTCTTTAACCCCCCACTCCACCCCGCCGGCTCCTTAGGATGAGAAAAAGTGCTTTGTATGCGACTCCAGGGAAATGTATGATGAAAGCACACAACGTACAGAAAGCCACCGGATCGAGAATGTGGTGACAGCATTTGCCCCCAATCGCCTGAAGACCTGGTGGCAGGCTCAGAACGGTGAGCTCTGAAGTGGGATTTAGCCTCTCCCCTTTGACCATCTTAGGAAAAGGTGCTTCTAACATCATAATTAATGGGTTGATTATACTATCGATGTCGGGAAGAATAGATTTTGTCGCTGATTGAATAAACATAAGAGCTCCTTTCGAGTTGATCTTGGCAGCCCTTAGAGGGTGGCCTTGCTTTTTTTCCTGTTATTATAAATTACATACATAAATATGCCTCTCTGTTTTGTAATACTATGAAATGGCTTAACATAAACAGAGGAAATCAGACCCTTGCAAATTGTAGCTGAAGGAGACATGGATACAATTGTTCTGTGGGAAAAGAATGAAACCGTTGTCTCATCAGACCAGGGGCTGCCAGCACCACAGATGGTCCTGGGAATCTGGAGGCCGCAGGCCGATTTATGGCATTTTGGGAATTACAGCCCACTCGTGTAACAGCCATGCAAGCCTGATTTTTCCCTTATATGTGGCTTACGTGTAGCTCAGCCAGCCTCATCCTACACAATCTAGGGAGGTTCTGGCTTCCTGGAAAGTTCAGTTCCCCAGCTGTCCAGTGGTCATTCAGACTGCACCAGACCCCGCTTAGGGTGACTAAGTGCTCTATAGAAGGATTAGTAGTAAAGTGCCTTCTTCTGAAGCAGACATGAGGTGGTCACCATGGACTCATTAAGTGGTGCAGCTGTGTGTGGAATTAATGCTTAAGACTTGTTTTGGCTCGTTCCACAGGAAGTTAGCACTGATGCTTTGACTGTCCTGCAGATCCGGCTTGTGTTTAGCTTGGCAACATTAACTGCACTCACACAGATGTTTCTGTTTGCGCTATGCTTCCCCATTTCCATAGGGTTGGAGAACGTTACCATCCAACTAGACCTAGAGGCTGAGTTCCACTTCACCCACCTCATCATGACCTTCAAGGTGATACTGAATCCAAAAACATATCTAGTCACAATTTTCTGAACAGGATGTCCTGTTTTGTGATGGTGGGAGAGATGAGCTTTTGATATCTGCAGTGGATGGGAGGGTAATGCACTGTCCATTAATGTCAGCTGTATGCCACTGGTCACTTTCTTGGTTCCTATTGGCTCACAGTTTAAAGGTATGTTTCTCCCATGACTTTTAAACAGAGGTGGATAGTTCAGGTCCAGAAAGTGAAAATCCAGACTGAGATTTAATTTCATCCAACCAGATAAGTACTCTGTGACTATGACTTTATATATTCAACTGGTTTGTTGAAACAAAATCTTGGCCTGTTTTTTACTTTCAGGACCTGAACTATCCACATCTGCTTTTAAATGGCTCATACAGTAGCTTTATATGTTTTATAATGTTTAAGACTATACTCATGTTGGTCATTATCACAATAGGCTATTGCAACACTGACTGTATCAGTGCTGTTTTTTTGCAGACTTTCCGACCTGCTGCCATGATAATAGAGAGGTCTATGGACTTTGGGAGAAAATGGAAAGTGTACCGCTATTTTGCGTACGACTGCGAGTTGTCCTTTCCCGGTATTTCTCGCGGCCCCATGAAGAAGGTGGATGAAGTCATCTGTGACTCTCGTTACTCGGACATCGAGCCCTCAACAGAGGGGGAGGTATTTGCTGCAGTTTGGTGGTCTGAGTTCCTCAGGCTGATTCTTAGTTCCCTAGTTGTAACAGACATACTGTTTCTCCAAACCTGTCTCTGCCTCTCATTTTTTTTAAAGGTTATCTTTCGTGTCTTGGATCCTGCATTTGAAATCGAAGATCCGTACAGCATTAGGATCCAAAGTAAGTCACCCGGGGCCACTAATTTGCATGTGGGTTAGTTCCCTGGCGCTACTGCAGAGGATTATGAGATCCATTTTGTTTGAGTCACATGGAATTTAACACAGGAAATGGCCCCCATAAGACCTCTGCGCCACAGAGGTCATTCTATACAGTAAGTGGCTGTTCACAGGCCTTTTATGTCAGTAAACAGGCCGCAGGGGAAGTATGTGATGAACATGCACTGGAGGCCTGGGAATGCAGGACCTCTCACTGGCCAAAGAGAGACTCTTTGGGTTGAGCTGAAAGTTAATGTGGCGAATACTGATAACACATTTTACACATCTACAAACAACTCATTAAGTCGTCACTAAAACATGGCATCGATTTTCCTGTCCCCCCACACCCACACCTCCTGAAATTTGCACCCAGGCTTGCTGAAGATCACAAACCTACGGATCAATTTTGTCAAGCTACACACACTAGGGGACAACCTTCTGGACTCACGGATGGAGATAAGGGAGAAGTACTACTATGCCTTATACGACATGGTGGTACGCGGGAACTGCTTCTGTTACGGACACGCCTCGCAGTGTGCTCCCATCACTGAGTCTGAGGTTGACATGGAGGGTATGGTGAGTGAACCACATGTGTGTGCAGTCACTCCCACGTAAAACCAAGGTTAACTCACGCTACTCAGTTAAAGAATCTGCACCTTCATGTTTATGTTGCCAGTCAAATACAAACCATCTAAATCTGGGATAAGACCTGTTAGCCTAACACTTATCCCATAAACCATTTGTATTTGTATTCATTACCCATCAGTCTATAATGCCAGCCATAAACTTGGTAACAGAGTCATATTGGACATACTGTGAATGCTGTCCAACAGTAGATGCCTGGTTGAGCTGTCCACACGGTATGCTTTAAAATAGCATCATTCTATTACAAAACAATGAATGGAATTTCATATGAAGCAGCTGCAATGGCATTGTGATTAAGAGCTACAGGCAAACTGCCGAACCCAAAGTATTTACAGCTGTTATAGTGAAACTGGAATCTCTTTGCGAGTTTTTAAGTGTGGCCTCCGTTCCCTCAAACCAGTCAAGCAGTTAAGTCCCTGATTTAGTCAATTCCCTCTCAGCCCTGAGCTTTATGTAGCCCTATGTGTGTGCATTCAGGTTCACGGACAGTGCGTGTGCAAGCACAACACCATAGGTCTGAACTGCGAGAAGTGCCAGGATTTCTACCAGGATCTGCCATGGCAGCCTGCAGAGGGACACAACGCCAATGCATGCAAAAGTAGGTCTGCCTCTGGTCATGGCTGTGTACTGTGTTGACAGTGCATGGAGGAGAGGCACAGAACATAAGAATACAAGGCTGACGGTGCATTGTTTTATTTCATGATTTGGACAGTTTCTGTGTAATTCACCTCACAGAAGAAGCTGGCCCTAAAGGCTACACTGGGAAGCGATTTGACCACACCAGTGACTTTGGTGTCTTCAGTTGGCACTGGGCTGGATCACTCTTTAAGTCATTAACTGCAGTTGTCTTTTTCGTGTGTCATACCTGCCTTAGAGTGTGACCAGTTCTACTTCCTGGTTGACGGGTTCGCAAAAGTTCACCCAACTGCCAGACCCATCCTCTCTCTCCTACAGGATGCAATTGCAACCAGCACTCGGAGAGGTGCCACTTTGACATGGAGGTGTACATGTCCACGGGCAATACGAGTGGCGGTGTGTGTGACCACTGCCAGCACAACACCATGGGCCGTAATTGCGAGCAGTGCAAGCCGTTCTACTTCCTGAACCCCGAGAGAAACATCCGTGACCCGCTTGTCTGTGAACGTACGTCTCCCTCCCTCCAAGTAGAGGTCCCTAACTTACTCCAGTCACCTTGAGGTTTAGCCCAGACACAAATAAGGAGCTTCGTAGCCATATTCAGGGCTGAGAACCGCACCCACATTGTATTCCTTTGTGTCTATTTATCTGTCCTTCTGTACTTGTGTGTCTGCCTTTAGGCTGCAACTGCGACCCCATCGGCTCCCTGAATGGTGGCATCTGTGACAGCATGACAGACATCTTGGTTGGCCTGATCTCGGGACAGTGTCGCTGCAAGCTAAACGTGGAGGGAGAACGCTGTGACCAGTGCAGGCAGGGACACTATGGGCTGAGCGAGCACCAACTTGGCTGTCTACGTGAGTGCCTATCCTCCACGCTCTCATGCCGGCATTCTTAAGTGGCAGCCATTCCTCTCTGTTTCCTCTAGACCAATCGATGCATATATGGCTAAATGGGGTTTCTTTCCACTTTCTCTCCCAGCTTGTACCTGCAGTCCGCCTGGAACTATTCCAGGAGGGAGCCCCTGCAACACAGACACAGGGAACTGTTTCTGCAAGCGGCTGGTGACTGGCCGAAACTGCGACCAGTGTCTGGTTAGTGACCATGAGCTGGCCCATTTATGTTTAAGGACATCTGGCCCAAAACCAACACTGAAGCTAAGCTCAGGCTGTAAAGGGATGTACTCTTAATGTGGTCTTACCCGACAGCCGCAACACTGGGGACTCAGCAATGACATGGACGGCTGCAGGCCATGTGATTGTGATGAAGGAGGAGCCATTAACAACAGGTATGTTTGCCTTTGGCACATGGACCCATCCGACTTGTTTCAACATTCAAAGCCACAGAGGTGTTATGGGCGCCTAAGAAACCCACACAATGTAAGGACAGAAAGATTTCAGCATTTTGATAAGGACCAGAAGTAGCAGGTCGTCACCAATAGCTTGCTTCTGGCTGATACATTTCACATTGTAGGGGTTTCCTCTAGAAGTTTCTTTACTGTGGAGATCCTGTTGTGTAGCTCCAACAGGCAAGTGACTGTGGAATGATTATATTGCGGTATTAATGAAGGTTTTGAGGAATGTTCAGGGACTTTTGGTGAGATGCTGTAAGAATCCTCTATCTTGGGGCAGTGTTGGCCTAATGGTTTGGAAAGTGCAGCAAGCTACTGATTGCTCCCCCCCAACACTGCTCCCTGGGTGTTGAATTACTGTAGCGGTCCCCTGGTATGTCATGATGTCACATATGGGTTAAATGCAGAAGACACATTTTGTTGTTGTGCACTGTTTGTTGTGGTGTGTCATCACTGATCACCAAAATCTAATTCCTCTCCAGCTGCTCTGCTGAAACAGGACAGTGTCCATGTCGGGAACACACTACTGGCCGCCAATGCAATCAGCCAGAATCTGGGTTCTACTCCATTGCCTTGGACCACTACATCTATGAAGCAGAGGAGGCCAAGCTGAACCCTGTGAGTTCCACCTAACGTTCTCATACCCTTACTTTTTAATTGACTATCCAGTCTTAGGTGCCAACTTGTGTGAATTGCATGTGTGGTCAGGATTTCACTGTGGTCCAAAGACTCCACCCCCAGGACAGGGACCCTACCTGGACTGGAACTGGGCTTGTGAAAGTCTCAGAGGGGGGGGTCCTGGAATTCAGCATTGACAACATTCCTAGCTCCATGAAATACAACATCCTGATCCGTTATGAGCCTCAGGTGAGAAATGGCACAGGGATGACCCTGCATTTCTTAATTATATGTTATGATGTTTTTTATGATCTGCATTCATTATGACATTATCTTTTGCCTTAGTTGCCTGACCAATGGGAGGAGGCACTTGTAGCAGTGTCTAGACCTGGTGTGATCACGGCAGACAGCGCCTGTGCTGGCAGCTGGCTGGATGATGATAGCCAGATGGTGTCCCTTCCATCTGGATCCAGGTAGAGTCCCATGTTTTTCCACATGAGCTGTTAACATGTTAACACCATATGCTGGGACGGTGAGGGGTCTTGTTTGACATTTCTGCATTTACATTACAGATACGCTGTGTTTCAAAAGCCTGTGTGTTTCGAGAAAGGGCTGAACTATACCCTCCGACTAAATTTGCCCATCTATTCATCCCTAACGGAAATCCAAGACCCCTATATTCTCATTGACTCTGTGAGTGTTCATCCCCAAACACCCTAGAGCTTAGCTGCTATGTTATAAAGTTTTATACTGCTATGCCAGCCCTGTATGACACTTCTGTGGTCACATGACTGGTGCACTCTGTTTTGTGGTATTGATTTTGAGCCATTTTCTTCTGGAGTGCCTTGGGTAGACATGAGTCGTATATTCTACAGGTTGTTCTCATGCCCCATTTGGAGAGCATGGAGATCTTTTCCAGAACTGAGGAATGGGAAACATTTAAGCGTTACCGCTGCTTGGAGAACAGCCAGAGTGTGGTGAAGACACCTATGACAGACATCTGCAAGAGTTTTATCTTCAGCATTTCAGAGCTGCTGCACCAGGGCTCCTTAGGTATGGCCATGTGTGACTTAGTTTGTCCACCTTGTCATGCACACTTTTGAGTTACAGATTAGGAATACTTTGATTGATGGTAACTCCTCAATGAATGCTTACCATATTGGCCATTTCATCGAGAGACTAGCATCTTCCTCATATTCCCCCTTCAGTGAGACTCGGGGCCTAACTGGCATACTGAACAAACATTGGAGTAGGAAAATGGTTCAAATGAATAAACCGGTCAGGAATAGGGCATAAATACTAATGTTTCGAGGCATGTTCTGAAGTATGTCTGTAAATGCCTTCTTCAACCCATTTCACTCCCCCTTGTCCCCCCAGCCTGTCAATGTGACCTCCAGGGATCCCTCAGCAGCTTCTGTGACCCCCATGGGGGACAGTGCCTATGTCATCCCAATGTGGTAGGCAAGAACTGTGACCAGTGCGCACCCGGCACTTTCCAGTTTGGGCCCAATGGCTGCAGGCGTGAGTCTGTTTGTTTTACACTTGGTCTGAGCATGATGGACACTTTAACAATGACTGAAATTTATTTGCTCAAAAAGGTGCAATCAGGGGCTAATCAGTCCTCCATATACTGGTTCATCCTAATGTAGCTGTCTGACATAACAACAAATGGCTTTTGCAGTCTGGTACCCTGCCTTAATACCACAGTGCAGGGAGGAAGTAGAGAGGCTAAGTTCAGTTCCAGGATGAACTGTGGGGTTTCCAGCTGTACCACATCTAGTTCTGTTCAGAGCTGTGTTCCTTAAGAGCCGAGAGTGGGCTGACATTTCAGATCAGATAACCTGTTTATCTGTATTTTCTATAGTCATACAATGACTGAAACCAGCATTTAAGACCACATTGGGAGTGTGTATGTGTGTCTGATACCCTGCAGACCGCGTATTTGCATTGTGTTTCTTCCTCTCCGCCTCCAGCATGCGACTGCCACACCCTGGGCGCTGCGAATCCCTTCTGCGACAAGGTGACGGGGCAGTGCCATTGCATCCATGGTGCCGACGGCCACCGGTGTGACCACTGCCTCCCAGGCCACTGGGGTTTCCCCAGCTGTCGGCCCTGCACCTGCAATGGCCATGCAGAGTACTGCGATCCCAACACGGGGGAGTGTTTGGGCTGCCGGGACCACACAACTGGGCACAGCTGCGAGAGGTTAGGGAGCCCCAGTCAGGCTATAAAAAGGAGGCTGGAGAGGAATTAGTCCAATTCTACACACCATAACGCTAACTGCAAAGGAATCCTGCGAGTTTGAATGAAATCAGTCCTCTGTGACCTACCGGATTGGAAAGAATCCTGTGGCCTGACTCGAACAGTGTGGTGACACCACATTTTATCCACAGGTGTCTCAGCGGTTACCACGGCGACCCAGTGCTGGGTTCTGGTGATCACTGCCGGCCCTGCATGTGTCCCGATGGGCCTGGCAGCATTCGGCAGTTTGCCACTGGCTGTTATCACCACACCTACCAGGTGTTCTGTTCCTGCAGTCCTGGATACAGAGGTAAAAATACTCACAGTTCAGAAACACTGTGTGAGTTTCAGCACAACATTTGACATGAACATCTGTCTCACCTGTAGGGTCCAGATGTGAGGACTGTGCTCCAGGTTACTATGGAAACCCCCATGAAGAGGGCGGGCACTGCTCACCATGCCAGTGCAGCAATAACATTGACATGTTGGACCCGGGGTCCTGTGATGCACGTTTGGGTGTATGCCTGAAGTGCTTGTACCACACGGAGGGTGAAGCTTGCCACCGCTGCAAACAGGGTTACTATGGCGATGCACTCTCACAGAGCTGCAGAAGTGAGTGGACAGTTAGGGCCCAGTTAATGAGTTGGAAATTCCTGAAAGTATACACAATGTTTATTACTGATTTTTTGTTACTAATAGGCTTCTCTGAATGTGCTTCTGTTCTGTCCCCAGAATGTGCATGTAACTACCTGGGAACGGAGAATGGAACCTGTTTCTCAGCAGGAGAGTGTCGCTGTGATCCAATCACTGGGCAGTGTCCCTGCCTTCCCAATGTGTTGGGGCATGATTGTGACCAGTGTGCCCCAGATACCTGGAATCTGTCCAGCGGTGCTGGCTGCCAGCCCTGTGACTGTGACCCTGAGAACTCTTTCAGGACGTCCTGCAGTAATGTGAGCTGTGGCTGCCCAGTTTGATCCCTGTCCCTACTCTGCCTTAGGTCTTAGGTCTCAGTCCTGATGTTGGACGGTTCAACTTTTTTCAAGTAAATAGACAATAACCCTTAGCTAAAACCCAAGCTATAATGTTAACCCTAGCCACTATCCTTACATCTCAGCCCCTTACTCTCAAAGACTTACTGAAGGCCATAGTACAGCCAGACCCCAGTAACACAATGTGATGTCTCTAGGTTACAGGCCAGTGCTACTGCAAACCTGGGTTTGGGGGCAAAACCTGTCGTGAGTGCAGGGAGCTCTTCTGGGGTGAGCCCAATGTGAAATGTCTGGGTAAGTGAACGTTTTGTCATTTTTGTGAATTCTCTAGCCCATGTTGCTTGTCCTAAGCGATCAACAACCGTCACTGTGATGTCTGTGCCCCTGCGTCTGCGCCAAGTTCGTAACTTTTCCAGGAATGCACTTGGCTGCTGTCAGATCTTCTCCATAGCACCTCATATCTCAGAGGAGCCTGACAACAGGGCAAGGGTCACCAGCATGATGGAATATGGAGGTCCTTAAACAGAAGGTCACAAGTATTTTCAGTGTTGTACATGAATGGTAGAGGATTTAAAAAAACATTTAATGTTGACAGCAGTAATAAACAGTGTTTTAAATGTGCATTGTCACTGTTTTGTATTGACAGGGTTGTACAAATGTGGATTTTTACAGTAAATTACAGTAGTTACATAAATTTAATACAACAAATGTGCTTCTTTTCTGCTTAGAATTTCTGTAATATGGGAATAGTGAGGCACTGGTCAAGGAGAAGCCACCTCCCCCAATCTCATGTCAATGTGAATGGAAACCAGATGTGCTTAAATGTGGTGCATGTGAAAGCCTTGCAGTGAGATGAAGTGTAACAGTGCTGCCTGCCTTCAATAATAGTGTGCAGGCAGCCATCTGTGTCTTAACCAATTATGGAAGAAATTGTTTCGCCCAATTCCTGTTGGTTGAACCAGCACAAGGTGACTCCACCAAGGATAATTCTGCCAATGGTTAGTTATAGAAATGAGCCCTGAATAGCAGCAGTTTGTCTGCCAGTCCTTAGTCACAGCAGACCTGCTCACTTTCAGCTGTATGTTTGTGCTGCAAAATTGCAAAACTGGAAAGCTGTGCATGAGGAACTAGATCATTAAGCGTGTGTGTCCTGGGAGTTTGTCACGTTCCCTTTGTCATGCACAGTGGCTGTACCTGTGTTTAAATTGCAGTGCCAGGATGAGTAGTGAGTCTTAAGTGTTTCTGCATTTACATTCCATTTAGTCCCAAGATGAGTACATGGTGGAAGGGGTTCTTCTGTAAGTCAGGACGCATGACGTTGATTCATCCTGTTTAACCTCCAGTCTGTTTACTGTGTGTTACTTATTACTAGTGATTGAGATTCTCTGATTGCCACTTGCTATGATGGATTGCCTTCCTGTCCATGGATGGCTTAACTTGATGTGCATTACATTTTGTAAACTGGATCATCATGAAAATGATGGTATCACAGCTGAAGTTTTGCATTTTATCTGTAGAGTCCAGCTGGAACGGAAGTATGTTCTGAAAGGGCAGTGTCCTCCCGGACCTGTTCTGTTTACAAGCTCTTGGTCAAGTTCTCTTGTCCAGGCAAATAAGTTCTACACGCTTGAGGAGTGGAGAATTCTTAAAAATGAGAACCATATGGGAAACCCCACCCGCATAACCATGCTGGCACGTGTACAATAGCACAGCACAGATGTGCCGACAAGCATGGGAATCTGCTGCTGGTCCATTTCACGAAAAGGCTTCTGCACTGCATGGCTTAGTGTCCGTACATCCTGTCACAGTCCTGCCCATAATCACTCTACTCTTTCATGACATCATCCCAGCCCCACAGCTGTTTTGCCTCCCCTAGCCGTTTGGGGAGCCTGAGAGTGGCTGTGCAAACATCTGTGTCACTTCCATAGAGTATAGAGTGTTCCCAACCTGCCTATGTTTCCTCACTTTTTCTAAATGTGGTGTTGTGTAACAAACTGGAGCTTCATAATTATGATTTCTCTTTCTATAATATTATTTGCAGTATAAGGTAAGAGTATGACATATTTAGTAATTGATGCCGTGTGCATGCTTATGTGTGTTGACAGAAGACACTGTTACCTCCAAAAGCCTTGAGTACAGAAGGTTCAGGTGAAAGGAGACAAAATTCTCTTTACCCCTGAAGGGAGATAAGATAAGATATAAATAACACTTCAGTTTAATTTCTTCTTGCTTCTCCAGAATTTGCGCTAAAGTTTATTGTCGCGGTCTTTCTCTACTGGCATTAGCAGACGTCGTGTATTCTGCACTTTATTTAGATGTTTGATCAAATTGCTTGAGTTAAATGACGTGCTGTCCCCTCCTCTTCACACGTTAGCAGAACAGACCGTTGTCTGACAAAATGTCGCAGTTCTGAGTTTTAGCGTGATGTTGCAATTAAGTGGTTTCAGCTCTTGGTATCGAACCGTTTTTATGAGTATGAGTATATAAAACTTTTATGAGTTTTTATGAGTATGAGTATATGGTGGATTGCCCTCTTCTGGTCAGGGAAGACGTACTTCCTCAAGTGGAGGAGTTCAAGTATCTCGGGGTCTTGTTCA
>JABFDZ020000001.1:9507448-9526701 GCA_019775955.2 Pollimyrus isidori
ATGGATGGATGGATGGATGGAGTATATGAGCACAGTATCGGCCAGTATCATCCCTAGTTATTGCTTAAATTATGCATTGACTTACAGAAATTAACCCTGTCTGAAGCAGACTGTAACTCCACAACTGCAAGTAAAACGCATCTATCAAGTGAGAGGACTACATTTTTATTCCAAATACAATGCACTTCTAACCTAAACCACATATCCAAGTCCCTGAGTTTCATGAACATGTGCTTGTGTGTAGGTCAACAGCTTTTTAACCAGTGCTTCAACCTTTTTAAAGGATGCGTGTTCTTTTGCAGCTTGTGACTGTGACCCCAGGGGCATCTCCATGGAGCAGTGCCACAAGACCACAGGTCATTGCGTGTGTGTGGAGGGCGTGGCTGGTCCCCGGTGTGACACCTGTGCACGAGGCTACACGGGCGAATTCCCTGACTGCGTCCGCTGCCACGCGTGCTTTGCCGTGTGGGACCACGTCGTCAGTGATCTCACCAACAGGACACAGCGACTTTTAAAGAAAGTGGACACTCTCAAGGTCAGCGGTGTTATTGGGCCTTATCAGGACACCATCGACAACATCGAGCAGAGTGTTGGTGCCATCAGGGCCATCCTTGCCCAGAATCCAGCCACCCAGCCTCTCACAGAAATCCAGAAGCTTCTAGAGGAATCAAGGTTTGGTACCTTTGAATTTGAAGGCAGCAATCAGGCAGTTTGATACAGGCAAGGTTCAGACAATGAGAAGGATGTTGTTCATATAGAGGAAGAACTTTACACTAGAGCCCTGCACGGGACTATTTTTTTAATCCCACTCCCGCTGAATTTCTGACCATTACCGCCCACTCCCGCTGAATTTCTGACGATTCCCACCCAATGCCGCCCGCTGTCTCTTCATAAAATACATTTATGAAGTAAAACAATTACGAAAATATATAATTATAAAGTAAAAAAAGACTGGCTCTTTCACAGAGGATGTGAAACACTTAAGATCAAAAATTAAATACATCTTTAACATTAAATTTGCCATATTTAGCGGCGATGTTAACAACATGCTGAAGTACGTCAGCAAAGCCGTTCCCAGCAACAAAATCATAAGGACGAATGTCTTTACAGCATAGTTCTACACATTTATTTGTAGTCTCTTGTTTGACATGTGCAGGCAGAATTGTTGTTTTTTCTACGGATTTCAGCTTCGTCTGACCTGGGAGTACAGCAATGGGGCTGGTGTGTCGCCTCAATCCTGAAGTGCCAGATTTGTGCCTGTTGTACACTATCGCTTTGCCGCACTTCACACAACACACAAAGTTCAGCTCTTTACCCTCTTTGTTTGTTACAATTTTAAAGTTTTTCCGTATCTCCGATTTCCCCAATTTTAGTTTTGTTTTATATTCTCCCTTTGCAATTTTATTAACAACATCAACTGCATACTCCATCCTGCTAAGCTAACAATTTTGGGACCCGCTGTCTATTTTTATCCCGCCCGCTATCTCTGTTGCTACCGCCCGCTCCCGCCCACGACAATCTAAAACCCGCCCAATCCCGTGAGATTTGCGTTGGGTCCCGCGGGACCTGCGGGATCCCGCTCCCAATGCAGGGCTCTACTTCACACCATTGATTCGGCACAGGTTTTCATTTTGCCACAAGGTTTTCATTACATGTAGGTCAGAGACAAAAGCTTGTAAATCTGAGTAACTAAAGGAATTCCTGCAGCATGCTTGATTTCTAATAGTAGTTACTAATTGGATTAAATCACATTTTGAATAATCACTCCTTGTCCCTCACTGTAAATCAATTACTCTTCATGCATAGGTTCTAACATGTAACAGAATCACTGTATTTTTACTAATGTCCCTTTCTCAGAAACTTGTTAGCAAAAATGGACACCAAGCTGAACATTACAGAGGAGGCCCTCAGTCAAATCTCATTAGATGCCAACAGCACCAGCATAAAGTTGGACTCACTCAATGAGGAAGCTCTGATGCTACAGAAGACAGTCAAAGACCTGCAGGAGCAGGTGGATTTTGTGAAGAATTCAGATGTAGAGGGTGGGTACCAAGGTGGATAGGGCAATGTCTGGCTTAATGCACTCTATAATATTGCAGTTTGAAAGGTTTCTGCTGGAAAATGTTTCTAGTCATTTAACTCTGCTGCTCTTCAATGTAACTCTCTGTATTTTAAGGAGCAATGGACAGCATCAGCAAGTACTTCCAGCAATCCTTAGATTCAGAGGCACTCGTGAACGCCTCCACTACGGATGCCGACAGCATAGTCCAGCAGTCTACCTTACTCCGGAAGATGGTGGAGGAAAAGATTAATGATATCAAGGAGGACTTTGACCAAAACAAGGAGAATCACACAAGGACCCTGGATGAGCTTGCTAATCAGCTAGAAACTCTTGACCTTAAAGATCTCAATGAAAAGGTGATGGTTTGGGAATTCCAAACGTCTTAATGGCTATATACAGTTTTGGGACTGGCATGATTTTTCTCTCTTTTGGTTCCATCATGTAATTCTGAATAAGTGGCTAACTGAAAGTACACACACAGAAGAAAAGATGAAGCGGTTGAGATCCTTGATTAGTCCATATCTATATGCTTTCCTCTAGACGTGCGGTCGACCAGCAGGCTCCAAGAGCTGTGCTGAATCACCCTGTGGGGGGCTGACCTGCCACAACGATGATGGCACCAAGAAGTGTGGGGGTGAAGGATGTGATGGCCTAGTCTCCATCACCCACAATGCCTGGCAGAAAGCAAAAGACTTTGACAAGGAGATCCTCAGTGCTCTGGTGGAGGTGGACAAACTCTCCAGGATGGTAGGCTTCTTTACTATGAGCACAAAATGAAAAGAATGATTAGCATTTTATAAAACATAGTGTTTTTAAAGAAGAAATTGTGACTGCCCTGTACATCTTGCTTGAGAGGTATTGCTGATCCACTTAACCACAGACAGGTGCTTAACTACACCCCTTCCAATACCACTACCAGGTTTCAGAGGCAAAGGTGAAGGCAGACAAAGCCAAAGCAAATGCTCAGGAGGTTCTCCTTAAAAGCAACGCAACCAAACAGCGTGTGGACCAAAGCAACGAGGAACTGCTTAAATTGATCAAACAGATCAGGGACTTTCTCACCCGTATGTGTCCATTCAGTTTGAATATGTCAGATGTTTAAAAATAACCTCAATATTTCATCTAGTGTTAGGGTGGAGAACCCACTTCCTTTGGCAGGTGGATTATCTACATAATTTAGAGTTTCCATTAGAAACTCTAATAACTGTCTTATAACTTAACAATTAATAACTGAGTAAAAAGTAAGTGAATCACTGGAATTTCTTTGAGTGATGTTCTTTGGTCTCCCTATGACTACAGAAGATGGTGCAGACCCAGAGAGCATTGAAATCATAGCTAACCAAGTGCTAGAGATGCAAATGCCCACAACACCAGCTCAACTGCAGAGTCTGACAGATGAGATCCGGGAACGTGTGAACAACCTAACAGTGGTGGATGAGGTTCTGAGCCAGAGTGCGGCAGACATTCAGAAAGCTGAAGCATTGTTGGCCCAAGCCCGCAAGACCAGGTGAGAGCAGGATGGTGAAGCTAGGGGGTAGGAAGGAAGCAGGGCAGTCGCTGAAAACAGGGGGGGTGGTGTAAGTACAGAAATATTCCTCACATTTACTCTGAGCACTCCTGATATAAACCGCTGACACTCTGTTGTAGTGAGGAAGCTAATAATGTGAAGGACACAGCCATGATGGTGAAGGAGGCCCTGGAGAAGGCGGAACGTGCCCAAACTGCTGCCTCCAAAGCCATTAAACAAGCTAACAACAACATTAAGGGCACCCAGGACCTGCTGACAACAGTAAGTATCCCAGAATGTAGCAGTAAGCCTAAACAGTAGCTAATCCCCAGAATTCTGTTCAAGTGGCTGTCAATGCTGGAAAGAAAAATTCAAAAGCTCCAGTGGGGGATACCTGTGCAATAGTGCTGGGCGGTATGGCCAAAAATTTGTATTGCATTATTTTTTAAGATTCTGGTGGTTTTGTGGACTATCACAGTAATTTTTTCCCGAGTTCAACCTTACTCGAGCAGCAAGCGTTTACATCAATAAAATTGGTTTATGAATGTCTTTAAAAATGCATGTTTTTATTAAATAGGCTATTATAAAAAATACATTTAGCTTTATAGTATTGTATAACTGACATGTTTTATTATGTTAATAATGTATATTTAACTAGATAGCTATGTGTTTTATTGATGTTAACCATATATTTAGCTCCATGGAGACACATTTAATTGATTATTGTCATATATTTAGCTTGGTAACAACATGTTTGCTTAACTGGTATGATTTTTATAATTAATAGTGTGATAAATCAATTTTGTTTTGCCAGTATGAATTGAATTGTATACCTAATTATATTACACGTAATCCACATACTGGAGCAGTAGCTGTAAATACTACAATGCTGAACAGTTACATATTGAGAATAGTTGCATTTATAATAGTTTTTACTGTTACTGAGAAGGGTATGCAAAGTTAACAGTGGTCACCACTCAATACACTCTTTACAACAATACATAGTGCTTATAGCACTGTACAATGCTATATTATTTGCTGTCTATGTAAACATTACATCTGTTCTTTCAACAATGCTACAGTATAGTGGTCTATGAAAAATTCACACCACATGACAAATGCCCAGCCAGGACTACTGTGCACAGGTGTAGAGTCTGTGTGCAGACAATTACTGGGAATTAGTTAGTAGCCTAACTGAAGCAGTTTGCCTTAAAGGGATTTTGTACCAAAAAGAACTTGATGTCCCTTCCACACCATCTCAGGTGGAGTCTGAAACGGCAAACTCGGAGTTTAAGCTGAACAACGCCACCCAGAGGCTGCTGCAACTGGAGAAAAACCTGGATATGATAAAAATGAAGGCCCAAACAAATACCCTGAGTGCTGAGCAAATGGAGAGCTTGGCGAAGAAGATCGGTCAAGAGGCCGAACAAGTCAGAATAGTGTGTACCAGAGATAAAACCGACTCCTGCTTTGCTCTTCCTCTTCTTTTCAAAACCTAATGTTAATCTCTTAGCATACTGTCGCAACAGTTTCTATCCAATAGTATTTTTAAGCAAAGCAATTAAACCAACTTGTAAATTGACAGGAGCTGGACAAAGAGTTGCAGGAAAAGTACATCTCAGTGGAGAATCTGATAGGCCAGAAGGCCAGTGGCGTGGTGGGTGCCAGGAGGAGGGCAGAGGAGCTGCAGCAGCAGGCCAAGGATATGCTGTCCCAGGCCAGCAGCAGACTGCAGCTACTGGAAGGTGGGAAGAGTCAATGCACATAATTATTGTATACACCTGAATATTTTTACAAGATCTCTGAGTGGGGGATTCACACTGATAAAAGAAAAATTCATTTTAAACTCTTTTTCCAGATTTAGAAAAATCATATGAAGAGAATCAGAAGGTATTAGAGGACAAGGCAGGTGAGCTGGCAGAATTGGAGAAAACCATTCAAGACCTTCTACAGGAAATCAGCAGCAAAGTCACGATGTACAGCACCTGCGTGTTTTAACTGTGCAACAGAGCCCAGCAAAGCTCCTGATTTCTTAGACTCACTATGAAACTGAACACCTGGAAAGCCTAAGCCAGGGGTCTCCAACTCCAGTCCTGGAGAGCTACTATCAAGTAGGTTTTCTGTCCCACTTGGCTTATGATGAGCCACACCTGCTCCTGGTATTTACTTGAGAACAAGTATGGCTCATCAGAAGCCGGGCAGGATTGAAAACCGACTGGATAGTAATTCTCCAGGACCAGAGTTGGAGAACCCTGGCCTAAACAATGTGTTGATTCATAAATACTTTTATAATGAGAACCAAATCACCTGTAACAACCCCTACACTATATCATGTTAAAACAAAGAACTGAATGCAATCACTTATTCAGTTTTGACCATGTAGTTGAATTTTTTAAAAGAATAATTAAAATATTTACACCATGTGTTTAAAATGTTCATTCAAGATGCAGGACCAAAAGTGTGTTATGAAAGCTGAAGCACTTTCTGTCCGAACGTTTATTCCCCATGAGACCTTGTGAAACCGCCAGTTTCACAATATGTGTCTCACACAACTAAAACAGGACTTTATCTTCAGAATGTTACATTAAACCTCCAACCAACATGTTCTGCTCACAAAACTCCCCTTTACTCACACATATTCATACAAACTTGGTTGCTAACGTAACACCTCCAGCAGGTCATCCTTTACATTCCTTAATGAAGTGCTGGGCTCTCAAACAGATAATGATTAGCTCACAACATGGGTACAAGAGGAACATAGACTCTGTCTGAAGCAGAAGAACAGCACACTGCACATAGCCAAACACCTTTATAACCGAGAAAACAATGTGACCACTGAGCCCTGAAGATGTTTCACTTTACATTTGGAATTTGCAGTGTGTGTGTGTGGCATTTTCTACTTTCCTAACACGGCATGTTGTTGAATGTGTCCAGCAGTTGTTTATTTATTTCTTTCCAAAAAAATATTAGTAAATAAAATTTATTTATATGACATTTTAAAAACAGCTTCTGCTGACCAAAGTGTTTCGTATATGCAAAGGAATAATAATAAAGGAATATATACAAAAACAGGTCCCTAAACCAACACACCTGAAGCCCTAAACAAATGATTACTACAGTTGTCAAATTAATTTAAAAATGTCTTCATCATCATCATCATTTAAACAGAGAATTATTCATTTGCCTTCAAAACAGCTGTGATGTCAGCAGTGTATTGTGTTCTTTGAAAAAGCAGCATAACCTTTTACAAACAGGGCAGCCCAGCTGACTTTGACAAATGCCTCAAACAGTGTCTGAAAGGGAAGAGGTAGATGATGCCTTATGGATAAATTGCTGGATGGTCAGATGGACAGATGTGAAAGTGGAATGAAATTCAACCTCTGATGGAGAACCGCTTCAGTGATTTCAACATCTTAGCCATTGGAGGGAGGGAGCAGTTGCAGTCAATCCAATCAGACATGCAGAATTGTCTGGACTTCACTGTGAAATGCTACAGTTTCACTCTGCTGAAAAGAGCACAGAACCATTGGGGAGACTGCCAAAGCCAGAGGACACAGTTGTAGCCTCTTTGGGCTATACCCTCCACTTGTTCTTGACCTTGTGTGCTCTATCCCCTGTGGTGTAGTTTGTAGCACAGGACATCAACATACAGCACGTAATAATATAATGTGCAGTCTTAATAGTATTCACATACTATGTGTCCTTTCATTAAATGGTACCCCTTGTCCTGTGCCCTCTGCTTCCATAGACTCCAGGCTCATGACACAGTAAAGGCATGAGTAGCTTTACCAAAAAAGCTAATTGGTGGAGAAAAATAATGGTACATTTGCTCTAACTGCCTGCAATTCAGCTGGGTATTTAGTAGGACACCACATATACTGAGCAGTCCTTGTTTGGATAAATGCTGATAACTGACACACCTTAAAAAGATAACACCTGCACTCCACGGAATTAGATATAAATAGCCTTCCATTAAATATAGTGTGCAAAAATCAGGTTATTCTTCAACATTTTAAGTATTTAACTATACAGTAAAGAGACAGCTGTGCATTTTGACAGCCGAAATTGCCCTGCATGGTACACTTTACCTTACCGCGGTAATCTTTTAAGATTACCGCGCTTTGTAGGCCTATATACTGTAGATTTGAAATGGCACAATTTACAGTACACATTTATTTTTCCTGGAGTACATAAACATTCTGTTTCTACTGAACAATTTATTCATTGTTTTATTCTGTATTTTTTTCTGGGTGCCACGTACTTTGCAGTAAAGCTACCCACATAAAAGTCTTATGAATGGTTTATAATCTTGTAACACTTTGTAAATTATTAATGGATCATCTTAAACAAATTATAACACGGTTTTCTTTTTATTAATGAGCTACTACCTTTTACAAGTGGCAAAAGGGAACCTTATTGTAAAATGGTACCTTAATTATCTGCTTGTGGGTTTGCATTTACGTCATCGTAAAATGATCGGATGTGGAAATGAACAATACATGTCACTAGATGGCGCTCTTCTCCGGTTTTATGTCCATTGACCACTGAAGGTTGCGGTGGCACTGTAATTCAGCGGGTTTCATCACCTCCAAGGAGTTTGCATGCCTCCCAGCCGTGTTATCTGTATTATCTGGTGGGGTGGTCGCCAACAGGGACTTGTCCTTTTTGTGGTACCTAACATGCCTGCCGTGGCCAAGATTACGTTTACTGTGTTTCATGGCAACATAAGCTTTCTACAGTCAGAATACTTTCTTAGCGCATATTTGCGTTGCTTTGAAGCCTCTCTCTCTCTCTCTCTCTCTCTCGTTTCCCCCCAATATTCAGATGTGGCCATAACCCCTCCTCCCGAAATATATATCAAAGATTACGACTCGATCTCTTCAATTCATGGTTATGTGACGTCTACTATGCACCGCAGACGCCGCATCCTCTACGCACGTCAGAAATGTTTTAACACCTGTTCATTGAATAGGTGCCGAGTAAGTTGATTCCTTAAAGTCTGAACAAATTAGGCTTTTATCAAACAATGGGCTAGGATTTTTACCATGCTTTACTGTCTAACTTATTTTACATTATTACTTTGTTTTATCAATGAGATAATGTGGGTAATTTTATTGATTCACAACGCAAGATGATCATGCTGATTTTTGCACTTTTTTTGGCACCTCGTAGTATCTGTTGGTAGCGATAATGAATAACAGGAGGAGCACCTAGAGCTCTTTTTCCATGCTTCAAGTGTTTCAACAGAAGTCAAAAGTTACAGACATGGTTGCGAACTCTTTCATCCTGGCAGTAGGATCTGTGTCATAAAAGATAACTTAATGAATGTGGAGCCTTATCTAGGAGGATATGTTGTCACACTGATACCTTGGCCAACACCAGAAATTTCACCCATAAGAAGTGATGTAAGTGCAATGAAATTGGGAACTGTTCACATCATGGGCACTGAACTGAAGATCTGGTCCCAATACAAGGCACTTAGACAGCTACTATGAAATAATTAAAAAAGAACAAAGCAGCTCCATAATCAGCACCTCTACTACACCTCTGCTTTTAGCCCTTGATGTGAAACATGTCTTCCAGACAAAATCAAGCTACATCCACTTCAAACTGAATGCTTTTAAAAGAACCATCAGCTTTAACTTTGACATTTCATATATTTTTTTATTTATTGTTTTTGTCATTTGTACATTTTGCAAATCATTACTTCTGAAAAGGGGAGGTAGAGTTTGAGAAAAAGCTAATATGAACATCACAAAATAACTGTGACTCAGGCACTTCCTTCGCAAATGATTATGCATGTCACCTGCCCCCTTCATACCTAAGGATGTCTACTTCTCCTTCTATCCTATACATTTCTGCTAGTGATGTTTCTGCACAATGCTTCCTGGTACATGTGTGGCTTCTATTTTGTTTTAGCATGGGAAGTCAGGAGAGCGCTTAGCCACATAGCAATAGCAAGTATCAGGGTGGAGGTACAGTATTTGTACAAATTAATGCATTTTGTGAATCGTTTCCTCTCTTAAATACAGCACG
The DNA here is from genome assembly GCA_019775955.2 of Pollimyrus isidori. Lineage (NCBI taxonomy): Eukaryota > Metazoa > Chordata > Actinopteri > Osteoglossiformes > Mormyridae > Pollimyrus > Pollimyrus isidori. The sequence goes on from JABFDZ020000001.1 coordinate 9,517,054, forward strand.
AGACAAAGCAGTTCATGTTTTCTAACTCTAGCTGACTCCGATATCAGGCATCGGTTGGCTTCAAACCTTCTCTCTAGTGCACAGGCGTACAGTAACTCACTCGCGCACACTAACTCACTCTGTTTTTCCAGTGTTACTTCCTGTTTGTTTCTGTCACCAGTTTGCCCTTCTAGGGTTCTGTTGTGCTTTTTGTTTTGCACCTTTCTGTTCCACATTAATGAGCTTTGCATTGTAGTACTAGTATCTGGTTTAGGCCTCCTAGTTTTGATTGCTGATAAACTTCCTAGTTCTGTTAATGGACCTCACCTGTTGCTTGTTGTCTTGTCCTTTCTTTGATTGGTTATTTGGGTATTAATCTTACCTGTCTTGTGTTGTCTTGTTACCCTCGTGTGTATTTAAGTAGCTGTTCCTGTGCTGTTTTATAGTCAGTCATTGTACATTGATCAGTGAAGGCTATGTGGTGTTGCTTTGTCTAGTTGCACTGTCCCGCACTCTTCTTATATACCTCTGTCATGGCTAAATTAGTTCTTGGTTTCCCCATTTGACCCCTTGCAGCCTCTTATTTTGTGCTTTCTCTAGTGCAGGGGTGTCTTCTGGTGTACAATGCAGACTAGGGAAACAGGTAACCGAAAGCAGGAACAGGGTTAAATATAATGATTTAATAGGGAAACGGAGGAGCATAACAAGGGTGACAAGGCTGCAACAATACAATGACATAAAGTAGGGAACCAAAATCTGACGTGGACTTAAATACACTGAACTAATACAGACAATTGAAAACAGCTGTAAAACAATGGGAATCAACATGAGGTTAATGGGGGGGGTGTGGCACAGGAGGATCAGCACGATCATGGTGTGACAAAGGGTCTCCAACTCCAGTCATTCCTACCCGGCTTCTGGTGAGCCACACCTGTTCTCAGGTAATTACCAGGGCCAGGTGTGGCTCATTAGAAGCCAAGTAGGATAGAAAACCTACTGGATCGTAGCTCTCCAGGACCGGAGTTAGAGACCCCTGCTCTAGTGTGTTCAGCTTGTTTATTAAACCCCTTTGTCTGGAGCAGTAAGTGGATCGTCCCCTTCTTTTCCTGCCCACACCATACCCCGGGTCTGTAAAACATTTTTTTTTTAAAGAGACCCCTAGGGGAAAATATACATTTTTATATCCCAGGTCATCCTGCAGGTTTTTAGTAAAGAAAATGTGGTATATGAAAGAGACAAGTGTTTTATACAAAGGGTTTTTATACTGGTAATTGTTTTTGTACCCCTGACTTGAATATTATGAATTCTCCCAATAAATGATTCCTTGGCCTTGATTCCATTCCTTGGTGGGGAATAAAGCATTTCCAGGCATCGTTCTTATTAGCAGCAGGCTGTTTGTTTTAAGGAAGGGGCAAAAAATTAACAAATAAAATGTGCAACCCCCCCCCCCCCCCCACACACACACACACACACACACACACACACACAAGTAATATGGTACACCAAGTATAGTAGGATACTATTTATTTTTTTTAGAAGGGCACCCATCAGAGATATTTTTCTCCATCACCAAAGCACTCCTAACTTGAAATGGCACCCTAGAGGGAACTTCACAAGTTCACTAATGTGAATCAGCCATGATGTCGCCTGGAGGGGGGATTGGGAGGGGTCACCCCCTGAGTCCAGCAGTGATTTCTGATGTGAGTATGGGTCAGACACAATACCTTGTGTGGATGTTGTATTATGGCCTGCCAGGCGTCTGCAGCCATTAGATTTTCTATGTCACAACAGAGATCCAATTTACCGTAACTGAGTAACTCATGTAGATTCGCTGGTTCGCTCTTTTTTCTTGCAGATAAGAAGCAGAGGGAGAAACGTTCTGGAAAGATTCTTACAGCTTGCTAACTTTTAATGGATGTCGTGGATTTGCACAATATACAGAAAAATACACTGTTTCATATCTTAAGGTGTTGTACCCATACCCACGTGCTGCAGAGCTTGGCTTATCCCTGCACACAAACATAGCTAAGTGACTCCTCCCCCTCACTGGGTCTGCTGGGCCCAGCAGCGGATGCAGCTCGCTCCAGCTCTTGAAACATCAGGTCTCTCCCACGCCTCCTCCACCCTCCACCACTTAAAAGGCGAACCCCCAGCCCCCCCATCCCGTATGCTCCCACAGAAATCCAGCCCAAGTAGGAGAACACACAGGTGAAACAGGAGGAATCAGCCTTGAGTTCCCTCTGCCGCCGTACCTCGCTTTGCAGAAGCAGGGAGGGCAGAACTTCTTCGCATTGACACAGGTAAGATTCCAGATGCCCTGATCCTTACACCTTACGTCCTCATCGGGTGTGATAGACACTGCTTCAGGTAGGTGGCAGACAGTTATGACTGTTTACTTTCCAGCGTCATTTTTAACGTGCTGGAAATATAAAAAAATAACTCCTACATTTAAAGACGGGCAGGCAGGTTTCTTAAGGACACTTTTTGTGAATGCCACACGACATCATTTGCACACAACACCTTTGGTTGTACCGTCCTTCCCCAAATGCACACCTTTGTAATGCAAAGTTAGATAGGGGATGACTCTGGGCTGCTTCAAACACAAATCTAGCCATTTATTGTGGGCTGTGGTGCTGCAAGTCTTTTTGATAGCATATAGAATTTAGCAGAATAAAAGCAATACAAACAGAGGGATCCTAAGAAAGATATATGTCAGCTGAACTCCATGATGTTTCACCTGTTGGAGAAAGGGTGGCGTGTTCCTCCAGGTAACAATTAAACCTTTTTTATTTGAGACCCACAGGGTCCTAAAAGCTGGTTTCGGGTTCCCCATCACTCTCCCTTTCATGGCCTTCCTGGAATATATTCAGACATTGAAAAACTAACTCCTGTAAACAAGGGGAGAGCTACGTAGGCTGCACAGTGCATTCTGAGCCAGTGACCTTCTCTCAGGACCAGGAGCTTGGTTTCTGTTGCACTTTGTCTATCTCCGGCTGAGCCTCTCACAGCAGAACACAAAGTGCTGTTCAAGCCCCCCGTACTGGAGCTCCCCAGGAATGACACAACAGCCTCCCCACAGCTGCCTTGCCTACCTTTTATCGGAAATGTAACCTTTCCTTTTCATATCGGGAACAGCATGCTCCACTCTTGGACTGGCAGTGAACATGGGCTGGTGTGCTGGTGCCTAGTGCACGAGGGCCCAAAGCAGGGGTGTGTAGCACCTTACGCTTCTCTGGTGGGTGGGGGGGGATGTGCTGTTAACTCCATTTATGGCACTAGGGAGACTTCACAGATCTCTGTGGCACTCTCTGTATCAATACCCAACAGATATCCTCTTTAGTGCTTGAATTGCATCAAGACCCAACAGATATTCTCTTTAATGCTTGAATTGCACAGTATATGTTTCACTTGCAATCTTTTAATTCCCTCTAATCAGTCTCCATTAAGAATGAACCCATACTTCCCCAGATGACTTCTTGACCTCTCACCCTGCATAGTGCAATCTCCTATTGAATTTTCTCAGTAACATCCTGGCCCCTGCTCTTGTCATTACCGTTTGCACGCCATGCCTTCCATCCTCGCATCCTATCCCACCTCTCACGAGAAATTCCACATGCTTTCCGATATGGAAATGCATGTCACCTACTCCCCACTTCCGTCCCCCCTACATCCCCCTAGTCCTTTTCAGCCGACCCCTCCCCAACATCAGCTGCTCCTTACTTTGTATATGTGTCTCCTGTCTCATATTCAGCATGAATCCTTCGGCCAATCGTTACCAGGTGTCCCGGCCCATTTATTCCAATCAGGAGTTTGAGCAGGATAATGAGCGTAACGCACAGGAGAGTGCCACCTGGGGGGAGCGGCTTGGCAGGTCCTGCGAGTGAGTCGACCGGTTGCCCATAGCATCTCCAGAAAGGGAGCATGTCACTTCATGTGTTTCATTGCTGTTGGAAGTGATTCTCTGACTGCAGCATATGTGTTTTACAGTGAGGTATGTTGGGTTTTACACAGATGCACAGATAAGACAGCTCTGAGACTGCTTAAACGAATCTTCCCAGTCGTGGATTGGATCTCCAGATACCCAGTCAGGGAGTGGCTGCTCAGTGATGTCATCTCTGGAGTCAGCACAGGGCTGGTGTGTAGCTTGCAGGGTGAGTATTACCAGCTGCTAACAGATGAATAGTCAGGTATTGTGTTGGGGGTCATTTTTCTCCAGCATTAATGTGTTGTGTGATATACAGTACGATACAGGTATCAGCACTATATGTTTTATACATGTGTAAAATATGGATTTAGCATCATACTTGAATGTTACAGTATGGTAGCCTGAGTTTAAGCCGAAGGTGTCTGACTATATTTTAATGACTAATGATATTCTGTAGGGGGCGCTGCTCTGCGGCTATTTATACTGCATCAACAATGATTTGACCCCCCCAAATTCTGACCCTGCCTGTGTCCCTCAGGCTTAGCCTACGCTCTCCTGGTGTCTGTGGTCCCTATCTATGGGCTCTACTCCGCCTTCTTCCCCATCCTCACCTACTTCCTACTAGGAACTTCCAAGCACATCTCAGTTGGTGAGTCCAAACCTTTATGCTCTTCTTTAATGTTTAATGTCAGTAATGGTACTTCTTACTGGATGCTATCAGTGCACCCAGGCACCTCTGTGATTACTGATGGCAGAGTGATATTGTGTTTGTCCTAATAATTGTTTATGTTACATTTTTGAATTACTACACATGTTGTGACAATCAGAGCCTTTGATTCATAACAACAAGGTCAGTGAACCTCATATATATCAATAAAATTACAGTTCACTCATATTCAACCTGTCCCCCCCACCCTCAGGACCATTTCCAGTAACCTGCCTGATGGTGGGCTCCATGGTATTGACTCTTGCCCCTGATGATGACTTCCTGCTTCCTCTGAATGACACTAATATGAACAGGACGACTGTAGATGTGGAGGCCAGGGAAGCACAAAGGATTTTGGTAGCCAGTTCTATGACAGTGCTGATTGGTTTGTTTCAGGTAAAACTATTTCCACACTGAAAAGTAAACTAAGTTGGTCATTTTTCATTAATCATTTAATTATTTAAATAATGGTGCGCTTTAAGGCAGGGGTGTCAAACTGCAGTCCTGGAGGGCCAGAGCCATGTGTAGCTTAGTTCTTTTCCTTTTCCACCACACAAGATTCAGCTCAAGAGCTGCGTGGTAATTAGCACAAGGAGTTGAATCAGGTGTGTTAAATGAGGGGAAACCCAAACATGTGGAGGGCTCCGGCCCTCCAGGACTGGAGTTTGACACCCGTGCTGTAAGGTCACATATGACACTAAGAAACAAGTCACAATATGATTTACTAATGTAAATCAACAAAAACTATTTGTTGAAAGTCATATGAGTAATAGTGAGTAACATGATAAAAGGTCAAAATAATTTTCAAATGCACTGAAATTTTACATCAAAAAATCATTATGGAAAAACAATAAATCAAAGGGATTTTGGCTACTTCTGCTATCAATCTTTCATGCATTTGATGGGAAAATGAGACATCTCTGTGGAAACAAAGCTGGCTTAGTTCTCTGAAGGGACTGTCTCTGCTACATGGTCCATGTTGGTCTTTCCAGGTGGTAATGGGGCTTCTGCAGGTGGGTTTCCTGGTGCGATATCTGTCAGACCCTCTTGTTGGGGGATTCACCACAGCTGCTGCCCTCCATGTGCTCGTCTCCCAGATGAAGACCATCCTTTCTGTGCAAACTGGTAACCACAATGGAGTCTTCTCCATTGCATATGTGAGTCCTCTTGATGTTCCCCATGCATGTGGAATTGTTGCATTTTTGCCCATATTACCACAATAATTAAAAATAGGAATATCTTTTGTCTATGCATATATTATCACCAGACTTCTGAAACTGAATAAAACAGAATTATGGATCACTCCTTTTTTATTTGTTTCTCACCATCACTGGTCTAGATACTGACTGATGTATTTAGAAACATCAGGCAGACCAATGTGGCTGACCTTGTGGCAGGCCTGTTGACCATTGTCATAGTGATGGTGGTGAAGGAAGTCAACACAAAATTCCAGCACAAGATCCCAGTATCCATTCCTATTGAAGTCATTGTGGTGAGTATCTCATGGTGCAATACAGCTGTTGCAGTGCTGGTTGACTGGTGACATTACAAGACAGAGATCCTACTATTGTCCTCATCGCCACCTCTTACTCTTAGTCTTACTGGCATATGAGTTGTAGAAATCGTAAAAATGAACTTCTGCTATATTATGGCCCCCTTGTAATATTCTTCCTCTTCCATGACATGCTCCACCTGGCTACACCCCTCCTGGCGGCTCTGTAAGACCGTGATTGCCACTGGGATTTCCTATGGAGTAAACCTGGACTCGCGATATGGCGCCAGCATTGTGCGCAGCATCCCCATGGGGTAGGAGGGCTTCCTGTTACCCTTCCTGTCACCCTTCCAGTTACACTCTTCCTATTACTGCTTTCTGTCCATGGTGGAATAGAAGCTTGTGGTCTTTCAGAACATTTTCAGTCAAACCAGATTTATTCAACAAATCCTGCTTTTACACAACTAACTGACATGCCTTAAATACTGTAGTGCTGTACTACAGAAACACCCCCTTCTGCCATTTGATTTGGTCAGCGACTTAAACAGTCCAGTACAGCAAGTGAAAGGTGAGGTCAACCAGTAATGCATGCGTTTCTCTGAGAAGTGGTTGATGATGTCTGCCTCTATCACCTACATTGTCAGGTTCACTGCTCCTCGTCCCCCTGATCAGAACCTCTTCTGGCAGATGCTGGAATCAAGTTTCTCTACGGCTGTGGTGAGCTATGCTTTGGCCGTGTCGGTGGCCAAAGTGTATGCTGCCAAACATGACTACATCATCGATGGCAACCAGGTGGGCAAGGCCCCAGACTTCTTCTAATCCTTACAGCAGGGTTTCATCATTATAGTAGGATTTAATTGTAAGATATTTGACACATAGGGTTCGGTCATCTTAGTATGGCCTGACTGTGAGACATGATCTTTATAGCTTGTTCATTCTTCTCCTTCTCTCAGGAGCTGATAGCATTTGGCATCAGCAATATCTTCAGCGGTTGCTTCTCCAGCTTTGTGGCTAGTACGGCGCTGTCTCGCACTGCAGTGCAGGAGAGCACTGGGGGAAAGAGCCAGGTATGCCCTGACCACAAATCCACATATAATTACTCAAGCAATTAATAATTTTGGGTAGGTTGGAAGCCATCCTATAATTCATTAACTCATTATGTTCTTGCAGGTTGCTAGTGTAAGCATGAAGATTAAAATGACAGTCATGGGTCATTATGGTATCCACTGCCCATGTTGCAGTTTGTTGGCATGATTACCATATAACTGATTAACTTTGCTGCAGGTTGCTGGCATGATCTCAGCTGCTGTGGTTATGATAGTGATTTTGGCACTTGGTCACCTCTTGGAACCTCTGCAGAAGGTGAGTTGAGCTTCTGGAGACAAGTAAAATGAGATTCCACCTGTAACCTCAAGCTGATCCCAGACCCTGCTTGTTCCTTAGTCGGTGCTGGCTGCCATCGTCATCGCTAACCTCAAAGGAATGTTCAAGCAGGTTCTGGACGTTCCGGTTCTATGGCGGCAGAACAGAGCCGACTGTGTGAGTTCCTGGCAAACTGGAGTAGGACCCAACACAACACAGTTGATTCCTGTAAACAGTACCAGTTCATATCTGGCCCTGACATATATCCAACTGTATTATTACTGAGTTTTATGCAGTAAAAACAAAGATTGAAATGAGAAAATCTCATCACACCCAGTCATTTACAGGCTTTTTAAAAGGTTTATTATCGTGTTTCAATGTTTTGGTGTTCAGGTCTAGCTAGCCTTAACTTTGATCCTTAGTGATATCCTTTACCATGATGTTTTTGCTCCAGCTGATCTGGATTGCTACCTGTCTGGCCTCTGTTGCTTTGGGGCTTGATGTTGGTCTGCTGACTGGCCTGGTCTTTGAGATGGGCACCGTTGTCGTCAGGACTCAGTTGTAAGTCATAAATGATTTGTGTTACATTTATCGGGTGCTATAGGAAGCTGATCTATATGCATTATATTTATACTGTAAACATGTTTATATACGTGTGTGTGTACTGTACTGTATATGCAGGAGTAGTTTTTGTATATTTGTTAAAGAAATATTGTTCTTTCATTGATGATGAAGTTTATCATACTGCACGATTTGCTGCACGATTTGAAGTAAACATGCTTAGAAATGGAAACAAATTCTGTGAATTGGTTTCAGGCGGGGCACTGTGTTATCATGTTCACATTGTGCCCATATCAAATAGCTGATAAGTGGTTGTAAATCTCCAACAGTGAAACAAACAAAAATTCTCTATAGTCTAAATCTTCGACACTTTTTGTACACGTGCACACTTTTAAACCCCGCACTTTTTGTACACCATTTGTACATCATTTGTACATGAGTGCACACTTTTCAACCCCTACACGAGAGAGCAACACACGGCAGCTGGGTGAGGGAGGGCCTCACCCTATGTTAACAGTGTGTTTTATGTCCTTTCAGTTTATTTGCACAGACTGTGATAATGATGGCAGTGGAAATGCGGTGCAGAAAAATAAAATCAGATATTCCTGCTATTTCCAAACATAACCGTAAAACTTTCCCTTCTGTCATCGAAGCCCCACGTGTTCAACTCTTGGGAGTGTTCCTGGTACTGACATCTACAGAAACATGAAGGACTACAAGAGTGTGAGTCCCACTGCCATGCTGGTCTGTGAGGTCCATTCTTAACCCTACGATGGCCCACGTCCTCCTGGGGCTCTCGTTTTCTGAGCCCATAGAGTACATCCCCGTGGGTCGGATCATGCAGAGGAGCAGAGCAGGAATCCCAGACTGATGAGGAATGACTCTTACTCCTAGGTTGTGGAGGTGGCTGGAGTGAAGATCTTTAAGTGCAATGCGCCCATCTACTTTGCCAACATCGACTACTTTAAAGAGCAGCTCAGAACAGCAGTAGGTGTCTACTGAGTAGCTAGTGGGGGTTAGCAGGTTCTAGAAGAATTATGCTACCTTCAATGTAGCAAAAATGGCCTTAAAGAAACTTTAAGCTATGTGATAGCTTTTTAAAGGGCCCATTGACTAAGTGGGATCGGTATAAAACATTCATAGACCAAGGTGTGAATTTTTTGTTCTACATAGGTTGGCTTTGATGCTGTCCGTGTGTTCAAGAAGAGGAACAAGGCGCTGTACAAGATCCAAAAACTGATTAAGAAGGGCCAGCTGAAGCTCACTGAGGTGGGATTAAACCAGAGTCCTCATTATTTACTTTATCTCCTCTTAATGATCAACCTGTCTACTTGGATCTTAGTTCAGTGGAAAATTTTCACATGAGGCCTTATCGATTCTTCTCTTATCAAATGTTATGGACAGTTTTCTGTTGTCATACAGTATGAAATGTTCCATTCTTACTAAGGACTAGTAATAGTTATTTCCATCCCATCTTGTCTGCCTAGCCCTCCTGTCTCCTTCCCAGTGGCGAAGCCAGGAAATTTTCTGTGGGGTAGCCAGGATCATTATGTGATCATTTTGGGGGTGGCCCAAATATGCGTCGCGCGGGTGGTTGCATGGATGGCTGTGGTCAGACCAGGG
>JABFDZ020000001.1:9526801-9538059 GCA_019775955.2 Pollimyrus isidori
CTGTTGGGGTGTGGTCAGCCCGGGGGGGGCCAATTGGGTGGCGGGGGTGGGGGGGGGGGTGGCCACGGCCCCCCCCGGCCACCCCCTGCCTCCGCGCCTGCTCCTTCCTCACGTAGCCCTGAGGAGCTACACTTGTTCTTGTTACCCTTCAGTAGTCTTTGTTGTTAAGTACCTGTTTGTCTTGTCAGCCCCAGTCCGGTTATTGACATTGCTCCTCCTGCCTGTGTCAATCCCCATATTCAGCTTACAGTTCTGACCCCTCACAGTCTCATTAATTTCCCTGCTATTGTTCAGTTCAGTAAACCCATTTTATGTTTGTCAAAATGCCTGCCTTTGACTCATTTGTCTCACATCTTGTGACAATAGTTTCAATGACCATAATCACGTGATGTGCTATGTGCACTGCCTGTGCATCAACTTGGACAAAAGGGTCCATTAAATGAAAAATAAAATGTACATAAACATCTGTCCTGTACCAGAGGTGTTCTTCATTTTGACTTCTTTCTTGCTGGCTTTTTTTGCCTCCATCCTAGAACGGGGTCATTTCTGTGAACACACTGGGCCAGAACAACCAGGGCTTTGAGGGTGAGCAAGTGACTGCACCCCAATGTGGAGAGGTGGAAGAGGCCTTCCGTGTGGACTGGGCCTCAGAGCTGCCAGTGCCAGTGACGGTGCCTAGGGTCCACATCCACAGCCTGGTGCTCGACTTCTCTGCTGTCTCCTTTCTGGATGTTGTGGCTGTGAAGGCCCTCAGAATGGTACGTCCACAACCTGACCAGTAATGTTCCTCACAGCACTTTCACAACAGTCCAAGGTCCAGGAGGAGGCACTATTTGAGTCTCTTCAAAAACTGAACACCTTCATACACTGAGCTTTGGGATAAAATCTGCAAATGGTACAACAAACATTCACCTCTGCTATGCTATACACACATGGCTTCTCTTTGCTTTTTGCAAGTTTTTTCAAAGTTTTAGCTTATCAGTTAGAATGAACTATTTTTCACTTTTGGTCATTTAAAGGTCAGGCCATTTACAGGAGGGATAACCTGTGGTGCAATTCTGTGGTTTCTTATTGCTCCGTAATGCATGAGAATGTAATTGATGCGTTATCTATTCACATTGCAACATCATAAAAGTTTTATTTGGTCATATCAGTCAGGCTCTAAGGTGCTGTATCTCTCCTCTGCCACACAGGTAATTAAAGAGTTCATTAGGATCAAAGTCAATGTCTTCATTGCAGGCTGTGACGGTACGGTGACACACCCCTTACTCACCACACACACACATATACACAGCCCAGCCCTTACACTCATGAATGGTGAAGATTAACTTAGTGATGCTGCTTGGCAGATGGTCATTTTTATGTCTTGAACACATGTCAGACACAGACAAATACATTAGATTTGGTAACACATGAGTCTTTTCCCCGAGATCAGTTGACTTCCAAAGCAGTAACAAATGCATTGTTTTTAATGTGGTAAATATCCGGACGTCTTGTTGAATTTTAAAAACGCTTGTATTGTAGATGAAATGGTCCGGAATTTGGACTCGCTGGCCTTCTTTGATGAGGTGGTGACAAGAGACCTCCTCTTCCTGTCCATTCATGATGCAGTTCTCTTCATCAGACTACGAAGGTTAAGTCATGGTCTGCAGAATCCCATTCTGGAGAAGGTAAGTAGTATGTCTGGTATTCTGATAGTGCTGGGTCTATGGCAGGAATCTTTCATGCAAGATTCTGGGTGTATCCCCACCCAAACACTGTCCATTGTTCAATGACAACAGCAAATGTTGACCCTACATTTCAGAACTATAAAGAAGTCGACTATTTCACCAAAGCAGAGGACCTGACTGAGACCTATGACGCCCAGAACAGAGTAAGTCTCCCATTGCATTCCTTCCATTCACTTCTTTCCCTTTTTTTCTTGAGAATTGACACCGAGATGTAAGCAGCCTGTCAGTCAAGAAAAACTATAGTGTCCAAAAAAGTATACGATGCATAAATAATATGATACCAGTATGTCTGACCAGTAGTGAGCTTACAGTCTTTATCTACATAATGTATATTCTCATCATGTGGTCACGCTCTCTTAAGAAATCCAGTCCTCTCCATTGTTTTCTACTTATACAACCCAAGGAGTTCTTACATTTCTAGATTCCTCGCTTGCCACCACCTGTGTTTTACCACCAAAAAATTGTTTGACACTGGATCCCAAGTGTCTCCTGTGACTCCAGGTTCTCCAGCCCAGGAAGATGCATGTTAGATTTTCTCTCTTGTTCCTAGGCAATCTACGGGCTGTCTTAGTGAAGACTAGATGGACAAGACATTCTTCGGAACAGCGCCGCAGTTTGTGCATTGTCCTTTTTGATAACTGCAGACACCTTTCTCACCTTAACTGTCCCATCTGGAAAAAGTGGGTCCTACTGCTCCGGAGAGGAAGGGGCAGGAACATAGAAGCCTGCTCTTTCACCCAGGATGATGGGAAGTTCTCAAAAGCCAAGTGTGAACTCTGAAAGTGAAGTTCATTGAAGTAAAAAAGCAGTGAACGTATCTTTTAGACAGAAGAGCTGTTAACAAGAAGCACTTTAGACTGTATGTATAAACAGCCCATTTACTACAGCAAGGTCTTTGTCTTGCTCTGCGTTAAGCCTGTACGGTGAGGTGTAAACAGACGTTCTCATTCGCACGAAATTTGCAAATCTAGTCCAGGTATTAGGCCAAAGAAGGGCATTTTCTGCCGAGGGGTGAAACGATGACAGTGGGGGTTTATCCTGTTTACATGCAGGTCCAGATTTCATATCCTTGCAAAATGTCTATGTCCGCTTTTCTGTAATAATTTCTCTCTTACCAAAGCAGCCTCTGTTTCTGTTCTGGGATCCCCTGGAATCTGCAGGATTTCCACAATATACAGTAACACACTACGTGCACCACTGACTTCTGTGGGAAACATGTTGGCAAGAAGTTGAGCCTAATACCACAGAAGTCTCATTGGATTGTGTTTGGGATTTGTAAATATTGTCACATTCCTTTAGATGCAGAAACTTCCACTTCACAGTTTGTCTGTTTCTTAAGGTCATGTGATTACTGCTTTTGTCCAGTCAGCTAACATTGAATGTGAGATCACGTGGGAAGATATTAAGCTGTTAAATAATGTAATATAATGGACAGTGTATTGTGTAAGGATGTGCAGAGATGGTTTGTCTAATGGCAAAAGCATTATGTCTGAAATGTTCCTGATTTTTGTACTTTCAACCTAGCTACAATGAATGACTCATTAAAAGGCAGGTAGTGTGAACTTCCCCAGATCATTTTAAATGTTTACCTTTGAATGTGACTAATGTTTATTTATTTATCTGACTGGTCCTATGAAAGGTCTTGAGTCATATTAAAATATGCTGAACTACACAGAGACAAGTTGAAAGACATTGAAACACTGAAATATGCTGAGATACACCAAAACACACGTGAAACACTCTTAATAATGCAGTGATTCTCCAGAAAATACATGAATAACAAACGTGTCAAAACATCAAAGCACAACACCATGAAACAAAACATATTGATTAGGAAAGTATGTGTACTTTCTGAGCACAGTAATTATGTATTGTAGGCTATATATTACTTAGAAACTAGGTTGACTGTAAAAGCAGGCATGCTTATATAAAATTCGGACCATCTGTGACGTCCCATTTTAAGGTTAACGAGTTAATTTGGGTAATCTTCGTTGCAATGAAATTAAGCAACAAATTGACAAAATAGGCGTTTTTCCGACTTTCTAAGAATTAAACCAATTAACGCCCCTCTTCCTGGTATCTAGTGACCCGTCTGGCAGATAGCGGCATGTGACGATCGTTCGGCACGGTGCTCTTCTCCATCTGCGGCTGTGCTCTATGCCAGCTGGTGATAAGTTATCAAGCCCACGCAAAACTACAACGTTCTTCATTCGCCTTAATCATGGTATTAGCGCATGTATATAAAAGCTAATAGTCATTTAGGTTTAAAGTTTGTGTCATAAAATCATCTTTTACGTGTACAGCACCTTCCGTCCCTGCGCAGACCCTCTCGGAACTCTCGGGTTGTACATACAGTACATATCGTAACATTTTCAGTGTTAGTGCAAGGCGGGGTTAACATATCACTGGATAGATGTTAGACACAAAAATTTGGGTGTGGCTCGGATGAAACAAACGCTTCATAGTGTCAGTCGATATTTCTTATCAAACACACCTCCAAAGACACTTAATAAACGACACAAGCTAATATATATATCATGCCGCCATAATAAATTATATACCGGGAAATGATTTATAATAGGAAAATACACATTTTTATCTGATACGGCCATTATCACTTCCATAATTACTAGTCATAGATAGTGAAGAATTAACTTTAGGCAGGGGAAAATAATGACAAAAAAAAGTATATGTGTAACGTTTTTGGATGTTTTGTAACTGGAAAAATAGTGTTAGGAATATTCAAAGCACTAAAAACTGCATTTTCAGCTGTTTCTGCTCACATCACAGTACAAAAAACATACAATTTGCATCCAGTGATGGATGGAAATGCGTTCACTGCATCTTCTCACTGGATTAGTGGTACTGCATATTGGACCGAAATATAATGGTCTTTGTGTAAAGTAATGTAACCAAATAGCAGGAATTAGCTAGAAGTTCAGCTGAATTGGTCCAATCCGATCGTGAATAGCATGGTTGGTGTGGTTTGGCTATTTGCTGCGCACTGGGGAGCGTCATGGATGCATGCTCCGCTTGTCACCCCTGGATCAGGTCAGACACATGCTCCGCTCGTCACCCCTGGATCACCTCTGACCCATGCTCCGCTCGTCACCCCTGGATCAGCTCAGAGACATGCTCCTCTCATCACCCCTGGATCATCTCAGACCCATGCTCTGCTCGTCATCCCTGGATCACCTCTGACCCATGCTCCACTTAACACCCCTGGATCATCTCAGACACATGCTCCGCTCATCACCCTTGGATCAGGTCAGACCCATGCTCTGCTCGTCATCCCTGGATCACCTCTGACCCATGCTCCGCTCTTCACCCCTGGATCAGCTCAGACTCATGCTCTGCTCATCACCCCTGGATCAGCTCAGACACATAATCTGCCCATTATTCCCTGTTCTCCTTGCCACCCTCATTTATTCTCTCAGAGTTTTTACAGCTTGCTGTCTGTGTGCATTAGAGCCCGTGAGGAGTGGAATTACTGACCCGGCACATGAGATATCTGGCCCTGGGCTGAAAAGGCCCGAGAATAAATGAGATACAGCACATGTTCTAATATTTACGGCACACATTTCAGCTGCGCAGATAAAGGGGAGGCAGAGTGATATGATGATGGACCCAGCTTGATATAATCCACATCCCACTGCCAGCTTCACGGCAGAATGACAAATTTAGGGAAAGCACCATCCTCTTCTTCTTCAGCTAATTCTCCACTCATTTTCACAAAGGAGGGTCCTGTTCTTGGCCATAAACTAGTATAGGATTCTATATTTAAAATATATTAAAAGGGATATAATATTAAAAATATGTCAATACACTGAAGGGGTGATTGGACATCCATGTACGTTTAGATTGTTAGATTGTCTTAATTGCAAACTTGACCTGCTGCAAACAGAATTGGAAGCACTGAGTCAAAAGAAGTCAAAACATTGAGATGCCATTTCATGCTTTTAACTCTGTAAAATGTTTCATATGTCAACAACAACCAGTTGCTTAACGGAAATGTATACAGGCAGTAGTGAAAAAAAAATAATTTGGATGAAAAGAACTGAGTAGTTGCTTCACACCACTGCCAAACTACAAAATGCTAAGAGATCATCAGGGGAGAAGTTGTGTGACATTAGAAATTCTCCATTAAGTGTCAGGCAATTTGCCAGTATTGTTATCTGTTAGAACAATGGTCAAGGATAAGGGGGGGTAAAGAACCTTTCCAAAAGGAGAGCAATACAGCGCCTGTTAATAATTATAGATGCGATAAGTTATAATATTGAGCTCTCCATGTATAGGACCACACAGATTCTAGGCTTCCCTCGGAGTGGATCTGGGTAACACTGGAACGACATAGAGGAAGACAACCTGACGACCATTTGCTTTATTACCATTGAAGTACCAGGTATCCAAACAAGCGGCAACATTCCGATATGCAGCTATGTGTTTTATCTACAGACACAAATCAACTCAATATGCTTTTATATACTGAGTTGTTTTGTCTTGCTAGTCTAGTATTACCATTTGGAAATCAGCTTGTAGCAAACTGTCACACAAATCTGAACTGGAGGTAACTAGAGACTAACCTTAAAGCAGAGCAGCGAGCAATTCTTGCTGCTCTGTTGTTGGCATTGCTCTTAGAGTATAGGGCTCAATTGTCTCTCAGTCAAAGGGTTCAGTCAGTGGCCCCTTGGTTCCCTGTTTCCAGCAGTGTTGGGGCTGTTGGTCTCAGGGGTAAGGGTTGAACGGCCAAGGTTGAGGTGCTCTGTCACAGACCTTGTTTATAAAGATAAATAAATGTTTCTAACCTGTAATCAGTGAGTCTGACTGGTAAGAAAAATGATAACTCTAGATATAAAAGAACTAAAGATGTTTTTTCATGTAGGAGGACCTTATGGTGCAAGTGGCCTATCTGCTGGTTTGGGTTCAGCGTAAATGCCAGCTAAGGTGTAGGATGGCTGCAGACATTCTATTGAGGTGTGGTGGATCTACTGATTCCTGCTTCCATCCTCCCTACACAGGATCTTTCTAGCACCAACGGGAGATTCAGCTGAAATCATGCGCCGGCCAGCACATCCTTACTCAGTCACCAGGCCGGTGTACTCCGAGGATTCATTTGCTGAAGAGCACCAGAAGGTTTGCAGGAAACACAAAAGCCTGCAGGACCACGTAAAGGCGTACCTCAGGTAGGTGCTCTCCTTACCGCTCTCTGGAGACCTTTTCACTTTGCAACAAATATGCTACTTTTGCACCTAAAAATGCAACAACTTCTGTAGCATGATGGTAAAAACCTCTTGAGCCTTCCCAAGAATATTCTAAAGCTTCTCTGTCGCAGTGAAATAAATAGACACAGGATTTAGTTACATCTCCACAGTACAGCAGGAGATCTTCAGGGACAAATATTTTGAAGAAACTTGAATATAAACCATGTTACCAGTTATTTCACCTTTTTTTGTTAAGTACATAACTCCACATGTGTTCATTCATACAGTAGTTTTGATGCCTTCAGTGAGAATCTACAAATGTAAATGGTCATGAAAATAAAGAAAACACATTGAATGAGAAGGTGTGTCCAAACTTTTGGCCTGTACTGTATACTTACATACGGCCTCATGGGCTTTGTAGGTGTGATGCCACACGGGTGAAGAAGGTAGCCTGCTCCCTGCTTCCTATCATTCAGTGGGTGCAACTTTACAATGTGAAAAAGTGGCTGGTTGGGGACCTCGTTTCAGGAGTCAGTACCGGACTGGTTTCTGTGCTGCAAGGTAGCCTCTTCATTCCATCCTTGCAAAGTGTGGACCTTGTATAAGGATGCAATCATAACATGAATGGCTATGAAATGGCAAAATTTAGCCTTGGTATACTTAAAGACAGTAGTAAGCAAAACAGAAGATATTGTATCCAACAAATAAACTGGAGACCGGACTTGCTTTTTGGCCACCGATTCAGCAACTTGTCCTGCATCTGTCTCTTCAGGATTCTATTGTTTGTACATGTTAATTTATCAAACCGATGTGGGTGTTTATTGGTTAGAAGAACAGGCAGCTAACATTCTGTTCATCTATGACTCATCAATAACAGTTTGTTCATTGACAGATGAGATATTAGTCAGCTTACTAACTAAGGAACAGAGGTTGTCTAACCTCACTTTTTTGCTGAACAACTCTGGATAAATGTGGTTATTCTATACTTTACTACATGTTCTGTGGTTCTGTCTAAAGGCTTGTTTACATTGAACATCTTCCCCCTAACCTCTGACTTCCAGGTCTGGCCTACTGCCTTCTTGCGTCTCTCCCACCTTGGTATGGGCTCTACACAGCATTCTTCCCAGTCATTATTTACTTCTTCCTGGGTACCTCCAGACATATCTCTGTGGGTAAGGATGGCAATCACTTGCATGCTGATCCTCACACTAACCCTCATGCCCATCATGTCAGTGCATTACTGAGGATATATGTGTGTTGGTCCCTCTACAGGTGCATTTCCGGTTCTGAGTATGATGGTGGGGTCGGTTGTGACCCGTCTAGTGCCGGATGAAGGTCTCCTAGCCAACATTACTGGCTTTGAAGGGCTCACCAAGGATGAGCAGAGGGTCATGGTGGCAGCATCTGTTACCTTCCTCATGGGGATTATCCAGGTCAGACACATAAACACATGAACATACGTCATTGATAATTTGGTGTGGAATGGTTAAATTCTATATATATATAGACTTTTTTTGGTATTCTTGTCAACTTTGCTTCTTGCTGCTAATTGGCTCCTCCTATCTCCTAGCTGGCCTTTGGACTGGTGCAGGCTGGGTTCATAGTAACATATCTGTCCGACGTTCTGGTCTCTGGCTACACCACAGCGGCCGCCATTCACATCCTGGTGTCACAGCTGAAGTTTGTTCTGGGACTGAACATAAAAAATTACACCGGACCCCTGGCCCTAATCTATGTGAGTAAGCATAGATACATCAGACTACTCAGGACCATAAAGTGTCCAACGTATTTTTTGAGGAATCATGTACTTCGGGGCTACACAGATTCTTTTTACCTCAAATTCATTGATGATGTCTCAAACTTTGTCTGCAGGCCCTGGAAGAGATCTTTGCTAAAATTGAGAATAGCAACATAGCTAGCCTGGTGATGTCCGCCATAATCATAGTGGTGGTGTTCTTCGTGAAGGAGCTCAATGAACGATTCAAGGCTAAGCTCCCTGTGCCCCTGCCCATTGAGGTCGCCATAGTGAGTATCCTGCCCCTATCTTTGGATGCAACCAGATTTTCTTACATTTGTTTTGTAAGTGTAATTTTCATTTAAATTAGAAAACTAGCATTCCTGTTTCTGATCTGTTCTTCTTTACAGACTGTTATAGCTTGTGGTGTTTCCTATGCATGCAAATTTGTGGAAAAGTATGACGTGGATGTGGTGGGGAAGATCCCTGTTGGGTAAGCATAAAGCAAACATCAAATGATGATGCAGCTACATGCAATGTAGAATGATCCCCACTATTTATAAATAGTAAAATGAACAGCAGTGGAGTTTATAAGATGCCTTATTTCATTCCCCAGGTATGAGCCTCCAATGGCCCCCAGTGTGGAGATCTTCAAGCTGACAGTGATGGACGCCTTCCCCATGGCCATCGTGGCTTTTGCCGTGGCGTACTCTGTGGCTAAAGTCTATGCCATCAAACATGAATACACGATTGACGGTAACCAGGTGAGTGTTCTCCTTTCAGTCCAAGTCTTTGGGTTGATCATGAAAGGCAGAGTCATTTCTGCAGGAGTGCTTTGGCGTTTCAGCATTTGTTCCGTGTAAAAGCTTTCGACTGACTTATGAATCTTTGCAGGAGCTCATCGCCTTTGGCGTCAGTAACATTTTCGGCGCCACCTTCAGGTCATTTGCTGCGAGTACAGCTCTATCAAGGACCGCTGTTCAGGAGAGCACGGGAGGGAAAACCCAGGTGAAGTGAACCTCCGCAGACCAAACCATACTTTACTGCAGCTCTGCGGTGGTGCTCTTTGTGACAACCGGGAGCATGATCCCCAATTTGTGGGAACACTGTCTGCTAAACATAGCTGTTTTCAAACAGCTGACAGGATGACAAACATTTTTAGAATCAGACGTGATTGTCCGATGCCCTGAAGATGCGAAACCATATCTCCTTAAAATTTCCAGTATTTGAAGCAAAATTTAAGAAGAATGAATATTGTACAAATTTGTACAAATGTCTCTGACCTAAAATAAATACATTCATAATTTGCAAAGGATAGAAAAATCCAGTCTGACTGCAAATAATCTGGTTTAGTCGATAAGGACAATTGTCATAATATTAACATCACAATAAACTTTCAGGTTGCTGGTCTACTGTCAGCGATTATAGTGATGATTGTGACCATATCCATTGGGTTCCTCTTGGAACCACTCCCAAAGGTAAGCTTCTGCCCTCGGGGAAAAGCATTATGTGATAACCTGAGAAAGGGAAGGGCGCAAGTAGACCCTTCAATGATGTAATGAGGTTTGCTCTGCAGGCGGTTCTGGGGGCATTAGTGATCGTCAATCTGAAGGGGATGTTGATGCAGATGCGGGTGGTAGGCTTCCTGTGGAGGAAGGACCGACCCGACTGTGTGAGTGCTCAAACCTACTCGCAGCACCTCCAGGTTCTGCATAATGCAGTTGAGAATTCCTTTAAACCCGTCATAATTTTTTGATCTTCAATAACCAATATGAGTTATTTGGAGGCCTGGCCTCCATTAGTTCACACAAGCTACTGACCAGAAAACATCTTTGCCAGCTTTGGTCACCCATCCATTAGCGGTGCTATAGTAAGCTGCGTGTCATCCTGCGATAGGTCATAGGCTACATGTTGTTGCTCAACACAACAGTTTCTGTATTTGTTACAAATTGGCCTAGTATCAGGGTACCACACCTCATCATGCTAACATGTACCACTCCTTTCCCATCGCTAGATGGTTTGGTTGATGACCTTTGGGGGTTCCCTCCTTCTGGGCATGGACTTGGGCATTCCTGTCGGCCTGGCAGCAGAACTCCTTGCTTTGGTCTTCCGGACTCAGTTGTGAGTAGAGACGCACTTGGGGAACTGGCAGAGAAATTTCACAGTGAAATGGTTTAGGTTTTATGGAACACCTTCAAACACCTAGTTAGTGTGTAGTTTGATGGGTCATGGATCTGTGTTTATGAAGGTTGTGGGTTCATATCTCATAACTGGAAGAGTACCCATATCACTGTCAGACCCCTGAGCAAGGTCCTTAACCCCAAAGCTTCTGGGGTGCTGGATGCTGTCTGAACTCAATCATTGCTTACTCGTGTGTCACTTTCGACAAAAGTGTCTAGTAAATATAAATCTCCAGATTGCTGTGTTTAGGGGAAAATATTTAGTATCATTACAAGCTTAAGCTCAACGAGACATTTAGTTTCAGCCTGTAAGGAAGCCAGAAGACTATACATGTAATATACACTCACCTAAAGGATTATTAGGAACACCTGTTCAATTTCTCATTGATGCAATTATCTAATCAACCAATCA
>JABFDZ020000001.1:9568921-9579143 GCA_019775955.2 Pollimyrus isidori
ATTGGCCCCCCCTGGTCTGACCACAGCCATCCATGCAAATAAATATAGTTCTAATTTATGCCACCCCCAAAATGATCTCATAATCATCTTGGCCACCCCACAGAAAATTTCCTGGCTCCGCCACTGCCTGTGGCCTGTACTATGAATCGGGATTACTGGTTTATCGGGGTAACTTGTCGGATTTAAGGTAGTCTGGGCAAAATGTAAGTGAACAAATATGAAGTCCATTTAAACTGTGGTACCTTAAATAAAACAAGTTACCCCAATAAGCCGTTAACCCTGCTTTGTAGTACAGACCCCTGTTCAGTTATGCTGAACATTGAGTTAGATAAATAAATGGCAACTAGTAATGTTAGAATGCAAGATGTGTCTTTCTTGAAGCCAGCACACACTCGGCACCATTGTCCAGGCCTACAGAGCAAGAAATGTAATGAAATTGACAGAAATGCTCATTTAAACATATTGCAGAGGGTCATGCGATACTTTTGCATTACTATTAATAAGGCCTATCTGCTATGCCCATTCAAACGATATGATGCACATCATATAATTTTCAGTTTGTTTTTATTAATAATTGGACTACATCACATCAATTGTACTGTGTACATTCACCACCAGTGAATGACAGCTATTGAATGCAAAGTGCATGTGTCTTTATTTACACAAGTTCTGGTACATTGGAATGCTTCTTTTTGCCTGTCTCCATGAGACTCATAGACACACATGCAGGCGAGCGGCAGGTTAGGAGATTTCAATGCGGGGTCAACCAACATGTGGTGCCCCTGAAGCTGGGGGTTAGGGAAGGTGGGACTTTTCTTCTGAGGCCATGGATGAACTGGTGACCTTCTAGTCACAGATACAGAGGCTTAGCCCAATGAGTCACTTCCGCATTCCCATTCAAATGTTAATGAAGATTCACCTGTAAAGAAAGCTGGAAAACCAAGGGTATCGTTAAGGATTAAACCAGTTGTACCTGTACAGCTCATTATAGCAATGTTTTATTTTTCCTGAAAACTGATTCAGTTAAAGGGAATTGTCTCATGTATACCTGCATGTCTTTAGTATGTGATAGAGTAAACCAATAAAATTGTGAAAAGAGATGATTTGTTGTTTATTTTACAAAGATATGCTAAAATAGTATGGACAGATTTCTTGGTACCCCTAAGGAGAAGGTTAACCTAAATTATTATCACAGGTGCCTTCAAACTTTTCATCAGCCTATTAAAGGGAAAGAAGATGCTACTATGTTCTTTGGTATCATTGCATGCATTACATTGAACATGGACCAGAGAAAGCAGAGAGAGCTGTCTGAGGAGCTCAGAAAGAAGATTATAGATAAACATATTGCGGGTAAAGGCTGTAAGACCATCTCCAAGCAGCTTCATGTTCCTGTTACTACAGTTACGAATATTATTAAAAAGTACAAGGTTCATGGGACAGTAGCCAACCGCCCAGGATGTGGACACAAGAGGAGATGCAACCCCAGGTTGATCAGAAGGATAGTGTGGATGGTAGAAAAAGAGCCAAGGAAACCATCCAAAACCATTCAAGCTGAGCTCCAAGGTCAAGGTACGTCACCTTCTGATCACACCATACGTCGTATTTTGAACAATAATGAGCTCCTTGGAAGGAAGATCCAGGAGGGCTTCACCATCGACAGAAAAAATATAAAAAGTGCAATTTGAGAGTGGGAGTGGAATTTGTTGATAAGCCCCAGCGTTTCCTTTGTACTGATGAGCCAAACTGGAGCTTTTTGGGCAGTCACATCAGCTCTATGTTTACAGAAGGAAAAATGAAGCTTTAGAAGAAAAGAACACCACACCTACTGTGAAACATGGAGGAGCTCGGGTTTGTTTTGGGGCTGCTTTGCTGCATCTGCCACAGTGAATCTTGAATCTGTTCAGGGCACAATGAAGTCTCAAGGCTACCAAGGCACACTGGAGTGAAACATACTGCCCAGTGTCAGAAAGCTCAGCCTCAGTCGCAGGTCATGGGACCTCTAACAGGATAATGACCCACAACATTACAGATAAAAGCACTCAAGATTGGTTGAGAAAAAACACTGGACTATTCTTAAATGGCCCTCCATGATCCCACATCCTATTGAACATCTCTGGAAAGATTGCAGTGTGGAGACGCCACCCTTCAAATCCCGAGGCAGCTTGAACAGTTTGGAAGAGCAGGCCAAACTACCTGTTGGCAAATGCAAATGTCTCATTGTGAAATACAGAGATCATTTGTTGGCAGTGATTGCTGCAAAAGGTGGTGCTGCAAAATATTAAATTAAGGGTACCACCTTTTTTTCTGCTGTACCATTTAAATTTGTTTAATTTTATAAAATATTTAACTGAATCAATAATCAAAAGCAAAGTCTTATTTGTGTTAAATATGGAACAAGCAATAAGGGTTGCCATTAAACTTTTGTCAGTGCTATTTCAGAGATAGTTGTGTTTTTTTGTGGAAGTGTACGAACAAGTTTGTCTGTATGTGTTACGTGCCGGGGTGCGTGCAGAGCGAACGAAACAAACGAAAGTCCAAAGTAAACGGGGTACGGGGTTTTAATGCACAGACACACACCGACAAAGACAACGTCAATGCCGCTTCACCAAGACATGTACAGGCACAGACTAAATACACTGAACAAAGCACAAGACTGGCGCGCGGCAACGCCTCACAGGTGATTTACATTTGGATAATCACATAAGGGAATGAGGTGGGCGTGGCACACGAAGGGCTGAAACGGGATGGACGTCGCAGGACATGACAGTATGTGTGTGTGTGTGTAATATATAATACACACAGATACACACGCACACACAGTGACAAAAAAAAGTTAAGCACCCAGAAGTAATTGTCTGATTTGGATACAATTTGGTACATGTGCAGACCAGTGATGGGTGTGTAAATTATTCTGTTTGCAAGAAGCTGACATGTCTAGTCATCAGACACAAAGGATGCCTTGTAGACGCATTAGACAGCATTACCAGCACTTGACGGAGATTGGTAGGGGTCATATTGTGGGCTTGCATGAGGCCAGGTGGTCGTATCGTGCAATTGCTTGGTATGTGAGACATGCAGATGTCACAGTCGACCAATGCTAGAACCAATGGACCTACGCACACCGTGAAGGTTCCGGTCACCCAAGAGAGATCACACCAAGGGTGGATTATCATAATTGCGCGGCAAGCATTACAAAACCCCATGACATCTGCCCCTGCCATCCGGACCGAGGTATTGGACTTTCTATAACACCCGTGTCATCCTGCACCGTGTCTCGACAACTGGCATCAGCTGGACTATGGGTTCACCATCCCATGTGTAGGCAGCCGTTAACACCAGTGCAGAGATGGCTGTGTTTGGAGTGGTGCCATTACTGGGAGGCATGGACTGGTGACGAGTGTCAATGTACCATGTTCAGTGATGAATCTCGGTTCTGCATTACCACGGATGAATGTTGTGTGCGTATATGGTGGTGCCAAAAGGAGAGGACCAATCCTACCGATGTGGTGGAGAGATACACTGGCATTACTACTGGCATCATTAGTTACTTGTGTAATATTGTTGATTATCAATAATAACATCATATTGCATAGGCCTAGTGCTGACCCCCAGCTCTGTTACCAGTGTTACGCAGCTTATCATTGGTTACTTTGGCACATGAGGGTGTGGCCCCGACCCCCAGCACTTTTATCAATGTCACGCTGCTTATGATTGGTTACTTTGGCATATGAGGATGTGGTGCTGACCCCCAACCTCCTCTGATGCAGGTCTGTCTGGGGCAGTCCGATTATCCAGTCCAAAATGGTGAAAGTGAAGGGTAAGTCTCTGTGTCCATATACAGTTGTGCTCAAAAGTTTACATACCCTGGCAGAATTTGTGATATTTTGGCCATTTTTCAGAGAATATAAATGATAACACAATAACCTTTCTTTCACTCGTGGTTAGTGGTTGGGTGAAGCCACTTATTATCAAACAATTGTGTTTGCCTTGTTTACATCATAATGACGACAGAAAATACCCAAATGACCCTGATCAAAAGTTTACATGCCATGGAAAGTTTGGCATGATAACATAGACACAGGTTGACACACACAGGTGTAAATGGCTACTAAAGGTAACCATCCTCACCTGTGACCTGTTTGCTTGTAATTAGTCGGTGTGTATAAAAGGTCAGTGAATTTCTAGGCTCCTGACTTGATTCGTCCAGTGTTGCACTGATGTTTGTTGGATTCCGAGCCATGGGGAAAGCAAAATAATTATCAAAGGATCTGTGGGAAGAGATTGTTGATATGATATATATATGACTGAAACCTGAACTGATTTACTCGCATTTCATACTTTATACAGTTTGATCAGGATTCTCATCATTGATATCAAATATTTGACCTAGCACATTCTATGAAAGTACTAATTACATTTTTATCATTTATGAAATGTCATTATTCTAACACTTTCGATCCGGTATTGTTGTCAAGTTTATGAATGCTTTAGGGCTAAAACACTGTAATTATAACTTGATAATTGCTGTGTGTTTTTCTGGTCTAGCAATCCTCAAACTGGGACTCCTGATATCCCTGCTATTAGTTGCTCTGTTCACCTTCCAAAGGCTTACCTTTACGGATTTAAACTTGTTTGGTAAGTTCAAAGCTTAACACTGACTCTCTCTTGGTAAGCCCAAAGCCTACCAAGTGTAATATCTTTGCCATTTACCTTCAGCTATATGTAGGTGACATTCACCTGTGATGAAAACACACCTTTTTCCATGAAAAATATTTGTTGTTACTAGGAGTGGTGAGCTGTGAGTAGGTGTGATTTTTATTTTTTTTTTCCCCTGCTTGGGTCAGCCACCAGAGGGCAGTATGTGCCTCTCCTTTGTACACCGGCTTTTTGAAGCCTTGTGCGTCTTACACAATGAATCTCTGTTTTCAGCGGTGCCCCTCCCAAGTGCTGGCACTAAACTAAAATTAGTTTACACGGCAATGGCTACAAACAAAAGATGACAGAACTGCAGTTAATTAAGTCACTGAATTTGCCACAACCAGAAATAACCAGAACATGCGAACAAATTAACTTGAAGGATCTGAAGCTGAGCAGACCTGAGGTTGAAGTGGTTGCAGATGAACATGTGGCTTTAACTGATGGGTGGAGGAAATGTCTGGGTGGAACCATTCCTGGTGACAGGCTGTTGCTCACCAAATCCCCAGGGTCACATACACAAGATGGCAAATCTGGATTAAAGAAATGAAAAAGGGAATCTGTGTGTTTTCAGGATATAGTGTACTGCTTGTGTGTCATTAGTTTATACCATCGACTTGTTTCTTTACACATCAAGTTATGAGGTGCCTTGTTCCTCGCCTTGAAATGCATTGAATATTACGGATTGGCATTCATGCATTATTGCTAATTCAAGTCTGATATTTGCTCTCTCTCTACCTCTATAGTCAAGTCTATGTCATCACAGCAACCTAGTAAGTAAGCTCTTTTTCAGTGCTGGAAAATATTTCATATAAATAAGCTTTAAGGTTAGTAGTTTGTCAATTAAAGTTCAGGCTTCAGATTTTTAAAAAATACATCTGCACATATCTCACAGATATTAAAACCTGCTTAACTAGATGTGATCGTTTAAAATCTGACAGCTGTTGCATTTTTTTCCCATTTTTATAAACAATCTATTCTGTCACATGTGTACTATAGATGTGAAGGGACATTGCTGATGATTGTGTGTATCTGTG
The DNA here is from genome assembly GCA_019775955.2 of Pollimyrus isidori. NCBI lineage: Eukaryota > Metazoa > Chordata > Actinopteri > Osteoglossiformes > Mormyridae > Pollimyrus > Pollimyrus isidori. The sequence goes on from JABFDZ020000001.1 coordinate 9,574,654, forward strand.
TGTAAACTTTGTTCCCATCAGCTGCAAAACCCATCCATTTGAAATGTGGCCTGTCCAGGCCTTGTCCTGCAAAACATTTTGCCTTTAAGATGAACAGTGGAGCTGCCAGTATAGTGGGGCCTAAAATCTGTGTGGAGGACAACATGTAAGGCCCGCCCCTTCCTGTTCCTGCTACCTGCACTTCCTGTCTGGGTGTCTCACTCTCTTTCGTGTCTTTCAGCCTTATGAGTGGCGTGAAGAACAATGTGGGACGGGGACTGAACATCGCCTTAGTGAACGGTAACCTAATATCTTGACCTAATAATATCATTATTGCTCAGGCTCACATATTGGCTGATCTTACTTATATTAACGCACCCCAGCAGACTTCAATGCATGTGTACAGGTGTGATACCTCCATAACGTGGGTGTCTGTTCACAGGAAGTACCGGAGTACTCATCAAGACGGCTTACTTTGATATGTGGGCGGGAGGTAAGTTTATTTACAAGTTTATCATATAACATTATAGGTGTAACTGTCAGACACTGTATTTGATAGGCTGACTGTAGTTGCATGAAATTAATTGTATGGTTATGATTGGAAATGTACTATTTGTAGACATCAAGCTCCTAATAAAGTTCCTGAAGAGCATTGAAGAAGGGACTCTAGTCATGATGGCTACGTTTGATGACTCTTCTACAAAGTAAGTGTGTGGTTCAGTGCGTGGACATTTTGTTTAATGAGCCGCACCCTGTGTGTTTGATGGTCTGGTCACATGGCTGTGCTGTAGGGATCGCTAGTGATGGGTTACCAGGGGAATATTTCCGGAAACTATCCATGGGAAGTTAACTTGGGGAATTTTAGAAATCCAAGGATCTTCACGCAAGCTGTCAGATATGGCAAAGAAAGCAAACTGTATGAATAATACAACATAGAATATGACTTGATGCTTATTTTGAGGTATTTTTATGCACAAATAATTACTCACAAGTAATGCACAATGGCATCACTATTACTGCCATCAGGGTGTTTTTTCCCCCAACTACATTTAAGTTCCCTGTTATTGGCTACTCTACAATTTGGTAAATTTCTAGTTTATTATTAATTCCCATACATTCCTGTTAATTCCCATGATAAGTATACAGCATTACTGTGACAAAAACAGGTGACCAGGGAACGGTGCGGCATGTCACTGAAGTGAAGGTTCAGCAGCTGGTCAGATGTCCCATGCAATGTCTTTATTGTCCAACTGATGTTTGATGAACCACCTGCTTCACAGACTCAACGAGGAAGCAAGGAAGCTGATCGGTGATTTGGGGAGTTCGAGTATTAATGCTGTACAATTCAGAGATAACTGGATCTTTGTGGGAGGTAAAGGGATCAAAAGGAAGAGTCCCTTTGAGCAGGTATGTAGCCCTACAGATGTTCTTTTTTTAACCTTTATTTTACCAGGAAGTTCCATTGAGATATAAAATCTTTTACAAGAGAGACCTGGCCAAGATAGCAGCCATACAAAACATAGACATATACCTGACAATAAAAACAGAACAGTAAAACAGAAGAACAATTGTTTATGCACAGTGGCTTCTCAAGCAAAACATTGGACATTCCTCCATCACTTATTTATGATGATCTTAAAATCCCTTAAAGATATTGGAGCTTGCAATTTAAGAACTTTTTGAAGGTTGTTCCATGACCATGGTGCGTAATGAGAGAATGTTCTTAACAAAGAGGCCACCTTTAAGCCACTGCTAATTGACAGATGCTGTTCTGTCCCATGTTTCCAGCACATAAAGAACAAGGCAGATACAAACAAATATGAGGGCTGGCCTGAAGTTCTGGAGATGGAGGGCTGCATCCCAATGAAACAAAGCTAGCCTACCTAGCCATCTTGTCCTGGGACGTGGAGGTGTTCACCCTGACCTGGATCACTGGGGTGTGCAAGTGTCTTAGGTCTCCTATAATCAGTAATGGCCTCAGTTCTTGGGATAACCACCTTAGTGCTGGCAGTAATAGCCTCAATACATAGGGTGAGGGACTGTAGTGTGACACAGTTCATCTACAATCAGAACTTGCACATACAGCAGCTGTTTAGATCTAGGGTTCACCAAGAGCCAGGATCTCAGGTCCAGGAATGTCAGGTGTGCGGTTTGCTCAACTGCTGTCAGTTTGAGTGTGTGTGCTGACAGAGGGAAAAAAACACAAAATTATCTGATGCTCTTCAAGACCCCAGTGACAGAGATTCAAATTGTTTAATATTGTGTATTGTACAGATCAATGCATATGACAAATGTTTTATAGTGCTTTAAAAAAAAAAAAAAGCTTGCATAAAACTTTTTTAAAATTGACATTACTGTATCTAGTTTGTGGTTCGGTCGGTAGCACTGATGCAGCTCGTAGGGGTGTGGTGGGGTGGGGTGGGGTTACTTGAATTTGTTCCTTCATGCTTGGTTAAGATGTTCAATGACTTTGGGGTAAAAGCTACTCCTCAGTGTGGATGTGTGGGGGTAAATAGTCCTGTAGCGCCATCCAAAGGGCAGGGTAGTGAAGCGGTGGCAGCAGGGATGTGTTGGGTCACTGGTGATAATGGCTGCTTTCCTGAGGCATCAAGTGTTGTAGGTGTTCTCCAGCGTAAGCAGCTGGGTCTTGGTGGTCCTCTGCAGTGCCGGGATAACCCTCCGCAGTGAGATAACGAGAACCAGCTCAGTATGCTGCCAATGCAGCAACAGTGCAGTAAGTTTCCTTCCACAGTCAAAAGAAAATCAATATACAGTACAATATAATCAATATACAATACAATATATATATAATGTAAAAATATTGGTAATAAGTATTGTATTGGTTCTAGAACAAAAATCATTACTTTATTCATGTGTTTAGAACAAATATACATTGCTCAAAAAAAATTAAAGGAACACTTATTAATCAGAGTGTAGCATCATGTCAGTTAAACCTCAGCAGAGGGGGTTGTTAATCAGTTTCAACTGTTTTGGTGTTAATAAAATTAACAACAGGTGCAATAGAGGGGCAACAATGAGACGACCCCCAAAACAGGAATGGTTTAACAGCTGGACGCCACTGACATCTTTCTCTCCTCATGTTTTCTGACAATTTTTTCCACTAGTTTTGCATTTGGCTATGGTCAGAGTCACTATTGGTAGCACGAGGCGATACCTGGACCCTACAGGGGTTGCACAGGTATTCCAACTCCTCCAGGATGGTGCATCAATATGTGCCATTGCCAGAAGGTTTACTGTGTCTCCCAGCCCAGTCTCAAGGCCATGGAGGACATTCCAAGAGAGAAGGCATCTGTCATCTCATTAGGAACATTCCCCGACATTATCAGGCATGCCTACAAGCACATGGGGCCCATACAAGCTACAGAGTACGATTTTTAGTTGCTGCAATAAAATTTCGGCAAAATGGTCCAGACTATCACATTGTTTTTTCACTTTTTGGGGTGTCTTTGAATTCATCCCCCTGTAGGATGATCATTTTCATCAAACGATGTGGCATTTTTTTGTTCCTAACACATTATCCAGTCCATATCGGTATAGATATACAGCATGATTTTTTTGAGCAGATATATATTTTATTGTTTGTTCCTAGAGGTGTGATTGCACACTGTTGAGCTAATCCAGTGAACAGTTTTTTTAAATACTTGTATTAAAAATGAAATCTATCATGAAGGAAGTCTTTCATAGAACTAATGCCTGATGGTTGGTCATGATGATCTTCCATTTCCAAAAAATGGGCCTGTGACTTAGTGTTGAGTAGCGCTAGTAGTGGATCCCATAACCTCATTACAGTTCTTTCCTTAATGTTTCCTCCTTCCTTCTACACATTTTAATTAACTTTCATTTCTTACAATATGCTAATGACACCTGTCATCTACGCATCTACCCTAGAGATATGGCAGAAATAAGGACGATTGTCTAAAGATAAATTGGAAATAAAATTTCTGGCCAGAATTAATGTGCTGGTTTCACTTCCTTCTTCTAAATAGAGAGGCATATGGTGTCTTTGTCTTGTTTCTTCTTTGTCACATTTTCTTCGGTTGTCACAAATGATGAATACATAGCTCTTTGGTCTTCGGAGGGGCCCAGGTCTCAAGGGTCAGATTTCACTGGGACTGTAGGGATGAGTATAACCAAAGTAATGTTATCTTTTTATTGGCTGAGGGGATCGAGGATGGATGTAGGGAAATGAAATGTTATGTAGGCTGTGTGTAACCAACACAGATAGAGCGGGAAGCTCACACTGGCAGATAGAGCCAGCTCAATAGAGTAGGAGGAGCTGTACCACCAGCAGAAGTGAAATGAAACTGCTCATTTGGGTGCCAGAGTAGCATGATGAAGCCGCATCACAACTAAATAATCATCAGGTCACACATAGCCTGGAAGCTGTGAGGCATGCAAAACACCTGACAGGTACAAATTAGAGGTCGACCGATATGGGTTTTTCAGTAGCCGATGCCGATATTTTGGAGTCAGGGTCAGCCGATGGCCGA
>JABFDZ020000001.1:9622286-9642400 GCA_019775955.2 Pollimyrus isidori
AATAGGCTGAGTCGGACGGGTCGGAGGGCCTGAGTAGTGGGTAAGAATTGCAATCAAGCTACCAAGTTTGGGTGGCGTAGGACTTACGGTTTAGGCTGGGCATTCAGTTTTAGGGAGGAAAAATAAAAAAAAAAATAAATAAAAAAAAAAAAAAGAATCGGAACAATTGCAATAAGGTTCCATAGCACTACGTGCTTTGGACCCTTAATAACAACGCTATGCAACAAAGTACTGAGTGGAAACGCGCGACCAGTCATCAATTAACAGGTACCGTGCAATTCAATTCGTAACTTTAATTGTTACCAGCAACGTTTCCGAAAAATTACACCTTAGTTTTAACAGAGTAGTCTAAATAGAAACATAATCAACCGCCTATCTTCTGTTTCATGAAGTATTGACTAGGAAATATTTCAATAAAATAAGCTACCCAAAATAATGATAAATATTGTGTCTGTGGCAATCACATTTTTCTATTGTTGAATGTTATTTGGTATATTTTCTGAATGGCATTGTTGTATGGTAAGTGATTTTAATAATGTGGCTTCTGCCTTACTGCTTCATCCTGAGGTTGGTGCAGCTGAAGGAGGGGTGTCACAGCTGGGGGAGCTGGGTGTGGTTTAATGTTTGTCTTCATGTCCTGAAAAATCCTGAAGGAAAGTTGCAGTGCTGAGTCAAACGAGAATAAAAGCAATGCAAACAGGGCTTAATTCAGACCAGTGGTTCTCAACCTTTTTGATCCAACGACCCTCTGTGTTCAGGAAAATATGTTTTAGCCCCCCTACACAGATTATGATACTGTACATTTTGTATGTCTTCTGCAATGATGAAAGTTGCTATTTTTTATAATATTAATATATTATCCACAAAAACTTTGTTTCTCAGTTTATGACACTACTCTCAAAACAAAAGGTAAATGTTTAGTAACAGGAAAAGAAAAACAATCTAATTCCTGTCCCATACTGTATGTATGGAAGAGGATTGGGGCCACCATGAAAATATTACAGTGGTACCTCAGTTCTCGAACTCATTAGGACTTAAATTTCTTAAAAGTCGAACCAACTAGAACTCGATCTGAATCTCTTAAGTCAAACCATGAACACCAATGTAAGATAACTTGTACTGTACACTCGGAAATGAGTCATGCAGCATGTCTCTCAGCAGAAACAAAGGTTAAAGTTTCAGTCTCAGCCTCCCATTAGCTGTGATAGCACCGTGCATGTTAATTTACACTAGTGAATACATATATTTAGACAGTATACATACTGCCCCGATCGTCTGCTCATTCTGTGTGCCACGCCCCCTTGTTAACCTCAGGTGGGATCCCCATGTGATCAGCTGTTTCTGGTTGTTGTCATTAGCCCTCTGTATTAAGTTCGCGTTTCCGTTTTTTCCCCAGTCCAGTCATTGGGGCGTTCGACTTGCTTACAGCACTAGCTTAAAGCAATACATTCTGATTCTGACGCAATGCATTACAGTTAGATGCATTGCTACCTCTCCCCCGGCTGCACAAACTATAACCAGATCCGTGATGACACACCTTTGCCCTTATTGGCTGAAAAGTTTAGTTATACATATGACGTTTGTATCCCAGGCAGGTCCAATGCGTAATCTGCTATTTCTCCCAAGTATCATGTAAAGCAGTTTTCAGTTAATTTACCTGGTAAAATAAAGTTTAAATAAATGACATAAATGCTCTAATTGTGGCATGCCAGCTCCGTCCGATCCTCGTGTGTGCCACGTCCACCTCGTTACCTCTTGTGTTCTCCGATTTGTACCTGTCTTGTGTATTTAAGTCTGCGTCTATTCCGGCAGACACGGCATTTAAGTTCCATGTGTTGTCGTGTTGTGGACAATAAACCCCGTCTACCCACATTTCCTGGCTGTACTTCTCTCCTTTCGCTGTTCACAACCAACGCGCACGTGACAGAATGCTGTGTCTCCCGAAAAGCTCGGTCTGCTGCAGGACTTTGTGCACTGGCGGTACCAGCCGGAGGTACGTTGGGTCCCCACAGCCCTGGAGCTGGCCAGCCGAGGTGTTGACCTCTTATCAGGGGAGCGTCTGGCTGGTCAGCAATACCCTCTGACGAAAGCTCCTTAGCCACCTACTCCGTCCGCTTGATCGGCGAGGGACGGGAGGAGTGTGTCGCGCAAAGCCAGGGGGCGGCGAGCCTGCTCGCTCAGCCCCGCCGGGGAGGACGATGGGAAGCGAGGGAGCTCCGCAATCGTGTGGGCTAACACTGCTGCCAGCGGGGAATGTCTCCGCAGCTGCCGCTGCTGCTCCCGAGGCGGCCACGCCCGCAGCCGCTGCTGCCACATTCTCAGCCTGTTCGGCCCGCGGCCCCGCCTGTTCCTGTTGAGCCCACGGCCCCGCTTCTTCCTGCTCAACCTGAAGCTGCAGCCATAGCGGCCCAGGACCCGTCTACCCAGTACAATACATCCCCGAGGAGGTCCCGGACAACACAGAGGAGGAGGAGCTCGAGTGGGACCCCTCGTGGATCCGGTTACTGGATTCCCCAGACCCAGGAGGACACCCAGCTCAACCGCCAGTGCCCCAGAGAGGTGGAGCCCAATGGGGTCCCCGCCTCTCCGTGTCCTGGAAGGGAAGGGGGCACCTACGGAAGGTCCGGGTCCCTCCTGTCCCTCCCCCTGGCACGCCCGTGCAGCCCCTGGCCATTGTCCGGTGGCTGCCTGCGGGTCTTCCGGCTCCTGGTCGTGGTTCCCCTCCGGTTCTTCGGGGCCGGTCCTCTGTCCCACCTACGGCTCCACGTCGGCCGCCTTCGGGCCCCCCTGCTCCGGCTGGGCGTCAGACGGCGCCTTCGCGGGCTCCGCCTGTGCTGTCTCCTTCGGCGGCTTCCCCCTGGGGCCTCTCCGGCTCCCTCCAGATCTCCTCCGACTCTCCCTCGGCCCGTCTCCGTGGCCCCTGCGAGGCCTCCTCCTGCTCCTAGCTTCCCTTTGCCTGCGGCCCCTCCGGCCGCTGCCCGTCCCCTGCCGGGGGACCTTTGGGCACCCAGTGGGCTTTCTGTGCCTCTCCTGCCTGCTCCTCCTCCTTTTGTTCTGCCTCCTTTCGTCCCGCTGTTCACTCCCGGCCCTTTTGTTCCTCAGTTCCCTCCTGGCCCATTTGTTCCGTTTCCTGGTGTTTCCTCAGCCTCTCCCTTTCTGTCTTTGTCTGTCTGTGTTCCCCGTTCTTTGTCAGGTTCTGTCCTGGTTCCTGTCATTGTGCTTGTTTTGTGTTTCGGTTCTGGTCCCTGGTCTCTGTTGATGTCCTGCTTTGTTTTACCAGGTCTTGTCTGCCCGGTCCGTCTCGTCCGTCGCCTCTCCTGGGGGGGGGTTATGTTGCGTGCCAGCTCCGATCGATCCTCATGTGTGTCACGCCCACCTCGTTACCTCTTGTGTTCTCTGATTATTCTCACCTGTTCCTGTTTGGCATTGCCGCATACCTGTCTTGTTCTCACCTGTTCAGTATTGACACATACCTGTCTTGTACCTGTCTTGTGTATTTAAGTCTGTTCCAGCAGAAGCAGCATTGAAGTTCCATGTGTTATTGTGTTGTGGACAATAAACCCCCTCTACCCGCATTTCCTGGCTGAACTTCTTTCCTCTTGCCGTTCACAACCAACGCGCACGTAACATTAATAGTACACGTAAGTTGATGGTTTATTGATTCTTACTGTAATGTTGTACTACTTTGTTTGGTTAATCATCCAGTCTGTGAAAAAGGTTTTCAAATAAGAATTGCAACTCATTTCCTGCCGCGTACAATTTATATTAGGTCAGCCTTCGCAGTTTGACATATGATATTCCTTTCGAATTCTAGGTTAAACTGGTTTGTTCTAGTGAAATTAGAGTTCTAGTGAGATTCAGAACCGAGGTATCACTGTATAATAAAATACATTTAAAAATAAAGATTTCTTATTCACTATTTCAATATTAATAATAAACCATTCATACGTTTAATTATAATGATATTGTTCTGCTGACCAGGGACGGAATGGAGACAAAGTCGCAGACGTCAGGGTATCGGGGAATCCATCTATCCATCCATCCATTAGCTTCCGCTTATCCAATGTCGGCTCACTGCTGACGCCACACCCATACCTGTCAAGTATCCCATTTTCGCCGGGAAAGTCCCGTAATTTACCCTTCTTTCCCGCTGTCCTCCCGAATTAGTATTTTCCCGTAAATGTCCCAGAAAAAAAAAAAAAACTCCCCCCCAAACAAAAAATTGAGCTCTGTCACTAGCCTCGCGATAACTGCCACCTGCAGTAGCCTACTGCAGGAACTGTAGGTGGCAGTTGTCGTGAGGTTAGTGTGTTAGGTCAGATGATGAGTTGATGAGTGACGACGCGGGAAAAAAGAAGAAAAAACAGACAGATTATGGACGCCAGGACAGAGAAGGAAGGCACACCTGCCAATAAACCAAAACCCTTGTGTAAATACCACAATCAATGGGACAACAAATTCATTTTTCTGAAGAAGAGCAGGGTGGAGGACAGTCACGTGTAAGGTTTGTAAGGAAGGATATGCGAGCACGACATATCTGCCAAGAACAAGCGTGGATGACAGGCACAAAAAAATGCCTAGGCGATGTCAGCATTCGTGACGAGAAATGCCACTGAGGCAGACCAGGTTACAAGTGCAGAGGTAAAAATGGCATTGCTGTGTGCCAAAAACAACATTCCTTTCTCCTTCCATGATGACTTAAACAAGTGTGTAGCTGACAAGTTCCCGGACTCTGCTATTGTACGAAAATACTCAGCGGGAAAAACGAAGGCTACTCGACTAATAAAATGTAAATTAGCTATATAACGTTAGCTACCTATCTTACTGCTGGGCTACTGTACATTTGCTAAAACGGTATAAAATGGGTTTGAAGTGTGTTTGAATATTGTAACATTTGAGCATCAACCCATGGCATGCATGTTGTAGGCTACTAGCTAATTACTGGACACTCAACAGGTGCCATAGCAACAGAACTAGAGGATGAGTTGGCCTGTTACACTTTTGTGTTTTCATTTACAGGTAGGCTATGAATGTTCACAGCATGTCAATGTCAACAAAGGTAGGCCTATCATTGGGTTTATGCACAGTTGCATTACTTCCTGAACTTCAGCCAGCTCCTTTGTTTCTTATCTGCCATTATTGGACAAACTGATCACCTGGACTAATCAGTTTGTTCAATAATGGCAAACAGGAAACAAAGGAGCTGCCTGAAGTTCAGGAAGTAGTGCAGCTGTGCATAAAGCCAATTTTAGTTTATAAGTGGTTGACAAGTGGTGATTAGCTTTCTTGTCACCTGTCTTAAAATGTAAGGGATACTGGAGCTTGGTTGGGGTCGTGGGACTGCTCGCGGCGGGTGCGGGAAAATTTCTCTTATTTTCAAATCCAAAACTTGACAGGTATGCGCACCTATCCGCCTGTCGATCTCCCGCTCCATCCTTCCCTCACTTGTGAACAAGAACCCGAGATACTTAAACTCCTCTACTTGGGGAAGGACCTCATCCCTGACCTGGAGAGAGCACTCCACCCTTTTTCGGCTAAGGACCATGGTCACGGATGGAGTGGAGGTGCTGATTCTCATTCTAGCCGCTTCACACTCGGCTGCGAACTGCCCCAGTGAGAGTCGAAGGTCACGGTCTGATGAGGCCAACAGAACCACATCATCTGCAAAAAGCAGAGACCTAATCCTGAGGTCACCAAACCGGACACCCTCAACGCCCTGGCTGCGCCTAGACATTCTGTCCATAAAGGTTATGAACAGAATCGGTGATAAAGGGCAGCCCTGACGGAGTCCAACTCTCACCGAGAACAAGTCCGACTTACTGCCGGCAATGTGGACCAAGCTCTGACACCGGTCGTACAGCGACCAAACAGCCCTTATAAGGCAGCCCGGCACCCCGTACTCCCGGAGTACTCCCCACAGGACTCCCCGAGGGACACGGTCGAATGCCTTATCCAAGTCCACAAAGCACATGTAGACTGGTTTGGCAAACTCCCATGCACCCTCCAGGACCCTGCCGAGAGGATAGAGCTGGTCTACTGTTCCACGGCCAGGACGAAAACCACACTGCTCCTCCTGAACCTGAGGTTCGACTATACGACGGACCCTCCTCTCCAGCACCCTCGAATAGACCTTACCAGGGAGGCTGAGGAGTGTGATACCCCATAGTTGGAACGCACCCTCCGGTCCCCCTTCTTAAGGATGGGGACTACCACCCCAGTCTGCCAATCCAGAGGCACCGCCCCCGATGTCCACTCCTCCCAGTCCTGAGTGTTTGCTTCAGCGACTGCTGAAGCCGCGTTTCGCTTAGCCTGCCGGTACTCATCAGCTGCTTCCGGAGTCCCACAGGCTAATAAGGCCTGATAGGATTCCTTCTTCAACTTGACAGCATCCCTCACCGCTGGTGTCCACCAGTGGGTTTGGGGATGGCCACTGCGACAAGCACTGACCACCTTACGGCCACAGCTCCGGTCAGCCGCCTCGACAATGGAGGCGTGGAACATGGCCCATTTGCACTCAATGTCCGCTGCCTGCCCCGGGACATGGGCAAAGTTTTGCCGGAGGTAGGAGTTGAAACTCCCCCTGACAGGGGATTCCGACAGACGTTCCCAGCAGAACCGCACTATACGCTTGGGTCTACCAGGTCTTACTGGCTTCCTCCCCCACCAGCGGAGCCAACCCACCACCAGGTGGTGATCGGTTGACAGCTTCGCCCCTCTCATCACCCGAGTGTCCAACATATGCGTCCGCAAGTCCGATGACACGACCACAAAATCGATCATCGAACTGCGGCCTAGGGTATCCTGGTGCCAAGTGCACATACTGTATGGACACCCTTATGCTTAAACATGGTGTTCATTATGGACAATCCAAGACGAGCACAGAAGTCCAATAACAAAACACCGCTCGAGTTCAGATCGGGGGGGTCGCTTCTCCCAATCACGCCTCTCCATGTCTCACTGTCATTGCACACATGAGCATTGATGTCCCCCAGCAGAACAAGAGAGTCCCCGGGAGGAGCGCTTTCCAACACCCCTTCCAGGGACTCCAAAAGGGTGGGTATTCTGAACTGCCGTTTGGTGCATAAGCACAAACAACAGTCAAGACCCGAAGGCGAAGGGAGGCTACCCTCTCATCCGCCTCAGAAAACCCCAATGTACAGGCGTCTAGCCAGGGGGCAATAAATATGCCCACTCCAGCTCAGTGCCTCTCCCCGTGAGCAACTCCAGAGTGGAAGAGGGTCCAACCCCCTTCAAGGAAACTGGTTCCAGAGCCCATGCCATGCGTCGAGGTGAGCCCGACCACATCTAGTCGGAACTTCACAGCCTTGCGCACCAGCTCAGGCTCCTTCCCCACCAGAGAGGTGACATTCCATGTACCTAGAGCTAGCTTCTGCAGCTGAGGATCGGATCACTAAGGTCCCTGACTTCGGCCACTGCCCAACTCGCACTGCGCCCGACCCCTATGGCCCCTCCTACAGGTGGTGAGCCCATTGGAGGGGGGACCCACATGCCTTGTTCGGGCTGTGCCCAACCAGGCCCCATGAGTGTAGGCCTGGCCACCAGGCACTCGCCATCGAGCCCCACCCCCAGGCCTAGCTCCGGGGGGGGGGCTCGGTAACCCGCGTCCGGGCAAGGGAAACCGTGAATCTGAGTTTTTGTTTATCATAAGGGTCTGACAAGCCGCACTTTGTCTGATTCCTCACCCAGGACCTGTTTGCCTTGGGTGAGATGACTAATACCAACAACCAGAAACAGCTGATCACACGGGGATTCCACAGGGGTTAATGAGGGGGCGTGACACACGGAAGGAGCCGATGATCAGGGCAGGATACATTATTTGGATACATTAATTTTCTTACTTTACAATTTACTGTTTTGATAAATGTGCTTAGAAGTTTAGTACAGTATATGCTCTTCTTGTTTTATCCGGTTCATTTTGTGTTTAAATGATAAAAGAACAATATATTTTGGTGTAATTTTTTGGGGCCAGGAACCAATGAATTGGTTTTCCATTATTTCTTATGGGGAAAATTTGATCACAACTCTGTCCTGAATGGATTAAATTTGAGTTCTGAGGTACTTTTCACGACCGGGAAGAACAGAGCAGGCTGAACCCAGATGCAGGTGACCCAGAGGTTTATTGGGACACCGAACAATAGACAAGTCCAAAGAAGCATACAATAAGCGATGGTCAAGAAGGCAGGCAGAGGATCGTGAGCTGGAGGGATCAATCCTTCGAGGAGGCACAGGACAGGAAGACATAACAGGGAACACAGATGAAGTAGGGCAGGGATCAAGAACATGAGGCTGGCAGGCAAGTCGGGCAGGGCAGATGATGTGGCACAGAGGACAAGAAAGGAAGAATGCTTAGTAAAGCGTATGAGACCAACAATACTTTGCAACCATGGTTAGTCAGAGTGCTGGTTAAATAGACGATCGCAACGAGGCTTAGTCACGTGGCCCCACCCACCGAGGTGTGACAGTTTTGAATGTATTCGAATTCTGACTTTAATCTCAGAATTCAAATTGTATTTTTTATGGTGGCCCTAATCCTCTTGCGTACATATGTCTTGTCTCCATTTGGTCAGCAGGTGTTGCTGACCATCCTGTTCCCTCCTCTCTCTCAATCCTCAATCTCTGGTGTGTTTTCCATTTACCCCAGATCACTGCATAGCTCAATGCGTTGAGTGTGCAGCTCACAGGCTGAAGCCCTCTGGTCGTGTGTTCAAGATTGGCCTCATGCCAACCTCCCATTTTGTTTGTTTTGTTGGGTTTATTTTATCTTTAGCATTTGTTTGTCTAAGTCTTTGCTTTGTATCACTGTGTATAGTGTACCCTGCCCTGTGTTGTTGGTTTATGGTTTGCTTGTACCGCTACTTGCTTCCAGTGTTTCCTTGTGTAGTTGCCCCAGTGCTGGTTAATGTCTTTTAGTTTCCTTTGGTTGTTGATTCTAAGTATTCCTGATTGGTTAATTGAGTTATGGATCCCACCTGTCTTGCATCATGTCTCAGTCTATGGGATTCTGTGTAATGTCACAACTGAAGCTCTCACACTTCTTACAACCAGGAATACTATTGATTTCATGAAAAATCTTTAATAAAGTCCTAATTTTATTGCATACCGTATATCAATATTAATGGTATTGTTTCATCCTATTTCATGTGTTTGTACTTTTTTCTATGCTTTTCCAGTAAGCAGTCCTTGCTGACCCCCCCCCCCCCCAGATGACTGGTGTGCTGCTGGCATTTAACAAAATAGGAATACAGAAACTGGGGGTCTCTTCTTGGAATCTGTCAGCACTGAAGATGGTGGCCCACAGGTGAGGACGTACCACAGAATGCACATTAATGCTGCATAACTCACTGCACATCCTCCAGACTTACCCTGCCTTATGAGTATACAGATACAGCGTTGCCAACTCACACGCATCTGGCATGACACTCACCCTTATAAACTTTCACACATGCAAGAAATCTTACAGCAAATCTATATTATTCCATTATAAAAAAATTAATTAACTGCATTGAAAGCTGTGGGCTGTAAATATGTGTGTGCGGACATGTCTCAAAGTGATTATCCCACTCCAGCCAGCTGACCAAAGTAAATGTTTTTCAGCACAATCCAGATAGTGGGTTGAAAAGTGTATATAGCTTTTGTCTGTGTATGTGACATGTTAAATTCGAGGCTTAGACTCTTAAGAGGGAAGAGGGCATGGCACCGGAAAGCACATGGAAGTTTCCCTGGATGGGAAGTGCTCTGCAGAGCTTTAACACTCAAGTTCCCAAGGCTTCTGACTTTCTGGATTTCCTCAATCATTGTCAGTTCCTTACAGCACGTGGATGAAGAGATACAAGTGGACAGGGAGATAAACAGACTGGAAAAATTGAAAATGATCATGTGGTCCTCATACCATCACCAGTTGGCCCTGTGTTACCTGCAGACTTACAGCGATCAGAGTACCTTGCCCTTCAGCCTCACCCATTAGCACAGCTGTAGTAGAGAACCATGTTTCTGACTGAGCTTTCAGAGGAGAATGTCCATATGCAGGTGATTAGTAATGTACAAACATGCAGCTGTCTTGTTCTTTTATAGCTTTTCTAAGTAAATCTTTGCTATAGTGTGCTTATTTGCTTTTTTTGCGGACCGCCCATCAGTCACAGATGACTGGAGCTGTGAGGAGCAGTTGATGTCCATTAACACGCAATGGAACCTGACGGGCCTGCCAGCCAAATCTGTGTGGCATTGCTGGGCAAATGGAGTCGGGACAAAGCGGGGTAAAGCTGAGACCTTACCTGCCTTCTGTCATCATGATCCATCAGTAGGCTCTCTCTGCACCTGCAGAAAATCCTCCAGCTCTGAAAGATATTTTGGGGGTTCTACTGCCAAGGGTTGAGCATTCCATCATGTTTAAAGAACGTTAAAGAACCAGCTGCTCACACTTCTACCTTCATGAAGACCTTTGAGAAGCTGACACTGAAGCATCTTCCATTCCTGGTCACAGACCATCTGGATCCGCAACAGTTCGCTTATCAGGTACATTTAGGTACAAGTGATGCTCTGACCTGCATGCTCCACGGATCCTAATCCCACCTGGATAAAGAACCCAACACAGTCAGGATCATGCTCACGACTCTGGAAGTACCTGCCATCCCACCTCTCAGTACATCTCAAGCTCAAAACATGATGGATGATAGACTGCCTGAGCAATGAACAGGCGGCAGTTTGTGAAGTGGTCAGAGCAACACTTGAGCTCCTCAGAAAATCACCCTGTCTCTTCCTGTTCAGTTTCTGTATGACAAACTTCCAGTTAACAAAAAAACAAAATGTCGGTTTGGCTTTTACAGCATACCCACAGGCTATTATTGATATCTTGAAGTGTTGTTTTTTGGCAGTGATTTATGTCTAAAGCGATGTGCAAGAGAGCATCAGAAAGCATGGTCAGACAGCCTCTGGAGCGATTGGGGTTAAGCGCCTTGCTCTTGGGCCGAATAGTGAAATTATTCAGTCAATCACAGCAACGGGATTTGAACCGGTGACCTTCTCATCGTGGACATTGGGTCCTGACCTGTCTTGTGGGGACATTAGAAAAGCGATTATAAATCTGCCCTTAGGGGTCTCAGTGTTTCATTAGCAAGGAGTAATTGGAGCCTGTGAACAAAGTGTTCAAAGAGGGCTGCGAGAACAAACAGGTCCGGGAGGCTCTCGTTAGCTGGTGAAAGTAATGTGAAATTGCATTTGTGTAATTAGCTTTGAATTTGTTTTTAAACTTGTGTTTTGCAATAGATGTGTTGACAGTAAAAGAGTGATATTTTCTTAGGCTTGTCTTGTCAGGTTTTTTGGGTAATTGGCATTCAAGTTCTCAAGCTGAAATTACAGTGACGTATATATAATTATGTTGCGCTTTATGTATTATGTGTGTACTGCAATAAAATATCATCAGGAACTTCGAGTCAAATCTTGACAGGCCTAGTAGTGTGCAGAATTCTTCCGTATGTTCTGTTTTTTTTTGTTCATCACATTAATCATTCACTTTATGGTACAATTTTCATTTGGCATCCTAATGTCCATGACATTGCACATTAGTTATGACAAACATCCTTGTACTTTGTGCTGGACAATAAATTGACCCCTGCCAGTTCAGAGTGTTATTAGCTGGTATCCAACAAACGCGATGGAGCAGTTCCGCATCTGCACTCCTTTGAGTCATGAGCTGTCCTGGAAAATTTGGATTAGAGTTTTCCCCACAGAAATGGATGGAAACTCTTCACAAAGATAATAATTACAAACCTGTGTGTGTCTGTGTGTAAACAGGCTGTCTTTGTTACAGGTCACCTTAAAAAGAAAAGGACATCTGGAAAGCTGCCTTATTCTGGGCCAATGTCCAGACAATCCAGACAAGCTCTAGGTCAGCAGTGAGCAGATTCAGGATCCAAACTACCGATCGTGCAAAGGCAGGAGAGTTCAGCAACAGCCTTAGGAAAAGCTTGTCCAGTCTGTGTGATGGGAGCAGGTAAGCACAGTTTAAAGTTTGCAGTGTTCAGTATAAAGGTTGGGTGGGACCTTCATGTGGTGAACGCGTTGGTCGGCGAGCAGCAAAGAAGGGAAATCCAGCCAGTAAGACAGATAAACGGGGTTTATTCTGGATAACACACCAACACATTGAAATGTCAATGCCGCGTCTCCCGGAATAGACGCAGACGCAGACCTAAATATACAAGACAGGCAAAAGACAGGTATGCGGCAATGCCAAACAGGTGAGAACAATTGGAGATCACAGGAGGTAACGAGGTGGGCGTGGCACACAGGAGGAGTGGACGGAGCTGGCACACAACACTTCATGCCTGTGTTTGAATTTCTTTTGCATGTGAAACGCATGTTGCTCCTGTAGAGACACTACACCTGCTTTCTGTGCCAGGATTCTGATTGGACAAACAGTACATTAAAGATGCCTTTACTAATCATCCTGATTGTCTCACTTGTATCCTGTAGGGATCCTGAAGCAGGCGCTCGCAGCCATCCTGATGCTCCTCATCATGTTTTTGGCCTTCAGAAAAATCATGGATTGGAATTCCACTGGTTAGCTTTGAGAAGCGTCTAACTCCACATGGTCACCGTTAATTTCCAAATGACTTTGTCATAAAATGTGCTGCTCTGATTGTGTCCGAAATGAGGTAAAACTGGATCACGGGCTCACATTAGCTGCAACTATTCTGTTGTGTTTACATTTATAATTATATTCCAAGGAGATTCCTGGGTATGATGTTAAACTGCATCCAGCCCTGCAAGCAGTTCTCCAACTTGCAGGGAACCAATTTGGGGGTTAGTGCCAGGATTGGTACTTCAGCCACTGTAAAACAACTCACAACTGCTCGGTTTAAACAAGCACAATATCCTTCTGCTTTCCATGGGAGTAACTTTGCTGCAGCTGCCTGCGAGAAGGCTGCATGCATCATGAAAGGGTGGGGGAAAACCCTCGGGAGCCTCATCCTGGATGAGTCAAAACTGTCGGAGAGCTAATAGGGTCAGAACTGTTTGGGGATCGAGGCTGGTGTGGTGCAGAGGTGTCACCTGCTGCATGGTGGCATTTGGGTCCCAGTTTGAAGCAACCCATCTGGGTAGGCGCATGGAACATCTTGTCTCTCTGGCAAGATGAACATTTTCCTCAGTTGTCGGGGGTGGCAGCACTCTCTGAAGTATCCAGACCGGGAAGTGGTTAGATTTCTGCAGGTGGGTATAACTCCTCTTAGTCTGGTTGGTCTAATGGCTGCCAAACTCACGAAGTAGCTGTTGCTATAATGGATTGGGTCCTTCCGATAGTGTCTGATGTCACGCCCATCAACGAGAGTATTATGAGACTAAGTATAAGGCACCCCTTGGGTGTCTTGTCTGTTGTCTCAGTGTATGCTCTGACTACGGTGAGTGATGTATCACTGAGGGAGACATTTTACTCAAAACTTTGCTTGGTGGTTGAAGGGTACCCACGAGGTGACATTCCTCTGGTCATGGATGACTTCCATGCGACCACTGGCACTGACAGGGCTGGCTATGAAGATTGTATTGGTCCCCATGCATCTGGAGACTGGAGTGAAAGTGGCTCCATGTTCCTTGACTTTGCGAAAGGTCAGGGGTTGCGGGTCACTGGATCTTGGCTCCAACACCCTGAGCAGCATTGTTGGACTTGGTACGACTAAGGAGATCGACCAAATTCTCATGAGCTGGAGGCTCCTGCAAAACTGCAGGGTCTACAGAAGTGCCCAGTTTGTGAATTCTGGCCACAAATTTTTATTGCTAATCTGAATATTCAGTTTAGATCTAGTAGGCTACCACCTACTAAGGTGGTATGTAAGTCACTTATGTAAGTCGCTCTGGCTAAGGGTGTCTGCCAAATGCTGTAAATGTAAATGTTAGGGAATGAAGTTGGACTTAGCTAGACTCCAAGATCAAGCTGATTCTGATGAGTCTGCATGCAGTTTGTGTGAGGAACTTGCAGGCTTGGGTGCAATTGCTAACTATAATGTGATGTAGGAGACTTTCCGTGATATGACCCTGAAAGTTGCAGCAGGTTGTGTTGGTGTTGCTGGTGGTGTTCCAGAAGGAGGTGTTTCATCTTGATGGGCATCTCTGGATATTATTGTCACTGCGCACGACTTGGTGGCAACTCCAGTCTATACCAGGAACTGAGAAGGACGGCTGTGAGGGCTGTGAGGGCAGATAAGGACGTGTTTGTTAGAGAAATCTGTGAGCCGGTGTCACACTATACGTGGTCTAGTGACCCACGTCCTGCTTACAGAGGAATCAAAGCATTATACACATTTGAATCTGTTCGTCGGAGACTTACAGTCAGCGTGATGGAAAGGTCCTAACAGATTACACTGCTGTTGTGACCCGCTGGGCTGGCTACTTTGAGCAGTTGTTCAAAGCTGACCCTCCAGCTAGGATGATGGACATCTCTGGGTCTACGGTTCTTGAAGCTGATACCACAGAACCCTACAGCCTTCCCTACCCTCAGCTATGAACCACTCAATCTTTCTGAGATTGCATGGGTGGTGAATCAGCTGAGGGTAGGGAAGGCTATAGGGTTCTGTGGTATCTGGGGTGAACTTTTCCAGGCTGGTGGTAAGGTACCCTCTTGGCATTGCAGGCAATCTTTACTTCCATTTGGGGGCGTCTTCCCAACTGACTGGAAAACGGGACTTATAGTTTCTATCTGGAAAGGGAAGGGTGATTTTCTGGATTGTGACAACTATCGAGGGATAACACTGCTTGCTAGAGTGATCCTTAACAGGTTCACATGCTTGCTTGTCAGTGGCCAGTGCAGTCTGGTGGTATGCCTAAGAGTTGTACCATCGATCGTATCCTTGCAGTGAGGGGAGTCATTCAGCACAAGTGTGAATATTGGCAGAGGTTCCTTGCAGCCTTTGACAATTTTTCATAAAGTTGCCCTGTGGGACATCCTGTGACTTCGCGGGATCCCCCAAGTTGCTGGATGTCATGGCCAGCCTGTACACAAGTACTGTGACTTGGAGAAGAACCTCTGTGTTCTTCCCAGTTGATTTTGGGGTGTGTTCTTGCTCCTACTCTGTTCAATATTTATATGGACTCAGTGTTGGGCAGGATTATGGGTCCAGCAGCTGTGGGGTGTCCGTTGGTAAAGTAAGATTTACTTTATCTTAATGCCGACAAGTAAATGGAGGTTCTGATCAGGGCTCTTGAGAGACTGAGTTAAAGACTCAGATCCTGGCATTTAATGAATTCTTAGGCATAGACATCAGTAGTGTTTCTGTCTGCGGGAGTGCCGACATGCAGCGACATGCATGTCTCTGGAGACTCTTCCTATGAAGACAGCAGATGGATTGGAAGAGCATGAGGTTGCTAGAAAGGGGTGTGTGGCTCCTGATATCTTTGCAAGAGGACGAAGGTCCAAGTCTTTAGAGGCCTGGTGCTTCCTGTTTTGCTGTATGGCTATGAGACATGGACGTTATCCAGTGAGCTGAGGTGAAGACTGGACTCCTTTGGAACTATGTTTCTTTGGAGAATCCTTGGGTACAACTGGTTTAACTTTGCGTCGAATGAGCAGTTTGACTAATTGGCGTTTTCAAATTGCTCATTGTATGAGTGTTCTTTCATGGGCTGGCATCGAGAGTATCCCCCATGATGTATTAACGAGTTCAGGGCCTCCCCTCTTCTGCCCTTAGTCCCCAAAATGACACAATCATTAAATAAAAAACTTTTAAGTATACAGTTAACTATAAAATGATTTCTGCACAGACACTGTATCAAATCACATCAGAAGAACACCAAGCTAGAAGGCCAAGATGAGCTTGAAGACCAAATAGCACAGTCACCTTAAGTGACATTTATTTTACTACATATCCGATCCTCTGTATAGCCAGACGGATACTGCTTATGGTTAAGGTGACTTTTTGTAATAAACCTGTCTTTCTCACATTATCCATTATAGATTCCACCAGGTTCCACTATAAAATATGCTGGGGAAGATAAAAATGACACCAGTAGACACAATGTTTTTGATGGGATTTTGCACTAGATTTCAAAGGATCCATATTTAATATACAAAACAAGCAAAACATTCAGTGTGAGTTGAATGATACAGGCCTAAGTTGAATTTGCTGTGTGTGTGTGTGTGTGTGTGTGTTTTATGCATGTGTTTCTCAGATCCTGAAGGCCCCCCGTATAAATGTGACTTGTCCAGGCCTTGTCCTCCAGAATCCTTTGCCTTTAAGATGAAGAGTGGTATTGCCAATGTGCTGGGGCCCAAAATCTGCCTGGAGGACAACATGTAAGACCCGCCCCTTCTTGTTCCTGCCACCTGCACTTCCTGTCTCGGCATCTCACTGTCTGTGTTTTTCTTTCAGCCTAATGAGTGGTGTGAGGAACAATGTGGGACGAGGACTGAACATCGCCTTAGTGAACGGTAATCCGATTTCTCAACTTAACATCATTAATGCTCATATTAACTGAGTGGTCTGTGTTATGTCCCAGTTTAACCACCCAGACTCATGGATGTTTAGTAAACATTTGAAGTGAAATTATCAATGCAGGAGTGTAATAGAAAGGATTATCTCACGTGCAAATTTTAGTTAGTATAGCTAGTACAGTTAGCCCAATTTTAATCCATCCGTCCATCCATCTATCCATCCTCCAGCATTTTATCAAGTGCAGTGACATGGGTGGGGGTGGTCTTCCATATATAAGGCACGAGTCAGGAGTACACACTAGAGGGGGTGCCAGTCCATCACAGGGGTGCACATAGGCCAATCACCCTCACCCACAAACCATGAAAAATTTTTAGATGCCAGGTCACCTACCTGCTCAGCATGGGGAGAACTTGCAAACTTTACAGCCTGGTTACAGTTATAAGAGAATGGACGGACTCCAGCAGACCGTTTCTGTATGTCCACAGGAAGTACCGGAATACCCATCAAGATGGCTTTCTTCGATATGTGGGCGGGAGGTAAGTTTATTTTTAAGTTTATCGTATAACTTTATAGGTGTAAGTGTTAGACACTGTATTTGATAGGCTGACTGTAGTTGCATGAAATTAATTGTATAGTTATGATTGTAAATGTACTATTTGTAGACGTCAAGCTCCTAATAAAGTTCCTGAAGAGCATTGAAGAAGGGACACTAGTCATGATGGCTACGTTTGATGACTCTTCTACAAAGTAAGTGTGTGTTTAGTGCATGGAAATTTTGTTTAATGAGCCTCACCCTGTGTGTTTGACGGTCTGGTCACATGAGTGTATACTCAGTGGTTGATTTTATTGACATGGCACCAGTGGCTGACTTTATCCTGACAGAAACAGGTGACCAGGGAACAGTGCAGCATGTCACTGAAGTGAAGGTTCAGCAGCTGGTTAGATCTCCCGTACAATATATTTATTACCTGACTGATGTTTGATGAACCACCTGCTTGACAGACTCAATGAGGAAGCGAGGAAGCTGATTGGTGATTTGGGGAGTTTGAGTATCGACAAATTGGGGCTCAGGGATAACTGGATCTTTGTTGGAGGTAAAGGGATGAAAAGAAAGAGACACTTTGAGCAGGTATGTACCCCTACAGCTGTTCCTAACCCCATTATACAGAGAATGATGTAAGCCATCTTTTAGCCAGAGAAAACTGAACCACTCTTTTACATGTTTGCAGCACCTGGTTAATAATGCAGACACCAATAAGTATGAAGCTTGGCCAGACTTTGTGGAGATGGAGGGTTGCATTCCAATAAGAACAAACCAGGATGCCTAATGTCAGAAACCTTAGTCCTGAGTTTGTCCAATGGCATGGACAGGAGAACAAGGAGACCGCCTCCAACAGACTGGGATGCTCACCATCCCTTTTGTCTCATTTATATAAGGTTGTGCAACAAACAGAAACAGCTGATCACACGGAGATTCCACACGGGGTTAAAGGGGCATGGCACACAGACGGAGCAGCAGATCGGAGCAGGACACTTTTTTTTTTTTTTTTTTACACTTTGCACGTTGGATACTATTATTTTTTTACTTTACAAATTACTGTTTTCATAAATGTCCTTAGAGGTGTTAAGTACAGTATATGCTCTTCTTGCTTTTTCTGGTTCAATTTGTGTTTAAATGATAAGAAATTAATTTAATTTTTTGGGGCCGGGAACCAATTGATTGGTTTTCCATTATTTCTTAAGGGGAATATTCAATCCGGAGTTCTGACCGGATTAAGTTCGAGTTCTGAGGTACCACTGTATGTTGTTTGCATCCTCACAAAATGAGACCAATCCGATGATTCGTTTTTACCAAGATATTACAAGCATGATCTTTGCATTCTTCTTATTGAGAAATACTGTATGTGTTTCAATGTGTCAGGTAGCTATCACAGAGAAAGTGATGCTTTTGTATATTTGCGTCCTTAGCAAATGAAATATTGTATTTTTGATAGCTCTCATCCATCATCCATCCATTCATCCATTTCGTGAAACTGCTAATCAGATTCAGGGTCATGAAGCTTTCAAGAATCAAATATATTTTTTTCTGTAACACTTAAGGCCATGTATTTAGTCATTTATAAACACATTCATAATGAATTATAATGCATTAATAATGTATTGTAAACATTAAAAACATGGCTATACATTTATAAAAAGGCATAACACGTTATAGTATTATACTATGCATGGTAATTACATTATGAAGCTCTCATCTGTAATGCACTATAGATACTATTATAATGCAGTACAAAGTATCCTTAATGCATATTCTGGCCATTATAATGCATTACAAACGTAGTGCATTATAGATTAGAGCTTCATGAAATCTATAATACACATAGTTATAATGTGTTATGCCTTTTAATAAATATTACATTTTCATACTGCTTTATGAATGGCTTGTTATTTGTGAAGAATGTGTTGTCATTTTTTCTACACATCCTGCAATAATCAACTTGAGATTCAATGATGTTCATCGTCTTTCTTGTGATTCTCTTTAGTCAGTCCATGTCTTCTTTGCTTCGCTTATGTAAACACGTAAATGGGTCACGCTTTTCGCTCCTAATATATTTGCATGATATTCTACAGACAGTGAGTTGTGTTCTTTTATCTTATCAATCAGTCATAGAAAGGCATAGAAGCCATGAATGTTTCCCCAGGCCTAAGCCTATTTTTTAATTATGCAACTGTATAGATGAATAGACGTTTAAAGTTATTGGGTGAACAAAATAATGTTATAAATTAAATTTGTATGTGTTGCGTCCTACGACGTTCGCTCCATTCCAGCCCCATGAGTGCCACGCCCACCTCGTTACCTCCTGTGATTACCCAGTGTTTCCACCTGTGTGGCGTTGCCGCACGCCTGTCTTGTGCTTCGTATCTTGTATTTAGGTCTGTGTCTGCATCTTTTCCGGCAGACGCGGCATAGATGTTGTCGATGTCGGGTTTTGTCCCAATAAACCTTCGTTTGTCCCAGTCTTCCTGCCTGGATCTCCTTCCCTTGCCCTGCTCTACCCGCGATCGCTACAGTATGGTCACTGATCGTAAGCAATAAATTAAGAATATATATATCTTGAGGGATATTGTAGGAAGAAAAGTATTCCTCAGGCTGGACTAATAATTTTTTTTTTCGTACTGAAGAAGCATGCAGTGTTTGCTATCCTCCCTGTGCCCACTCTGCTATTAATCACCATTAACCACTTAATATGAACATATTACATATTCCTATTATTCGGCACATACCCTATAGTATATCATGCAAATGTCAGATTTAAGTTGCAAAAATGCACGTGTTGATTTTTCTAAATTTGCGCCTGGAATGATGCTGAAAAAGCCCCATCCCCGAAACTGTTGTACATAACCTGTTTACCACATTCCCCTCCCGGGGCCATTTAAAGGTCCCCCCCCCCATCTAAAAATATGCTTTCCTATATTACATTTATTAATTTAGCAGACTTTATAGAAATTGACTACTCTCAGAGTGGATTTCAAGATGTCTTACTGTCCTGAAATATGTCTGGAAACCTCAGTTCCTCATTATATAGGCAATGTTTAACCCTACTATTATCCTAGCATTTCCACCCATCTGTTATCTTGTCGGGTCGGTGCCGACCCGTGTCCTAAATCAGCCTC
>JABFDZ020000001.1:9646356-9660632 GCA_019775955.2 Pollimyrus isidori
TGAGTGGCACAGTGACCCCCCTGTCAGCGGTAGTGAGTGGCACAGTGACCCTCCCTGTCAGCGGTAGTGAGTGGCATCGTGGCCCCCCGGTCCGGGGGGGGGGGGGGCACCGTGGGGGGGGGGGGGCGTCCGGGGGGTGGGGGGCTCTGGGGGGGGGGCTGGGGCAATTCGCACCGCGCCGGGGGGGGGGGGGGGGGGTGGAGCAGTCGCGGCATTGCCAGGGCTGTACACAGCTACCACTCCATGTTTCTCCATTATCAAGCACCCGACTACGCTGAAATGCTGCTCCCCGCCGTACCTGGGAGGGATAGGATACTTTACAGGCAGCCCCTCCCCCCTATTCTATTGTTGTTCTCCTTTGACTGTCAGCCAGTCACATACAGTAGGTGAAGAAATCAGGATGCGACAGTGCAGGAATGCGACCGCAGTGAGTGCAGGGGCTGCGGACTGCGTTATTGCAGGTGGAAATGTCACCGCGGATCCTTGGGGAGGGCACAGCCGGGTCCACCGCATTCCGACAGGCCGAATGTTAACAAAGTTAATGAGGGGGCGTGGCACACGGAAGAAGTGGACAATTGGGGCAGGACGGGTAATGTTGGAATAAGGTCTTTAACGTTTTGGAAGCCATTAAGAAAAAAATGCTGTTCTTGTTTTATCCTGTTCATTTTGTGGTTAAATGCTTAAACAAAAAAAAAACATACAGTAGGTAGGTGTAATTTTTGGGGGCCGGGAACCAATTAATTGGCTTTCCATTACTTCTCATACGAAAAATTTGAGCCGAACTCAAACTTTTTACGATTTGATCCGGAGTCTGGAACGGAGTAAGTTCCAGAACCGAGGTACCACTGCATAAATAAAATGAAACATACGAAATGTTCCACTGTACATAAACTATACTAAAGTGATAGGTAAAATTGATTGTGCTGTTCAGTATAAGTGCAATGTGCAAGAGATTTGAAATGTAGCAACAATTTGGACAGTATGAATTGAATGTAAGCAGTACTTATAGGATTATGGGCTCTTGTACACACTGTGTACAGAGTGATGTCAGTGTTACATTGACTGAAGATCATCTCAGATAGCTACTGACAGTGACTGGTGGAAGACTGAATACTGTCCTGGTTTGGGAGCCTTGGAACTTGGGGGGGAAAAGGTCCTCTTTGACCTTTCAGTTCTGGTCATATGGCTGTGGAACCAATTAGGGAGGGGTCCTTAAAGATATTTTTGTAGCTCTGGTCCTATAGTGGCTGCTGTAAATGTCTTGTTGGGAGGGCAAGGCAGATCTGGTGCAGCACTCAGAGATTTGTGTGTAACAACATTACAAAGTGGTTAGTAAGTGTAAACAGCGTCACCTCGCAGCGAAGGTGGGGACACGCAGCCACCGTGCAGCTCACTTACACACAGCTGTAGCCTGAAGCGCTGTGCAGATGAAAAACATGTAAAGGTAAAACTAAATACAATAAGACATGGTACAGCACATCGTATGCGATGACACTCACTGCTGCAGGTCATGCGCTTCTCGCAGCCCTGACTGGCTCTTTCAGCCGGGGTGGGGCACTTTTGCTAGGGCCCCATTGGTAAATTTTGCATAATCAAAAAGGGTCACTGAGAACCTCAGAAGTTAGGCAGGTGCAATCGTTTGGGCAAAAGGAGCAGGTGCCCAGGCCAAGCACCCCACGCCCCCCAAAGCCCCCCTGCATGTGCTGCCTCCAGTCTTCAGAGATGGTGGCTAATTCCCACTCCGCTTGGTCACCTGTGGCTGAGACCCCATCTCAGACAAGATTAGCTGAAGATTAGTCTTCCCAGACCCTCTGAAATTCAGTGTAACACATCATCATAAAAATATCCATCCATCCATCCATCCACTCAGAGGCCGCTGCTTTAAATTGAAATTGAGTGGGGCATGCTTCTGTTTTGGCTTCTGACCCTAACGTGCAGACCAGATCGATGAAGTGTCTAGGTCTACTTTCTTGTGTGTGGGTTGGGGGTTGGGGACGTGCGTTCAGCACACGGGTGTGTTAAAGTGCTCCTGGCTCCTCTATGAAATCACCATAAGACGCTGCGGGTGAAGGTTCTCCTCTGAAAACCGCCTCTCCTCAGCGAGGCCGAGACCCACACCGGCTCAGGGGACAGATTCTTACAAAGGGGCTGGCAAAGCAGCAAGAAGCTTCGCAGCTGTCTTCTTCACTCATTTATATTTGTCTAATTCTGGAATTCTGGGAATCTTCTCCACAGCAGAGGAGGCAGACACTGTAGATCTGTGGATCTTCTGTGACAAATTTGGAATCGTAACAGAAAAAGGTGGCTCAGGGTCAGACCCTAACCCCAGCAGTCATCCCCATCGTTCGTCATGAGCAAAGACTCCCCGGTGTCACTGATGTGGTTACGTTCAGACACGTCAGACTGGACTAGGGGTTATAGTTTCTGCTGAATTTCTACCGTTACTACCACTGAATTCTTGGTCTACAGATACTAGATTTACTGGTTAGACTAGACCAGGATTTCCAGCCCCTCCGCCTGGCTATTCATCATTTATCATTTCTCACAATATAATTCTTGTTATTATTTATTTAATTCAAGGCTCCACTCTTAAAATGTGCCTAGAATTGTCCTGATACAGATTCAGACCATGAAGAAGGCTTGAAATTGAATGCAAAATGAAATCTGTTTTTAAAAAACAGATAAATGAACTTTTTTTATTAAAGGCCGTTACACTAGAAAACGTTGACGTTATGGTTTGTTGCAGAGGTTTTTCTCTGACTTCCTTGCTGCTTGTTCCAGGGAATTGGTTTGACATTGCTTGTAGAATTGAAATCCGTCTGGTAATGAAAAATACAATGCTGTGTCCTATTTTTAACCAATACGGGACACAATTTGTCCTGCATTTATTCAGGCTGAAGGTGGGAAACCCTCATTGCTGGGGTCTGTGATTGTAAACACTTGCATTTTGTGTTCTGCTGGATGGATCCTTCTTGTGGTAAAAATACATTGTTTTCCAGTTTTAGTGGCACAAGCTTTCAAAAAAAATTACAGTTCACAGCAGCAGTCTGTTGCACGCTGTATAATTACATCACCGACATCTTTTTACCTTGTTTATCCATGATACCCCCTTTTATAGAAGATGTTGTGGCTGCTGATCTGTCGTTCTCTTCACCGACACTTGACACTTCCTCTGAGGGAGGGCTTATCTCTTCCATGATATTACTAAAACAGCAGGATGTGGCGTGTTCTGTTAACTTCGCCAACCTTGCCGTGCATTTGTTGAGCGTAGGTTGTCTGTTATTAAAAGACCATCATATGGTTGGTTGGAATTGCGTTCATTTCTGTGATTTCATAGGCTGATCAGCGTTCTTCATTAGCAGTTTCTAGTTTTCTTGCCATTTAAAATTTAAATGATGATGAGTCCATGTATGCTTGTATCGCCCTGCCCTATACCCTTGCTAAATTCCCTATGTGCCGATCGGGTTTGTGTCTGCGTGGCACGTTATGGACTGACTGTGTTTACCTGATGCAGACCCACTGCCCAATAGGGAAACACTGGCTTAGACAGTCTAGGTGTGGCCTTTGTCATGTGTTATACCTGAACATCTGCAGGGAATGCTCCCCCCCCCGCCTACTTGGTGATGTACTCCAGATCATGCTGGAATGACCAGTAGAGCCAGCCAGACTCTTTTGACTAAGGTTGTGCCTTCAGCTCTCAGCCATGCTCTTTAACTCCCCTTTCCATCATTCACCAGCACAAAGATGGCTCCCGCATGCTGATGGGTTCCATGACAGACCTGTGTTACAGTTCAACAGTGGCATTGCGTGTGAAACCCGTATGTGACCGTCAGGAGTCCTTAACGGATTGCGATGCAGCCTGCCATGCTCCCCAGCCAGCCATCCTGTTATCCGTGACTTTTTCTGGGCGCCTGTGGCTGCCCATGCCTGGCTTCTGTGTTTCTGTCCAAAACTGGCAGGTGTGAGTTAAGTGTGCAAACAGGCGAGTGGCGTTTCTGGTTCGTTGAGTAAACTCAGGTTACCTTGAACTGGAGCGTTTTGGAAAAGTGTGGCAAGAATGCAGTAGGGGTGTCTGTGTGTCGTCACCTGCTGATCCCTGTCTCCGCCTGACAGCTGTCATCTCTGTTTGCTTTTTATCACGAGTAACTAGATCAGAGGCTTTTGTAGTTTAGGCTGGGGCTGTCTCACCGATTCAGTCAAACCAGTATCTGTGTGTATGCGCGTGTGTGTGTATATGTGTGCATGCATGTGTGTTTTTATCTCTCATGCTTGATTGAGTCTGTTACCCACAGTGCATCTGTGTGTCAGCCTGTCCAAGTTTTCCCAAAGACAGTCCTCGCATTTCTGACCTGTGATGTCAAAAAAACTAAATCGAGCTGATTTTCTCAGAAGGTGCCCTTCCCAACGTAACCATAATGCCTGTACCGAAATGTCAATAAACATTCAGGGCTTGCAAGGTCTCAAGGCTATGCTGAGCCCCTGGGCAGAAATCTTAGCTACTGATTGGCTAGGCCTTGTCAGATAATTTCAATGCCCTTTCTGCAATACAATTCTTTGTTTTTCATGCCCACATGGAGCTCTGTGTTTTTTCTGATTGTATTATTGTTTCCCAGGAAGAGGATGAACATGTGCATGGGTGTGTATGGCCGGTATGTGTATCTCGTTACTGCCCCCTGTGAGTGGCCACACCAGTGCCCCCCTCCCCCCATGCTGTCATTCTTATTTCTTTGTGTTGTTTCTTGAAATCATCCTAAACAGAAACACTGTCCTTATTGCTCATACAGAGCTCA
The DNA here is from genome assembly GCA_019775955.2 of Pollimyrus isidori. Classification (NCBI taxonomy): domain Eukaryota; kingdom Metazoa; phylum Chordata; class Actinopteri; order Osteoglossiformes; family Mormyridae; genus Pollimyrus; species Pollimyrus isidori. Next base: position 9,651,147 of record JABFDZ020000001.1, read on the forward strand.
ACACTGCCATCTCTTCCTTTCAAAAGAATCCAGACACTCATGGCATTGACCAGCAGGTGTTGTTCTGCTGTGCTAGCTGCTCAGATGCCAGACTATTAAAAGGGGACAGAGGACCTGCATGGGCACAATTGGGCACTGTCAGGCTTAAAGGACTCCTTCGTTTGGGACCAGAGTGATTATTGTAGTGTGTCAGCTGCTGCTATCCGGTGTGGGGGGGTGATGTCACCGCCGTCCATGTTGCTGGCATGGAGTCACATGCTTGTCTCGGAGCCCCTGTCCACTGTTACCAGCAGCAGTGGTTAGACCACGGCAGACCAGGCTTTTATTGCTGTTCAGCCCCCTCCCCCTTCCCCCACCAGAAGTCTGGACTGACTCTCATGAATAATACAGGCCATTCACACACCATGTCACTGGGCACAAAGTGAGCGGCACCCCTCTACAGACAGGGGGGTCATACTGAGAGTGAGCATGAGCTGTCCGCACTGCAGTGAGGGACCCAGGCAGAGCCGACCTGTCCATCCTCTTCACCTGACATAGTGCCAATCAGCATCCCTCACAGGTGACAGGTCCTGCATTTACTTTCTGAAACAAATAACTCTGGTGGGAGTCATATCAGTCTTACAAGTCAACAGCGATACACTCCAATAAACATCATGCACACTGAATTGTTTTAAAATCCTAATATATTAACGCAAAAGTGCAGTCCTTTGAAGTGTGCACATGTTTTACCTTCGAGGTCAGTCGTTCTGCGAGGGCAGATGCTGGTTCTGGGGTTTGATTCGAGGTGCATTGCATGCAAACAGAGCACGGCTGATCGCAGACTTAACAAAAAGGCCATCCTGTGCCTATGCAATCTCCCAGTGATGACTTTAGATCTGGTAAATGGGGATAGATAGCCTGGCTGCTCGTGCTCCTAGGGGAGGGGGTTGCATGATTCTGAAAGGTTTCTGAGCCCCCCCCCCCAGATTAGTACAGTTACACATCTCCCGGCCCAAAGTCCCAGCTGCATTAGGGGGAGGGCTACATCCTATCGATCCATGGCATGACATCACCAGCAGGCCATGGGGGGGTGGGGGGTGGGCACGAGGTTTCATTTTATCCTTTCCTGGAAACTGGGATTCTACACACGCGCTAGAGACGGGAAAGACACTGAGTGAAACTACTCAAACCCAGACCCACAGGGTGGAATTCGGTGAGATGTTTGGCCACAAAAGCATGTTTCAACAAAAGGGGAACTGGGAATGAAGGGGCCTTCTTCAGTATATTTGGTGTTTCCCAGGATGTTCAGAATCTCGGTTTCCTCTTTTCGCTGCTTGGTCTGTGGGCATGAGGCGGCCATATTGGAAAGAATGTGGTGTGACTGGTTAGGGGCATTACCGGTCGGCTCCATCGGCGTCACTCCTGGGTTGGTGTGTGGAGGGGAATCCCATCGGGTTGGTGAGGCTCCCTGTGCAGGGGGTAACGCAGCTGATCCAACAGGCAAACAAGGCAACGAAAGCAGTTAGTAAGTTCTGCAGTTGCTGAGTCACGGCGATTGTGGCTACGGGACAGAGGCGGCTAAAAGGCCCCGTGGAAGCGGTGTTTTCCAGGTACGAAAGGTGAGTTTTTCTTTTCTGGACTGAATTGCTGTTTTGATGAGTCCTGGTACTGGTGGCACTGTTAGCATGCAAGCCCCCCCAGGCTTGTGGGTTTCTTCAACGTCCCCCCCCACCTCCACGAGGCAGTTCATCATGGAGCTCACGCTCGACGGGCAACAGCTGTAGATGCAGCAGTTGGATGCAGCAGTGGGGGGGGGGGGGTGCATGGGTGGTGAATGCGAACCCGGTCGGGGTGGAGTTGGGGGGGTGCTTCTGCTAGGACAGGCGAGACACAGCGGAGACAAAGAGCCATGTGTGCCTGGCACAGGGGCTCATTGTCCAGGCTGGTGCCAGTGACGATGTCGGCCTGTCTGCCTCTGTCTGCCCGACTGTAACAAGTGTGGCTTTAAAATGCTCCAAGCATTAAAATGGAGTCATGTCCAAATTCATAAAAGTAAACATGGCTGCTTATGGTGTGCTGATGGTTACCACGTGTGTTTGCTGCCATGTTTTCCCAGCCTGATCGTTTGCAGCAAACACGAGGATTTACAATAAAATAAGTCACGCTGCATGGTGCGTGAAATCAGCACTGCACTGGTGATATCACGAGCGCATGTTGCATGTTGTGCAATGCTGCAGGTAGCCAGTTAGGCTTCAGAGTGGAGCTGTGGGTCTCTCACATCACTCTACGCGTTGGTTCTATAGTGTAGCCGTTATCATGTCTGCTTTACACACAGGAGGTCATGGGTTCAATGCAGCAGTATAAAGCTAGAACGATGGCCAAACAATAAATACTGTGGGGCAAATTAAAATAGGAATTTAAAATTATTAAAATTAAAATAGAATGTTCAGTGCACAACAATACACACAACTTGAACAGAGAGACTGAGGTCTGGGACAAAAGGAGGATTTTATCCTATAGAAGATTGTAAATTCTGCCTGGAACTACCGAGAAGGCTGGCACATCACACACACACACACGCACGCACGCACACACACACACACACACACACACACGCGCGCACGCACGCAGACCTTGCTTCGGGTGTGTGCAGGTGTCAGGCAGGTGGCTAGGATCATGGCCTCATTTTGGTGGGATGCTGCAGTAAGATGCCATGCCAGCCTGTTCCTGTATGTGCCAGGAAAAAGTCACACAGTTCAGAAGGACACTGAAACCTCTCATCCTTCCACCAGATCTGCCCTGTACGGGAGGAAGGACGCTGCAGAGCTCCATAAGGTCTACAATACTGAGAAACTCTCTGTTTGTGCTCTTTTCTTAACTAAAGCACGAAACATGACTCACAAATCTCTATCAAGTACCCCAAGCGGTAAACAGCCATCCGAAATCTTCTACTTGGAAAGTGAATGAAAATTTATGGAAGCCTAATTTTTTTCATTCTCTAGGGTGTCTCCATGTCCTGAGCCTCTGATTGGCTAGCGAAAAAGATACTGCTGGAACATTTTGATTCCCATGTCTGAGCTGCAAAGAGAGTGAGTCAGATTGTACACATTTGCCATGGAGTGCTTTTCATGTGTGTGCATGATTTACAAAGTATACCTGAGGCAACAGTATTAACTAGCATGAAATTATCATGATGAGAAAAGAAAAGAAGGCAGCGCATAATGAGGCAGAGGATTGTGGAAGGTGGCACAGACCCCATGGCCGGCAGCGTTCAGGTGTCAAAAAATGGCCGCTACCCGCCACGCAGTGATTGGACACCTACAGGCAGGCTGCTCACTCGTCAGTCCCCCGGAGGCGGAAGCGCTGCCCAGTTTTGTCTCATTTTTTTAAACACCTCTCTTTGAAAATCAGACGACTTGCTGGTTTGGCATCTGGACCTGCTGATTCCACCAGAGCCCCACCATCCCCTGCACAGGTGAGCACATGCACCATGAAAAGGCCCGGAGCATTTGCAAAGCATGCTGGGTAGTGATTCCACAGAGGAGGAGGTCTCAGCAGATTCAGGACACATAGGTGGGAGGTGGAGTCAGGACCCCAGGTGGCAGTGTCGGGGGAGGTGTGCCCAGCTGGACCAGGCACCAGCTAAAGGTAGATCCACATGGGGCACACTGAGGGAGGTGTGCAGGTCTGGGATGCAGACCGTGGGAGAAGATTCAGCTCTGCTGTGGTCTCCTGGTAGTCTGGGTATACAAGTAGGTAAACTGTGCATTAATCCATGAAACACATATTTAAAATTGAGGTTTGAAAAAGGCAGACATTATTAATCAATGGCAGCACGAATGCAGAGACATAGCAAGAGCATGCAGCTCTATCACACTCACACCCTCGACCTGACTCTTGGCTGCTTTGCACTGCAGCAGGTGGTGTTTACCTTTGGAAGAATTTGCATGCTCATCTAGTACCACAGCACCCAGCTGTAAACGGCTGAACATTAACCCCTCTGGCTCCCAAGGTTAGACTTCACTCTGTTCTGTATGTTCCTCCTCCACGGTCATTGCTGGCACACACACAAGGACTTTAGTGATAATCCAGTGGGTCAGAATCAGGAATCTGCATTTAGCCTCTGACAGCGACTGGGGTGAGGAGGCTTGAAGAGGAGGTGTCCTGGGTGGCTCTCATTCCCTGTAGATTTTGGGGTGGTGTGAGAGGTGAGGGTGTCCGATTCTCTTATACTGAATATCAATAATGAATCATGAGCACCTAGCTCAGAATTAATGACCCCAGGGTGTTTTGGTGTGCTCTAGGGTGCTCTGGGGTGCTTCATCTAGTTAGGTACACAAGCTGGACTAATCTTGAGAGCATTTTGAGTGATGAATCTGCATTCAGGCCCTTCAAAAAGCTGAAATGTTGCACGTAACGATGGGTAGGAGCTGAAAATATATAAAATGGTTTTGTAGGCAGGGGGCAGCTTTTTTCTCAGTAATAAGCTCTGACATTGCAGGACTAGGTGTAAAGATCATGTGATCAGAATGGAACTGAGCAAACTCTACAGAGCCAATCAAAACAGACCATCATGTGTTTTCACTGAGCATTTATTGCTGCATTATATGTCACTTATTTTATGCTGTACATAAGAATGATCTTTTTGTGTATTTAGGTGATGGGTGTGATTTCAGGGCGTGTCATCATGGATGAGAACGTCCGATAACTGAGAAGGAGAAGTGCCAGGATGCTGCCTTGTTTTCCAACAAACAAAAGAAGCTGCTATTTTAAATTTAGGCAGACTGAAAATAGAGAAAAGATTCTGTGATGAACCTTTCAAGGATGCTTCCAAGGGAAAAAATTCAAAATTTAATAAAACAATATTTGAAGCTTGTGAGTAAAGCGGAGTGTAAGGAACAGGCATGGCAGCTGAACACAGAGTATGAAAAATGAGTTTTTCCAAGAAAGCCAAGAGGCTGTGTCAGCCCCCACCCCTGCGTCCGCCTAGGCTCTCTGTCACTCAGGACGGCTCTGTGAGGGTCCGGTCGACTGCCAACATGTTCCCTCCAAGGAGAGGCATGACTCTGTCTTAATTCTAGAAAGCTCCATGTTGACAGCTTTGTGTCAGCTCTGTGACTACCATGGATGCAGAGCTTAGTCTCCTGCCTATTCTGCAGCTTCTTCTCCAGAGAGCTCGTCTCTGAGGTGCAGAGAGACTGATGGTGTCATCAAATGAGGTGCTGTGACTTCTGGAATCGAATCGCCCCAGTGTGGGCGATGGCATTCGATCCAGGAAGGCCCGGCATCTGAGGGGGACAACCAGAGGTGTTGATCAAGGTCCAGCCCAGAGAGGGGATCCCAGGAGAGAGAATAATCCCCATCTAGCAGGGGGGTGTTGAAATAATTTTGTCCTGGGCCCAGGAAATATGCACGCTGGCCCTACATCCCGGAATACCCGGATTACCCAGACACATATTCCCAATACTCCCACAGAGCCCCCCAGCCAAAAGTGTGGGGTGAGCTTGACAGACACAACAACTGAGGGCAACCCACACAGCAACGCTGTGTTTCTTTGTTCAATGCTAAAAGGAGCTTCTGTCCTTCAGATTTGAAAACACTTCATTTGCCTGTTTTCTCTTTTTCAGCTCCTGTCCAGCGTCTGTTTTGTCGTCTGTCCTTAAAGATGTGTAGTGACCGTGAGAACACAGTCAGAACCACCCAGCGCTGACCCCACAAGACAGAAGAAGGCAGAGCCTCTCCTAAAAGCTGTAGATAAAGTGGCAGGGAACATGGTCTCCCCCATGTGCCGTTTCGGCCATCTCCTTCACCCCGTCACCCACAGCACAATCCAGAACTGGAACAGGGTGCACTCTACATGAGAGCCATCTTGAATACAGAAACCATTTGTTTTTAAATTACACAAAATGAAGTTCCAGTACAACAGAAGAAACTGAGAAGCAGAGAAAGGTCTGGTTTCTTGCACATAATGGGAAACCAGGGAAATTCCTTCTTATTGTTGAATAATTAAATGTAAACTGTTAGCTTATGAGTAGACTTGACAGCTTGTTGATCATTAGTGTCCATATGCAACAGTTCAGTAAATAAAGAGTTTCATCACAGATTCATTTACAAGGACAAGAGTAAATGGTCGTAACTTGTTGATGTCACCAGTTTAACCGAATGGTTCATAAAATTTATTCTACAGTCATTGTATCGTTATATAGACCTTGTAGACCTTGTTTCACACCTCCAGAATCCAGAGTACAAGTAAGAGAGGAAGAGCTTTGCGTGGGCAGGAATACTGGTTGCTCTGGAGGTCTCCTACTGGTTTAGGGTCTACAACATCTCAGGTTTGTCTGAAGAGGTGGCAAATTCAGGTTCAGAAAGTACAAATCCAGACCAAGATTTTGTTGAGTATAAAGAGTCATAGTCACAGAATATTCAACTGGTAGGTTGAAACAAAATCTTGGTCTGGATTTGTATTTTCTGAACCTGAACTTTCCACCTCTGTTGGTATAATTGCCCTGAAATTGACCAGCATCCCATCCAGGAAGTTCTGGGCGCTGTGCTTCCTAGGATGGGCATCGCCTCGGCCTTGTACCAGTTGAGCAGATTGTAAAACATGCTTGAATATCACTGAATTAGGAGAAAAACAAGATTAAAAAACTGGAACAGTCGGGTACTTTTGGAAACATTTGGGTTCCTCTCTCACAGTACTGATATACACCAATGATTCCACTTCAGTGTGTTTCACGCTCTGCAGAGTTGCTGCCCCCCCCATCCATCATTAGTCAACCGTCTGTTAATCACATAATCATATCGTATACTGTAATTACCATGAACATTACTCACAGAGATATTTCTATATTGGCAACATCCTGGCTGCTAAATCCAGATCCTCCTCAATACAGCCATGATACATTTAATAAACTTTACAAAAATATCTGACTGTATAGTAAACTAGCCTAAAAATGCAACTTTATGAGGTGTTAGAGAATATCAGTCCAGCATCTAATAATTCATTTGTGATCTTGAATTTAATAACCACTCAGTTCTAATGAAAACACGACATCTAGGCTGCGTTTTTAAATCCCATCTCCAGCTAGTACATGTGGAGCTTGTATTTGTTGCCTGGGTTTCCTCCTACAGTCCACAGACATGCAGTAATGCTGCCATTTGATGCACTGGCATACCATCCAGGGTGTCCCCCAGTCTTATACTATGCCCTGCCGAGGGTAGGCTCCAGACTTCCTTATGGATGTTCGGAGGGTAGAAAGAATAATGGCTGGGCACAGAACAATAAGCAATCATATTTTGAAGTAGGTGGGTCCAAGCAACTAGAGGAAGGGGGGCAAGACATCTGATTGGTTGATCCAACCTCCTCTAGTTGCTTGGACCCACCTTTTCTACAATCTGATTGGTTATCTCTATGAATCAATCATTTTTCCGTATGTACGCAGAACATTTTTATGTAAGTAAAACTGTCATGAGTGAATAGAACTCTGTTGTACAACAAAATCTATTCAGATGAACAACTCAATGGATAGTAGGGAAATGAACAAAGTCTCTGTAGTTCATAGAGTGTTCCCTGCATGCTGAAATTGTTTTAAAGATCCATTGTATTTTCTACTCTGACAGTTTGGTAGAGAATCAATAAAATTGCAAATTACACCATAGTCCAGTAAACTCAAAGCAATTGTGTGCCTGCTTGACAGACATGAAATCTTTTCCAAAGCATTTCCAAAGTATTGTGCTTGTGTAAACTCTCCTGAAATACCCCCAACAAGAAACATAAAACAACACTTCAGTGCAATTCAACATGGAGACAGATCCCTATGGCAACTACCCCTGAGAGCAACTCATACTCTTACACAGTGTAGTACTGACTGAGTACAGACTGTTTCCCTCGAACTCTGGCTGGGAGTCCTATTACTTACTATGCACTTTGCTGGGTGCGAGCATCTCTATAGCAGCTCTGTTCTGCGATCTGTTGGTGCTTTAAAGACCAAATGCCACATAGTAAATATTCTCCACAGAAAGACTCTACTCCAGCAGGAATCCCATCTTTCAATTCACGAGTGTTTGAATCGCATTATGAAAGTGCAGAAATAACCTTTAAAAGCAACAGAATCTGCTGTGTATGTTTCTCTACCTGTGTGTCTTTATTCATGTTTCCTCATGTCGCACACAGTAATCTGCCTTTGCTCTGACGCCTCATCTACAAAAGGACAGAAACAGCCACCCGCTGGCTCCATAATGGCAGCTGAGGGCTCACTGGCACGGAGCTAATTTCTCAGCCGGTCACAGATCAGACGCCTGTGGACAGCAGCTGCGTGTGCTGGGGAGTAGATTTACAGGAGTTGTGTAGGTGTCACAGGGGAACAGGAGAGACCGAAGCACTTCCAGACATGAGTCAAAGCAGTAAAGCTGCATTAATTAAAAAGTTAAAATGCACATGGCAATACCACATTAAGGGGCTACGCAGTCGTTCTGGATCAAGGCACTTGATAGATGCGGGACGGATCTCTGTGACACAGGTGGGCGTGGGAGGCAGGCCGATCCAAGTCATGTTCCTGCAAGGATGGCTGTGGGAAAAAAGGCGTCATAACCCACTCTGAGTTGGGAGATGGCTGGACTCTAGGCCACTCTCGCTGTGCCTGGGACCGATGTGACAGCATTCGTAGCCATGCCAGATGGCCTGTGAGTTTAAGGACATTTACATCGAATGGAGGGAGATGTCAGATTGGGATCAACTCATACAAGACGTGGGTTTTCCCACAATGCCAAGGGAGCTTTGAGCCACCTACGTGGCAGTTTAACATTCTTGAAACTATCAGGCAACATCACTGCTGGGGGTATTTCTCCCAGGGCCGAGTACGACTCGCGGCCCTGATTATCCGGAACATTCCTCTCACAGCCTGGCCTGTCACACGGTGGCTTTTCTGACTGACTGAATCAAGGTGGTCTGTGATATTGGAGTCCACTCTGGCTGAGTCTCAGCTGAATCAGCAGCGGCAGATCCTTCCAATATTAGAGCATCTGTTGGTCTTTGCTTCTAGTGAGAAGGAAGCCATTTATACGGTGCAAACCTCGTATCGGCAGAAAGAAAGCAAGACAGAAGCAAAATTGATGTTAAAGGTGGATTCCTGGCCTTTATGAGATAATTACTTCCTTTTACAGGTTTCTGCCGCAATGCAGCCAAGATTGAATCCAGCTCTCCGGGGCTGCCGTCACTCTCACACCTCCCATTGGCCAGAAGATGTCTTGCGTTCAGGGCATGTCAGCGAGGGACCCTGTGGCCTCATAAACACACCGAACCCGAGATTATTTGTTTGCTTTTGGCCTCTGTACCACGGCTAGTGTCCCCATCGCAGTGAGAAAAATGTGTCATTCTTGGATACAATATGGGCTGTGGTGGCTAGCAAGGGGCATCAGGGTAAATATGGGGTGGGGGGGGGGGGGGCGCCGGGTTAATGGGCAAAAGCCAAAGTCAGTGTGTGAAGCCAGCAGAAACCCCCCCCGGGG
>JABFDZ020000001.1:9660868-9671961 GCA_019775955.2 Pollimyrus isidori
ATATACTGAGTTGGAGTGGCTTCACTTAATGTACTGAACAATACTTCAGCAAAATAAAAATATAGTTGTGCTCCGGACAGACACACAGATACACACACCAAGCATCGCTGCTAGCACAAGGGAAGACAATGTTCTCTCCCTTAGTGTCGCTGACAGTTTAATGTGATGGCACTGAATCACAGTTTTTAGCATTGAACACTATCAGATTACTACGGATAAACACTTCATCCTAGATGCTGTTTGCTTTCCAAATAAACCACCTGAGCTCACTCCGCCTCTGTTGGCCAATCACAGAACAGGATGTCATTATACTGGTAGCAGGTACAGCTGAAAGTGGTGGGTCAGTCAATTTTCAAGCAGTGGTGAGTTAACCACAGGCCATGGGATTCAAACCAGCGACCTTATGGGCATGGGCACAAACACTTGCTGAGGTCCACAATGCCCCCCAGGGCTGCTGCTGTAATCATGAACATGTTGGCGGTGAAGCCAAGTCAGTGGCTGGCTGCCGCAGCGCAAATCCGAACCCAAATGCAGCTGCTCACACTCGATGGATGGTGTGAATCCCATGTGCGAACACATCTCCATGGCGATTTATAGCCAGCCGCCTGTTTCCAGAGGCGTTCAGGTGATTCACCACCGCACTTGTTCAATTGTTTAATGACTGTGACAGCAGGGGAGCCGGCGGTCCTCCCAGAAGCCTCTGCCGTTTGCTGCTGTGTGCCTGGGCTCAGTGGGTCGGCCATATGACTATGATATGGGGGGAGAGCGACCAGACCTGGGAGGGGGGTCTACCTCCTGTTATGGAGCGGACGTGCCCCCCAAAGCCCGTTATCAAGGAGTGACAAATGCAGCTTCAGAGCCAGACACTGATCCCCGTTCGGATATGTGCCCCATCAGGTCGGCATGAAGAACATGAAGCTGATGCCGCTCAGTCCTACGACATGGAAGCAGAGTCGTGACGTTCTCCGCCCCACATCACCAAGATGCTGCCGCATAGCATCTGCTAGACAGCAAAGCCAGCATGGTGGTGGTGGTGGGGGGGTGTCTCATTCACTATTACAGCCTGCATGCTGCAGCCCCTGCTTCAAATATCATCTATCTATGGTAAAGTGCAGCCTGTCAACAGACAACTGCCAATTATGATAACCTATACAAATAAACCCAAAAACTGATTTCTGTAAATGCCAGAGAAATACTGACACCCCCCCTTAATAAGGTTCTTATTCTTATATATATAACGATGGCTGAAGGGGCAGCCCCCTGCGCTTCCAAACAAAGCCTTTATACAGAAGTTCACAAGGAAATCCCCGAAAAGTGAACAATGGCGATTGTGAGGAAGCAGAAACAGGTCCATGGCAAATCCCGGCCATTTTATCTAATCTTGTGCTACAGTTACTCATTGTCAAAAGTCAAAAGTGAACTTCAGAGAGTCCACAGAATATGCATATAGTTGAATTTTACATTATTACAACTCGCAACGATCACGTGGTGACAAGATACTCATGTAGTGACAAATAAACATAAACATGAAATATGAGTCAACTCAACGAACACCCTTACTTAATCAATTAGGCCTAACTGTTCATTGCGCACTATGGTAACTCATAAAGGATAAGATGGCCTTATTAGCATATTGGTCACGCAAAGTCCTCTCCAGGAAGCTGCTGGCCCTCAGCTCGGAACCCAGCGCTCCACAACTCTGAACATGTATCAATACAAAAGACGGCCACACCTCTTAAGCTTCCAGTTTCTTGCTGTTTGCTTGATCAAGTTACATCAGTAGCCGAAAACAATGTCCTGAAGGAACTTGCCCCCTCTCCTCTCTGCTCTCACTGACATACAGCTGATGAAAAGACTGTGTTTTCTTCAAAGTGCTTAATCAATGAAATCGCGAAATATGTCCTCAGCAGATGGCCAGCGATGGCTGGGGGGGGGGCTCTCGTGTCATGTTGGATCAAGCAGGAGTTACTTTACTTAGAGGACCGCCGATTCTCCACTTGGCTTCCACCCACGGTCTTTCCATCTGATCCAAGCACACACGGCAGAGCGCAAGTTCTGCAAAGAGCGAGCAGCACCGCGAAGGGAACCGGATCCAGAACAAACATCGGACATGGGAAATACGGTCGTCAGTCATCAATAATTAAATCCCGTCACTACGTGCCATCGTTAAGCATGTAGGCCTATCTGAAGCAAGTCGGCACAAGACACTAATGGGTTATTTATTTGTTTTTCTGACTCATCGTTGACAGGCGATGGTGTTTACGGGGGATTTAACACTATTTTAAATTATTTAAAACAAGCTGTTTTCCAGAAATATTTCATTCTCATATATATTTACACAATTCCAACATTGAATAGATACATTTATAGGCCTTAAAGATGAGGTGGGATCTTGGAATAAGATACTATAACCCATTTTTTCAGAATTCATAAACCGCATCTAGTAATAGACAGTAATTCACGTTAAACATGCAGATTAGTGCTGTAATCATTACTGTGTTATTTAAAGGGAATCGTAATACGCAGCCGAAAAACTCTAATACTGAACTTAAACCTCTTATTTTTTCCTTTAAAATATCACCTTATTTGCTGTAAAAAAAAAAACGACATACAAATTATACAGATAAATAGCGTAAAGCGCTATTGTCAACCACGCATACCCTGGACGCACAGAGACATCATGATAATGTCAGTGGGCTCTGTACTTAATCACGCCAGAGACGGCGCTGTAATCCGTACGGCTGCGTTATTAACTTCCTGGTGGTGTCCTTTCATCCTTGCGATCGGAGAGTACACAGTGTCCGAGCTAACGGGAAGCTGCCGATCTCTCCCCCTCGCCAGCGTGTTTATTTCCCGGGGATGACGTATGAGACTCCGCCCCGCAGCTTCCGGATTGGTCCGTCGCCGTCGCGAGCAGTCGGGGTTGTATAAAACCAGAGTTTGCTGTTGGGGCAGATCACTTTGGTGGAAGAGAAGCTGTGGAAATAGTGTGACTGTGTGGTACATACGCCCCTCATTTAACATAACAAAAAACTACAACAAAAAAAAACAGCCGACTACCCCGCGCCGCACCACCCTGGCGCACTTATCGCCCGAAACCTTCCCACCTCGGAAAATAAATGACCAGAAAAGGTCTCCAAGAAATCAAACATCGAAAAGACAAGAAGACGCGCAGCACTACCGGACGCCCGCCTCGGACGGGAGACACAGATCCAGACCCGGCTCCAACAGGACGCGCAGATCCAGACCCGCCTCGGACACACATATAGGGCGCCGCCGCCTCCCCCTCCATGCGTACGCTCACTATGAAACCGGAGATCACCGCCGCCGTCGGGTTCCTCTCCAGATTCCTGCGAATTAAGGGACATGTGAACGACAGGCAGCTGCAAACTTTCAGCCAGTGCCTCCAGGACATCCTGGCTGGTAAGGCTCCGTCGATGGGCTGGGGACACGTCGTATCACGATTCATCCGCTGCACCCCACGTAGCTCACGTGTTACAGTGTTAGTGTTTGATCAAACGTTTCTTTTGTTTAGGCTATTTATCTATTTAGATTGTATCCAACCTTATTGTCATTGCGCAAAGCAAGGTACTTGCAGATCTAAGACATGTAATTCGAAAGTACAAAATACAAGCTTATTATAATACAAAAGTATTAGAAACAAATGTACAAGACCTACATACATGTGTGATTATTAAAAAGTAGTGAATGTACATATGTGTAGTGGTATATATTTGTACATGCTGTGACATAAACAAACAACGGAGGCCACTTTATTAATGTTAGACATTTCCCCAACCTGGAAATAGTGCGTAGTTTCCTGTACCACAGTTGTACGTATATACAGCTCCAGAATGATCTACCGAATTACGCGATTATTGCGTAAAAACGTGGTTCAAGTGAAATCCCTGGTTCTGTTTTTTTTTTTTATTACCGTTACCAGTTAATCTCAAACGGCCGTTTATAATGATCTTCGCTATGAACTGGGGATGGCGCGTCTTTGCACTGACCTGCAAATGATAAATATGACGGAACTTATTAAAAATCACCATTTTACTAGTTACAGAAAGCAATTTCGGGGTAGAATCGGCTTTCATGTCATGGCAGAGGGTAAATTCATCCAGATCCGGTCGGCAAAGGGGAATTTAATTTAGGATTTTAGCCACGTCTGTGTCTTTATAGATACATTATTCAGGTTGGATATAGTCTGCTATGGAAATATTCGGATAGATTTGGCGCCCAGTTTACAATTATTACAATTTATTCATTTTTGCACCAGATGAAGATTCGATCGTAACCGTCTAAACTTCACCAAAATGTCAATTTATATTAAATACGTATCAGTCATAGGTAAAACTAGGCCTATGTGTTTTATAGCGATTGTTACACGGAAGATAATTAGATCCAAATATTCCCGAGGAAGAGAAACAAAAATGACCATCATGTTGGAAATGGAGCAGAAAGATAACCCGACTGAGCGTGCGGGGGCTGGAGCTGCCTTTTCTGCTTTAACTCTGTGTAACTCGCTATTTATGGCTGCCACTGGTGATTTTCCATCCTGAACGTGAACACGCACCACAAATAGATAAATATACACATTCATTACACATTATCGCTCAGTGTGTTTTATGCTCCGGATTTGTTCAGTGTAGAAAAATCTCTCAATAAACTTGTCCCGCGTTGTTAATTATGTTTATTGACAACAGCCATCGCACCTAGAAGGTAATAGACATATCATGGAGGTTTATGGATTATTTGTCTTTCAACTTGATAGCAAAAACATTGGCTAAGTGGTTAAAGTTATGCCAAATTTAAAAAACCTCAGATATCTCCTGTTTTAATGGAAATCTCTGCTGGTTTTACGTTCAGTCGAGTAATACTTTAATATTTTCGGTTAAATGGAACATAAGACATCCCATTCCCGGCAAGTTATCTCTCAGGGTCATTAAATATTTGTATTTATTAGTCCTTTATACCATATACGTTTTTGTATTTTCACACGATTTTACATTCAGCTTTGCAGTGAAGTGTTAAACCGGGATTTCCCATACTGACGTTTAAAATAAATACACGCCCTCATTACAGCCTGTAATTAGCGGGCACATGAACAAGTCCGTTTCTTCCCCAGGCTGGTAAATCTGCGATGACACAGCCGTCACAGTGTGTTATACTTACGGCAGAATATATTGACACAGTGTGTCTAGAAAACTGTGTGTGAAGTTTTATGAGTGAGAAATTATGTCCCAAATATGCATTTACGTGGTATGGTGACATTTAGATGGCTGGGGTTGATCGTTTTTGTATAGAAGCAAGATACTGTAATGTTCATAGTTTACAATTTGAGTGGTAATTTATGTGGGAGACTTAGTGAAGGCTGATGAACAAATTGCTTGTGTAGGTGACGCCAGATAGCATTTTGCTTTGCTTTGCTAATATGATCTCAGCAGATAAACATGCTGTGACATGACCTGCTATCCACAGCTATGGAAAGTACCAGAATCTCAGGCTCGTGGCCTGATTGGCGAATCAGGCAGGTGAGCGGAGGGGGCGTTGTGTAAGGGGCCCACAAGTAGGATGCGGGGATGCTGTTTTTTTAAATTACATTCTTCCCATTTACTGCTTCACTGGAAGAGCGCCAGTATGGCCCCTGCCATAGTGCTGCTGTCTCGGGTTTGAGACAGAGCTGGGTTTATGGCCGGTTATTAGTCTGGCAGTGGCCTGTGATCTGTGATGCACTCTGATAACTGGAAATAGAAATAAGCTGTTTTTCGGTGCTGGAGGTGCAGGATGGACCTTGACCTGGGCAGGCAGCATGTGTGTGCGTGTGCCTTAAATAAAATGCATCTGCAACAGCGTCTGCCTGAAGTGCCCCATGGGTCGTGGGTCCTTGTGTCCCTCACGTCCGCAGCTAATCAGCCCATTCCAGACAGTTATTTATACAGTGTGACCCAGATCGGACTGGTGGGTACTGCCCTTTTAAGTCCACGGCGCAAGTCGCGGTAAACATAACCCAGCACTGCCATGTTAGGCCTGTGTGTTCAGGCGCTTAGGAAAATTAAATTTGTTTCCTGGTCTGGTAAGAAGCTGTAATGACTTGTTGTTTGATTCTGGAGATTTCTGGGACCTGCAATTACTTTGACATGTGATTTATCAAATTATTACAGGCATGTTACATTTTTTCATCTCTGCAAGCATATGTGTGAATCACTGCTTTGTGCTTTTTGTGATCATATTAATTGTAGTTTAAAGATGATTTACAGGTAATTGTCAAATCCCCCTGATCGCCATAGTAACGGGAGGCATTTCTTGTCTTCCTACAGAGCAGTACCAGCACCACTGGTTCCCGGACCGGCCCTGCAAAGGCTCCGCCTACCGCTGCATCCGCATCAACCATAAGATGGACCCACTGGTGATCCGGGCGGGTCAGCTCATCGGGCTTTCCATCCAGCAGCTCTACTGCCTCCTGCCCAGCGAGCTCACGCTGTGGGTGGACCCCTTCGAGGTGTCCTACCGTATTGGCGAGGATGGCTCCATCTGTGTACTCTACGAATCCCAACCGTCCCCGGCAGGGGGGCCCGCTCCCGACTCCGCCCCATCCTCCCCGGCTGTCCCACCAGGCGCCGGAGTCCTGTCCGGATTGGCCGATGGCCGGATCAGCTGCAAGGAGGAGCTGCTGTTGGGGAGGACCAGCCCTTCCAAAGCCTACAGCATGATGACTGTGTCCAGCTAAGGGCCACTCTGCCCATCAGGGACATGCTGAGAAGAAAGTGAAGAAATCTAAGGATCTGGACTATCACCCAGGCCATGGGAACCTTCTCCTTTGTTATCGTTTCTCCCCTTCTTGTATTCTATCAATTTTGGTTACAGACTGGTGAGTGGGACGTCTCTGTGGAGGGTGGAGAGCGTTGGGGCCAGTGTGTTGAATGCGTGCACTTTCCGATGAGCCACCTTCTGTAAACACCCCAGCTCTTTGTTACAGCTGAAGAACCATTTGCCTTGTGTGCGGGTGGGGGGGGGGGGGGTGATTATGGTATCCCTCTAGGGCTTCTGAAGTTCAGGCCCTGAGAGCCTCTGCTCTAACAGATCAGTTTTGTGGACCAGAACATCATTTACTTGCTGCTGGTACAGCCTGTGCCACACCCTCCATGTCAAAATGGCCAATTTGATGTCCCTGAACGTGTTTGGGTGTGCAGCTGATATCTCAGGCTGCATCTAGTGCCCTGTCTCCAGTCTTGCCCATCAGCTTTGACCCGCGTCTGGTCAACTTCCTCCGTTTGCTGAATGTCTAGAGGATGATCCAGAGATTGTGTGGCTTGACCTCATCTCCCCGATATTCTGGATCCACGGAGGAGCTAGATGCTCTGAGGGACCCTGTTTCGCTTGAACCTAAATGCACTTCGACATTTAGATTGTGTGGGATGTACATTTCAGAGATATTTTTATTAATGACTGCATTCCATTTTCTACGATGTCTTGTTTTATGGCAGATTTGTGCCCTCTGTTTTGGCTGAGTACATTGTGACTCGTCTGTTTACCTGATGAGCTTCTGAAATCTTATGAGTTCCTGCAGTGCTGGAGACGCAGTTGAGCTGGATGTCAGCCCTCCTGAGGTTCTGGATCTTTTACATAGATTTTTTTCGTCATCACTGCCAAAGGGTTTTTTTTCCACCACAATATAAGTTCTTGCCTAGCACTTTGGGGGGTTTGCAGCTTGCATATGATTATGTTGTTATGCATTTGATCAGACCTTAATAACGTGACTGTTTACTGATCACAGGACACTGGGTGCAGGGGGGTATTATCTCATCTTTCTACTCATTGGGTAAGAACCTTGTGCCATTTCCTTTATGGAAACAGCCAAGTCCCCCACCCCCCGCTCCTCTTTCCTGCCCCCAGAGCACGCTGTTACATATCAGTAGCCCGCTCCCTGTGTTCTGGTGCCCGGGACCTCGGTCGACCTATGGCAGCTATGAAAGCACCCGACCTGGGCCACCATCGAGCCTGGCAGTGGCGGGTCGAGCCAGCGTGTGCACCGGTCGCGCTCCGGGGGCAAGAAATGGGTCGCGTGAACAAGGAGGCAGGATTCAGTTCATTGTAAACACCCATCTGCTGGATAGTTTAACGGAATTTTTAAACGGCCCCTAAAGCTGTTTTTGTGGATCATACAGTGATGTTGCCCCAAGTACCAGCCGCCATGCATGGTTTTTATGGCCCATTCCTCCATAAAATTCTGTCCTCTGGCCATAATTCCCACACTCCAATGCTCACTTCCTTTTTCCTGTTCCACACAACTTGTGGAGAAGGTGTTTGGCACATAAAATGCACTAATTTTTACCGTCCGGGTTTGGTGAGGTTTTTCCACGAGTCCAAGAATACATAACCAAACTCAGTCTTAGGAAATGTGAAATGCCTGTCCAAGCATGAAACCAGAAGGAAAGTTCCATCCATTATTTCAGGGACTGCAGAAAGGCCTGATTTTACAGTAACAAATGCTGTAACATAAAAAAGCTGATATTTGTTAGATTGGTGTATCGTGAGGGAGGCTGTGTCGATGGGTGACCCAAAATGGCCAAGTCATTCTCTAAACTGCTCATAGACTATTCAGTTCTTGCAGAAAAGCATAAGATTTTTTTAAAAAAATAAAATATAAAATAAAACAATGTAAGCGGCACTCTTGCCCCATGTCCTGCTGCCAGTACATTCAGCTTCCCGGCTCATATCACGATGAACTGCTGTAAATTTGTACAGTTCATGTAAATTGATTCTGAGAAGGTTGTACAGATTTCTATATTTTGGGAAAAAAAAAATTCCTCTCTGTAATAAAAGATTTCCTATCTTGGCAATTACTTTGTGGAAGCAGTCTTTATTCGTAGCTCGAGACAAACACATCACCACTGCACCACAAATCAGAAGTCTTGCATTAGTCACTGCTGAACTTTGTATGTGGGTGGGGGGTAGGTTAAAGGGGATGTCTTTATGTATGGGCTTATTACCTGTTAAAGTCATGAGCAAGGTGGCATCATAGGAGCAAATAGGCTAAATAACCCAAACTGTTTCTGTGCCTCCTGTCATCTGATTACAGTGATGCTGGCGTTGAGTCATCGAGGCCTGATCACGCTTCACATTTATCACGGGGCTGGACATCGGGTTCCTTACTTCCCCATGAAAGTGAGAATGTACGCTTTTCCCCCAACGGGGGCTGTTCGAGTGTCACATAGAACCTGCCTCCCTTCTGGGACGAGGCTGAATTGCTTTAATAATTTCAGACACCTAGGTGAGAAAATCCCCATCTCTCTTCTCCCTTAAGTCCTGGTCTCTTCCCTGAACAGCAGGAGTTGCCAATCTCATCCACAATGGGCTGGTGTGTATGCAGGTTTTTGGGATAACCTGTCGGGCAGCTGTAAAAAAGCAGGTGTGAGGACTCTTCAACCAATCAGTCCTCTAATTAGTAATCTAATTATGGAGTTGCAGCAAAGACCCGCATACACACCGGCCCTTTGCGGATAAGATTAGCCACCCCTGTTCTACAGTATCTCTACTGTAGTCTCAAATACACATGTAAAGAGTTAGGAGAAACGTCATGTGCTCCTTGCAGTTTTTATCATCAGGTTCCTACTTCATCCCGCTAAACACAAAACTGACAGGTTCCAATGAGCTACAGTTTTCCTGAGGCTACGTTAAAAAAGCAGATCCCAAAGAATCAGCTTTCTTTGGGTAGTAAAGATGCTTAGATTACGGAGGCTAAACTGGGTTGTTTTTGTTTTGTTTGAAGGTTCCTGTGTTATTGTTAGAGACAGGCAGTGGCATTTAGCTGTGTTTCTATGGCAACAATGATTGACATGGGGCCAGGGTATGTGGGCGGTACATGTGGAAGAGTGCTGTTCCAGTTGGAGCAGGCAGACAGGAGGTTGTGGAAGTGGGCAATACGTATAGGAACCAACGGGATTGTTGGAAAGGGACAGTCACCAGTAGAAGTGGTTGGTACTTGTAGAAGTGGACTGGTCAAGTAATCTTAATCTACACTAAAACGATTAATTGGGGAACCCCACTGAAAGTGGGCAGTACTTTAAGTATAACGTGGTAACTGTGGAAGAGGAGGGTATTTAAAGAATCCAGCAGTAATTTTGGTAGCATGAGTGGATAGTGGGAAGTGCAGGTGGAGCAGTCTGAAACAGTGTAGTAAGACCTTCAGCCATGCAAATGTAGATGTTAGCTTCTTTGCATGTGTGTGTCGATGAAACAAGTGAATATTATTCATGTAAATGTGAAAACAAATGTCCACGTAGAAGTCATGTTAAGGAATGGGGATTTCCTCTGTCACTGTCTGATGTCTACAAATTGCACATCAAAGATTTACATGCTCTATTTGCAGCATGACTATACCTTTGCAGCTCTGCACCTTCGTATATAAACAGTTCTATGATGTCGGAGACCACAACGTGCTCTCTTTCCGTTGGTATTTGGTTCCCCGATTTGCATGTGTTCTTTCTTTGTGGTTTTTTGCAGCCATTTCAGGCTGTTGCACAAATCTGCTTCTGTGTTGTGCAACCTGGTCAGGCGAGCTTCTTTTCCCAGAGTTATGGTTTTAGGGGTCGGACGCTCCTGGCGGAGAGGATAGCCTCCGTGTCTCGGTGAAACAGCAGGGAGATTCACAGGGCTGTCACGTTCGTGGCCACCTTGGGACCACCACGTAGACAGTGACGGATGATGTCGCTCCACCTGTCGCTCTGTGTTGTTTTTTCCAGGCTCACTTCTATAGAAATATTTGTTGTGGGGATGTGTGAATAGCCGCTCTCACTTGGGTGTTGTACAGGCACACAAGAGAAGCTTCCGGACACCGTTTTCATTGCCGTTTCTCTCCAGGGCATCTGCCAAAGGTTTATTTTTGTTCTGCCAGTGTCGGGCTGACCTTGAAGGGTGCGAGCCGTCTCTGAGGTACCACAAAATAAACCAAAATGAAACTCGAGCTGAAATGAAACTTCATGTGGCAATGAACCCATACGCAACCCCATTCTACGTGAGATTCACCCAGGGTTTTTGTGTACCTTTGACAGGGTTATGGCACACCTGTAAAGGGTTTTTGTGTATCTTTG
>JABFDZ020000001.1:9672061-9685890 GCA_019775955.2 Pollimyrus isidori
ACCAGGACATGTCTCACTGTGTTTTCCCACAGTTTGACGGTTAAGGATCAACCTCGTCTGTTTTCCCAAACACCTGTTTCTTTGGAAAGCAGAGGGTGTGACATAAGCCTTCTTACAAGCAGCACACACACAATGACATGCAGGTGTGGCAGGTTATCATGGTGACTCATGTTACCTGTCTGCCACGTGTGACTGGGGGGTGGTCTTTGCTCACTTCCCATCCCACATGGTGGACATGTTGTTTTGTTTTTAGCCCCCAAACTCCTTTTGGATAGGTCTTCAGGACCTCCCGCACCCCGCCCTCATCAAAGCACTCTGGGTTTGCCTTTAATGGGCTCTCTGTGCAACAAGCACCCAGACCAGAGCGTGGTATCCAGGCGGGAAACAAGAGCCCAGATTGTGAACACATGTGTTGTGTGTTGGCATGCGAGATGGATGTTTGGGGGGAGGGGGCATCCCATCACTGTAGGGCCTGGTTAGCCCATAAACCAGGTGAATGTTCTTCTATAATTCACTTTGGAGACGGTATAGATCGTTTTCTCTTCTTGAAGCCTTACCTTGGTACGCAGGTTATGGATTCTCTGGGACCTCATTTTTCTTTTTTGGGTAGAATTTCAACGAGATCTACACAAACATATCTTGGATGTCCAGCCAGCTGGGGCAGAGGGGAGGTGGGGTTGTTCTAGCAGCTGTTGGGGTGTGCCACCCACGCAGGACTTTGGTGGAATCCTATGTGTGCCTGGCATTTCCTTTGTGTGCCCGAGTGCTCTGAGTGGCAGATTCAGGCGCACGGCCTGGCTTCCGTAAGCAGATTAGGCCACTTCCTGATGACTCATCTCTGCGTGTCCAGGTCTCCTCTCCGAAGGCGGAGGAGCTGCCACATGTCCATGAGCACAGTAACCCTATCCACACTGCGCCACTCAGACCTAAACCGCTCAAGGTTAGTCATTAAAAACAACAGCCGTCCGCCCAATGTGGGGCGGCTCCTCTTTACCCGCCCTCTCGTGGCTTGTGGCTTAGCGCTGACCATCAGGGTTACACAGTTTTTCCCGAATTAGGGGGAAACCCAAGGCTCGAAGATCATCTTTGGCCACAATCAGTCTACTATAGTAAAACACTGAAGCGTTACCACACACCTTAAAACGAAATGTAGAGATAAACATGGGTGACATGCTGGAGATGACTCCAGCGATGGAATATTCTGGATTCCTGCGGCTTCTTTGTGATCTGGTGGTGTTTCGCTCCGTTGCATTAGGTTTAGTACAGGTATTTTTCCATTCAGGGTGGAGCTGACAGCACAAAGTACCGGTTTGGCAACTAGATGCGGAAGTGTATGGTTCATTATACACATCAGTCCAGTGCACCTTCATGCCTTGCTATTGACCGAAGTGTTTAAATAAGTTTGTCTCAGTAATAGATACTGCTTAGTAGAAAGGTAAATAAAAAATCAACTCACTTCTTGAATTATAGGAATATGAATGAATATATTAACCTGCTCCTAGTGAGAACTGGGTCAATCTTCTCCCACCTTGCCTACTACACCAGCTGGGGTTTGCTGGATTGTTCCTCAGCATGGGGGAGGTTTTGTCTCTTAACTCACCCAAGTGTGCTTGGTAGGAAGGCATGGAAGCCCTCAATAAGAGCTGAGTATGGCAACAGATCATAGACAATACAGAGGAGCAGACTGCAAATAGCCACTTATGCAACCCCAGAGAATCTTTGTGATTGAGCAGTTAGTCGTTTCGTGGCAGCTGTGGTCATATCAGCCCATTTTTCAGTAGAAATGCTTGCAACGAGTATTTCAAGTTCTGATAGACGTCTGCAATAACAATCAACAAGTGGAACGTGTAGTATCAGCGATATATGTTTTTGGCCCAAAAAAATAAGACTGCCAAGAGATGAAAACACAGACGCAGACCGTACACATCCACATTGTTAAAAGCTCATCATCAGTAAACACCACCACAAGGCAGATACTTGCATGCTCGTCTGGAGATTATTGTCGATGTCACCCAGTTCCATGAAATGAAGAAAAACAAAAACACAGAACATGTACAGAACATGTCAGCTGTTTCCTGTTTTCTGCCTCAGTGGAGACCGCAGAGACACGTGCCCAGTGCCAGCAAGAGATGCTCTAACAGGAAGTGAGCATGAACAGCAACAAAGACTTTCTCTAACAGGAAGTGAGCAACATGAGGGACAGCAACAGAGACATTTTCTAGGTGGAAGTGAGTCCTGTGAGGGACAGCAACAGGGACATTCTGTATCAGGTAGTGAGCACCATGGGGACAGCAAGAGTGACTTTCTCTAATAGAAAGTGAATGCTTTGAAGGACATTCTCTAACTGTAAGTTAGTGCTGTTAGGGAGGTTCAGCCTGGGTGGAGGGCTCCGCAGCCTTCCCAATTAAATTAACACCCTCACTGCGTGCCGCATGCACAGGTGGGAACCAGCGTGGAAACTGTAGTTTACGCGCACAGAGGAGCACAGCTGGGGGGTACTTCAGTAAAAACTACCTCACAGGAGCACTTAATGAGCCACTGCTGTAACTTCCACCAATTTTCCACATTATTTTCCAGCAAGAGCAGACTTCAAACATCCAGATTTATGTTCTGTGTATATTATTTTGAGGAGGCCCTGTTTCAAATGACTAGCTTGACTGAGCTGTTGAGGGATTAAGGAGGGCCTCTTCTCAGCACCAGATGTGTTGGGTTTCACAACACCGGTTCTTCAGTCAGTCCCGTACCATGGTGCCCCCTAAATATCTGACTTCTGATTGGCCGGATGGTGCCAGCACTGTATGCCTGTCGAAATGAAAGCCAATCATATCAGTAGGACCACAACATGGAGAGATGAAATTCATTCTGGGAACAGGAAAAAAAAAATCTTAAATCATCATAGGACATGTGGCACCTGAAAGTGTCATCATGAATGACTCCAGCTCTGTTTTAAACTCAAAGTGCCGAATTAAAGGTTTGTGTGTAATTAGTGTGTTCCTTCTCTGTGGGAACATTTTACTCTCGTGTTGGTGCATGAACATTCAAGCAGGAGATGTGTTTGGACCATGTTCACCGCATGTTCAGGATGAGCTAAGTGCTCAATGGGGTTTCAGAACTGCCAGCCATCTGGCTACCTTCAGCTGGGGCGGCTCCTGCTGGACCGGGTCTGAATGAAAGGGCTCTTGTCTCATAGAAATAGACAACACGTTTCCGTGCTGTCCGAAGCTGATCTGGCCATTCAGAATGTGCCCCTGTTTCCCCATAGGGGAGCACAGGACATGCCACATGCACAGAAACAGACACCAAAAATCTTTGCATGTATACGCACATGGGGGCGGCATGGTGGTGCAATGATTAGCACTGTTGCCTTGCACCTCTGGGACCTGGGTTCTGGTCTCTGCCTGGGTTTCATGTGTGCGGAGTTTGTATGTTCTCCATGTGTCGTCGTCGGGTTTCCTCCAGGTACTCCGGTTTTCCCCCGCTGTCCAAAAACATGCTGAGGCTGATTGGAGTTGCCAAATTGCCCATAGGTGTGCATGTGTGAGTGACTGGTGTGTGAGTGAGTGAGTGTGCCCTGCGATGGGCTGGCCCCCCGTCCATGGTTGTTCCCTGCCTCGTGCCCGTTGCTTCCGGGATAGGCTCCAGACCCCCCGCGACCCAGTAGAATAAGCAGTTTGGAAAATGGCTGGATGGCTGGTATACACACATCATCCAATACAGGTGAACATACAGATGGAGGCAAGCATCATGAAGATTAACACCAGAGCAAGCATCTGCCTGCTTTCGTTGTATTTAAGCAAGTATGTTAATAGTTGCTATTTTCAGCTAGTAGTGCTAGAAGATCCCGGGTCTCTAAATGTGACAATGACAGGTTTGTCCTCTATGGATCGGCAAGCTGTGTCTGCAGAGAGGAAGAGGACATTTTCTCTCCAGGTGAACTTTACAGCATTTTTGGGTTGGAAGCTAAAAGAGGAGAAGCGGCCACGCTAGTGATGGGGTGACAAGCTTAAATGGCAGAGGGTTCTTGGATTGCAATAGAGGAATGCAAAAAGGTAGTTGAAGGGAGCCAAAGGGGCAGAAGATGTATTATCGTTTGTAGAAATTGAAGTTAATCACTCTACCATATCACCATAGTAACCCCCAGCCTTCCAAGGCACAGATGTCCTACTGAACTCACCTTTGAAGTACCACCTTTCAGCTACATTGCTGTCGTGTGTGTGCTGGTGGAGTGCTCAACTATATCTTGTCTTGTGTTCAGCTGTGGCGCTCCTTACCAGCACTCTCCCCCACCCCACTGGCTGCCAGCAGCCTGGCCCCCAGCCAGCCTGAAGGGAGGGGCAGTGCAAATTACAAAGGAGGGTGTGTCTGACACGCCCTTTGAAGTGAGCTGGGAGAGAACATGGTGGATCTGGTTATCCAGATGGCACAGGCAGGTAGACAAGCCACCCACATGTACACCTCTACCTGCAGGAGAGCTTCACGGCCCAATGATTCTCCCACCCTGGGGAGTTCATAAGTCTTTGATCAGCTCATGGAGCAGGGGCAATTCAGAGGCTGCTGTGTGTGGGGAGGGAGGGTGCACTCAGAGAGAGTGACGATGGACCCTGATCTCCCCCGCCTCTGCCTTCCTTTGCTCTTTCCCTCACCTCATCTGCTCAGATGTCAGATTAATTTAATTAGTTTTGAGGCCTGGACATTCACCAGTGTATGATCTAGTGAAGGAATGACTTCCATTTGCGTGTTTTGTGCCTGAGAGCTGCGGTGCTTCACTGCAGTAAATCTCTGCTCTGGGTAGACATGCTGCAGTGTGTCTGGCTGCCCCGGAGGCATGATCTTTGCATCATTCCATGGCATTTCTGCCTTCTATTAGGACAAATACCAGAAAAAACAGAATAGGAATGCCCATCTCTCTGCAGCTTAACCCAGAATGATGCAGTTGTCTCTCCATTGTCCCTCGTTATGGATTCAAGAACCAGGATTCCTTGGTTGCAAAAGAATGATCATGCCATAGGTTCTAGAGCACTTGGAGCTTCTGCTGGGATGCCACAGGTTCTAGAGTTCTCTGAGCCTCATTTTGGATGCTGCAAGTTATAGAATTATCTGAGCCTCAGCTGGGATGCCATAGGTTTTGGAGCACTTAAAGCCTCACGTGGGATAATAATAATAATTGATACTTTATTGTTCCCTATGGGGAAATTGTCTTTATGCCTCCCTCAACTTGCTCTTTGAAGAGCAAGTTGTCTACAAGGTGCTGTCACCCGTAGCGGCGCCCAAAGAGCTGGGGGTTAAGGGCCTTGCTCAAGGACCCACAGACATGCTGATGCTGGGTTTGAACCAGCAACCTCATGATTACAGGCACAGCCCACTGAGCCTCACACTAGGATGCCATTTGTTCTATAGTGCTCTGAATCTCAGCTGGGATGCTACAGATTTTAGAGCACTTGGAGCCTCAGCTGGGATACCACACTGTCCTAGCCTGAGAGGGCAGAAACCAGGAGTGTTATTCAGGTAAGACAACCTGGACCTAAATCCAACAGGTTGTCACCTGCCCTCGTTCTACTTCTCCCATCCTGCTTCAGCTCCCCTTCTCCATCTCTCTTGCCCCCACTCCAGCTTTCCTGCCCCCACTCTAGCTCCCCTGCCCCACTCTAGCTCCTTTGCCCCCGCGTCAGCCCCTGGCCTGACCGCCGAGATAATGACCTGTTTTTCTAAGATGTAAATGACAGAACTGGGACAGCAGTGGCAAGGTATTATTTCCCAGCAGTATGAACACCTGTAGCAGACCGATCAAAGGCTCCTTTACTCACACACACACAGCCATCTCGTGTATTCATTTGTGCTTTTCTCTGGGATATTGTTTGCCGGTTACTCTGGGCTTTAGTTTGTCTTTTACTCTGGCTTTCGTTTGTGTTTTAGTTGGGGCTTTAATTTGTCCTTTACTTCATGTTTTTGTTTGTGTTTTACTTCAGGTTTTCATTTGTCTTTTACTCTGGCTTTCGTTTGTCCTTTACTGTGGGCTTTAGTTTGTATCTTACTTCTGGCTTTCATTTGTCCTTTACTCTGGTTTTATGTTTGTGTATTGCTAGTTTTACTATGTCTGTAACTTTACTCTGTCTGTCTGTGTCTGCATGTTTCTCTGTTTCTGTGCCTGTGTGTATGTATATCTCCTGATGTCACAGGTCCCACCTGCAATAGACACCATGGGCCTGTCTGTCAGGTTTGTCCCCTTTGTTACAATGTACCTACACACACACCCATACACACATGCACATACACAAACACAGACACACCCTCCTATTGTGGAAATGTCACTAGCCAATACTGCCATTGTGTTCTGGAATAGGTGAGGGAGGTAAAGTCCTTCAGAACAAATACACCAACTCCAGCTTCAAATCAGAGAAACTGAGAAATGTTATATTAAAAACTGAAGCTCCAGCTGTGAGCGAAATGCATAAAACACTCCAACCAGTGGGACCCCCCAGGCTGAGAAGGCGGCCTCACCTTCCCATGGCAGGAATGCTGTGTTTGTACTCAGTCTTACATCACCCAAGGCCTTGAAAGGAAGAAATAAAGCCACTCTGCTCTCAGGGAGAGTGATGGCCTCATTTCGGTGGGGGAATTCTGCAACAAAAAGACAAACAAGAAGAGAATAAACCACAAACGCAAAGCAAATCGAAAGTGCTCGAGCTCTGCAGGTGCCTTTCGTATGCTGGGACTGTCCTCCTGAACATCCCACCACCACGCTTAGAACCAGAGGGAGGTCTCCCACACAACATGAGGTCAGCCAGAGCGTGAGCCTGGCATGCTGGGTGCCTGTGACAGGAGACGAGTCAGCCATCTCTGACCTACTGTACAGGCCCGAAAAGCCCTGCGGGTACCATGACATCCTCACGTGTGTATCATTATGTCCCTGTTCATACCTGGTAATAACATGCATCCTGGGTGATCCGATCACAAGTGGACAGCATTAAATACAGGTGTGAACGCACTCAGAGTGGATTGAAGACGCAGTGAGATCGGATCACTCAAACCACATTCTGAGGTGGTCTGGGACACATATGGCCTCATTCTTATAGCAGTGTGAATGTGAATGTGTCCTGGACTACATTGAAGGACCGTCTACTCAGCTGACATCCTCATGTGAGCAGAAGTACGTACGTACTCATTAGACGCACGAACATGTTAAAACATGATTTATGTCAAAACGTATGTCAGTGCAGAGTGGGATACTGTGTATTAAACTGCATTGTGAATAACAATCTTTTCCCTACAACACCAAAAAATAAGTTTGAATCTACAGGGAATTTGCCTGGACTGTTGCCATCTATTCACATGTCAAAAGTGTACATCATTAATATTCTGTGCAAATTCGGGAAAAGTAAATTGTGTAAAAAGTGATTTATTAAAGATGCTTTGGAATTTGAATAGATCATATTTGAAGATTATACTAGGAAGACAAACATTATGAAATATATCTTTATGGAATTATTTAAAAATAAAAGGATACATTAATTATTGAAATATTTATGAATGTATTTCTAGATATTTTTATGTATTTCATTATGGTCTTCCGCACAAATATTTTAGGCAGTTTGGTTACCCTGAAATTCACAAATAGCTTTTTATTTCTTGTTCTCCTATATTTAATGTTTGGAATTTTTTTCATACGGAAGTGATTTACATGCGTATTTAAAGAAGTTGTGGAAAAGCTTAATCCAATTACAAGAGGTCTGTTGAGACGCATGTGAATATCGGGAATGAACAGGGCCTGTCTGTATGAATCTCAGACCCCCTAGCAGAACTATCAGGAAGTACAAGCTCTGGGAGTTGGGGTCAGAGGTGTCAGCCAGTCAGACTTTTCTCATTGATGTCATGGAGACACTATCCTGGTGTCTCCTGCTAGGTAAGTGATCTGTCCTTCCACCCTGGCAACTGGGGCTGGGGGAGAAGGGCATCTTTACAGCCCCCAGATCGAATGGACACCAAGACAAGTGACAGCCCAGGATTCCTCTCTACCTCCTGGTGTGTCCAGATGACTGGTCCCTGAACTTACCTCAGGTGCTGAAATTCCCAGAAAAAAAACAGAGCTTAGCTAACCAGCAGACTGGAGAGAGGCATCAGTGAGTGCAGCTGATTGGCTGGTTTGTCCGCATTGTGTCAGCCACCCCTTTGTTTCTGGAATTACACTGACCTTTGTCATTTGTTAACCAGCGTGTTACATAAGCACAGATAGCCGAGATAATGAACAAACATGCTGTTTACAGAGCGACACTGATAGACTATGTTGGTATACTTCATTTTGAGTTTTATGCCACTGGGAAAATTTTAAGTCTGGTTGCTTTCTGTCCTAAGTTTCCATTTTTTAAATTGTTTCATTTCATGCAATTGAAAGTGATATTTACAGCATCTGCCCGTCCACAATAGTTCTACCATAAATGCACTTTTACTGAGCTCCCTGTGTTTGTGTCCCCATTTTTCTATTGCCACACTGTTGCCTCTCCTGCTCAAACACAACTGATGCCGATAGTTGCCTCCGACAGACAGTCTTCTCCCAGCCAATGGCAGATGGCCCTCTTCATCTCCAACTAATGCCAGAGAGCCTGCTTCTCTTCTAACCAGTGAGGGAGCACTCCCTGTACCTTCTGAAAATGATGGACAGCCATCTCGTAGAGACTCCTTTCCGAAAAGGGTTTCACAACTAAAGAAGACACTTTGCCAGACAGTTTGTCCTTAAATAGAAATGCGCCACTCTCACACACACCCACACGCACACACACACATGCACACACACACGCACGCACACACACACATGCACACACACACATGCACACACACACGCGCACGCGCACACACACACACGCACACGCACACACACACTGTCCTGACCTAGAAACTCTCTAACTCACATTCTCTTTTGTAAGTAGCTTCAGTTTTCCTCTCTCACTTGTTTTCTTTCTTTCCTCATTCCCTCCTTTCTCGTTTTCCATTATGGGGTATAATTGTTGGTGCTGAGAGTGGGAAAGGGTTTTCTCCGGCTGCGGTCATTGGGGTAATTACCATCCCCCACACATGTTTAGGGACAAGCTTAGGCATGTGTGTGTGTGTGTGTTTGTGTGTGTGTCTATGAGTGGATTTTGTTTATATTAGATTATGAGGACTAAAACCTGGTATTTTGACATTTTCTGGTACCAAGAAAATATGTGAATGCAATCAAAAATCTAAAAAATGTCAAGGTCTTGTATTTTGTTTGATTACTTATTGATACAGTTAGGGCTGGGTAGAGGTTAAGGTCATTAGGATTACGTAGAAATGAATAAAGAGTTCCCACAAAGATATAATTACAAATCAATGTGTGTGTGTCTGTGTATAAGTGAGTGTATGTATTTGTGTTTGTGCATGAGTGAGTGTATATGTGTGTGTGTGTGTGTGTGTATGCATGTGTGTGCTCGTGTGTGTGTGTGTGTGTGAGGCATCTCCACGTAACCCAAAGCTTCACCGATCACACAGTTTGGCTCAGGTTACCGAGCTCTGTGTGTCGCTGCGACAGCAGATGTCATACCAGCATGTGCACAGTGAGACACACACACACACACACACACACACACACACACACGCACACACACACACACACACACACACACACAGGCTCATTCACAAACAAACAGGTCCATACCCCTATAAACAAATGCAAAATCCTGTACTGGTACAGAAATGCTCTGACACACATATAAACTCTCAGAGACAAACAAAAGGACCTGGAGACACAAACTTCACACCAATAAACACTTTTTTAGTGTTTCCACGGTGATCCATATCCCTTGACAAATACCTTATTTTTTGTGTGACCACTTATTTCCTTGCTAGATTTTGAATTCTCATAGGAATCTGTGTCCATCTATGAGACAATCAGATATGGGGTTATACTAAAAGGACATTAGTGCAGTAACACACCCATTTTCGATTAAGCACTTCACCGCATAACGGAAGCCTCAATCATTCACAGATTTCACAGTAAAAAAGTCCTTGAGTGCAGAGTCAGCCGTCTCTTCCTATGGAATACCTAGTTGTCTGGTCGGGTATTTGCGCGACACAAGAGTTTCTGCTAATCGCTGGAATGAGCTTATAATGATTTTCCATCGCAACCTTAAACCTTTAACCTTGTATTTTTGCAACACCTATTTAGGTAACTTTATGTACAATTGTAAGGAACATTTCAGAACTGGCAGTTATGTTCTGTAAGCTTGAGGAACACTAACACCGTGGATGTAATACCTTGTGCTGGATGAAGAAATGTTCAATCTAATGCATTTCTGTGGTATTTCCAGGTGTTAATGGCAGATCAAAATATAATCTGACTGTTCCATAAAGCTTTCATAAAGTTCCCTGAATATTCCCAGCTATATATTCCCATTCCTCTCTCTCCAGGGCAATTATTCCATCACCCCATCCCTCTAACCAACATCCACATCTATGCAACATCCACATCTATAGCCTGCTATTCTGCCCCCCACCCACCACCAACCTCCTGCTGGTACATCATCACCAAGGAAACCATGACCTGAGCCGATGTTCAGTTTCCTTTTACGCTCCCACATTGCCAGAGAAACAAAGGTTCTAACCTTTTGTAAATGCCATTTCATGGCTGCACGTTGTTCAACTGACTCAAAGACATGTGCCAGAAAGAATAATTCACAAATATGCACAATCAAGGTGATTTCTGCCAACCATTTTGAAGTGCACTGTTCACTCATTGTGCAAACATATCCAAGAGGGATGTGATTCTCAGCTGAGTTGGAAGGTTCCCCTCCCTCAAGCTGAAACTCCTTCACTAAAAGCTTGAAGGTCCTCCTTCCAGCGCTTACAAGAGGCAGCTTTTGTTGTTTCTATGCTGACTGTGTGAACATCACTCAAGTGGGTGGTACGGCTTTGATGCTAGTATTTATGAAACAACCCCACCCTTCTCAAAATGGCTCCTTAGCTGCTACCACCCCCAACCCTCCCCAGAGCAGGCCCTGGGCTCCTTATTATCCAGGTGTTCTTCCAGCCAGGAATGAGGAAACTGTGAGAATAATCCACTCTGCATTATAATCACAGGGCACAGGGTCCTGGCATTTTCCATTCCACTGTGTGTGTGAGGTCAGTGCTGTGCATGTGCAATGGAGTGGTTCGCCGGTGGGTGTAGACAAGCGCGACGCCCACACACTCACCCACATGCACAGAATGGCTCCCACACACACTTACGTAAGGGTCCTGGGCCTGAGAGCCGGTGGATGACTCAGCTCATTAGCAGCTATCTTATCAGCCCTGCCAGGAGGACGTTAATCTCTTGCTTTGGTTACTCTTGACCTTATCTCACCAGAATGGTTAGCTGAAATATTGGCTGCACTCTCAGGACAGGTCTGATGGTCACACCTGGTAACCATCTGAAATACACCCTGGTGACAGACACAGGAGTGGTGCGATGGACCGACCCTGCTGTCCCCTGCTGTCCCTGCTGTCCCCTGCTGTCCCTGCTGTCCCCTGCTGTCCTCTGGTGTCCCCTGCCACCCATCCCAGCATCCCTTCACCTTTGTTACATGACCGCAGGTTGGGTGGCAGCAGATACACAACTCATGTTTTCTCATAATTCCATTATTTTCACATTTATTCGTTTAGCAGACACTAAAGTGACATAGATTTTTGCGAAAGCAGGGTCAGACAGTCCCTGAAGCAATTGGGGGTTAAGGGCCTTGCTCAGGACCAAAACGGTGACATCACTCTGCTGACCCTGGGAGCCGCCATGACCCAGAGCTACCACTATGCCTCTATTTTTAATCTGCTGCACTGGGGGTCTATTTATAGGGCGCGTGTTCACATTCCCCCCTGCGTCTGGCAGGGCTCCACATGGCTGCATGCTGTGTAAGCGCCCGCATGGTACATGGTGAGTGTATGGAGCGATCAAACAGGAAACAGGAAGGAGGGAACGAGGGAAGGAATGCGAGAGGGAGGGAGAAGAGAGAGAGACATAGACAGAGTTCGTTTACTGTATGTTCTGTACCAGCTGGATAGAGAGTCGTAGGAGTCTGCATAACAACCAAATCACAGCTTTACTGTGAATACTGGCCATTTTTGTTCAGAAATACGATGTGTGTTATGGCACTGTATATAATTTTAGAACTGGGGAGGGTTTTGTGGGAGCATTGTTCTTCTATAAAGTGGACTGTTTAGGAGCTGGACTTCAGCCGACCTTCTCCCACCAGCTGACAGACTGCGTGTCACTGCCTGCGAGGGAACGCTCTCAGGTCATGTGACGGAGGCCACGCCCATGCCTGTTATGGCAGAGATAGAGCGCTGATGGCAGCTGACGTGTTATCTGCTGGGTGAGAGCGCTGCTTTCTCTGTGTTTCTTTGGGTGGGGGCTTCGGTACCAAATCGTTCTCTGTAACGCATGTATACAGGCCACATTGGGGCCAGGCTGGTCCACTGGCCTTCTGTTGGTGGCACATGCCGTGCAGAAAGCAATGAGGAGCCAGACACTCAGGTCTCAGGGCATCTGTCTGCTTGAGTGACAACAGTTGCAGACAACTGCATGGAGGGATGGGGATGAGACTGCACTCATGTCTGGAGTAAAGAGCATGTAGCATGTAGAATGAGGTCGAGGCCTGTACAGTCTTATCATCCTTCATTCAACATTCTGCCCAGCAAAAATACTAATGCATTTGCAATTAAACAGATGAATACAGTTTTCCACTCAAACCAGCAGGGAAGTGCAAAAGGAAGCAAGCATTTAATAATCCAGTTATTCTATCATTCTATTATTCACAAGCTCACAGGCTGGATGAGGAAGCCAGCTGCTGGGGCGTTTGGCAGTGAGCCGCCATGCCGCCTCCGCATGCGTGTAGGGGCATGTTTCCAAACTGGCCCGCGGTGCTGGTGGGCCTGCCAGCTGGCCACCGGATTCTCCACGTCACCAGAACGAGCCGCTGATGGAAGGAGCATCTCAGATGGATGGAGGCGTCTGCTGTGGACGAAAGATGCAGCTTGGAAAGGGAATTTGGGCCTTCTGGCTGGTGCGTGCGTGTGTATGCATGTGCGAGAGGAGCATTTGCTCTGCCTCTGTTTGTTTGTTTCAAACAGGGTGGGGGCTGATTTGCTGATAGTGCTGTCACTAAAAGGCTGGTTATGGACTGATGTTCGAGGCCACCCCCTCACCGGGCTCCATCTCGCCAGCCCAACGTCCCCCACTCTCCAGCTCGGTGATCGACATCACCCTCGCTCTGAGTACTATGACTACAGTTTCCCCCTGAAATGCAGAGGTTATCGGAATCCTCTCGCTGCTTCCTGTCTGTCCATATCCTCCTACCTGCAGAATCAGGTTTGATTCCTGCCTCCGACTCCTTCCAACTGAACTGTTGTCTCCAATGTGTGTCCCACCTGGGGTGTCCCCCGCCCTGTCTTCCAGTGTGTCCCACCTGGGGTGTCCCCCGCCCTGTCTTCCAGTGTGTCCCATCTGGAGTGTCCCCCGCCCTGTCTTCCAGTGTGTCCCACCTGGGGTGTCCCCCGCCCTGTCTTCCAGTGTGTCCCACCTGGGGTGTCTCCCGCCCTGTCTTCCAGTGTGTCCCATCTGGGGTGTCCCCTGCCCTGTCTTCCAGTGTGTCCGATCTGGAGTGTCCCCCGCCCTGTCTTTCAGTGTGTCCCACCTGGGGTGTCCCCCGCCCTGTCTTCCAGTGTGTTCCACCTGGGGTGTCTCCCGCCCTGTCTTCCAGTGTGTCCCATCTGGGGTGTCCCCCGCCCTGTCTTCCAGTGTGTCCCACCTGGGGTGTCCCCCGCCCTGTCTTCCAGTGTGTCCCATC
>JABFDZ020000001.1:9734757-9754723 GCA_019775955.2 Pollimyrus isidori
ACGGCTTATTTCCGCTTGGCATGAATTGCAAATTGCGATTTAAAAGCATATAACTAAGATCGGTGGATCTCATGGGATTATGGTCAATTTCCGATACCCTAAAATTAACGTGATCGAGGCCGATCGATCGGTGCACCCCTATATCATATGGCTCTCAGTGAAATAAATTTCCAAATATTTTGCTTTCATGGCTCTCTGAGTCAAAAAGGTTCCCGACCCCTGATATAAACGGTCAAACTCGGCAAATGTTTATGATAGCAATTTTAAGCTATGCCATCACCCCACCGTTCAAAAGGTTTAGGGCTACAGAAAAAATATACGGGGCTTCAACCTAATAGCCTGGTCCCAGGCACGCCCCTGCACCAGTGTGAACACTCGGATGTGGGCAATCCAACTGCACAACTACACTCCCATTCCACTGCTGTGGCTTAGATTCCTAGTCTCAGCCCTAACTGCGACCCCAAGCCTACCCCTAATGACGTGGAATTGTTGGCGCAGGCATGCGTGAAATGGGTGTGGCCATGCTTGTGATGGAGTCCAGGCATGTGTGTGATGGGTGCAGGCATAGATGTAATAGGTGTGAGCATGCATGCAATGGTTGGAAGCATGTATGTGATAGGTGTGGACATGTGTGTGATGGGTACAGACATAGATGCAATAGGTGTAGGCATGCATGTCATGGATGCTGATATGTGTGCAGTGCGTAAAAGCATGCAAGCAATAGGTGTGGCCATGTATGCAATGGGTGTGGTCACACATGCGATGGATGTCGTCATGCAAGCAATTGGTGTAGTCATGTATGTGATGGGTGTGGTCATGCATGTGATGGCACAGAAGCTCTCAAAATGCCACCTTAATTGTGTTATGTGGGTTCTTGTACAATTCACATAAAAGTTTTTTTTCCCCATATTTGTTTGGAATGAACACTATTCTCGGCGACAACTTTTGCAGACAGGGAAATGATACTAGAGGTCAAAGATTACAGTTATTGAGAAGACATCATAGAACTATGATGACACACTGAAATGTACACATTCATTTTACACAAGAAGAAAGTTACTTACTGGTGTAAGTTTCTGTCTCAGCTCATTTTAGGGATGAAACAGTGCCAAGATTAACGATTTTGAGTTACAAGGCTGTAGGCCCAAGTCGAAGCATAGCAGAGCACGCCCAGTGCTCAGGCTACCCGTCCGGTTTCAGCTGTGTCCTCAGCTATAATTCTGAGCCAGTGCCATTGTTGTCATTGGGCTGGCTACAGCAATGCTGACCTGTAATTTGGTGGCGTGTAGACATACGGGGAACTATATGTCCCTGGACCCGACGTGACCCAGAAAACATAGCCTGGTCCATGAAACAAAACACAGGCATTGCCGAACCAGCAATATGCTCACCACCAAACAGGCGAGTGTCAGCGCTGCCAACCTCAGCTTTGAGTTAGCAGACAGCAGCCGGCCATTGAATCTTCTCTCCATACATAATTGTATGGGTGTGAGCCACCTCAGCTAGTCTTCAAAGACCTCTCTGCCAAGACTGAACTCAGAAATTTAGACAAAACCTGAGCTCAACAGGATATTTTATAATTTTATTGACTGTCTTCATTTAGCTGTTAGTGAGTCAGCAGGAATGAACAGGCTATATCCTGTCTCAACTCAAGCTTTGAAGATGCTAACAGGGCCTTAGCAGACAAAAACCATCTGTAACCAACTGTTTGTTGAGATAAATTCATTGGATACATCAAAACACAACACTGAAGTCTCTGAGTAAACATATGTGTCCCGCAGTAAGAGACTAATCCTGTGAATCTTTCTAGAAGTTCTCTGAAGAAACCGTGTGGGCAGTCAAGCAGATATTATTGCAGCCAGTTAACAAAGTACTGCTAAAACTCATACGGCAAACTAGTTGTATTTTATGTGTCATTTTGCAGCATTTTATTGTCCCCAGTTATTTGGGGTGTACTTGTGTGCCATCTCATTGTTGTTCTGTTAGCTGGGATCTTACTCATATCATGTGACTCCTCCAGGCCCAATTGACGTCTGGTGGCACCATGAAGTCAGCTTTCGTCTACTTGTTCCTGGTCACATGCTGTTGGGCTCTGCCCTTTGAGCAGACAGGCTTCCTGGACTTCATGATGGAGGACGAAGGAGGTTCTGGATTGGTGCCAGTGACCAAAAAGCCCCCAATTTTTACTTCCATCCCAGGCCCAGATGGACCCATCTGCCCTTTCAGATGCCAGTGCCACCTGCGGGTGGTGCAGTGCTCTGATCTAGGTAAGAAGGCGAAGCCCCAGGGGGAGGGCGTGTCTGTGCTTCAAAACCAGGATATTCCTGAAAATGAAAATAATTGCTAAAGAAAGTTCAGATTATTACAATTTTAAATGAACAACAGATCATGAAATCAGAAATTCCTTTGGTAGTGGATAATGGTCTAGTTCAGAGGTCTCCAACTCTGGTCCTGGAGAGCTACTGTCCAGTAGGTTTTCTATCCTACCTGGCTACTGAGGAGCCACACCAGTTTGCAGGCAAATACCAGGAGCAGGTGTGGCTCATCAGAAGCCAAGTGGGACAGAAAACCTACTAGATAGTAGCTCTCCAGGACCGGAGTTGGAGACACCGGGTATAGTCCTATTCGCAATGCACGTTTCTTCAGATAAGCTTTATCTTGCTTGACTTCAATCTTGGCAGGTAAAGCCAAGATTTCAATTCCTCATGAACATTCTCCACAAAAACAGTCTCCTCATACTTTGTCACCTTGCCCATTTGATTAAAATGGCAGAATTATTAAACAAGCGTTAAATGTTTTTACATGGTGTGGACCAAAGTGGCCTTGCTGAGATTTCCACCACAATTTTTTTTTTTACTTTCATCATTGTTTTTCAGGAAGAAAGAAAATTGAGGGAAAGCCAGCCTCATTTTCCTCTTATTGTTGCTTGTGAATTTTTTTTTCCCCCATAAATCTTGCTGATCAATCAGGCAGTCTCTTATTATAGCAGCCAAACATACGTCCCCCCCACCCATTTATCTCCCAGAAAACAAAAGGACCCTAATCCAGCTGTTCAATTCAAAATTTGCCATTGTGAGAGAGTGCAAAGTATTCATTAGGGTTACTTTTTTACTATTGGCATTATCTTTGAAACACTCAGGAAAAAAATTAAAATAAGATTTTTAAGTGTAGTCTGGATATAAATCAGGCAGACTGACAAGGAGGGTCATTTGCAGAGAAAGTCTTCCATTACCTCACTGAATTCACTAATGAGAGCACTCTAGGAGTGGGCAAGAGCCAATGGAAAGGCTTCCAGAGTGGAGTATGGTTGGATTCATACATTTGAAGTTTAGCTCCTTGGCCTAGAGCCCAAGCCTGTTCCAAGCACTCTGAGAGCAGGGGGTTTAACTTGGGTAGGGTGGGGATCCATGACCTGATATGAATGCTCAGTCAATTGCTATATGCTAAAAAGAGTTTCAAAAAAGACAAAAACTCATACCAGAACAGCAATAATACAGCTTAGCTCTCATGCGTACATTACCCAACCACTGCTATAATTCCAGACATTTAAGCATTCTGGCGTCAGTTTTTCCATGGACTTTTTGTCCAGCACTCTGTCTGCAGTCATTGGAAATGGCGAGAGCAGCTGAAAAGGCTCGGTGTCATGGCAAGAGCAGTTATGCAGACACTGAAGCTTTGGAAACAATGGGCTAACTTGGGGAGGAGGGAATGAGGGGCAGGAAGTCATACTTAGCTAAGCTAATTTTGATGGATATAACCTTGTGTGGAGGTATGTCTTGACAAAGCGGAAGAACCGTCACTGGGATGTCTACAAGTGCAGACTGAGCATGCTCTGTGCGGGGTCTCGCCACACATGAGGACCTCTTGTAGCAATGCTGCTAACCTGCTCGCTGTCTTTGCAGCCAGTTAAATTGCACCCGTGCTGTCGCACCCCGGTTTTAGTACCCTGCTGTCTTGCTGGATGTCCTAACACGGAGATGTTTTTCTGCTGCTACTCTCCTCCCTTCCACGGAGCTGTTGATCCTTCACGTCAGAGCCCTCGCTTAGGCTCTGTAGTCTCCCCTCCTCCCCCCAGTGCTTTGGGAGAAAACTAACCACAACCAGCTGTGAGGAAGATGGGGCATTTAGGGCAATGCAACGTAGTCTAGTGTCTCCAGCACAGACATTTCTATCCAAACTGCTCCAAAACTCTCCAGAACTTATAATAAAAAACATTTTGAAACTCTCCAAATCTTTAGAAAACACGGCTAACCTTTCTGAAACTCTAGCGAACTCAAAAAAAGTTGTCAAATTCTTTAAATCTCCCAAAAAACTTCTCATTTTAAACTCTCGGAAAGGTCTCAACTTTCAGCTTTGAAATCACTTTGTTAGCTTGTCATTCTTGTCATGTTTACACAGAAGAGGATTAGAGCCACCATGAAAATATGATTTGAATTCTGACTTTAATCTCAGAATTCTGAGTTTAGAAGAAAAGTCAGAATTCTGACATTAAAGTCAAAATTCAAATAATATTTTCATGGTGGCCCTAATCTTCTTCCATATGTTTAAAACCAGGATCAGTAAAAACTAATAAGTAATAGTCTCAATGAATACAAATTTAAAATATGAATAAATAAAGAAGTTTAAATGGCTATGCACTGTTCAATCTAATCCATCCATCCATTATTCTCCCAGGTAAAGGGGTACCAGCTGAAATTATCCAACAGAGGATCACAGCCTTTTCCAAATAACAAATGTCATGGACTGCTATGTACTGCGACGTCCATCCCGTTTCAGCCCCGTATGTGCCACACCCACCTCGTTACCTCCAGTGATTCCCCAGTGTTTTCACCTGTGTGGCGCTGCTGCTCGCCAGTCGTGTGCCTTGTTCAATGTATTTAAGTCTGCGCCACCGTCTGTTCCGGCAGATGCGGCATAAAAGTTGTCTATGTTGGTGTGCAGTGCAATAAACCCGTTTGTTCCGTCCGTCCGGGATTTTCCTTTGTGCGCCCTGCACTCACCCGCCGATTGCAACAATGGACTACATTTTCATTCTATTAATATTTGATCTATTAACATTTGTAAATCATTTAAAAAGTATTTTAAATAATTTCCCTTTACACACCCAAAACCCCACCTTCGCAATTATAAACATCATTTTGGTAATATCAAATCCATGCACTCTTTCTGAAAAAGGATTATTCAGGTAAAGTATGCAATGGTGACATTAAATGCCAAATAAGTGTATTGCTACATAATGGAACTTCTGTTGAAAGCCAATCATTGTGCAAAAAAATCTCAGGTGTCAAATGAGAGAAAACAGGAGAGTTGATTGTGATTGATCACAGCCAAGATTATGGAACCTCAGACTCCAGGAGAATTTCATTAAGCTTAACCCTCTATTGCAGGGGTGGCCAACCTTATCCGCAGTGTATGCAGGTTTTCGCTGCAATTCCCTAATTAGATTACTAATTAGAGGACTGATTAGCTGAAGAGTCCTCACACCTGGGTTTGAACAGCTGACCTAAAGGTTAGCCCAAAAACCTGCATACACTGCGGCTCTTTGCGGATAAGGTTGGCCACCTCTGCTCTATCGCATAACGTTGCTTCAGGGTAACAAATCCATTTTCCCTTAGTTTCCCAGGCACAATAAATCATACCCCAATAAAAATGCTCATTTGTAATCTAGAGGAAGTATAAGAAGCCAATAGAAGCCAATGCTTGTATTTGATCAGATGACTTGTCCGATCCATTTTTTCAATCTCTTTTCCTCAGCTGCACTCACATGTGGCAGCCATGTTTTTTCAGCTCCAAAACCTTTGAAAAAATGACATTATCTTGAGGATTTCCATAGAATAAAAAATATTTTCACAATTTTGAGTAACTTCTGATTTCATTTCACTCTATTAATGTGTCTAAGATAGTCTAAGAGGTAAAACCTAATCAAATGTATCTGTGTGTTTAACTTCCAGGCTTAAAAAACATTCCAGAAAACCTCCCTGGGGAAACAACTCTGCTTGACCTGCAGAACAACAAAATCTCTGAAATTCGCGAGAATGATTTCAAGACCCTCAAAGGCCTCCATGTGAGATTTGCACTTTTCCCTGCATGTCATGAAAACCTTTCCATATGCAATATATCTTCACATATCTTAACGTCTCAAAATCATATTTTTTTAGTTTTTTTTTAGTGTACCCGACAATGCTCTTTGTAAATGTATAAATTAATTTTGTAAAGAACACAAAACATTAATAAAATCGATGAACCTTGATTAAAAAGATGTATATTTAGGTTTGGGAGTGAGCTGCAAGCAAACTTAATTTGAATTCTAAACCTCAGTCATTTTTTCCAGATTCTTATTAAGTTTGTTGCATTCAGCGCACGCCAAACTATTTCAACTAAATTGTACCCAGAAATGCTTTTCTGAAATGTTCCAGTAGAAAAAACAATGTGCTCTCCAGCACCTTGGGGAAGCATCTGAAGAGAAATGCCCACATGTCCTCCTTGACGATGTTTGCCAGCCTTTCAGCAGCGTGTGCCAGAGGTTCACTGTCCAAACAGAGCCGGACCTTTAGCGTGAAGCCACAGCAATCTTAAAACTCATCCAGCAAAATATTCGTTTAGACATCATGGGACCAGCTCCCTCCTGTGGCACTTCTGTCCGGACCTTCATACTCTTTCCATTGTGCAGAAATTGCCCTCTTGAGAGGGAGCATTCCTCAGATTTCTTCATGTCTGGAAGTGATTAGGAAAGCAGAGAACGATGTGTGTTTTTATTTCAGTCAAGTGTAAAGGTCACCAAAAGAAACAACCTGTGAGTGTGTCCCCATACTCACAGCATTTGGACACCCTAGAAATTCATAGAATTTATTTTCATGGTACTTTGTAAGGAGTGATACAAGTTGTAGTAGAGGGTAAGTGAGACTTATTTATGAAACCAAATCCCTTAATTTACATGGGTCATATTCTCATTTGTTGACTGCACTTCCAAGCTGGCTGCATTAAAAACCCAACTGGAAATCCTGATGTCCTCACTGGAACTGATGCACTCTGGGTATCTGTCTGTCTGACTTTGACTTTTCATCCTTGGCTTCCCCTGAAAGGCTTTGATCCTGGTGAACAACCTCATCACCACCATTCATGCCAAAGCCTTCATGCCCCTGGGCAAATTGCAGAGGCTCTACCTGTCCAAAAACCTGCTGAAGGAGATGCCGACCAACATGCCCAAGAGCCTGCAGGAGCTACGTATCCATGAAAACCATATTGCCAAAATCAAGAAGGCCTCCTTCCAGGGAATGGCCCAGGTCATCGTCATGGGTATGGATGTGACCCTCAAGGGGTCATAAATGACCCAGTCATCATTGTGGGTACAAACAGGGAATTAAAAGCATAAGGGGCATCTTCTAAGAGCAGGGCTTGAATCTCCAGCACGCAGCCTGGCACCTCGTCACACCACACAGTATCTACACAGCTGCAGGTCCCAATTCCCCAGATGCAGGCCATGATGTTGTGTGGGGGCCCTGATTTCAAACCGAATGGAAATGTTGAATCAGATGTGAAATAACAGACTGAAAAGATCACTGCAGCAACAAAAATAGGACACGGGGAAGAATTATTACATGCAGCTGATAGTTAAAAGCCCTTAGCATAGAGTCTGATTTTGCTTGTATGTACAGGGCCTTGTGTGTAGACCAGGTCTTTTTGTTCTGTTACTGATCCTGAGTATTCAAGAGGCCAATGTGCAGTAGATTAAAACTCTCCGGGGAAGTTCAGTAGCTTGAAGGTTATCAAGATTCTGATATGGTGGGGCATGTTCAAAGGAGGGACGATCCACGTGGTGATTCAAATAAACCAGCAGGACAACACAGGGTAACAACTATATGTGTAAATCAGCCACAATGGACCAACAAGGAAAATAATAACAGACACTTAAATACTAGTGCTGTAGTTCGAGACCGGTCTTGGTCTTGAGACCAGTCTCAAGACCAGTTTGTGGTCTCGGTCTTGTCTTGCTCTCGACTTTATTTGGTCTCTGTCTCGGACATAGCGGTCTCGATGGGAGGGGAAATAATGATACTGTTTTGTGAGGATGTGCTGTTTTCTCTTTATTTATTATGCGCCTCAGTTCAAATGCAACCAGTCAGATGCATGCATTTTAAAAACGTCATGTTGTATACATTTTTTCGACGGATACTGCCAGTGCTTCACAGTCCACACACGTCATACACATTGCATCATAGTGAAGTCTGCAAAGAAATGTCCGAAAATGTCCATGAAGCCTATAGCATAGTTATAATTCAAATAAATTAGGTATTTTACATTCATTAGAAAGCACAGTCTTGGAGATGCAAGTCAATCTGGAGGCTCATTCTCTTCAATTCAAAGCAAGGGGTCATTACATAGCCGTATTCATAGCTTACCCGAGGCCTCTGTCCCTGGTATAAGAGACTGAATATGAACATCTTTCTGGTACATCCCATCTCTTTCCCTTGACGAGGTCTGATAAAATGGTTATAGGAGAGGATTGCTGAGAATATTATTTTCCATCAGGCCTTGTAACTATGACAAATCTGGGAGATTTTAAATGAGAGACATATGGACAATATGATTGAAAAGATAACATGAATTTGAGTTAACGAGTAATGACACTTTACAGCAATGCCTTTTGTCTCTACAGTTGATCTGAGTAATGTGATGTCAATTCTAGCCCTAGTCTGTTTCCGATCTTGGTCTTGGTCTTGGTCTTGCTGTAGTGTGTCTTGGTCGTGTATCCTCAAGTCTCGGCAGTGTCTTGGTCTTGATACCCTCCGGTCTCGGTAATGTCTTGGTCTTAGTTTAGGCGGTCTTGACTACAACACTATTAAATACACAGCTAACAAGGTGCGTGTGTGGGCCGTAACTAAAATCAACCAATCAGTAAAAGCCTAGGATATTAAGAAACAGGTGGAATAAATTACAATTAATGAGCACTAGTGACTAGCAAATAGCGACCACACAGAGGGCTAACAATACTGGGAGGAGTCAAGGAACAAGTAAAACAAAACATGCTAAACAAGGCATGGGCAGAGTAACCATTAACAAGAGAAAACAACCAAACAGATGCCAGAGAATAAAATAAAACCGAAAGTATAACATGAGGGAGAGGCAGCCTCAAACTCACGACCAGAGGAATGTCAGCTTCTGAGCTGCATGTTCAACCCATACAGGTACACGGTGGCCCACGGATTAGGAAAACATAATAGGGGAACACCAAAGGGGATGGCCAATAGGAACTGCTGGTCAAATGGGGAAAAGACACATGGAACAGGGCCAGATGGCCACCGAACCCAACCCTGACAGCTTCTGATAGCAATTCAATGCAAAACTGTTGTTTTCCAGAGCTTGGCTCCAACCCTCTGAAGAGCACAGGCATCGAGAGCGGTGCTTTCTCTGACCTGAAACGCATCTCCTACATCCGCATTGCGGACACCAACATCACTGAGGTCCCCAAAGGTAGGAGGTGTCTACTATAGCTCAGCTAAACTCAATTTTAAATTAAGTTGACCCATTCCAGATCAGCTGGCAAAAAAACTATGGGCTTAAGTTAACAGTCATTGTCACACCAGGCAAGAGAAGAACAACCCAAAAGCTTGCTGGTGATGCAAGGTACCCTTGGGAGGGTTTTTATTTGTAGACACATGCAAATACTCAAGGGACAACAGGTAACAATGGCTGGACTGGGGAGCACTTATATACTGGACTACCAAGGGATACAACAGAAGACAGCTTTGGGTGCTTA
This sequence comes from Pollimyrus isidori, assembly GCA_019775955.2. NCBI lineage: Eukaryota > Metazoa > Chordata > Actinopteri > Osteoglossiformes > Mormyridae > Pollimyrus > Pollimyrus isidori. The sequence goes on from JABFDZ020000001.1 coordinate 9,744,515, forward strand.
ACAGGAGAGCAAATGAATAGGTTGAACTAATCCCCAAACCGGCCATGCCTATGCAGGAAACATGCGGTAGGACATGCAGGGTGGGCAGGGCCTGACAGTTCCCGACGTGTGCAAAAATCTTTGACATGTGAAATGTGCTTTGAGAAGAGCAAATTCTATTCATGCTTAGAGGTTAAGAAGTCACTGATAACAACACCAAAAAGGCCTCAAAGTTTAGGATATGTTTGCTTGCAGGATAAGGCTATGAGATTGAAACTTTGTCTTTCTTATATCAACCATTTTCTGCTTTGCTGTCTATTAGGTCTCCCTACCTCGCTATCGGAGCTCCATCTGGATGGGAACAAGATCACTAAGGTGCAGGCGGACAGGCTGAAGGGACTGAAGAACCTGGCCAAGTAAGAGAACTTGCTGTCCCCAAGCAGACGTAGGACACTGCCAACGGCTAGTACCAGCATGGCCAAAACAAACGGGCCATGTGCTGTTTGCATAAGAAAAAAAATCCCCTGGTCCATTAGTGGTTTATGGAGTGGGGAGCTTGGATGAAGAAGAGTTAAGATCCAGAGCTTTTCATTTTTACAGCTATTCCATAATAGCATTTAACTAAGCAGTAACAGACTGAATAAAACAAAATCTTTGGTGCTTTGGCTATAGCCGTGTGCCGATCGGCCTCCTAAATGCTGCTGTCACATGTGTCCTTGTCTCTCCAGGCTCGGTCTGAGCTACAACGAGATCAGTGTTGTGGAGAATGGCTCCTTGGCCATGGTGCCCCACCTGAGAGAGCTACACCTAGATTACAACATGCTGACCTCTGTGCCCCCAGGCCTGCCTGATCACAAGTATATCCAGGTTGGCTGCTCCTTGAAGCATTGCTCACTAATAGCATCTCATACAACTGGCCAGTGTTTCCAAATCTGGTCTTTGGGGACCCACAAAGAGTCCATGTTTTTGCAAGCTGTGAGGGAGCAAAGATGTACACTGGGTGACAAGGAGCTCAGAGGGAGCAAAAACGTGAGGCTGTGGGTCTTCGAGGATGGGCCAGGGAAACAATGTTATCGTCTGTTTATTTTATATCACTACAGAATATAATGTTAATAAAAATTTAGGTAAAATAAATATATTCTAAGATTCTAAAATAAATTAAGCAAAATTAACCAATAAATCATGAAGTGTACATGTGCTTTTTATTAAAACAAACCCCACCCGTTTCATTGCAATAGTCTGCTCCCATAACCCTTCTCCCCTCTTTCCATCACCCCTGCCCTACAGGTAATATATCTCCATAGCAACAAGATTGCAGCAGTGGGGCCCGAAGACTTCTGTCCCCCCACCTACAACACTAAGAAAGCCATGTACTCTGGCATCAGCCTGTTCAGCAATCCCGTGCCCTACTGGGAGGTGCCCCCCGTGACCTTCCGCTGCGTCTTCGATCGCTCCGCCATCCAGCTGGGCAACTACAGGAAGAAATAGAATGCAGCACCACAACAGTACCCCCATAATACGCACCTACCAGCTCAATGAACATAACAGTAACACATTAAACACAAACCCCAGTTTAAGCAACAACCAGCCCCAACTTTTCTATGTACTAGATATCACCTACATGCCTTTTGTTACCCTGAAAAACAAAACAGCTGCCTTTAAATAACACTATTCCTGAGAAGTTTCCAGAACACGCAACAAAACTCATGAATCTCAGCTGTTACCTCAGCACCTAAAGAACACAAACAAATATCTTCTTTGCTTTTGAGAAGCAGTTTTATAAAAGGAGGATTTCTTAACATTTTTACAACCACACCTTGCTTAGGAATTGCAGAAATTTCATTAACACTGATATGTTATTGTTTTGTTTTTGAATTTAGTTGATAAAGAGTCATCTATAACGCCTGTGCCTTGATCCCACGCCTTGTTCTTAATGTTACCCTGAAAATTTGGCCCATTTTCCTGTTGAGCAGGCATGGTAAAAAATTAACTGACGTCTCAGAAAAACCGTAAACTAAAAGCGGCAAACTAAAATGTACTAAAGGACTGTTTCCTTTCTGTGTATGACAGTAGCTTTCCAGTGGTGTGATATCAATGCAGAATAAACACGAAACGCGTGATTTTCTTCCCAATATCATAGTCAAAGTAAGGAAGGAGAACAAGCCATCATTGCTTTGCATTTTTGTTTTTTTTATTTTGCTTTTTTTGGGGAATAAGTGTACAGGGAAACGTTTAAGCATTTAAAGCAAAATCTTCCGGCATATCTCAGAGAAACCGTATGATGCCAGAAATGAATTAACACCAGGCAGAAATGTAGAATAAACCGTATATACATTTTAATGAAAACCTTACCCAAAGACCTACTTGCATGCTTTGCTGTTCATTATGCGTCCATGGTCTTTGAGTCACCGGTGATCATGTGCTTTGTCTGTTTGTTTTTTTTTTCTCATTTTGAAAACGAGTGGAGGATGTGGGTGGCTGGCCATGCCCCCCCCAGGATCCTGTCCATGTGAATGTTCCATTTGTAGATGCTGTACATACATGCTGTATGAAACCTTTCATTGCTTTGAAGTACAAGCACCTACCGTAGGGCAAACAAACTATATCAGCAATAAAGGTGAATTTACAGAGCAGGGACTCCGGCATGGGCGTCCCAAATCTAATAAAGAATACAACAAAATCAGCATTTTTGAGCTTAATTCTCTGGCACAGGCTGGAAATTTGAATCTGATGAGTGGAGGCAGTTTGTTGCCCTGCCGCAAGAGGGTGATGCAGTATTTCCTTCTGAGGAAAGAACAAGACTCAGGTAGACAGGCAGAGTGTTTCTGGAAAAGTCGAAGGGAGAAGGGAGGCAGAAGATTTCCTGGCTGAAATCAACATTCCACTCATTGGCGTCTGGGAAGTAGATGGAAAATCAAGACATTGGATACTTAAAAAATACATTTCGTGTGAATGAAACCTCTGTTTCTGAGATTTCCATTTTGAAAAGCGAAATTTCACTGCCGCAACAGCAGAGTCTGGAGTCTCAAAGGCCAAAGGTTTATTAAGTGTTTCTCATTGCTTTAATAAACATCTACAAATTGTCTGTTTATAACACATGTGAATGCTTTAGAGGATGCAAATAATAATACAGAAATTATGACACACTTAAGCACATATGTGCACATGCCAGTTTCTTATCCCCATGTCACTCTGTGTATGTGTCAGTACCCTCTGTTATTTCTATATAAACCTAAAGCACTCCTGCCCTGTTCTATATATCTCCCTGATGTTTTTCATGGCACAAACCATTTACATAAAGCAGCAGAAATAAAACACCATTTTTGGCAGAGTCTCGAGCCCACCTGTGGCTCATGAATATCTGTGTATAGTGGGGGATCATCACAGACAACCAGCAGATGGGGTCTCCCCCCCAGTGCTGCAGGGCTAAAGGAGTGTTCTGTTCTGTTTAATGGATAATTACCGCAGTATAGAGACAAAATATGTTAGATGTGCCTGAGAAATACTCAGCTTAGTCTCGTGCAAGTTCTGAACTGAAAACCTTCAGACAGGATTGAATATGTATATTGTTGCGGTAGCGATTCAGCATTAAATTCATCTCTGACGTTCACCCATAGCAGCCACTGAGCTTATATTCACAATGATGGCAGCCAAGTTGTGTCCATCGTGACAGCGGTCTTATGATGTTCATGATGTAGTTTGTGTGAAAGGAGCTCTTGGGTGTGTGTAGCAGTGCTTCTGGGATTATACAAAATCAAAAAATACACAGAACTGAGTGAAGCTGGGGAAAGTGGAGGAGCCTTCAGGAGGAGTGGAAATTGGCAAGTCGTTGCCAATCTGGAAATCCAGTGTGGGAATGACCAGCTGCCAAGACAAGATAAATCATGGATCCATTTGAGCTCCTGTCCCTCTTTAAATGGGGAATTTGAATGTTGTGGAATCCGAGCTGAGCGTTTATGGTTTCACAGACGGGCAGTGTGCTGTGCCCAGGAGCCCTGCGCTTGGCAGGCATGTTGAGGATGACCGGACTGAGCTTTCCCGGAAAAAATAGAAATCTCCAAATATTTTTATGCGTGACTAATACTATAACTAATGACCAGACCAAAACCATCTTATTCCGTGAACATTAAGAGAAGAGTTAGTGTATTGGACAATATCGCAATGCCTACAGAAGGTAAGAGTGAAAAAGGACATTCAGCAATAAGAAGACCTATGTCAGTATTCACAGCAGGGAGTGTGACTTTCAGAGGTCAGAAGATCAGAAATTCCAGGTGGCACTCCGTCCGTAAGGTCCTCAAGAGACCATATTGGTTATATTGACTCCTGGGACCTATAATGGGCAAAGAACCTGTTGCCTTGTAACAGACAAAATAAAAGTGCTTGTTTGGAAGCCTGGAAGCAAACAAGCAATGTTGTTTTATTCAGTGCAACTCATCAGTGTCCCTGCCAATGGTGCTCTCTAGTGCCCCCTTATGGTGCACACACCCTGTTTATTACAAAGTTCTCATGACCACATCCTTCTGCCATATTCATTGTGCAGCTGGCTGCGTTCGATGATGTGCTGTCTCTGTCACTATATTGTAGGTAATGTACATTGTGGGCCGGTTGGGGGGAATACCGGGCAGTGATTTATCTCAACATCTTCAGCACAATGTTCAGCTGAGTGAAATGAATGCTGATTTATAAACAATACAGAGTGAAATCTGTATTGAAACTCCTGGGATGTGACGTGAAGGGTAAAGGCAGCAGACAAAGGCTCAAGAGGGAAAATGGAGTAATTTATGGTGTTCAGGAAAACAAAGCAGAAGGAAGAGGGTGGAACTGGAATGCTGACTACAGCAACAGCCTCTGTGTTGGTCCCGACATACATGGGAGGCTCTGGCAAAAGCTTTAGACCAGTCAGGGTCATGTTTATGCCAGCCTTTAAATTATAAATATTAAGGGGGAATGTCGTGTTTGAAGGGCAGGAGGGGAATGTGGGGATGGGGGGAATTATCTGGGGAGGGCAATAAAGGATGGCAGCAGTGATTGGGGCAGAAAGCTCACATCACAGGAATACACCTCACTCTTTATCCTGAAATGTGCTTCAAAATGATGGACAAGTCTTGAGATGTGCTGACATCACAGTCTCCGGAGTCTGTTCCTGTAAATGGCTGACATTCTCAACGGGTGGGGTACGCCAAAGATGGCTGAAGGTGACCAGCATTCTCAACAGGTGGGGTACACCAAATATGGCTGCCGGTGACCAGCGTGTCCGGTGATCCACATGGGCAAACTTGCAAAGACAGTACACGAGCATGCTCAGTCACGCACTGGGAAGACTGGCTAGCTCCCTGGAAAAAAATGCACCACCGTTTGAAGCAGCGTGGGCCCCCTGGTGCAGAATGAAACCTGCAGATGAAGAGCAACTGTGCTTTTCCACATGCCACGAGAACTCCAGTTGGTGCATACGTAACATTGCAGCCTTTCATTTCAGTAATTGCATGTTTAACTAGAATATACCTTATCGTAAATGCAAATGGTTAATAGAGTTCAATTTATTCCTTCTACAGTACAGTGTCATGGCGAACCTGGGCATGTTCACATATGTGCAGGTGCAAAGCAAGGAACAGCAGGTCAATCACAGGATCCATGCACTATGGGCAGTTTAGGACTATAATTTGCCAAATCTGCACCCACAGGGATATAGGAATAACCGGGATCAGATGCAGGTGCGAGGCCATGGTGCTCTCAACTGAGCCGCCATGCTGCCCGAATGATCCTAGATCAAGCTAAATATTATTCATGATTTTTAGGCTTGCTTCTGGCGTGAAGGTAAACTTCTCCACATGACACATGGACTGGGGGGCTTTATTTAGGGTTAACAGAGTAACAGACTTGAGGAGAGGAATAGGCACTTTTCTATAACAGCAGTAAGTAAAAACATAATAAAAAAATGTGAAACCAGTTCCAACCAATAGAAAAATCTAAAAAAATGTAAAGTATTCCTCAGGAATTTATTGAAAAAAGTTATTGCTTTTTCTAAAATTAGACACTTGATCCAGCATCTTTATGGTACCTTCAAAGGACAGAACGTCCAGTCATCGGCACAGAAAAGCCAGCGGTGGAGAGGATGGGAGCCATGGAAAATTCACATTGCATAACAAAATGGAAACTTCTCTGCTTCCCCCTCAGCTGCAGGGCTGCTGTGGTTCGAATCTGTGGGCCTCAACCCCCCCAGACCAGATGCATAAATGTCAAAAGAGGTAGAAATAAGCAGTAAGTGGAAAATTAATTTGTAAGCGACTGTAGCTGCAGACGAACCCTCTCTTCATTACAGACCAGAATCCTGCATATTTTAAGATGCTTGTATAAACTACTATTAAAATATGAGTTATTTGATTATTACTAATTTAACTGTACAAATTGTAATGATTTCTTATTAAAGCTTAAACAGAAAATTTAAGGAGAGAATATCAGTAGGAAAACAAAATTGTAAACATAATTAACAGACAAAATAACAGTTATCAGAAATACAAATAACATATCAGAAATACATTAACAAATGGGACTGCTAAAGTTAGTCTTTAGCAGTAACCCAGAATCGATATGAAGTCGGTTTCATATGTTTACACCTACTGAGGGCACAGCTCATCTAAACATGGAGTCACAAATTCCTCAGCATGTCCCACAGGAAAATGCAGACATAGTAAATGCCAGATTGTACTTCGTTTTGGCTTTCTGTCTCTAACGAACAAAAAAACAAGCGGAAACAAAGGGAAAGATGTCTTCCCTGATTGCCAGTAGGTTATGTAACCAAAGCAGACGATTCAGAAGTTTAAAAACAGCTTTTATGATGTAGTTTATCTGGCATTTGCTCCGTTCCAGTGGACTTCATATCTTACGGTTCTGACATACTTTGCCAGCTTGCTCTCCCCTGTGTGTGTGTGTGTGTGTGTGTCTAATGGAGAGCAAGATGGAACAGAGGAACACAGGAAGGAAACACAACTGCCCCACGCATCTCTAATCTGTATTTGAATCGCAAATCAGGGATCTCTAATCAGGACTGTGCTGCAGTGTCTACAGGTATTTTTTGGACTTTTTCACTATATAGGTACTACAGCACAGAGATTAAAGGGCAAATCAGATTCTTCTCAATGTGCATACTTGACTACTTGTGTTCCATTGCTTTAGACCACTTCCAATACTAAGAACATAGGTACAAAGGATGGTAAAAATCCCTGGATGTCGTTCTTGCCATACCCCCCAAATATCAAGAATACATCGGCTGTTTCCTCACCAAATGCGAACAGTCCCATCATTCACTGGGTCCTAAGTTCATTCTTGGGAGGCAAGACTGCAAGACCACTATTGCCAAGACTACAAGTACAACTTTTGTGTTCTTGGTATTGAGAAACTCCTTAGGTTTAATTCATTCAATGAAGTGCTCAGGCAAAAAGCAACACCAGCACAGACTGCCAAGTATAAAAATCACTGATCTGAGGAGGGCAGCTTAAAGGTGACTACTAGAGTGCACCTCTTACCAGCAGGTAAGGTCTTTGATGATAGATGTACAGTCATTGAGATGATATTGCAGTAGACAGTGGTCTTTGCTGAAATAGTAATTCAGGGAAGTCAGCACAGAATTATGTTTAGAGAAGAGAGGATATTCTGGTCTTTCATGTTTACACACTGTAGGCCGTGTAATTTAATCAGGATAAAGGTGACCCATAATCACAGATGGACCAAGGAGTAATCATAGGTTAGAAGTCTGATTGGACATCTACTTAAACTGACATAATAACTGACCAGTAATATGTAACTTGTGGAAACCTTTGGTCTTTACAGTAGCTAAAAATGCTGACATAAATATTAATATTCACATGATTATAGCTGCAATTTGGTGTTGGAGCTACTACAAAAAAAATTTAATTGTGCCAAAAATTGTGTATTTGTGGAGTATTATGTGGCTAGTGGGAGTTTTACTTGCACAAAAACATTCTGAGAGCAGAAGCAAAAATGATTGGTTCCGAGAGATAAGCAATCAGATTGAAGCAGAGGTGGGTGGACGATCTAGTAGAGGAAGCAGGGCCAAGACATCGGATTGGTTGGTCCTGCCTCCTCTAGTTGCTTAAATCCACCTCCTCATTTTTACTTCTGCCCTCAGAACATTTTTTTGTAAGTAAAACTCTCATGAGCTGTTATGTGGTGGGGTACATATTACTACTTATCTGGAAATTAGGCCCATGAACAGTTTGTAAATGAAATTTGAGAGAAGATTTTGAAATCTTCTGCACTTTAGCCTAAACTCTGGGAGGCAGGAAAATGGAACAGAGCAAGGATGGGATGAATGGGGGGGTGTCGACTTTTTTCAAAATTGAAAACTGCATTTTGACCATTCATATGCCTGATTAAATGCTGCAGGCTTCAAAGTTATGCAGTAGAGTCAGAGCAGACCCTTTTGATGTGAGAAGCCTCTGATTTATCCCCAGCATCTGCAAGGAGTTGGACACGGGTCATACCATGTTCTGTGATGGAAGGCACCATGTCCAGAAAACAGAGGGGTGTGGAATAAAGACTTATGTAAATTGTGGTTGGCTGAATTTTTGCTGCTTTCTCCCAAGAACATCCCACAATTGGTGCAATTTTATTCTGTTTAATCAGAGGCAGCTGCTTCCCAGACGTTTTAAATCACTGTTTTCCCAAATCACTGTATTCCCAAGTTTCTTTTTTTTTAAAGAGGACCTTTTCCAGATGTTTTTTTCCCATTTCTTTTAATGAAGCATTCTTTATGCACTTTTGTCTAACATAAAACTATATGTTTGGAGTTCATAAACAATATGTATATATTTGCATGTCTGACACTGGCAGGAGACTTACAGCAAAAGCACATGTGGGACGACATAATTGGGGGGGGGGGGGTGCTCTCTCTGACCAGACAGGTATATATGCCGATGAGCCCATGGTTTGCGACTCCCCAGCCCGACAGGACTCCTGCTGAGCCTGTTAGGAAAAACACCTGTATCTCATCAGAGAGGGTGATGACTCTTGTGGACTTCGTAGCTCAGCCTGCGTTGACCATATCCCTGTTTTACAGTCCAGAGTGACTCTCCAGTCTGCCTGCTGCATTCTCTCAGTTCCAGGACCACAGAGGTCTGGCAAAGTCTTTCCCCTTGCCTTTCTCTCTTTCCATCTGTCTGTCAGAAGGCCACTCTCTCTCTCTCTCTCTCTCTCTCTCTCTCATTCACCCTGGCTCCCTGTCTCTCCCCCTCTCTCTCCCTTCCTCCAGAGACCCTGTTCTCCTGAAAGCACCCAGCTTTACCTGCAGCTCACCAGGGGCTGCACCCTCCTGGCCCACACTGCCACATTAAGGTAAGCCTGAGCCTGAGCGCATGCTGCTTGCTTCTCTCTATTTATTGTCCCGCTCTCTTCCTTTTCCCCTTTCTGCTCCTTAAGCCTCACCTGAATCGTTTTTCCTCCTTGTTGAGGCTCAGCGCTGTTACTCTAGCTGCAGGCAAGCCATTATTTGGCGTTATACATCCCAATATGGCAACGTTCTCATTCTCTGAGTGTTCGGTGGTGCCGTAGAGGGTCTTGCAGACTGAGCATCTCCCTGGACAATATGTCCTATATCTCTTTGGCTGGATGCATGGTTACTTACTCAGAGAGTTCTTCGTGTCAGCTCAGCTTTAATAATGCCATCTCTGGTGTGATTGTGCATCACAGTGAATGAGAGGAAGCTCCGATTAAAGATGTTTTTCATTTTTACTCATAATCACCTTCTCACATGATCTGCTGCAGAAAGCCATCTGGCTTTAATCAACTTAGCAGATACTGAAGTTCATGCAGACTGTTGGTCTGTAGGAGATTATACACAGAGTCCACAGAGAAAGTCTGACAGTGGAGCAGCCAATGAATTTCTGCAAATTTGAGATATATGGACATCATGCTTTTAGGGTTCTTAATGGCTGTGAGGTTTTGGAAGGGTTTGGCACAGACTGACTGGATACTTCTAGACAAATGAGTGAATCTCCTCAACCCTCCATGTGCTCCGCCTCTGTCTGATTTGCGTAGACTCTATCCCTGTCCAGGGTGGTGGAAATACTGATTGCTGATGCCCACGACCCTGGCGGCTGACTCAGGCTGCTTTACCTGTGTATGTAATATTTCCATGAATCCATTTTAATGTTTTGTGATGTCGCCGTGCAATTATTATATATATATATATATATATATATATATATATATATA
>JABFDZ020000001.1:9769671-9788053 GCA_019775955.2 Pollimyrus isidori
ATGGCTGCCGTCGCATCATCCAGGTGGATGCTGCACACTGGTGGTGGTTGAGGAGATCCCCCCCCTTGTATGTAAAGTGCTTTGAGTGCCTTGAAAAAGTGCTATATAAATGTAACAAATTAATTATTAATTATTATTTTAAACCTCTGCCTTTTGACCCCTGACTGAGTGTGCTGGATGTGTTACACCTGCCCCGTCACGCCCCCGGGAGGCGTGGACGTGACCCATGGGTTTAAATTTTTTTAATAATTTCAGTTCCCAAAGCAGCATCCTGCCTGATGCTGGTATAAACTGGACGGTAAGCGGGTTTTTAACTTGTTTCTTTCTGACAGGTACCAAAGCTGAAGGTGTATTGAGGGACCACCAGAAGCAGCAGGTACAGCTGTTCTCAGGATAACCTTAGGGGTGACTACAGGGGGGCCCAGACCTCCAGCACCCCAGACCATTTCAGATCCAGCGCTTATAGCTGTGCTGACACTGCCTGGGTCTGGTTTCTGGCCCATTGTGGGAGTAACACTCCCCTTCCCAGATCCCCCCTCCCTGCCCCAGCAGCCCTGTACAGAGCTGTCATTGTGTGCCACACATGTTGTAGTTTCACTTCAGGAAGAGGAAGACAAACATTTCATGCTTAAGCCTGATTACGCCACACCGGGTGGAAAAGACTGGACCCTTTGTTATGATTAAAGAAAGTTTCTCTGCTGAGATGGACATTTGCATGTTTCTGGTTTTAAGGCTTGGTGGGTCAGGATAATGAACGGATGGAGTGACAACTCCTCTCTGGTCAGTGTCAGTGCTGTGGCTGTGTATCGAGAAATACACACACACACACACACACACACATTCCAGGGTCTGCCTGAATGTATGCTGATACACATATACAGATCTGCCAGGGTACACACACACACACACACTCTCCAGGGTCTGCCTAAGCGTTTATTGATACACACACAGGTCTGTCTGGGTGTATATACACACTCTCCTGGGTTTGCCTGAGCATATACTGTTACACACAAAGATCTGTCTGGGTATATATACACACTCACACACTGTCCAGGGTCTGCCTGAGCATTTACTGATACACACACAGGTCTGTCTGGGTATATATACACACTCACACACTGTCCAGGGTCTGCCTGAGCATTTACTGATACACACACAGGTCTGTCTGGGTATATATACACACACATACAAACTCTCCATGGTCTGCCTGCGTGAATTCTGATGTCTGTCTAGGAACACACACACACACACACACACACTTTCCAGGTTCTGCCTGAGTATATACTGATACACACACAGTCTCTCCAGGGTCAGCCTGAGCGCCTACTGATACACACACACAGGTCTGCCCGGGTATTTATACACACACACACCTCGCCCAGCAAGTCCTCTCCTCTCTGTTGGCCAGACCCCCATCCCACGGCTCTCCAGCTTGGCGGTTGGGAACATTCTGGAAAAGAAGGAGACAGAGGTGAGCGTTTGTAGATTCCATACATCCTCTTTCGACTCATTTGAAGTGATTTAAATTAGCTCAATTGCCTTTCAAATTTCCAAATGCAGCTTATTTTCTGATAATTATTAGTTGTATGTGTTGGTGATTGATAGGCTTGCTGATAAGTGGATCATTTCTTATAATCGGTTCCTGATCATTTTTTATAATCGGTTCCTGATTCGCTTTCATAATTTTGACTGAACTGTAACACTTATTTGAATCTCCATCTTTAAAGAAGACTTCTACATTCATATCAGCTCCCTTTGATACTATATAAATTGTATTATTTTTGAGTACTGATGGTTTTCGTCCAGTGGTCTATTTTCTAAAAAACGTAAAGATTATCGTCAAAGTAATCTGCAACGTTTGTGCAGATTTTGAGCTGTCCTTGGGATTCCAGTGATATTAAAAGAGTACATGGTAGGCTTTAATAAAACACGAAATTACCCTATAAGATGATGCTTGTTTTTATGTTAATATGAACTAAATGAGATTGGCGGATTTAAAAGTTTATCAGCATAACGTAAAGGATATGTGAAGTAGATCATCTTGAGTAAAAAGCGAAGCCTGTTTGAAAAATTTAAAAGTGAAATGATTTGCTGTCTGATACAGTTATGGAGGCCAAATAAAGCACTGGGTAGAAGCTGGACACACACAGATGCTCTTTCATTACACAGCACACAGCATTCTTGTGCTCTGGCACTGTAACTGACTGCACTGTAACTGACTGCACTGTGACTGACTGCACTGTGACTGACCGCACAGTCTATGGCCTTATGTAGATGAACATAGCTCCACCACTAGCAGACCAGTCTCTAATAGTATACCACTCTTGGCATGTTAAAAAAATCTGCAAAAAGAGGTCAAGTAAAGTGGACCTTTTAGGGACCATTTGGGGACCTTTGTGAGCCGTCAGTATAGAGGCCTGGACGGCCTTCAGGGTATGGAAGGGAGCACACACAACATGTAGCACTTGGCACAGTGCTCGGAAATCGCCGCTGTTTGTCTTCACTTGGGCTCCCAAAACTAATAGCACCAGAAACCTCAGAGATTTCAGTCAGAGATGTGTGTCTGTGTGTGGGTGCTTGTGCATGTCTACATATATGCACGTATGGACATTCCGGGGCGGCCTTCTCACACAGTCCAGGCGGTCTCGCTCCCTCCTGCCCTCCTACCCACATGCCTCACAGAACATTAGCCATCTTGGCCGAGGTAGACAGACCTTCATAAAGGGCCCTCTGTCAACCCCAAGCGGATAAGATAGGCCACTTCCTCCTTCCTCCCGGCCCTCCAGTTCCTCCACTGCCCCCACACACTTCTGGCGTTTATCTTCTCGTGTTTCTCTTTGCTCAGCCGGTGCCGTTACCAGTGGGATGGAGGACACTGATCTTCTACCTCTGAGCATGATACAGGGCTAAGACCATGAGTAAAGGAAGGAATCCCATCTGCATCACTGCTCCTAAATTTTGGTTTAGCCTGAGCCTTGTTGAGTCGTTCCTGGTGGAAATTTCTACCCACACAGTTCAATGATACCACCAGTTGGGGAGGGGTAAATATTTATAAATGCAGTTAAAGGCCTTGAAGGTATAGAAGGATCCATAACAGATTACATGTGGGGGCACAGTCTTAGTCTTTATCCTGACAGTACTGTACACATTTATCCTGAGAGCACACTTAGTGTTTATCATGACAGCACTCTTAATTTGTATTCTGATAGCACTCTTTGCATTTATCCTGATATCATTCTTAGCATTTATAATGATATCACTCTTAGCATTTAATTTGATAGCACTGCTACAGTTTATCCTGGTAGCACTCTTACCATTTATCCAGATAGCATGCTTAGTGTTTATGCTGAAAACACTCTTGCCATTTATCCTGACAGCACTCTTAGCACTTATCCTGACAGCACTCTTAGCATTTCTCCTGGTAGCACTCTTACCATTTAATCTGATAGCACTGCTACAGTTTATCCTGGTAGCACTCTTACCACTTATCCTGATAGCACTCTTAGTATTTAATCTCATAGCACTGCTAGAGTTTATCCTTTAGCACTCTTAGAATTTATCCCTTAGCATTTTTAGCATTTAATCTGATAGCACTGGTAGAGTTTATCCTTTAGCACTCTTAGCATTTATCCTGACAGCACACTTAGGCTGGATTGCACCAACATGGTTTAACTATTAAACTGGATTAAAAGAAGATTTATCAACTAATTCTGTTGCAATTAGCTTTAAACCTAGTTTAAATTTAGTTTACAATTAATCCGGGTTAAATATAAACTTTTGGAGAAGGTTGGACCAGCTATTATGCATGGAAATGAGAGGAACTCTGCGGTCCCTCTATTTCTCAAGCTTCAAGTAGCTTTGCATTTTTATGCAACAGGGAGTTTTCAGATGGTTGACAGGGATCTTTTTGGAATTCACAGGACTGCAGACATAGGTGCTTTCACACCGCCATAGCTTGCTGTATGGTTAACCACAAACACTGGAGCTAACATGGAAGTTGCACAAAAATCCAGAAAAAGTAGTGGAGCAAAAATGAGACAGATCAAATTACATTTAATGGATCAATTAATACATTTTTGCTTGCATTTCCACTATCAGAAAATTTGATCGTTAATCAATATACTTTTATCTAATATTGCCGGTGCAGGCAGTTAAACTTGCCAGCACATAAGCAGGAAAACGTTTTTTACACCGTTTTTTATTCTATGGAAAATAAAAGGTCGATGAATAAGAATCATGAACATGGCATGAGTCATATAAGTAAAAAATTACTAACCGAGTGTGTTCCATTTTGATCACAATCGATCTCCCCAGTAACTAACAAATAACTAACAAAATGGCATGTCCCATGCTTATTTCAATTACTAACCCAAGTGGTAAGAATGGGGAACTTTTTCATAATCAAAAGGACTATCCATCCATTTTCCAAACGGCTCATCCTACTGGGTCGCGTCTCATGCTACCCCTCAAAAGAACTACTGCTCAATTAATGTAAAATTGTGTGTGAAAAGTAAATCAGCATAACTCAATGAAAAAGCCTTTATTTTTAAAAAGTCCCATTTTATTCATAGTTTAAACTGGTTTAACTAAACCATTTAAAAATAAAGATGTGTAACGTTTCTCTGATTAATTAATTTCCATTTTAAACCTAGATTTACTAACCCAAGATTAAATCTAAACTAGGATTAATTTAATCCATGTTGGCACAACCCAACCGTATAGAACCTTAGAACAGCACTCTTAGCATTTACCCTGATAGCACTCAGTGCTTATCCTGCAGCACTTTTATTATTTATCCTGATACCACTCTTAGTGCTTATCCTGACAGCACTCTTAGTGCTTATCCTGACAGCACTCTTAGCCTTCATCCTGAACGCATGCACCTTAAGCACTTATCTTGATACCACTTTTAGCATTTATCCTGATAATGCTCTTAGTGTTTATCCTCCAAGGTGAAAGCTTATAGCCACTTCCTTCCTTGCTCAGGTAAAGCATTCCTGCTTAATGAACTCTGGCCTTTCACATCATAGGGCAAATAGTGGATGCAACTATGTTGGGACTTGTCCTGATTGGCCAGGTCTAGAAGGATTCTTGTCATGTTGTCTCTTCTGGCATTGCATGCCTTGGATGGGCTTATACATGTCTGCAGTCTGCTTAAATCTCTGGGTCTTTGTCTTCATCTTAAGAATTGTGTGAAAAAGATATTTCAGTTCAACAGTCTGCAGAACGTGACTGAAACATGTTTGGCCAAGATAAGTGCCTACGGAGGCAAAGTCAGAAACCCAACAATCAAATATAAGTTCCTGCATTCCTACTGCTATCCCAACAGATAAACTCTGACCTTTTTGCCATGGGGAGACTTCAAATTAAAACAAAAAATGAGATCCCCTCAAGGAGTTCAGGTGGATCACCGGCCAGCTCACAACACAAGCACAGCAGGGCAGTAAAGCATCCTTCCTGCATTAGCAAAACTTTGAAAAGCTACATCAGCTTGTCATCAGCATCAGCTTAAGTGTTGTTAGAGAAAGCAGGTAACTCATAGGTTAGGCAGAAATGAACATGTCACTGAAAACATGCCCAGCTATATAACAATCTGCTTTTGATAATGGGTTCTCATAAGGAAGTGGCACTGTATTTCCTGCAAAGTAATTTTATCACATTTAATTGCGCAGGTTCTGATAATTGCTTTATATGAAATAGCCCATCCCTGTGACATTCAGCTTAGAGACCAGTTCTTATCATCTTCAAATCTGAAACAAAGGAAACATTTAATGGAATGTGTAGTGACCCTTAAGCTTTTAAGTATGTAAATCACATGTTGGCAAAGGAACTGCATCTTACTGTATATCTACAGCGTGCCCATGTGAAAAGCTCATTTAACAAAGAGCATCTTGGAAAATAATGTTAAATGTTTAGGTTTATGAATCAGTCTGTGTGTTTTACATTCAGTTAAGTAATTCTGCACTCCAACCCAAAGACATGCAAAATAATGCTAAAAAGGGCCTGTACTAGTGATATTAAAGCCCTACTCTGTCAGACCTATGAGAGAAGTGTGTACCTCTAACAGGAAGTGCTGGCCTTCCCCCGAAGGACAATGAAGACTTTGGAGTACATTCTGTGTGGGTTCTTCATCCTGAAGACACTTGCGGCCTTTCCTTCCACGCAGTCCAGGCTGTTGGACCTTGACGTATATGACAACTACGGTACAGACCCAAACCTACTGAATGAAGACTTATACGATTATGGCATTGACGTTTACACTGGCGAGCCTGAGGTATGAGACCTGTGCTTATTTGCTTGTTTACATGATATGCCACAAACTCTGTGAACCATCATGTTTCTCCTGGTCCACTTTTCCTCTAGAGCCACAATTTTCAATATAAAGCAGCCACTCAGTTTTCCCACAGCGTTTGCATGGACATGATTATTTAAAGTAAACAATATGCACATGCCTATGTGTCACACTGCTCACAAGTGACGTCGGCTTCCAGAAACCATTGCCACTTTGACACTATTTTTGTTTTCATGTGAACATTGTTTGCTTGAAGTTTAACAAACTTTTGTTTAGCTATTTGTAGCTTTAGTTGAAAAAGACATGTATAACTAAATATAGTGTCAATTGTTTGTAGATTGTAAAATGACAGTTAACTGTAAAGTTACCATATGTAGGGGTTGCCCTGGGCACAAATTTTCATTTTACAGGGTGGATAGGGAAAATTCATATTATAAGTAAGATGCGCTATCTGATTGGTTGATGAATGTGCTCTCCAGACACATCTTCTTTTTTGTTGCATCAAAAACAACAACCCTAACTATGTGCATATGTGGAAAAATCAGGCCGGTTCTCCCCGCCTTTGTTTGACCTCAGACAAGTCACAAACGTGTAAGATACACACAATATGTATGCGTGACTAACCATAACAATACATGCCCCAGAATAGCTGGAATAGGAGTACATGAGCAGGCTCCCCATCTGGTGGGAAGCTAAACCCGTTCTGTGGCTCCTTCCCCTCGGCAAGCGAAACTTTTGAAGCAAACAAGATCCACTGCTGGTGAGCAAGGAGACAGGAGAAGACGACACAATGGAGCTACCAGTGCCCTTCATCCCAGAGCAGACTGGAAAGTACAGGCCAGACTGGGCTCAGTAATGATAGTTTTCATAACACAGATGACACCGGCTTCTTCTCCTGTTTGTGTGGGCTGGTCACTTGCTCTATTGGAATATGCACCCTAAGGAGTGAAAAATCTGATTTCAGTGCAGCTGGGACAGGACTTGTCCAGAAACAGAGAGAATACCCTGTCTTAGTTAAGTCCATCTGAGAAGAAGCTGCAGCAGCTCACCTCAGTCACTAAGGCGGATGAATGAATTTTTTTCCCTTTAAGTTTTGAAATGGAATAGCAACCTCTGGCGTTGTTCACTTCAGATATAGAAGATATACTCGTCATGTGCAGAAGCTGTTGGAATTTCCCTTCTCCAGGACAGTTGACAGACCCATGGGATAGTTGGTGCTTATCATGTTCAGATCTAAGACAAAACAGACTAGCTGACCCCTATTGTATTGATCTCAAAACCAGAGGGAATAAACTCTTGCTGCATTAAGCACAGAGGGCAGTGGACGATGAGGTCAGTAGCTGAGGAATGTTGAGGCTCACTCGCTCTAGTTTTCTGGCATTGTCGAGTGCTCATTGGGACCATACCTCGCTCTCTCTTCTCTCTGTGACTGAGACTGTGACTGAATGTAAAGCGAATGATTTCCTCCTGCAGCGAGGTCTCAAGTTTCCGTCTGTAGTTTGTTTCCATTCCAAATACAGGAGAATTCAGACCATGGATTGCAAGATCTGAAGGATGGGAGAACGATTTCTAGTCCCCTGCACGCATCATGTCTGTAATTTTCAGCAAAAATGCTGAAATATCACTGCTGAAATGATACTGGCTAAAAGCAAAACCCGCAGAGGCTAAATGTTTAGCCATCCTTTGCCTCTTGAGGTAAACCATGATGATGATAGCAGATTCAGCCTGAACTGAAGCGAGAGATGGATTGAGTTAGTGAAACACTGTGAAGAACTCGGGGACGGGCTGACACAAGCCCATATGTGTGGGTCATTCCAACACTTTGCATAGAATAAGTTAATGTATCTTGGTCATTGGTGTGTTTAACTGGGGATGCATATTTCAGGTTCTTTGTTTGTTTGTTTTTGGGTCTCCTGAGATGACGGGCTTTTTTCTCTCTGTTCTGTTCTGTTTATCACAAAAGAACTACCTAGTTTTAGAAGCCAGTCAATATCCAAAATACGCCCATCACTGAACTTTACTTGTATCATACAGGCAGTCACCTATAGAGCATTTTTTATACTTTTAAACAGAGAAGTTGAAGTTGCTTCCTAGATTGCCACGCTTGTTCATGCTGGAAATGCATTGGCACTGATACTTGGGCAGCCAGAGTTTAGCCTGGAGCACCGGTGGAGCGTAGGTGTTTGCACTGGAAGGCTGAGTAATGTGAAACACAAAGTGCACAGCTACCATGAGTGTCTTGGTCCCACAAGGACCATTCCTGAAAGGGAGACTCCAGCCTAGCAGCCGTCGCTCAAGCCAAGCACATTCTTTGAGCAGCCTCGTGTGGTTGGTGGTGGTAGTACAGGAGCAATTACTCTTGAAGTGAGTTCTCAAGGAGGCATGGTAGATCTTCAGGCTGAGACCTGGGTTTCAGAGAGTAGTGGTTAGTGAGATTTGTGATCATTTATGAAAATATTGCAATAAGTCTCTGCTTATGGAAAATGCCCGTTTTCAAGATTAACTGTACATTGATACTGAGCAGATTAAGGTTTGGAGATGTACCGATGGATCCATCGCGTACTCCCAAGCACTGAGGAGCTGGCCACCATGATTACAACAAGCATGTCACTGGTTGGCTCTCTTGCCTGCAGATGGAGATTGGCACACTGCCCCCCCTGGGGATGAGTCACGAAGCATCTTTCGATGAAGGAGAGGAGGAAGAAGAACTGCCACTGAGGCCTTTCCCCACCACCCACAGCTCTGGGGGATCTGGAGCTCCAGCTGGCCCAGAAATAAGTGGAGGTCAGCATCAATTGGGAGTCTATCATGCTACTTTGTCTGAGTCTGACCCTATATCCAGGCTGATTGTGTACCAGTCCAGTACTTTCCAGCTGCAAAATGGATTTTTGAAACCTATTATTAAAACTATAGGCCTCTGCAATCCTGTCTGAGATACTGTAGTCACGGCACCTTGTCCCCCACAGTCCCGCCCTCCGGGGCTCCTACCTGCCAGCTGTGTGTCTGCCTTGGCAGCTCCGTCTACTGTGATGATGCCAAGCTGGAGGCCATTCCAGAGCTGTCAAAGGATACCACTCACTTCTATGCTCGCTATAACAAGATCTCCGTCATCAAGAAGAATGACTTCACTCACATGGGTATGGCCATTGGTTTGCTGGCTCACCAATGGCTACTAGGGGGAGTTATCACTCTTCTCAAGGGTTGAACTTCATTATTGTCTTGAGTTCCAGAGATAATCATCTTTTTCCCAATGCTGCTTCCTTATTTTGGTCTTTTGCTGATTTACTCAAGGTGTATTAAGAGTAGTTTTGCTTCATGGCAAGCAGAGCGTCCGATGAGAACAAGGCATCAAATATTGCGCTATGCTGCCCCGCAGACATGCTGAAGAGGATTGATTTGACCGGAAACCAGATCTCACGGATCGACGATGATGCCTTTCTCGGCCTCCCTGCCCTGGAAGAGCTGGTTTTGAGAGAAAATAAGCTAGCACAACTGCCAGCCCTGCCTGCCAGCATGATCCTAATCGATGCCAGTGACAACAAGCTGGGCAGTAGAGGCATTCACAAGGAGGCTTTCAAGGTGAGCAAAACCACACCAGATACTGGAAAAATGGGACTTATTTTGAAATTTATACAAATGCAGATGTTGTCAAAACAGTGCAGCTGTGTCTTGTTTAGTTAAAGTCTGTGCATCATTCTTTCATTAGGATATGCACAATCTGCAGAATCTATACCTCTCCTACAACAATATTGGTTACGTCCCCATGTCACTGCCGGAGAGCCTCCGTTCTCTACACTTACAGGTACGCCTGTGATTTTCTCATTCCTGATATAGAGCAGCCAACATAGAGGGGTCTCTATCCTATCTGCTGGCAGTGTGCAGCACTACACTAAAATAACTCAATGCTGCCATCTTGTGGTGGTATACAATTAAATTTGCCTCAATGCTGCCACCTTGTGGCATCACTTGCCAATAAAGGGTAGTGGTTTCAAGGTGGCGAGCAGTCCAGCCAACTGACCTACAATATTGATTTGGTTCAATGGCGTAATCATTCTTATAACTTTCTTATCAAAACTGTCTGATGTACCTTTTCTAGATAAACATATTATTTTTGTGAAATCCAGATAACCATACAGAAATACAAGCCATACGCCGAATCCACGTGAACAAAGTGATGTGTAGACATACCCTGCTGTGACCTCCCACCTGTACCAGTTGTCTGTTTTTCAGATGTATAGACTTATTTTTCCTTGTCATTATTCCCTAAACAATACAGTGTAACAACTATTTATAGCATTTACATTGTTTCAGGTATTATAAGTAATCTAGAAGTGATTGAAAGTATATGGGAGGATGTGTGCAGTTTATATGCAAACACTATGCTATTTCATATAAGTGTCTTGAGCATCCGTGGATTTTGATATCTGTGGGGGGTCCTGCAACCGATCCTCTGCGAACAGTGAGGGATGACTGTATTTACATTTATTCATCAGACAGTTTTATCTAAAGTGGAGTACATTTCAGACAGTCCCTGGAATAACTGGGTGTTATGGGTTTAACAGCTTTAAACCAGCAACTTTCCAAACGCATCCGATCCTGCTGCGTGTAACACCCCCATTAATGCATTAATGCGATTAATGCAAATATGGCGCAGAAATCTGAAAAATATAAATAGACTTTGGTTTGTGATTTACTGGTGAACGGTGTGCAAGACCATTTCCACACAATCGATTCTTCCTCCAGAACA
Organism: Pollimyrus isidori; assembly: GCA_019775955.2. Taxonomy (NCBI): domain Eukaryota; kingdom Metazoa; phylum Chordata; class Actinopteri; order Osteoglossiformes; family Mormyridae; genus Pollimyrus; species Pollimyrus isidori. The sequence goes on from JABFDZ020000001.1 coordinate 9,780,711, forward strand.
ATAATATTCAGATGATGCTCGATGACACCTTCTGCAACCTAAAGGATCTCCACTACATCCGAAGGGCCCTGGAGGACATCCGATTGGACGGGAACCCCATAAATCTGAGCAGGACCCCCCAGGCATACGTATGCCTACCCCGCCTGCCAGTGGGTGGACTGGTGTAGATACTTACATGCAGACCAAAAACGGCATGTTGCAAAGCACACCGGCTTCACACACACATTATATTGTAATGATGGCTGTGGAGCATTATACACACACACACACACCCAAAATATGTAGATAAATAAACACACAAAAGAATCAGTTCTGGACACTTTTATTTTTCACACATTTTTTGTTTTAATTTCAAATGTCATCTATCTACAGCAGGCTTTGATCACTAGTGGTACGACAGTATAAGGGTAGATTTCAGTAGAATATTGAAATTAAAGTGGAATTTAAGTATGTCCCTGAAAGGTGAACACAATGCAAAAGACACATTTATACACAAAATATGAAATATTTTCAGAGATGTTCTTTACATTTAATGTGGCATTTTGACACATTACAGCACACCATTTTAAAACACTATAAATGCCTGTATAATATAATAAACAATATGAATGGTGTCAATAAACTATCTCTATGTTTGTGTGGTCTCTACACATCTGAATAATTCACCGTCAGCTAGTGGTCTGAAAGAGAGCAGAACTATTAGTGACCAGTGGTCATTTAGAACACTGGAATGGACGGTGAAACATCACTTCATGATTAAAAATTCATTATGAAGCTGGTGGTGCACTGGTTAAAAGACATAACACTTTCACGGTTCACCATCCAGCTGGGAAACAGCTGACTTTCATCTGAGTAAGCTGTGCTTATATAAACTGAGAAAGGTCTGGCAGTCATACCTTTAAGCGAAATGCCAACATGCAATTATTAGAGTGATGTTTTTAATGAGTCACTCTGGATTAAAGGTTTCCAGCAGAAAAACAAAACTCATCAATCTTCATTTATAATTCCTCATTGAATGGGACATAAGCATTTGAGTAAGTGTCTCAAGTCTTCCCTGTAATAAATACAGCAGGTAGACAAACTTTCACTTTTCACTTGTTGAGTAACTAGTGTTTCCAGGTGCTGAATGGCTGATGTGAAGCAGGAGAGTCGTGTTTCAATGGCTGTCAAGTGTCTGTCAAGTAAAGCATCACAGGCTGAAACAGCATGTGTTCATACTCTGCAGTTCCTCATACTGTGAGTTGCTTATGTACTTTTCAAGTATTAAGAACAACACCTGGAGTTCTGTTTTCACAGTTTCTTTATGAGCTGTTCAAACAGGACAAGGAATCTTTCTCTCCTGTTCCCAGAATCCATGTCTAGACCTGTCAGAGCTGTGCTGCTTTGCTCCTCCGCTGAGCCGCTCTTCAGTGCTGCCAAGTCCCGCTGCAGCTCAGCCCTGTCCCTCTCCAGCGCACCCCGGTCCCGCTCCAGGGCGGCCCGGTCCCTGTCTAATGCCGATCGTGCTTTCTCCAGCTGTGCTCTTTGCCGTTCTATTACAGCACTCTCTCTCTCCAGTGCCGCCTTCTCCCTCTCCAGTGCTGCACGTTCCCGATCCAGGATGGCTTGTTCTCTGTCAAGCCCCACCCTCTCCCTCTCTAACCCCGCCCTCTCTATTCCCACCCTCTCTCTTTCAAGGGCCAGCTTCTCACTGTCCATCTCTCTTAAGCTGTTTTCCATGACCAGTCCATCTTTCTCATCTGTCACTATTGCCTCCTGTGCTGCATCTGCTAAGAACTCCAAAATTTCGCTCTTTTCCTCCACCTTCCTTATCTTCCTGATTGGCATGGCAAACATGTCTTCATCGTCAGTGCTGCACGAAATGGCTGCCAGGACTGGGGCACTCTCGGCAAGCCTGCCCTCCATAGCTTCATTCATGAGGTGAAACCACTGCCAAGGTGAGGAGGTGACCTCTGCAGTCTGTGTACCGTGGCCCACTGGGGGGTACTTTAGATCCTAGGCATAAAGCAGCAAACAACACTAAAAGACCCAGCGTCCGCTCTTACACAAACAATACCAATTGATCGAACGCGCGCTTGCACACATACACCACCGAAAGGCCGAGAGCGCGCTTGCACACAAACAATACCGGACGACCGTGCGCGCGCTCCCACGTAAACAATGCCGGATGACCAAGCGCGCGCTCGCGCACAAACAGCATCAGATGGTCGGGCGCTCGCTGTCTCACAAATAGCTCGAGACCTGCAGCACATTAATGCTTCACCTTGTATTTTTTCTTCAGGTTCTCCCACTTTTTCGCCGCCTGGTCAGCCCTCATCTTCCCCTGCAGACCCAGTTCCTTTAGTATTGCTCTAGAACAGGAGCAACATACAAATAAGATATCATCGCAATCAAGCACGTTAACAAATATACTTTATAGATGTTTAATTGTACTGCGGTGGTTCTGGAAAATTGTATTTATTATACTCTAGTTTTTCATTTTTATATAACTTACGACTACAAAAAATCTGTAGTTTTGCCTTTTGTTCGTTTTAAACTTTGTTTTATAACGATGGCGAAAACAATATTCGATCACTGTATTTCTTGTACCTCCAGCCAAACTTGGCAGCATTTCTCTTGCCGGTGAAAAGAGCATCATTTGCTGCGCGCAGTTTGATTAACTTTGCAGTGTCCTCGTCTGTCACTGTTAGAAAACCAATAATTTAAATTAGAAATCGTATTCCAGCTCGCTACAGGCAACAAGCACAATACTTATATTAAAATGAAGGCTGGCGTAGCCAAACATCTCCGCTTATTTATAAATTTATTATAATATATAGTTGTATAATTATAGGGTGCATTTTTCTGCGCTTTCACTGGGATGCACCACGGCTGGCCCACGCCCATCCCCGAAGTGCACACTCTGCCACCGAAGTGCACTAGGGTAAAGATTCTAGATTCTTCATCCATCCATCTCCAATCTTTAGGGAAGTTTAAGGAAGATCCCCAGCAAATGGCAACGCGTTAAAATGGCTGTTAACTGCTTGTTTTGTGTGTACTATGAGCTTTCTTTTGTCATGCAGATTTACTGTTTGTATGGTCAGTTTTTCTTCCGACGGATAAAGGGGAAACGCGAAGTCTTTCACTCTCAAGAACCTCTGTTCTGGGTAGTTAGTCACGGAGAACATTAACGTAACAGGGCGACGGTGTTGAACACTGTATCACAAGACGTTTCATGCTGGCACCTGAGCTGGGAAATGCGAATGGGGGTGAAAACATAAGCTAAAAAAGCAGCTCAAGTAAATATGAATGTGCAAGACTAAATTATTTAAACATACTTAATATTACTTATTTTTATTATTTAAAAATGAAAATCAATGTTTAGTAATTGCAGAGATCGTTAGTATCAACATGTATTACTTTTTAAAATATTTTTTAAAAAATTGCTTACATTTATATATAAAGTTGCCCTCTTGCGCCATCTTCTTTAAATCAGGTGCGATCAGTAGAGAGTAGACGCCTCCTTGCGGGTATTTTATAGTGCACTATACAGGGAATGAGACTTGCCGTTGGGGATCCGAACAGCACTAAATAGTGCACTATTTCGGTTATAGGGAGTGTTCCGATCTGAGCCAAAATGAACAGGAAGACGGAAGCAAAGTGGAGGTGGGGTGAGGGTGTGAAAAACACTTCCGGGTTAGGCAGCGGGTCATTGAACGATCCCTAATCTGATTGGTGGTTGTCGCTGACAGTTTGCAGAGCTTCCGATGCCCGCCCTTTTTCTACCCCCTGAATACGTTAGTGCCGCGTCTGGGCACCGCATTTTTCCCAGTTTGTGTCGTGGAGTGTTTGTCGAATCCACCGGAAACCTATTTTGGAATTTTCGGTTTGAAGTCTCGTTTTTCAAAGTTTTGTCTCCATTTTAGATGGTCGGGTTTTTCACTAGTGCTTATTTTCTAGGTGAAATGTGTATGGACATCATGGAAGCTGGTAAGATTTTTCTAAGCATTGATGATCGCCCATGTCGGAGGTCAGTGAAATTTGCCAAGCGGGGCCCCGGGAGGCGCCGTCCGGCACCCCCTGTAGCCTGGGTTCGGCGGAAGGTCCGTATCATGAAGGCCGAGCCTCGGAGATGCAGAGTTTTCGGCCGGAAGCGGAGACTTCTCGACACGTCTAGAAGCTTCGGCACGGACGCGGAAGGCGGACGGTCCGGTGAGGAGCTCACCCCCGGCTTTATGGCTCCCCGGAACACGACGCAGTACCTAATGCGCATCGCCTACCAGGACCTCCTGCGTGACCTTGAGGAGACTGACAACGATCCTCTGCCTTCGTGGGGCCTGCACGCTTCCCCTGACCGCGGGTACGAGAGTACCCTGGACTTCCAGGAGAGGGACTTCGACGTCATGCTCGCGGCCTACGCAGACTCGCCTTGAGACGTTTCAAAGACCGAAAGCGAGTCATAAGTTGACTTTGTACAGACAAAGGTGTGAGGATGCTATTATAATGCCGAGAGATGTCGGTTCCATATGATGGCACTTGATTTTTATGTGAGAAATGTATGTAGTCTGGTTCAGAACTTTAATAGCTTTTGTCCAGGCTTTTATGTACGGTGTAATCAAATCGACCGTATACCACTGTCACTTGTTTTTCAGAAGAGACATCCTCCACCATTTGTAAAATAATTGAATTTCGGGATTCACAGTTGGGTTTTCCCTGTCCCACAGCAACGCACCTGGCGCTGCCTGCAGAGGGCGCTCTTCGCTCATCCGTCTGCAGGCTTCGCTGCCAGCCGGCCGACTGAGTCCGACTCTGCTCTGCCACCCAGTGGCCTGCAGGTAAAGCTGTCAGATCTGGCTTAGGCGTTCTGACATGTGGTGACGGAGACCAGTGGTGTACTGGCTGTTTCAGGTGTGGAAATTGTTCTGGGTGGGGGGGAGGGGTAGCAGAACATTCTCCTTAGCCTGTCTGCTCTGTATAAATCACTGTGTAGTGTCCCTTCAGGTTGAGTTCATTTCAGACTTGGACCGTTCATACTGGACAATCTGATTGACCCCCTGGTGTCCGATTGCACCCTGGCTGCTGTCCTTTCTGACCTGAAGAGGGTACAGTTCGGCATCCAGCCTTTCCAGCCACCCATGTGGGTCACTCCTTGGAAAATGGATTGGTAACCATCTTCAACAGTGCACAGTTGTAATGTTGTCATGTCGGCCTCTTGCAGGTGACTGTTCCCCTGACAGTGCTGCCGGGGGGACTGGGAGGACTGTTCTCAGTGCGGTTAGTGTTGGGTGTTTAGTGTGAGTCAGCGTATAGGTGCTGTGTGCAACATGCCGAATGCTGCTCTGTAATTTCCGCATTGGGCCATCGCTGTGATTGTAATGACATGTCCAGAGAAGACAAATCCATACAATAGCCAAATGGATTAGCCTGTTATGAGCATCTTATGCTCTTTTGTGTTTTTGATGGCGGATGGGGTGTGGTTTGCCTATGTGTCATTGACACCCCCCCTTACCTTCAGGTCTTCTGGACTTAATGATTGGGGGGGGAATAAACATTTTGAAAACCCAGTTGTCTTGTTTTTCTTTCGTGTCTTGTTACTTTTCAGCTGTGTGCTTTTGGAGTGGGGTGGGTTCAACTGAATTTCTTAAGGCCTCCCTTATGTGCACATGGGTTTTATATGGTTTGTGTAAGTCGGGTCCAGGTCAGGACTTCCTGGCCTCCGAGGCATTAGGGTCTGAGGTGTAGCTGCTGCTTTCACGGGTTCATTTTCAGGAGCTTCAGGTGGAGTCTTTGTTTTATTTAAGTGTAGGGGTTTTACCTACATACCTCTTTTCATCACCAACTCTGGTAATGAAAAGATGCTCAGCAAATGACAATCCTGACAATATGAAGAGACTTGTTGCTGCATTACCCTTTACTGTCCATTAGGGGGTGCTGCAACAAAAGGTATGCAGTAATCTTTCCACAGGTCTGAGATGGTAGTTGGTAATAGTTATGTTCAGCTTTAGAATTATCTCTGCAAAGTTTGTATATCAGGTATCACATCTTTTCCTCTGTTTTTTTTTTTAACCTGTGATGAGTGCTTAGTACTGCCAAGTGTGGAGGAGTTCAGGCTTTTATTACGAATTCCGGTGAGGTTATTGGTTTACTGGTCAATTTATGGTTAATGTACTGCTGCTTGGCTGTGCATATACACAGGTCAGCCAGAGAATGGCAATGCACTACACATCCCTGCCAGGAGTCTAGGCATGAGTGACGTGAGGTCGGAACTCGACAATTGGAAGCATGTTCTGTTGCAGAGTTCTCACATTTCACACACCAGGCCAGGTGTTGCCGGATGTGTTCTGGATTGGAGACCAGACCAGAGAATGTAGTCAGCTTTAAAAGTGAGGGAATTTAAATGTTGAGGCATCAGGACAAATAGCTGGAATCTGCTGTCAGTGAAGCATATTAGAGAAGTAGTGCAAAGAACTCAACAAAGCAGTTCTGTAATAAATGCCAGCGCAGGTCTGTTTGGCAGCATCCTGTCATCTTTATCACATAAATGCAGTGGACTGCGTTTTTCTAAAGTGAGTTTTTTAGACACTTTTTGGTTCGTTGGCGTTTGTGCCCTGCGATGGATTGACATCCCATTTAAGGTTTTCCCTAGCCCTGTGCCCCAGGATAGGCTCAAAGTCCTCTCTTTGCAAACTGGGCCTCTGTGTTATGGGACATTAGTGTGGAATGTTCTTGGGGTCAATGTACTTGACCATATCTGACTCGGGTATCTCAGTCCAGCTGTTGAGTCTTAATGAAGACCATGGCCCTTTGTTGTTTGGTTGAGCTACATAATAATGACAGTTGTTCTAATTGCGTTTTAGCGATGGAGCTGATTGGTGTCGTTTTAGTGCAGATGCAGACGTTGATGTAATTCTCCCCTGTGTCTCTGCACTTCATGATCTCAAATGGCTCCCCCTCACTTCCCAGCAATAAAAGGCACCTCACTCCCTAGGTGTTCTGTTTCACTCGAGCCCATTGAGACCACGGCAGCTGAGAATCCAGCAGGGCGCCTTACAGAGTGATGTCATTTTACAGAATAGCCCCCTAGCCAACCATTCCACAGCTGGTTGGCATAGCGACATGGTCTGTTTATGCCACGAAAGCTTCTGGATCTTTCTCCTTTCCAAAGTAACTGGTGCAGTGCTACACGCCATATCAAGCCACTCGCTCTACAAAATGTGTCAAGGACACTGGGGTAGCCAGGCGAAAACCCCTCGGACTGCGACGGACAATGTTGCCCTTATAGCGCACACCAGTACCGCCGCTCCCTATACGCAGAGTACGCAGTCTGCGTAGGGCACCAACTCTCAGGGGGGCACCATCCCAGC
>JABFDZ020000001.1:9788153-9814451 GCA_019775955.2 Pollimyrus isidori
AAATGATACAAACTATTTATGTATTTACTTTTATTTGAATAAAGTTCTATTTTGGCCCCTATAGTATGTGTTTTTTTTATTGCGTAATATTTGGGGGAGGGGGCACAAAAGTAAATTTCTGCTTAGGGCACCCATTTGGCCGGCAGCGGCCCTGGCGCACACACACACATCTGTCTCATAAGTGCTGCATTATACTGTTATAACCTTACCTGTAGCACTTCTATTATTTAAAATTAAATAAAAGAGGTGACATTTTATTCGTCACCTGGCATGGGGACCCCCTAAGATCCAGGGTTATGTGTTTCATCATCAAAGGAAATGGTTGACTTGATTCTAAGTGCAGCAGGTGATCTGAGATGTTTCTGTCCTCTGAGCCATCAGCTGAGGGTCTCGCGCGTCATCCAGGCCTGACAGAGCAACGGTGGCTCCCTGCTCCTGCAGGTCTTCGCTTACCCTGTCCCTGTGGCTGTAGGCGTGAGGTTAGAAAGGCCTTTCTCCCCAGCGTGAGGCCTGCTCATAACTTCCCCTCTTTTGCATCAGTCACCCCATGTCATTTCATATTTATATTTTGGCTCCGTGTCTTTATGAGCCCTCCCTTGATACTGTACTGTGAACTGGGCTCTGATCCAGCTGCGATCTAAGGCTCTTTTCTTCATTCAAAATTGAATCAGGATGACAGAACCAATCCCTCCACCACGTATTTGGTCATACATCCATCTTCTGATCCTTTATTCCCGTTTATTTGTGGCACCAGAAGGACTCTATGCTGAGGACGAACACCTCAGTGGAAACAGTGCAGTAAGTAATATCTTTTTATTGTGAAGGAATCTGACCTCTGGAGTTACGTCCGAAGTGGCCCCTGGAAAAATATTTTTAAAAAAAGCATTCTTAGAATAGATATGTGAGTCTCCACAGCTGAGCTGGGCTGGTCACACCCATGTGAATTTTTGTCCTGCCCATGTAGTTTGCCCTAAGTTTTTTGTGTCATGACTAAATGAGTAATGCGGGCTGTCTCCATGGTGATTGGTGGGTACGGCGTCAACTTCCCTGCACCCTTTTATGGTGTCATTGTTTTTCCAAAGGATTCCAAGATGTGATAGGATATAATGGAAGTGGGGAGGCAGGTGGGACTAACGGGCGGGCTGCTGGCTCTTTTGTGTGCGTGCCTGTGTTATCACGAGAGGGCCGTGTTTAATTATTGACAATGAGCGAGTAATATAGATGTTTCAGTTAACCTGAGCCCGATATGAGAAGGCATTTTCCGAGGAACCTAATTAAATGGCTTGTCGGTGGTACAGCTGCACGCACTGCCACACAAGACCATGGCTCCGAGGAGCCAGTCAGTGTAATTATGTCCTGATCTTCACTCTCACTCTCCCTGTGATAATAATGAGTAACATGTGAGTCCACAGCTGTCATCATAGCACCAGGTTTGGTCACTGCGTGTTACATGAAACGCAGCATCTGTTCAGTAGGGTGATCTGAACACCACAAATTTCCTGAGGTGATTGCTGCCATTGGGCTGAATAATGATCCAGGACCTTGCAGGCTGCAGAGATATGGCTCAATGACGCTCACATTCAGGGGGTAAGTGACAGTGACGTCGGTACCAGTGACACCCCGATTTCTTCACATTGTACTTTGTTCAAAAAGCTGGAAACTCAGCAGGTATATATTATGTCTGTTATTTAGCATGTATTATTGCAAATGCATTATTCTTAAACAGAGCCATAAGCTCTTCAGTGACTTGCGTTATGTAACTGTCAATGTCAGCATCTGCCTTCCGTTACTTGCACGTTAAATCCTTGTCGGTTTCTTTGTTTGGGGGTTTTGTCCCCTAGGGTTGTTGTGTGTCTCAGTCTTCCCCCCCTGAGTGGCAGCACAGATGCCCACCTGATCCCTGGCCAGAGCAACAGATACGGGCAGTTCCAAGTTAAGTAAGCTGAGAAAAAAGCCTAATCTCACAGCTTCTGTCTGGCAAGGTGCTGAGGTCTAGCTGGCTTTGCGTCAGCCGCCGAGCGGCGGCATGCGACTGCCTGAAGCAACAGACCTCCAGATGTGCTGTTACTGTGTGTCAGGGCCTGGCAATCTATAGGTAGGGCAGGAACGGAGTGCAATGCCTGGAGGTCTACATTAGAGGGCAGTACATACACAATCCCAGTGTCATGGGAACATCTTTCACAAGTAGGCACACAAAAAAGCACAAAGCTTTCAGAGAATGCAGCGGCAAGGAAGGTCACTTAATTTATTAATTGTTCACTTTGAATTTATCATTCTTGGATACTGTGTGAAGTTCATGAGTATTTCTCCAAAGGAACATCAGACACTAACCACACGGACGAACGGCATGCTGAAGCAGGAACAGGCGTCACTCTTTACTTAAAGAAGGAAGAATATGAAAGGAGGAATGGGAATGAGAAAAGGGGACAATTTTAAACCAGTGAGGTTGGAGAAGTGACTAGAGCAAATGAGGTCTGGTTCCAGCCCATGTGGTTGTTTCTGGGGGTGGGGTATTACTGGCCTGGATCAATAGTGAGTTGTTAGCTTGACAGCCATGAAATTAGACAGAAAAGTAGCCAGTATGGGATTTTCACTATGTCAATCTGCCACCGTTCTTCCCGTTCTGTCCTCACTGCAGGTTCGCTGTGTGCCATGTGCCATCAGCAGCCACTTTCTCTCGGTGCAGGAAAGAGCTTCACATGGAGCCACGTAGCGTTCAGTGGCTAGATACTGGTCTCAACTGGTCCCCGCTGCTCCTCCCAAGACGTCCGACCTGCCTCGGTCTGTGCATGCATCCTCTGTGATATTGATAGCGCCACTTTTGTCATAGTTCAGGCTCCGGTATTCGCACACAGACTGTTCTCCAGTGTGGGGTTGGACACTCGTGGTGATTTTCCCCCCATTGTTCACTGTATCACAAAGCCCACACTGTTGTTGTTATTATGTAAGCTTTCAATTTTTTTATGGGGCCAGAAAGTTTATCTCCGTAGATCCGTCGGCCTGCACCTGTTGTCACAGAGAGCAAGCGAAACATTTTGTTTTGTGTTCTGAGGGTTGGGCCTGGTATGCAGCTAAGTGGGTGTGGGATCTGTGCCCATGTCTACTAGGTTATGAGTTTGAATCCTGTATTAGCTGAGGGTAATAATCTTGAAGTCGGGCCCTTGTGCAAGGTCCTTAATCCCTTCTGCTCTAGGGACACCAGTTTGCCCTGTGATTGAACCCCAACTCTTACTGTCACCCGTATGTATGTGTGTGTTCGTGAGTCTCGTGGAAACTATCAAATTAACTCACGGGAATGAGTTACACACTACACTAAACAAATACTATATTTGGCAATTCTCTCCATATTCTTATAATGGCCCTCTAGTTTATCTATACCTGAGTCTGCAAAGATCTCACATGTGTTATCTACGTGCTCGGACTCAGCAATAGCGTGAATGCTGATCTGGTGATCGTGCCATTACTAGAGGTGAGTCGGTTCATCAGTTCTCATTCCCATCTTCAGCTTAGTTTTGCTCCCAGTAAACTCTGATCAAAGTCCCAGTGCTAGTCGTAAAACTGCTTCGATTTATCACGCCTGCCAAAACAGGTTCAATATGTAGTTTATTTGTTGCTGGGTTGTGTCTGATGTGGCCCCACCCTTTCCCCACCCCGTCACCCCTAAATATGCAACCCCTCCCCCACAAATCTGACGTTGATTTGTCATCCGCTGTGTTAAATGCTGCAGCAATTGCCAGTGTACCGCGGTTCCCCCTTATCCGCGGCCTCAGTTACCCATGGTCAACTGTGGTCTGAAAATATTTATGGAAAATTCTGGAAATAATTTGCATTTAGGTCTCTCTGCATAAACAGGGTCAACCTTGTTTGAAGAGACTGAGTGACCAGCAGCATAGAGGCAGCCGGCAGCAGGAAACTCAGGACACTGCAGGGCACTTCAGAGCCACCAGAGACCTGTTATTGTGTCAGGGAATTGTGGGAAGAAACCCTGATGACATGCAGACTCCCGATGGCAGAGGGTGAACAGAGCTGCCCAGTGATTCATCAGGCCCCACATACCTCCTGCTTGTTCTTTAATCTTTCTGTTTCAGTCTACTAAAAGCACAATTCATGACAAGCTGAGGAAACAGCCTATCCAGGGAACTCTTTGTGTTGCTGTAAGTAAAGAGTTTTATTGGACCAAAATAACCGCATTCTCAGTCTCCTCTGAGAAGGAGGAGGAGGAGAGCACAGTGTCGTTTGTGGGAGAAAAATCTTGGATGCTTTTAAACAGCTAATTGCATCTTGCTGAAAATGCTTCTCTAAGGCCACTGTGTTAGGACACAATTAACAGGATGTTAGGGTTTTGGCATTAATAGCAGCCCTAGATGTCGTGCTGAAGGCTGCATTTTTTCTAACATCAGGACCCTTCTGCCAAAGCTTGTCTCTCAGTCGGAAGCTCAATCTCACCTGCCTGACTGTTTCGACTCATCATTTTACACAAGGAGTCAAATTTATTTACAGCTTTATATAACAAAAAACAATAATTAGCAATTATTAACATCTATAGGGGGCAGTAGTAGTGCAATTATTAAACTGAATTGTTCAGACGATCTGGATAGGCTTTGACCATGACCTCCTTGGGATCCTGTGTCCTACTCTTCTTTATCTCCAAGATTGCAGCCTTGACACACAAAGCATTCAGGCCTATTCTCAAGGGTGAGAGTGATGCTGATGTACTGGTGAGACACCTCTCACCCAATGTTTGCTGATGGAATTGGGTGCTCTGCCACTGTGTCAATGCATGTGGAGATTACTTAATATTGGTCCCCAGCCCAGAGTTCTCTGATTGCAGCTAAGCACTGAGGACGGTCTGCTGTTGCCTGTGGGCCCATGGGCACCACGTCATAACAGGTTGGCAGGAACATTTAGTCCTGAAAGTTCAGCAAGAGCACATCAGCCTGCTTATGCCATAATAATAATTACTATTTATGCCACTTATTGTGTCTCGGATCAGCAGAGTCGTATATTAGTGTCTAAAAGAGCACGTGCCCATTGTATTTTAATGCTGACATGCGGAGATCGAAAGCGGTGGGTTTCTGAGAAACAGGAGCATCGTGTCCTGCTCATGATTCTCTGAAAACCAGCCGCTGTGACAGAGCAAACTGCTTTTTATAGCCGAAACAATTATTTCTAATGTACACATACACAGCAGCGGAAAAGCTGTGACGCCACAAGAAGCTGGACTACAGCTACAGGGGCATCAAACGGTCAGAGGTCACAGATGCCTGTGATCTAAGAGAAAAAATGGGGTGTGATCCCAGGCCTGGAGACTTGGCCCTGAAAGGCCACGTGCGATCCAGAAAGGTCCGCTCTCTGACCTCAGGAAAGGTGGCCTAGGTGAGGTCAAGGCAGGCAGGCATCCCCAGAACCACCACGGTCCAGTCACCGCACGTACTGGGCGTGCAAGTTCAAAAGTCAGGGTTAATGGTGATGTCAGAAGGGTGTCTTACTTACAGTTTACAGAGATCTGCAGCCAACACGCAGCAAACCTTAGTGTACCCTTTGATGGAAATGATGTCAAACGCAGGAAATCCAGAAAGCTTTTTATATACCTTTGGTCAACTCTGTTCCCTCTTAATGTCTGACTGTTATTTATTTATATTTTTCTGTTGATTAAAAAAGACATCACCTCAGCCATTCAGCCAAGAGAGCGCCCCCTATGGGTGCTGCCCTGGGCTCATGGAGCAGCACTGGCGGGGTGTGACGTTACGTCCTCATTCAATCAGGAGAGCGCCCCCTATGGGTGCTGCCCTGGGATCATGGAGCAGCACTGGCGGGGTGTGACGTTACATCCTCATTCAATCAGGAGAGCGCCCCCTATGGGTGCTGCCCTGGGCTCATGGAGCAGCACTGGCGGGGTGTGACGTTACATCCCCACTCAGTCACATATTTTCATTACATTCTGTTTAAGAAGTCACATGCAGTAATTATGATGCAAATTAATTTTCCCATGATGTCTCCAGTTTTCTTTACTTATTTGTTTTTTTAATCTCATCTCACTTGTATAGCTATGTCCTGCACCAAATTAATTATACCCGGTGAATATTGCATCGTTTTATTTATAACTGTTCATGTGGATTAGTTCTCACGTTACTGCCGCTCACATTGGAAGAGGGAGGACAGTGACCATAGGAGCCAGACTCGTCCCCCAGCAGAAAAGTCCCCTCCCCCCACTGTTGTGACTCACTCCGATAAAATTGGCACCCTTCCTTTGCGACCCTGTTTTTCATTTTCTGTTTTTTTTTGTGCTTCTTTTCTGAAAGCGTGTGCAGTCAACTTCAATTTGCCGTCTAATAACATGTCTAAGTGGCACTGAGGACAGCAGGCTTAGAGGCAGGGGCTGGATGATGGGGGATGGGGGGAGTGGCAGGTTTGTGCAGATGCTGTATGTGGTGGGCCCCAAATGCATGTGCGCACACATACACTCACAGACACACACACACACACACACACAACTTTGCTACGGGTTAAGATGCTTGGACCAAGCTCCTGTGATCCCTCCTCTCCCTCTGCGACCCCCCCATACTGCCATGTGCCAGGATGTTCCTGCCAAGGCTTACGGGAGACATCGCAGCAGCATATCTGACTGACATCAACAGGTACTGTATGCTGTACTCTGGCAGGGTCACATGCAATGTTAATAAAATACTTTATATTATATGGATAAGCTGCAATTAACAAACAGGCTGGCTTAACATGCCTGCATGTTTCTGGTATTGTGTACATCAGATATTTTGATAATGTGGACATCAAAATCAGTCCACTGTTACCAGAAGCCTCCATGCCATCCAGCTTGCTGTTTGTCCTCCCCTTTGTCTGCGGCTCAGCCCTCTGACTCTTCCAGGATGCTTGGGGCAGAGTGAGCGAATGCACGGCTGATGGCAGAAGGTATAACCCTCCTTTAAAATGTCATCCAGACCTTTGTCATGTCAGCTTTTGTTGAAGACTAAATTCATCAATGCTAATTAGGCTCGACCAACCTTCCCGGCTGTTTGTGTATTATGGGAATGCTGCTGCGTTATTCGTAGGGTCGTACGTCATGTACAGGCAGCAAGGGAAACCATATACCTGCACATGTGTTTGTCCAGCAGCCGGGCAGAGGTCTCTGCCCAAACAAGCAGAGTCCGTACATGAGTCATCTTCCATTTCAAAGGCTTATAATAATAGATACTTTATTGATCCCCGTGGGGAAATTGTCTTTCCGCCTCCTCAACTTGCTCTTTGTGGAGTAAGTTGTCCACGAAGGGCAGCTTCTCCCCGGGAGTTGAGGGCTTTGCTCAAGGACCCGCAGGCATGCCGAGGCTGGTTTTGAACCTGCAACCTAATGATTACAGGCACATAGGCCTAGCCCACTGAGCCACACACTGTCCCTAAGTTATCTGCCTTATCACTGACACTGGATTGGCGCAGTGGTTAGCACCTCCGGGAGCAGGTTGATAATGGTTTGTGGGGGTGCCTTGAGATGGGTTACCACCCCATTTTGGGTGCTTCTCTGCCTTGCATCTATAACTTTTGGAATAGGCTCCAGCCCTCCTTCCTCGCTATGACCCTGAATAGGACAAACAAATACAGAAACTGGATGGATGGCTAACTGACTCTGCTTTAGTCGAGTCATTTGTGAACTCCAGTGGATGCTCAGTGTGATGATGCGGGCAGCCCTCGCACGAGTGGCTGGAAGTAGTAATTATGCTGAGCACACACTTTCCACACACAAAGAAGGCTGTATGTTAACCAAACTTCTTACAGGACAATATCTCTATTGTCTCTAATATCTATATCATCTTATTAACATTGTGATGGTCTGCAGGCTCATGCGATTCCACCCACAGATCACCCTGGAATTTTGACACGAATACCACAGGCTGAAGCAGAGTACCTGCCTGTGAGGGCTGCTCTGGATCATCTGATCCTTCGTTGGACCTGTGTGGAGCCTTGCTCCATCTGAGAGAGAGGGAAACACACAGGCCCAGAGTGAGCTCCCGACAAGTGTCCCTCACACATGATGAGACGTGCTGATGTGCAGCTTAAAAACCTGGTGTGAGCTGTTCAGTGGGACCATCTCTAGGTAAGTGCTAGTGGTGATGTGAGGTGTTCAGTCTGGAGATGGATGATAAGCAAAGCTCTTACTGATAATGGACTTACTGATAATACTTATTTGTGGACGTGTGGACATGATGACAGTCAGGAGAGCTGAACCTGGTAAGGGATGACCATCTGAACGGTGCAGGATGGGACTGACAGCAGGCACAAACACTCGCCAAGAAGAAGCAAGACCCCACAAATGACTTGATGAGATCAACGTCACATAATTTTGTTTCTTGATTGGCAACCATTGGCCTATTTTTCACCTTGGTAAAGTTGGAAGATGAATGTGAATACAGATCAATACCACCTTACTGTCTTTGGGTCCAGCAGAAATTGGAGTGTTCATCTGAGAATCAATAGCAAAGACTTTTCTGGGTTAAATGCATGGAACAACAGTGAAGATGTTTTAATTAGTGAGCACTGAAGACACAATAGGTGGATTGTTGTGTTTGGTTTCCATAGGAGAGACAATAAAACAGAGGATTCATTACAGAACATGAAGAACAGTAGCGTCTAGATTAGTCGCAATAGACGAAACGAGGGGTCAGGTGACTCGTTTGCTGGGAATAACAGGGCAAGTGGAAAGTCTGTGTGAATGACCCAGAGCAGCGGCGGTGGCGCTCGCGTGCATGAGGGAGGCGGGCAGCCGCCTGGCAGTCGGGCCTGTCTTAGCTCTCCGCAGGCGCCTCAGCTTCCTGCAAGCCGCAAACACAGCTATTTATAGCGTGCTGGGCCACGGTGTTTGCCGCGAGAAAGCCAAGCTCGGACTCAGAGAGAGCGCCTCCCCCTCACCAGCCAGAGGGATGCTCTATGCCGCCCGCCACGTCTGCAAGGAGCCGGCATGTGTGGAAAAACTGCATGGGCGCCACTTAGCCTGCGGTCACCTGACTGAAAATGTGGAGGTTGATATTCTCTTCTAATATTCAGTCTCAAGGCCGCATCACATGGGAACTTCAACTCCTGCTGGCAATACAGTGAGACACTGGAGCACCAGAGGGGGCGATACCATTGTGCTTCTGCTGGTAACGGCGAAAGCTATTATCAGACGGTGCACACAGGTCAGCGCATGCAGAGTGGGAGCAGTGGGCAGTCAGTGAGCACAGCACAGTATCCCCTGTCATATGCTCGCCTGGATATGGACCGGCACCGCAGCGAGAGGGTTCTCCTGGAGTGTAGCCTGGAGGGCTTCCATTTTGGATCTGTTCTATAGTAATATCAGGTCATCATGAAGTATGACCACAGCTCCTGGTGCCATTTTAGCTTGTTTTTTAAGAGTACTGTTTGAGCTTGTCTCACACGAAGAGTGAGATTTTAGAATGATTTCAACTTTATTTATGTGATTGAAGATTGATGAATTAGCAGCTAGGACTGACATTTTACAATGTGGCAGAATATTTTGTTTGTGACCAGCTGCTGGGTCTACAGACACGCTCACATACAGACACACACACACTCACACAGTAACCCTGCCACACACACACACAAACGTACAGACAGACACATGCACAAATGTAGACAGACACACACACAAATGTAGTGACAGAAACAAACAATAGACACGCACAGAAACATATAGACACGCACAGAAACATACAGACACACAAACATGCAGACAGACACACAAACGTACTGACACACAAACATACAGACAGACACACAAACATACAGACAGACACACTGGCAGACACACACACATACAGTACACATAAACGTACAGACAAACAGACTCACACACACAGTGTTGTTTACATCGTGTCCGCCTTTCTAGTGGCCTTCCAGCAGTTCTCCCTCTGAAGCAGCTAATGATTCCAATCCTGACACCAACTGAAATCAACAAAAGATGATGAACAAAATGCCTTTCAGTGGACGAGGTCATGGCATACAGGGACCCTCGTAGGAGTGTCCCACTGCTTGTTTTTCACAGGACTTAATATATTTGCGAGGGCATTGACTCCAGCAAAGACAGTGACATCATCAGACCCACAGAGTAGGATTGTGCAGTCACATGCACGCACACTGAATCAGAGCGTTTGCCAGCCTCAGCTCTGCTGCCATGCTGGTCCCTTGTCTAACAGCCGGGCCAGACAGCCAATGACGTGCATCCAATGACACCACCCTCGCTGGGGGCTTGCCCCTCAGCCCATCCCACCAATCAGGCAACAATTCGGAACCAGGTTAGAGAGGACCTATCCAATCTTCCTGCTGCTTGTGCACCTGAAATGTAACAGGACCCGGGGGAGGGGTGTCTGTCGTCTGCAGACAGGGCCATTTTTTACACTTTGGATAAAATGTAGAATTCCTCACATATCTTCAGGGTTCTGAATTATGGGTTGTTTTCTCCTGACCTGCTTCAGGTAATATGAGATGAACAAGAAGTAAAAGCAGAATGAGGTAGAGGAGGACTGACATGAGCAGCTGGGAGGGAAAAGATAATTCTTTCTTACAGTGGAAGAAAGCAATTTAATTATTGATTATTGATTCTGAAAACCACCCTATTTTACCTTTAAATGTCAGTATAACTGCAGAATGAATTTTCACATCTATCTTTCAAATAAAATAAACCTGCATGGAAACATAAAAATATGCTTTAAATGACATTTATGAAAGGAATATTTATGGAAGCCCAGTGAAAGTGCACAGCCGTTTCCCTGACCCAAAAGGAATGGAAAAGTGGGATGACTGGGAGACCAGTGAAAGCGTGCCTTCAGATCTGGGCTGCTTCCCACTGGGATTCTGGATGTCCAGGATGGAGCAGCACGGAGCCCAGATGGGTTCAGAAGAAAACTTCCAGAAGCAGACCCTGTCGTTTCTAGGATTGAATACTGATGGAGAGACTTAGCCACTTGCCAACGTCACAGGGCCTGCAATCCCGGGCCTGACCCCTAGCCAACACAGCAGGGGCCCACGATTCCGAACCTGGCCCCTCACCAATGCCATGGGGGCCCATGATTCTAGGCCTGACCCCTCACTGACACCATAAGTGCTACAATTCTGGGCCTGAGCTCTTACCGACACTGCAGGGGTCCACAATTCTGCATCTGACCCCTCACCAACTGCACGAAGGCCCAAAATTTTGAACCCGACCCCTCGCTGATGCTGTGGGGGCCCACAATTCTGGGTGTGACCCCCACCTTCACCAATATCACAAGGAGTCCATGTTTCAGGGCTCACTGCAGGTCGGCCAGCCATTGGTGCACATTTCACTGCAGTAATTATTTACCCTGGGAATGTTAAACATCCTGGGGCTATACTTTAACTCAGATCATAAATCTGGCACTTACACCTAATACACACACGGACACCGACAGAAACAGGTGAAACACTCCCATTTAAGTGTCACAATGTCCCTTTAGAGACTGAATGGATTTCTTAAGGGGAAACCCCAAGAAATAGGAAAGGAGGGGGCAGGGCAGAGCCTGGGAAACCAACTAATTGAAACATGGTAAAGTGAACTCTATGTTAGGATGCCCTTCTCCTCCAAGCCTACAAACCCATCTATCAAACCCATAACAATGCTTCACATTCACTGGTACAGTTTCACGGACACCAGCTCACTAATTCAATTTCACCGGTACCTGTTCACTGGCACACTGTTGGTGATACTTACTTCACTGCTACTGCACCCGCTGACAGTTTCATTGGTTCAGTTTCACTGGTATTGCACCTGCTCACAGTTTCACCGGTTCACTTTCACTGGCACTGTACTTACTAATGTTGCCCTTCCATCTTGACAAGCTACAATGATCTCACCCTGGCCACAGTTATTAAATGTGGCCCCACAGCAATGATCTGTTCAGCTCTGTTGCTGTTTAAAAATGCCTCACAAAACCAAGGTTCACTTGTTTGGAACAGCGTGTTATAAAAATGAATGCTTCCTTTTGATTTTTTAGTGCATCCAAGATGCGGGCGGGAAGGCAGAGAGGCACAGAGGCAGTGGTCCGATTCATTAATGTTCCTGCAATATGAATCCCACTCTCCCAGATAAGAAGCCGTGGAAACAGACACCTGGGTGTTTAAAAAAACAGGAGAAAGAGTCACGTATAGCAAATGGAAAGAATCCAGTGTCACACAGTTGCTTTTAGGTTACAGTATTGCTGAGTGCCGATTAACAGCCCCCATGCAGTGGCACTCCACACAGCCTTCCCGGACCAGGGTCATCTCGTTCATGCATGTTTTCTAAGTGTCAGCAATAGTTTTATCTCTGCCCCCAGGTCATAGAACAGCAAAGAAGTTTCCACTTTCATATGCATAACAGTTACTGTTCTGATAAATTTTCCATCATAAAATTTCACCACCTCTCAATTTTGAAGTGTCAGACAGATGACAAACTATTTTCTGCTGTGAAGCAGTAACATTACTAGTGGAATTATGACCAAGTTGATTGCGTAAATACCAACTGGCCCACAATGTGTCCCACTTAACTCCAGGTCTAAGTTAAACTTTATCTTTAGTTCTTAGAAAACTGCTCCACTGATCGACCACTTAAACTGGTAGGAATATCCAGGCAGACTAAGGGTCATTATGTTTTGCTGTGTAGTAATCCAGAATTTCCATTTTCAAAAGCACTACTCTTTGTAACAGTATCGGAGAATTTACGATGCTCGTGATCGCATGAAAGTTTAATGATGTGTGTCATTTCTGCAATGTATCCGTCCACTTCCTGTCCTTTACTTGGTGCCCAGCGCTGGTGCCCAGCTGTGTGACTGGTGTCTTTGCTCTGAGCACTGGCTGCGTTGTGCTGCTTTTTCAGAGCTCTGGGGGGGGGGGGGGTTTACAGGTGCCAAAATGGCACTCCAGCGGCCTGGGGGGTGTTGGCCCCCGGAAACACACACCATGGGGAGCCAGAATAGGAAGGAATTAGCCAGGAAACCAGAAGGTTTGACAGATTATATTCTAGGTATTAAAAGGAATAAATAAAATGTTTATGTTATGTTGCCCAATCCACGGCAGAATAGGAAGACGCTGCTCACAGAACAAGGCCCACTTCACCTCACAGGAACAGGGTGAGCGACCCACTCCAGATTCCAGCAGACACACAATACTGTCCCAGTTGAATTGTCCCACTGTTCCATCTGTCACATCTCCCCCTGCGCACAAAAAACTGTGCACATGCACGCACACACAGAAACACACACATACACACACTGCAGCCCACGTCATGGGAAAGCACTCTGTCATAATGAGCCTCTTCACTCTCTCATAAGATGGAAAATGTTGCTTCACTGGGGCTGACCCGGCCACGCACGGGGGGGAGGAGGGGCCGCGTATCGGGTAGTGGGGGGGACAGCGGGTGTCGTCCGAGGCAGTGGAAACTCTTCTCTCACCGGCATCAATGTTGCATGGGTGCCGCTGCAGTGAAAATGACACCGGGCCGTGTATTGCGTGCTGTTATCGGAGGAGGTGCTTGGGGCTGCCGGCGCATGCCAGCATTGTTGCTGAGTGCAGGATGACGAAAGGCCCGCTCTATTATTCATGGGGGTACGCAACAAAGACAGGCTGTGTTCTAAGGGCGCAGCGTGGGGTCCCGTGGTGGGGTGCAGCCTCGTCGATGGACAGCCAGTGTAGAGCCAAGCCCTGTATGCATGTTTAGGCTGCATAACTGCCCCATTTATTTTCTGTGTCCTCAGTCTTTACTGGTTTCCATGTGATTACCAAAACTGCTGTCCCATGCATTCTTTCTCACTGGGCCACCATATGTGTGAATCTGTTCTGAAACATAGCTGGATGGTTGCGTTTCTTTTTCGGGGGGGGGGGACAACTTAAATCCTGATACACTTGCCCTGTGACTTTCTCTTCTTGTCAGTAATTGCCCCCGATCTAAAGCACAGGCAGTGGAGCTGTTAGCCCTCCCCCTGGGGCATTTAGCCATGTGAGTGCGGCAATGTCACTGGGATGTGGAAAAGTGGGAAAAACAGTGGAGGGATGTATACAGCAGACCCTATACAACAATAGATATGCGCCTTTAATCAAAGCAGTCACTCTGTCCCCTGTCACATTGACTTTCATTTACCAGTGACATCAGCGCCTCATTTTCACTGCTCGTTGGTCTCTTAATCCATTCCCGAGTCCGGCTATTAAAAGGGGACAGATGGGACAGGTGATCCAATGGCATATGCAACGACTCAAATCCAATCACTCCATAGAGCTATCAAGTGAGAATGGGAAGTCTGGCTAGCCCATAATATTACTGGTTATGATTGAACCCATTGCCCTAGATCAAGATTCACAATCCAAGATTCCTTTATTTGTCGCATACTTAGTTATAGTAACATGTAGTGAAATGTACACCTGGTCACTCCAGCCATTTTAAATAAATATAGAAAATATAGAAGGTATAGTGTGCATATATTTTAAGTACTGTTATCAGAGTATATTAAAGTGCAGGGTCCGATTGTGTTGTGTGCTGAACCATAGTTCTCAGGGTAGTGAGTGTGTGTCAGCAGATAGTTCCACATTTTAAGTTTCAGTTCATATTATGAGATATTGTTAAAAACTGTGGTGGCATGTCATGGTTAAGTCCTATGGCCTGAGTCTCTTTCGGCCATAATGTTTCTGAGATGTTTGTCTGTTTTCAGCATTCAACACAGTGAAGTCTCTGACGATCCTGGTTGCTCTGTTTCTGCATCTACTGATGTTGATGCCTTATAGAGGAAGGATAGCTGATCTGGTGCAGAATATGATGTTCTGCGTCAGTTTGTTGTCCACAGCACCGGAGTAGGCTGGAGTGACCACAAACCTTCTCAGCAGTCTGAATTGGTGTAGATGCTGCCTGGCCTTTTTGTACTGGGCTTTTATATACTCAGGCCATGTCAGGTCCTTCGAGATGTGAACACCCAGGTATGTAAAGCTCCTCGCCCTTTCTGCCGCAGTCCCATTGCCATTGATTGGCTGCTGCTGTCTCCTGCTGAAGTCCAGCAGCAGCTCCTTAGATTTGCTGACATTCAGTTGGAGGTAGTTTTCCTGACACCACAATGCAGCAAACGTTACGATGAAATTGGAGCTCTGTGTGGTCACGCAGTCACGCGTAAAAGAGACACAGAGCAAAGGGCTAAGTACACAACCTTGTGCAGCTCCTGTATTGAGTGTGATAGTGTTGGAAAAACAGCTACCCACTGTTACCACCTGTGAGGAAGTCAAGAGTCCAGGCAGAGTGGAGGCTGTGGCAGGTCCCTCAGCTTGGTGATCAGTCTGTGGGGGACTATTGTGTTGTAAGCTGAACTGTAATCAATTAAGAGCAATCTCACGTAGTTCCTGTTTTTCACATCCCTGTGGCTGAGGGTGGTGTGCAGAACCCGATAGATGGATTCTCTTTCGATCAGTAAGCAAATTGCAGTGGGTCAGTGGAGCTGGGAATGGAGGAGGAGATGAAGTTTCTGATGAATCTCTCAAGAACGTTCATAACTACCGATGTTAGTGCAAGAGACTGATAGTCATTCAGATAAGAGGAGTTGTTCTTTGGTACAGAGAGTCTTTTGAAGCAGATGGGGAGAACAGATACATTGAAGATAGAGGTGAGACACCCTGAGATGCCATCCGGACCCAGTGCTTTGCTGACATTCATCTGTTGCAGCGCCCTGCAGCGGTGATCACACTCTCATCCCTGGTGATTTTACTGCTCCCCATAAGTAAACTATATCCAACACTGGCTGTGTGGCTAGTGTTAGCATAATGAAAATGGGTGTAAAATTCATTGTGTGTGCTAGTGAATGCAGAGTTACCATTCATAGTCACAGTGGATTTGTTTTTAAAGTCCGTAATAGCGCGCAGTTCATGCCACATGTGGTGTCTGTCGCTCTGATGGAAGTGTGATTCCAAGCGTTCCCATTACAGACGTTTTGTGTCCTTAACAGCGTGCCATACTCCACATGAGGCCGCTCGACAACCGGCATGCTAACAAAGCTAATGCTGTGTTCCATTGGAACTTGGAACTCTGAAATTCAGAGTTCCTAGTCGGAAATTGAACTGGAACACCATTTGAAATTGAAATTCCTACTCAGAACGCCAGAGGAATCTACAAAACCCCAAGCTCAGCATTCAAGATGGCTGCCCCCTTTATCAACAGAAGACTGTAGTTTTACACTGTTTATTAGCGCTTAAGTCTTATTTCTAGCTCAGTAAGTTGGTCGTACACACAGTACTGTTCAACCACAATCTGTGGACGTATTGTTATACTACATAATGTGTTGTTATCAAATGATATTTCTAACAATTGCTAATAATTAACCTGGTTAAAACAGGGGTCTGTTTAAGAAAGCAGGAAAAAAAAAAAAAAGAAAGCAGGATTTCTTGTTCAGCCGGACAACTTGTCCGATTTAAGGTCGTCTGGGCTAAATGTAAGTGGACAAAGATAAAGGCCATTTAAACTGGAGTAAATTAAATCCAACATGTTATCCAGCTAAGCAAGAAATATTGCTTTTCGAAGTTTCCTAGTTTTATTACAGTAAATGGCATTCCAACTTGCTGTACTCAATGTAGTAGAACATAGTGAACTGTGTGACGTCATTCCCAATTCCAACTTCCGACCTCCAAGGTAAATGGAACACAGCATATCTGCTAATTCCACAAACTCATTTAAGTTGTCTGCACATGACTGGAACATGTCCCAGTCTACATCGTCAAGCGCATCTTGTAGTCTGGCTGCTGATTGGGCATATCAGCACTTTACCTCCCTTGTCGCCGGAGCGTCTGTGAAAGACTTTTGTTTATATTCCAGCATGGGGAAAATTGAATTGTACTCTGCTCTCCCAAACATCGGTTGTGAAACAGCTCTGTAGCCCTGCTTTTACAGGGTGTAACAATTGTGCAGAATGTTGGCTCCTCTGTTTCGACATGTTACGTGCTGATAAAGGTTCAACAAAACCTGCCTGCGGTTTGCCTTGCTAAAGTCCCCCGCCACCATGAACGATGCGTCCAGGTGTATGAGCATGTCATGAGCATGTCATGCAGTTCAGACACAGAGTCATGCTCGTGTCTGCATGAGGTGGGATGTAGACTGCCATGGTGATGACTGAGGTGAACTCTCAAGGCTGGTAAAAGGAATGACACTTGACAGTCATATGTTCCAGATGAGGCAAAAAGGAGTGGGAGAGAACTGGAGTGCTCTTTGCAGTACACCAGTTGGAGCTAATCATGATTTGTTTGCGTCTGCTGTTCTGTCCATGTGGAACACGGAGAAAGAAATCGAAGGAGTCACCACCTGATCTGGTAATTCAGGGGTCAGCCAGGTCTCAGTAAAACAGAGAATGTTACAATTCCTCATGTGACATTGAAAGGTAAGTCTTGCTTTGACATCATTCAGCTTATTTTGCAGTAACTCAGCATTAGGAAGTAGTATACCAATCAGTGGTGGTCAGTGGGCTGAACCAGGCCAGGTTCACCTGTGGCAGAACATGGACCAAGTCTGGCCATGAAATGTGTGAAAGCCATGATATATGAAATCCCAGCCTCCCTTTGTTTTACATGAATGACATGAACTGAATGAATAATCCTAGTTTTAACATCTGACCTGGCACTTATTCATAGGCCCAACAGCTACTCACGTTCGTCTGAAGTTGAGCCATAAAAACACACATGGTTCCTCCATAGCCAAGCCAAATATGCAGAATGCAGTGGAAATCGCTAACAAGATCATTCCAGAAAAGACCTAGTGTGAAGCCCCAGTCACAAGGAGCTGTCCAAGGGGCACACAAGGAAAAACAATAACATTATTTAAATGTACAGCCTACCAAGTCAATATGATCACAGAGCATTCAGATTCAGAATCCCTCTTGAGTTTGTGCTTAGATAGTTTGAACTGAGGCCAAGGACTGCTTGAGAGGTCAAAGGTCAACCCCCCACCTCCACCTTCACAACATAATGACTGTAGTTACAACCCACCCATCCGCCCACCCCCGTTGCCGTGGTGAGAGCCAGTTTCTGATAAAGAGACAGTACAATGAGACGGCATTCACGGCGACCCTCAGAATTACGTCCATTCTGTCACCACTCACACACACGCATACACAGACATGGCCATACACAAGAGCTTCTGTAACCCTGCCGGACACCACAATCTGAAGTTTCATAACTCAGTCTGTTATAAATTGGCTTTGGGCACAAAGTGGGGGCGCTGCTGTAATTGGATTATTAATAATTCAGCAGGGCCTTCTTGTAGGGGTGTAAAAACAAACAGACAGTGCGATTTACGGCACTTTCATCCAGTGAGAGGACGCGACACTGCCAGCTCTCAGCTGGCGCTATGCTGTCAAACCCCGGTGTCTCCCAGTTAATATTTTAGCAGCTTTTCCATGACACTCATAACATTATGGAGTGAAGCAGCACCTGAATTAATGGGTATACTGCCTTATCACACACACGCATACACGCACGCATACATGCATGCACAGATTAGATATCTATATCATTATGGGGATCGTCCATTCATTTCTATGGGCATAACTCTAAGCCTCCCAATGATAGCTTGAACCCCAACCCTAACCTTAACCACAACTAACCAAACAAAATATAAGACTTTTGGCATTTTTAATTTTTTGACTCCAGTCACAGGCTTTTATAAAATTGAACTTTATATTGTGGGGACTAAAAAGTGACAAGCTTTAGCACATTGTGAGCACATTTGATCCCCATATGTGCTAAATACACACACACGTTCACACAGGTCTGACTGAACTCTAATTGTTTGTGACTAATCCAGTATCAGCATCTGGATTAGTGTTGATCTGATGTCCCACAGCACAGCCAACTTTGTGGGAGTCCTGAGTCCAGCGGATATTAGGCTGCGTACTGGGCTGAGTACCCAGGAAGCAAGCTGGGCTGTATGCTTGGCCATGTACCAGGCTGAGGTGTATACTGGGCTGTGTATTGGGCTGTATACAGGGCCATGAATCTGACTATGTACCGGGTTGCATACTGGGCTATGTACCAGGCTGTGTACTGGGTTGCATTCTGAGCTATGTAAAAAAAGATTAAATGTGTACCTTTATCACTAGGGCTGTACTCTTGAAATTGTATCTTTTAAGGTGCAAAAATGGACTCTGAGGAACATCCCAAAGGTACAAACAGCATTAAAAGTTGCCTACAGTTAAGGGTACAATTGGCATTCCCTGGAGGGCACGGCTCCACTGACAAGCAAGGGTACAAATTTTTACCCTTTTTTCTGAGTGTATGGGCCTATAGACTATAGCCTGAGGGTAAAGGTCAGGGTCAGTGACCCCATTATATGTCTAAGAAACAGATGATTTGCTTTTCTCATAGTAACAAGCCTTTGTGAAATATACATCATGCGTGTAGGCTGGTTCATTTGCCTTGAGGCAGAAAGGTGGAACTGAGTGTGAATGTTCATGTTAAATTATATCTACTCTCTCTTCATTGGCTATGTACCATTAGCCAAGGGATTTGTGGATAGAAACAAGATCACGGATGTTCACTCCTCTTTGTAATGAAGCCGTCACGATGATCTCTGCAGCTGTCATGCACATCATGAAGACAGCAGTACTTTCCTCTGAAGCAGTGGTGCCCAACATTTTTATAGTGAGTGCTACTTTTACAAAGAAAATACCCTGAATAGCTACTGAATTATGACAGTATACTTTGCCGCTGACTGGGGGCAGGGCCCTTGGTATATTTTGCTAATAACAATCGCCCTGGAAACACTCCATGATCGACCAGTCAATCAACCAGTTGGGCTCCTTTTCTCCAGAGAGACGTGAGAATTGATATATTTCTGACAGCTTAATTGACACAGTCTGACATTTTTACCACAGTTAATGGTCACATGGGCATTTTAAGGTGCATGTGACAACTGTAGCACATATTACATACAGCATTATATGCTAGAGACACAGCAGATAGATCCCATCTCAGTAGTCATACTAATAACAAATTCTTCAACTTTAACTGAAATGGAAAAGTAGGTTCATGTGTAAATAAGTTTCTGTCCTACTTAGTGAGACATCAGCCTGGGATTACCAGACCCACGATGCCAGCTGGCCGTGAATATGAGTAAATTTTTAATGAGTGCCACAGTTCTGCTCAACGTACTGTAATAAACGATGCCAAGCCCCTCGATCTGTCCTCATTTTAGGCCCAGAATGGCATTCAAGTTTGCGGGCTGGCTGTTCACTTTGAAAAAATGAAAAATAGATGATTGCTGTTTCTTAAAGATTTGGCATGGTCTGATACATTACATAATTCTGGGACATTGAATGATAATGTTTTAAAAGGTATCAGTCACCCTTCTGAAATGTGACAAGTATGTTTTTACTTTCCTGCATTTTTAAGTGCGCTGTCTGGTTCTTTGAAAGCCCAGAAATGATGTTATGTGCTGTTGTGGACCCAGGGGGTGGAGCCTAGAGATGGAGCATGAGTCACATGACCATAGCAGTTGTCAGCTCCAGAATATGGGTCAGATTTGGGTGTGTGAAGAAGGGTGGCCATGTCTTTCACAATCATATCAGACATTTTTTCTTTCCTAAGTCGAAAAGTTAAAATGTACAACACAGGGTTTATCTTATAAACACTCGTATTTATGTGATTTGCTTCAGATGTCTTCCAGACTAATTCCAGGGAAAGTAGCTAGAATGGTAGCCCCTAACACAGTGTAATCTATCCATAAATCACATGATGTGGCCAAATTTATCAGGAAAGAGCTGCTATGGAGATCAGCTGCGGCAATGTGCATCATGGCTGATGTGTACAAGCCCCCCATCCGGGCAGAAAAGAATCCTTCAGTAACGTGTAAAAAAAGCCATGTTCATCTATGGCTCTGGAGAACCCAAGGCCAGATGCCTTCTGGATAGTTCCGAAGAAGGTGAGGGTGGGTGTCTCAAGGTGTCGCACGCCCCCGCACGGCGGGTGAGAGCCCCAGCAGGGCCTGCACTTAGAGAGGCTGCTGTAAACATAGCATGGGGATGCCCCCATGCTCAATCAAATGTCAGCAGTGTATTTTAAGAGTCTGTGCTATACATTGTAAGGCCATGAGTATTTTTAGAAACTCCCTGTCACATGAAGGGGGGTGTCAGGTCATAACTTTAGAGGAACGCAGGATGGTTTCATCTGTACGGAAGAGTAAGCCTTCGCAAAAGTAAAAGCCTCACTGCACTAGAGACAGAGTAAGGGAGTGCTACCAAAGTGGTTGCCATAGCGACACCCATGTCCGCTGTTATGGAGTGCAAAGATGGAATTAATAGTAATTAAATAGCAGAATCATGACGTTTGTAACGCTCTTCACATAAAAATTGAAGGACAATAAGTAGAATGGGGTAAGAATTCGCTGCTCAGAAAGTTTGCGCAGCTCTCGCATCTCTCTGCTGTTGCTCGGAGCCAAACAGGTCACAGTGTGTGGCTCTCGTGTCTTTCGGCAGCTCCTCGGAGCTAAACTCGCTGCAGTGTGCAGCTTTTGCGTCTCTTGCCAGCTGCACAAAGCCTGTTTGACCTGGGCTGTGACCACACAAGCCCTCGGGTCAGACCTTTACCTCATATATAAACTGGCAGCAGACACCACTCTGCCATGCTCTGTTACTTTTATGAAGCTAATTTTTTTAATGGGTCTATTTCCCACTCAAGATTTGGTGAAGCACGTTTTCTGTGAATGG
The DNA here is from genome assembly GCA_019775955.2 of Pollimyrus isidori. Taxonomy (NCBI): domain Eukaryota; kingdom Metazoa; phylum Chordata; class Actinopteri; order Osteoglossiformes; family Mormyridae; genus Pollimyrus; species Pollimyrus isidori. Next base: position 9,809,870 of record JABFDZ020000001.1, read on the forward strand.
TCAGTCATGCCCCATTGGTCATGTGACCTGTACATGGAATTACTACTGGCAGCTTAACTGGTAGAACTGTGCGTTAATCCCTTTCCAATGATGGTTTCTCCAAGAAAACAACCTACACCCCCCACCCTCAGCACCACTTGGTTCCTAAAGGGGCGTAAATGGTAAATTTTGAACTGGGTCTTTGTGTGGAGGCTCAGGATCAGCACAGAACTAACTGGTCCCACTTGGACCAGCTGCACACCTGCTGTTACTACCAGTAAGGTGGGAGGTTCCCAGCTGGAATGGAGCTTCATCTTCAGGGTAGCAAAAAACAAAAATGACGGGACCCCCCCCCCCAACCTGGCAAACGTGCCAAGGGGATGTGAACGAGGGTTGTAGGCCAGGACAGATAGAGTTATCTTGTTTACCGTCTTCTCTCCGACCCTAAAGCCAATAACTGTCTCTTTATCACTCCACAGCATTTCTACTCCTGCGGTTCATCTGGAGGTTGATTGGCGCTAATTATCGCAATGAAAGCCAATGAGATCCACAATTTCACATCTCCAAATACAGCAGATGACCAGATCCTTAAAGGTCCGATCCAGATTGTGTCTTTGCAGTCTTTCTGGTATCGTCTCCCTGTACTGCCATGGCTTTAAAGGGTTCTTTTGGGCTGGGACTCCTGAAGGTCGGTGGTTTATTCCTGGCCCGGCCCTCCGCCAGTGGCCTGCCTGACATTTTGGAACATGCCGGTGATAATCCTTGTCTTCCTGTGCTCCCACTGCTGCCGCAAGCTTTGCGCAGATCACAGCTCACCAGGTGACACTGCCTTTCGGGGGATCTGGACATCACCGCGGAAGCCCCCCGTTCCGCCACCCACCCTCCCCCCCCCTGAAGCATTCAGTTCCTCGAGGAAGGTAGCTCAGCAGCGTGTCTGGGTGTTGATCAAATCCTGCAGACCTGCCCAGCCAAATCAGTGACTGGCCGCTGTTTTTCAAGTGACTGCTGCAGGCTGCAGGCCAGGGTCTGATGCTGCTGTTCAGTACGAATAGAGTGGGGTCTCTGCAGATCTCATTAGTTCTATCTCTGTGTGAGAAATCAGGAAGCCCCCTGTTCACACACGCTGTAGGTATCTCCGTAGCTGTATGTCTGATGTGCAGATGGTGCATAATTATTTACAAGATGCCGGCTCTGATCCATACAGGCACTTCTGAGCCATTCAGATCCCTTCGTATAGCTCCATGTGATTCTCAGAGTTGCCAACTTTAGTCAGCTGGCGGGAGTGAGATTTTCAAGTCTGCTCATACATGCACACGTATTTACATGTATGTAGCAGTTTTATTTCCTTGTAAATATGGTTTAGGGTTCTCCGATTACCCCAGCACTTTTTATGTAGGTAATGTTAGATTTATAATGCAATATTGAACATTTGCCGTAAGATTTCTTGCGTGAGCCTGAGAGTCTGAAACCGTGAGTGTCATGCCAGATGCATGACAGTTGGAAACCCTGAATTCTGATGGGACGAAATGTCAGCAAAGTTCCTGTTTTCGTTTTCACTCTCAGAGTGGACCGAGCTCCAACCGGAGAAGACAGGAGTGAAAATAAGCTGAAAATGGGAGTGAAAGCGGAGGAGGGGAACTTCCGTTTCTCCTGAACTAGAAGTTGCATCATTTTTCTGGGGCCCACTCGGATCACAAGTCGCAGCAGAGGGAAGCAGAAACATCAGTCTGCGGCAGCCGATACCCAGGGGTGACTCACTATATTTTAGCGACAAGCGACGGATCTGAAAACAGCAATAGCAGCTTGTTAAGTGTGAGGCAAAGCAGAGACCTTGCACACGTGCTTCCAGGAGCGAGTCAGGCAGGGCCGGTTAAGTAAGACACATTTGCACGTACCAAAAAACAAAAAATCCAAGTGGAATTGTCTGAAGTCATTTTTTGTTCTTGAATTTCACTGTACTATTGAGAGTAGAACAGGAAGCATACAAGTGAAACCTGTTGCTCAGCAATTATGACATTTGGGGATGGTCACATGAAAGCGTGAAGTCACATGGTGGTGTGAAGGTCACATGATAGTGTGAAAACGGTCACATGAGAGTCTTTGGCTGACATCCTCTGTGCAGTCTCACTGGAGAGCAGCCACCCCACTCCACCCCCCCGTCACATGGATATTCGCTGGGATACATTTGGACCAAGGGCCAGACAACAGTACGTACAGAAAACATCAGCTCAGATTTGCAACTCTCCTAAGTTGTTGCATGTTGTGCCCACCCTGGGGCTGTAGGCATGGACCTGTGGGGGACCAGCCCAGCATACTGGGCTCTTCTCAGTCTTGACTGCATGCATGTCGTTAACAAGCTTACCTGTCCGGATCCTGACCTGAGTGTGAGGGCTGACGAGTACCATGACAGGGAAATTAGGGAAACAGACAGGGAATTCCCAAAGCCAGCCAAGCAGCATCTTGGCCTGAGCTGACAGACACTTTAATTGAACTACACATTCTGTCAGTTAGGTAATGAGCCCAGGGTCAGCCTTGCTGAATCCAGGAATCTGTGCCAAGAGACAGCAACCCTGTCCATCATCATACTCCACGGGCAGACAGAGACCGTGGAGTCAACTCGTCCCCCACCAAATCTCCCAGCCATAGATGAGTGACCATGATGGGTCCCATTTTCTGTGTTGTCAATATGTTCGTAATAAAACTGTGTACGTTTTCTGTCGGCAGCAGGCACAGGGCCCCCTACAGCTACTTCCTGTTTCATCTTGTGTTCTCGGTTCCATTCTGTGTCTCTTCAGATGTTGCATGTACACAGGCTTCAGGCCCAGCCTGGACGTGGGTCTAATACTGCACGGGCAACGGAAAACGGACGACGCCTGACAGGACAGTGGCAGGGGGTCACTGTGTGTTTGTGTCTGTGTGTGTTTGGGGATGACCAATTACTTTTTAGCTTGTGGGGACATTTTTCGGGTCCCTACAATATGAACCACAACTTTATAAAAATTTATGAATGCGATCAAAAAGCTAAAAGTCTTGAATTTTGTTTGGTTAATAATAGTTAAGTTTAGGGCTGGGTATGGGTATCATAGTCAGGATTAGAATCATGCCCATAGAAATTAATGGAGATGTGTGTGTAGAGCAGTGTGGCTGCATGCATCATGCAGCCATGAGGACCCAGGCATGTGCTGGCCAGAGAGCAGGCCTCTGTCACGCTGCCTTCTGAGCAGCTGCGTCAGATTCTGGGTCACGGCAACAGGGCCTTAGCATTTTTGGGCTGTCTGTCTGTGCCGTACTGATAAACAGAGTGAGTCCCTGTACCAGTCCCTTATCAGGTGGCTGGACGCACAAACACGCCTCCGCAGAACCGCTGTTCAAACGTCTATCTGCCTGTCATTGTCACGGACCCACGGAGTGTAGGACCAGGTGCACCGTTGCTGAGCCACCGCACAACAGCGTGGCCCGAGGGTCCCGTATTTGTTTGCTGCACCTGCCGTGCGGCTGAGAGCAGCTGTCGTCGCGGTGATGGCCGGATGTGGATGGAGAAGGCACACCAGTGGCCTTGAGCTTGAAATCGACCGGAGAGTGAACAGGAAGCAGGAGTTGTGTCTTATTTCCTGAGACAGTCAAACGCTGGAAAACTGGACCTTCGAGGCAGGCCTGCACCGCATACTGCCGCCCAGTTGGATAACAATGAGAACAATCCGAGCACCCTGCATGTTTTTAAAAGCAATACAACTGAATGAAGCATGAACTATTAAAATGACATCAGCCTCCATAAAACTCAAAATGTATGCAGTGTCCCAGAATATATCTCTACATCTCTGCTTTTTGATCCATGAACTACAGACGGTGTGTGATATCGAGAGTGACGTGTCTCCAGCTCCTGTGATGTGTACATGAAAGTGTACAGTGTGAAGCAGGGCAGCCCCACGGATGATGAAGATGCTGATGATTATTCTCTAACCTTCAGCTAGGATAAAACAGCCATTGCTCAAAAATCACATCAAATGATTTAATCAGTGATTACAGAAAAGAAATGAAAGATGATTAATATTATTCTTTCAGATTATACTGTTATGATATCACAGTATCCCTTGTTGTGTTGGGCATTTGGCTGTACGGGGGCAGACTGACCGATCCACAAGCCCCCTGCAGATAACATCAATCAAGATCATTAGCCCCCTCCTGTTTATCTTACGTAAGTGCCCCTCCCTCAGGCCTGTGTGTCGTCCATCTGCTCGCTATGGGCCTTGAGGCATCAAAAAGTTCATCTTTCTGCACGAGTTCTGCTAATGGGATGCCAAAGTTCTGCTTCCACAGTCCTGCTCTCTAAATGCTCCTCCCACAGTCCTGCTCCCAAAATGTTGTTCCCAAAGTGCTGCTTCCACAGTCCCTCCCCCTTAGTGCTGCTCCCATAGTCCTGGTCGCAAAGTGCCCCACGACCTCCCTTCCTCTTCACTGACACAGTTTTCCTGCCTCACGGCTGATGAGATCATGAAAGTAATCTCGTCTTCCAACCCTACCACCTATCCACTGGATCCAATCCCCTCCACTTTGCTCCAGACAATCTCTCAGGACCTTCTCCCCTTCATCTCCACTATCATTA
>JABFDZ020000001.1:9820098-9837957 GCA_019775955.2 Pollimyrus isidori
CCCCCCCCCCCCCCCCCCCCCCCCCCCCCCCCCCCCCCCCCCCCCCCCCCCCCCCCCCCCCCCCCCCGCCCGGGGCGGCGCCTTGACTGCCTCCATTATTTGGGGCGTTGTCTGCCTTGATTACTGCCAAGTCCCACAGCCTATAAAACCTCCTGTGACCTCGTCCGCCATGGCTGCTGTCAGTCCAGGCGCTCCATGACGATCACACTCGCCTTTCTAGGCCCACATCACCCAGTCTGCCACGTCGTCACAACCCACAAACGAGGCAGGAATCTCACACAGCATCCATCGACCCCTCTGCCCTATCATGAGCGGGTGATTCCGGACGGATCAAACATGGTGACCCAGAATAGCTGTTGACGTCATGGGATGGGACATGACAGACATGCCCCAGCACAGGGGTCAGGAAGGGAATAAAGGACATGGGAGAGCCAGGGCCTGGAACCAACCGTGCGCATACACCCATAAACTCCGACAAAAAATGCAGACTTTCCCACAATGCATTTAGGCAGCTGCATGTGATCTAGTTTCTCTTGATCGCTCCACACCCCACACTCATGGCCCCTGTTCACCCACTTCACCATTTACCTCTGGCCACCCCCATCAAATTGTGACCAACATCTCCAGTGCTGCTGACAGGAGGCATGGCTAATCCCATCACTTTTTTTGGCTTCTCACCACCCACCTGCTGCCCCCCCAAACCCCATCACAAGGGCCAGCTTGATGGCCATAGTGTGTAACCTGACACTGGATATCCCCCCTCCAAATGTCAGATGTGAGGCGTGTGCTGTAGGGGACAATGCAAGGGGTAAGGTTTCCATCAGAACTTCTCGCCTGGCAATCTTAGCTCTGACTCACTCAGGGGGTTTCTGACACTCTCATGCACAGGAAGATTCCACGCTCGACTGGCAGCCCTCAGAAGTTCATTCTCTCCATTCCTGAGCTCCTAGGACTTTCCAACATCCACGTTGAAGCTCTTGAATGGCTACAGGAGTTAAGTCATTCAAACAACTTGGAGTTATTTGATTGGAGAATTTGCTAACATAATCAGGAAACTTGGCAACTGATTGGAATCTGGGGAGATAATTTATTACAGATGTAGAAGGATTTTACTGCTGTAAGACAACCTGGAGGCTGCTGATTCGCTAGGGTGGTTAAACAACTTGGAAGCTTTTGATTGGCCTAAGAGTTCAGGAGGCTACAGATAGGTCTGCCACTGTTTAATCCCTACACATTGGTACTCATATATCTACTGTCTTTCTTCACTAAGGTCCTAAAAAAAGTTCACCTTTGGGCCCATTAAGGGAAAACTGTATCAGTTATCAGTGACTTACTCCTTAACCCTCAAAGCGTGGTAAACAAATTGGCCAAGAGCTTTTCTCTACCTCAGAGCTGAAGCCTACATTGTATCTTATCTGCCATTATTTACATGTGACTTGCAAAAAAATGAGCTCCTGGTGTTCCGTTGTTATCTTACACTCTGGCGACCCTTGCCGATCTTAATTACATACAGAAGGACGTGACAAGGTACTGATGCTCCATCAGCCCATGAGCCCTCTGCTAATGAGCATTAGCTAATTTTGCAGATCCTTGTCCCACTGCTAATGAGCTGAGGAACTGAAAGATAAGAGGAACACAATGCCTGTAAGGATGGCTGCCAGATTATTGGATCAGCTCAGACTGCTCCATGGTTACTCATGAGGCAACAACCCTGAACATGACCAGCGCTGTTACAACAGACCTGGCAATCAATCACAGAGAAGGGCCTCAAGTGAAGCACGTTACGACAGACCTGATAATCAATCACAGAGAACAGCATCACGAGAAACACATTATGACAGACCTGATAATCAATCACAGAGAAGGGCATCACAAGAAACACTGTTCTAGTAGAAATATGAGGAAAATAGAAATCAAATTTCTGTAGGTTCATCCATGGCGGTGTTAGTTTTTGTACTTGGATGACACAGAGAAAGCAAAGCAGGAAAATATTTGCAGTCACTCAGCAGTGAGTACACCAGCTAGGAGGTCTCCGTACAGGCGTGACCATCTGGCAGAACTGTGGGGTGTCACACAGCCAGAAACACGCATGTACACATGAATGTCAGCTGTGATTGCCAGGACCTGAATCAGGTTTGATAAGTGGCTGTAGTGCAGAGCTGAAGCTGCATAGCCTGTCTGTCTGTCTGTTGTATCAGTGGCTTTCCATGACTGGTGTATCTAAATTTCTCCCTTCCAGATTTATGCATTTTTTAAATTAATGGTGCTCCACAATCCTCCCCCCCATGCATCATACCTACCCTCTCTTTTCCTGTCTCACCTGGAGGTCGGCCCGGCTTAAGCTGTTTACCTCCCTCAGGGTTGAGTTGTGACCTGGGCCCAATATTTTTAGGTAATGCCCTTTAAGTAAGGTCATGATTTCTGACGGGTGGGGCACCATCTGAGCTCTGCACCATCCTACTTGGGGCTCTGCCGGTTGGGCTTGCTTAGTGGGGTCCTTGCCCATCACTGGGGTGGCTAATTCAGTGCCTGTGTTTACACTCCTCAATGGATGGGCAGAAGTTCTTAAAAAAATCAGTTTTTCCTTTACTTATTTGTACAGGATGCCCCCAAAGCATACCAAAGTGGAAAAAATAAAATTAATTAATATTCAGGAAGTAGCCTTTGAGTTCCTTGGTGTTACAGATGACAGTTAACACATTTTACAGAACCTGTGAAATGTATATACACTTTGACAGTCATTTATATCACAGGCAGAATGTGATAAAGTTGTTGGTGCCTGAAACATGTAGATCCACTGAAGGCCGTCTCAGCATCTATCAGTCACAGGCTGCTCGATTTGGCACATAGAAGGAGATTATGGGATTATAGAGTAAAAAAGCACAGAATGTGGCCTCTCATCAGGAAGAATTAGACTGACAGGCCATGGTAGTGCATGACTTTGACATTTTTTTACTCAAAATTGTAAATTGTAACATTTTTTTATTTGCAAGGGGGGCAGTAATGCACAAACTGTCTGCAGAATCAAGTAGATGCATTAAACTTTATAAATAAAAATGTTCACAAGGGGAGATGTAGGTCAGGTCATATTAGGCTTCTAGTACCAGCAAAGAAGGATATTACCCATCTACCCAAGTGGTATCAGGGCTGGTACATTTAACCAGGTACATTAACTTTAAAAGAAAAAAAAATCATGTTTATGTGATGTCATAATGATCTCATTGTGACAAACAGTTTACTGCACATGTTAATATGAGATCCCAGACCAAGCCTTGAACTGCCCCCATTCAAAATGTGTCTCCCAGCTCTAGCTTTGGTGTATCTAGCCAAAATTTAATCTTCCAGGAAGTTGTTTTGTGAAGGCTCAAATCTGCGTGTGTGCGACATGTTACTGATGTCTCCCCAGCTAAGTGTGTTAGCATTTGTACCTGTGTCTGACAGGAGCAGTGGTGTGTCCTAACCCACATTGGGTCCTAAACCAACTCCATTTCTGCACTATGCTGTTTGAATAATAAGTTGTCCTTTGGATGGCGTTGTCTCCGATCCAGGCAAGAGCACGGAGCTGGTGCCTCAGAACCTGTCCGGCTGCATGGTAACCCTCTTTGAGGTGTTTAGTGGGTGTTTTTTTAAGAATGTTTGAGTGGAAAAAGGTCATTGTACAAACCCAGCATTCAGTTACCTAACACAAAAGTAACTAAATTAATGTTTGACAAACAACAACATTGCTCAGGCCGTAATCATGGAAAGCAACCTTTAAAATAAAAATCTCCCCGGCTCAAACATCACCTCTAGTTTAAGCCCAATGTTTATGAACTCTGAATAATATTTTAACTTATAAAAATTTTTCCACTACAGAGAAAAAGGTCCCATGGGAGTCAGGGTAGGAATACTAAGACTGTGTTGCCAAACTCGTTACCCATGATTCCCAGCACACTCCTTGCTGTAGCCACATTCCTTGTGACCAGGACTACTGGAAGCCATTTTTAACCCAGAAACTAAATCAGGCTTCCTGGGAAGTGCATTTTTACCTTCTCCCCCTTTAGACTGGCCTTCATGGCCGAGGTGGGGGGGTTGTTCAGCCAGTGTGCAAGTGCCTATTTTCAGAGTTTGGACCATCACTCACCAAGACTAATCCCACTCAGGAAAAACCAGCAAACAAATTTTAACTTCTACCTTTAATTATCATCTGGAAGGGATCCAAAGGTGACCAATAAAATGTTAAATTTATCTACAGAAGGTACAGCTCAGGATTTCATGGAGTGATTCGATTACTGAACTATGAATAAATGTCTGAACTATGTATAGATTGGCAGTGATGTTAGTGACGGTAGCGCTGGACCTCGTGGGGTCCATAAAAGCAATCATTCCTCTCACTGTTGTGGAATCTGCCTGTAAAGGAACACAAGTTTCCTTTTGGGGAGGGCAGACTCTACCATCTGCTCAAATCCATCCTGACAGATTCTGGACCCAAGTTAACGGGGGAGAGCTGTGATTTGCCACTTATTCCCCAATTTCACTCAACGGTGTTCACAAGCATGAAGCTCTCGTTAGGGTAGAGGACAGCGGAGCAGATGAAGTACTGTAATGTAATTCAGCACGATTAGCGGCTTATTCCTGCCCATGGTTTTCCGTATTAGAAAGCCAAGCTGGAAAACTGAGACTTTGTGGGTTTAACAGTCGGTGACGTGGTTGTGACAGGTTGCAGAAATTAGGTTATGCATATTCATATTCATACTGGCAGCATTTTCTGTTTACTTCTGTTTTAAGGGTGAACTCATCTGCAGAATTTAGTCCACGTGTCATTTCAGATGAAATGGTCCAGGCAAGGTCATTCAGACCTCTTCCATGAGGCTTCAGTTTCTGAAAAATAAACAAAAATACAGATCAAAAAGCAAATAAATAGATAGAAAAGGAAACAATATATTGCAGTAACGTCAAATTTTGTCTTTACCAAAAACTAAATAACTACTTTACGTCCCGTGCTCCCTGTTTTACAAAGAAAGTGCAGTAGACTGCTTCCATCATTCATCCATTTTCCCTCTGCTTTTCCTGATGAGGGTTGTGGTGACAACACACCTCTCGTTCCATGGCTTCAGTCATTAGCATGCCATGGAAGCTGGGCGACATAACCCTTCCTGCATGTCCTGGGTCTGCCCCAAAAGCTTCACCCGGAGAGGTGTCCTTGGAACCACCTCCTTTGGGAGTTCTCCACCACACAACATTACACTGAATTTTAGAAACAACACCTCAATAAAGAGTAGGTACAGTTTTCTTCGTATCTGGCATGTTGAGATGGGGATTACTTGACAGGTAAAGAGGAGGGCGGTGCAAACCCCCACTCTTCCTGCCAGCCAAGGCCGGAGCATAGGCAATAAATGAGTTCAGTCACTGTGAGGGTAAAATCGCAGTAGTTAATAGTTCATCTTTCCAGGAGGGCTGCTGCCCCCACTGAATCATTTCAGCATCATATTCTGTTTTATAAATGGGTAAAAATGAACACATTAGCCAAGAGAAAACAAATAACAATAATTGATTTAATGGGCATGGACCCAATAGGGGGTATTTTGTAGCTGTTAGATATGAGGGAGGGGTCAGTGCCCCTCTTAGTCTCCATCACCGGGGGTCGTTTTAAGACAATTCTCAAACGTTTTCTCATTGTGCTGAAAGAATAAGCCAATCCTTGATGGTTCTCTCATCATCCTCACAGAATAAGCTAATTCTTAACCTTCCTTCTCATAATCCTGGTAGAATAATCTAATCATTGACCTTTCTCTCATCATCCTGAGAGAATAAGCCAATTTTCGACCTTCCTCTCAGTCTCCATCTCTGTGGTTATCCCTGTGCAGTGACCACCACTATTGCCAAGGGAAAATAAGCCAATCCTTGACCTTCCTCTCAATCTGCCTCACTTCAAAGGCTGGGAGTATCATGTTGACACTGAAACTGAAACGTCATGCTCTGATCTTTGCTTGGCGTAGGGGTGCATCTCATGCTGGGTGGATATGGGGGCGGGGGGGGGGCATCCATGTCGATAACAACCTGACTGTACACAATGTGACAGGTGGCTAGAGGCCTGTCCTGCCTTCTTAACATTCTGAAAGCCTCGGTTCTAAAGGGTGGTTCCAAGGGCTCACCAACTCACCAGCCATGTCTCCTGCATCACAGAGAATGGAGGTGCTCCATAGATAGGAACCAGAATTTTAGCTAAAGACGTTTAACTGGTTCCTAGATAATAGGAGCAAAGTAATTAACATGAGTCATCGTGTGGCTTAAGCTGCTTTATATGGAAGAAGTTTCCGGAAAAATGATAAAACTGTAAATGAGCACGAAAAAAACATGGTCACAGGCATCCTACAGAATTCCCAAACTACTAAAATCCCATTTAAATGGGTTAGTCTATTTGCTTCATAAACAAGTAAAATGTATTTAATTATGCTGCTTCTATGCATTTCCAGCAAATCCTGCCAATGTTTTCAATTTCAGACTAAGGTCTGACTTTTTTTACACCCCATTCTGCAATGGTTTAGTCCAAATTACTTAACATTATTGACATGGATTCGAGTGTACCATGGAGAATTGAGCCTGTTAAAGTGTGCCAGCTATCCTCGAGTGAAACAATAATTAAATTACTGAGCCGATTAAACTTTGGCTCACACAGTTCTGAATCTGCTCTTCCTTTTTGTTCTCCAGAGGACAGTTATCCAGGAGTTTTTCCGCCACAATAAACCGCTTTGATTGGATACTGAGAGACAAGCAGCTTCAGTGTATTTAAACGGCAAGTAGGTTTTAATGTGATGATGGATCCTGCTCTGTGATTCATACCCATCTTGATCTCGCATGCAGGAATAACCCCTGAAACTTATGTGGTCCCCCAGGGAACGACTTCATAACCTGTCCAAAGGATCACCGTGCCTGCTCTGCTGTACATCTGGGGATTATTAGGTATTTAAGTAAAGTAGTTAATCTGTGAATAGTATTAAAATAAAACAGGGACAAGCATGAATCTCTTCAGAGGGAGATCCAGACTGGCAGTTTGACATTCCAAAACCTGAAAAAGGCTTATTCTGATCTTCTGACGTTTCGACACTGCAGTAAACTTCTGTGCTGTTTCTATGCACAGCTGCATGATGGCCCAAGAACACTTGCTTTTGTGTGAGTTTCAGCCTTTGCCTTAGTTTCCAGCACCCTGTTGATGTCCCATATAGTAGACCCCTCATACTTTGGCCTGAGCAAGACACATTGTGAAATGCTACCTGTCTATCAGTTCCAGGGGGCTGTCAGTCCCCTGTTTCATTCCCCAGGCAAAAGGGGGGATTGCGCTTAATTCTCTTGTTTTTTTCCAATATTATGGGCATATGCCAAACTTCATGACACAGATGTCCATCGTACTTTCTCCTATTGGGATACCATCTTCTATGCTCTGTTTATACCATAGATGACTCAGATGTCATAGATGTAATTTATACCCGCAACAAATGAATTAAACAGAGATATATGACTTGTAGGTTGGCTGTTCTCTTCATTAGGGAGTACAGGGCAGCAGATCTGTTTATTCCACATCTATGGGTTTGTATCTGACATTTAAATATGATTAAATGACATAAACAAGTAGCTGTATCATCATCATCATAATCATCATCACAATCTTCATCTTAATCATCACCATCTTCATTATCATTACCATCATTATTATCATCTTCTTCTTTATCTTCATCAACATGCCCCCCTGTTATTTTATTGTACTGGTGCAGTATGTATGTGTGAATGTCATAGGTCTGTGCGCCTATATGTATGTACAATGTATAAGCTACTGGACACCTTAAATTTCCTTCGGGATAAATAAAGTATCTCTATCTATCTATCTATCTATGTTGGCACCACCTGCACGTGGTCACTCATTTTATGCCAAGTCAACTAGCACCAAGTTAGACGGCAGACCATAATCACGCATCCATGGTTAGCAGACCGCCTTGAAGAGGTGGGTCTACAAGAAAGCTGCACCAACCCAAACCCTCCGTACATCTTCTCATGAAAATGAAGGCCTTCACATTGACGGGTCATGGAAAGAAACACCATGCAAGTTCCAGCCAGCTGCAGAAAATCACAGCATGTGGCAGAAACTTTCCCTGGCGGGTAATGAGCTTTAATCATACTGTGGTACCCGCCCCGTGACGCAGCCGTGAGTAAGACCTGTGGCTTAACAGCCCACCCCCTATCCGTGCTCCCGTTAGTACAATACTTATAAAATAAGTGCGACAGAACACCGGGATGGTTCTTGGTGTCATAACACCAGTTTGAAGTTGATTAATGCATGTGCCATATCAATTATTCATGGCATTCCTGGAACAGACAGACCTGTCACTCGTTTGTATGGGACGTCATGGTAACAAAATAGTGCAAGTATTCTGGAGAGAGCCATTCATTTTCCATGCTGAATGCAAGGCCCTGAAACGGGAAACACGTCCTACGCTTCAGAGGAGGAAGTGCCCTGGGACGCAGCTACCATAACGGCTGCTGTGGCTCGCCGAACGCTTCAGCTCCGTGTGTTTGGGTGGGCGACCAGCCCACGCCGGCCCAGCGGGCCACTGTTTTCTCGGCAGCACGCCAGCGCACGCACCCTGTTTGTTTGGAGCGTGGGAGGTGATGGACGCACTATGCCAGACCTGCCAGTATTTGAGTTTTTTTTGTCTGGAAAAGGAGGAGTGACGATGGTCTGCAAAGCAATGATGGCGGCCACTCCTTCCAGACCTGCTCCCTTCAAAGCTCATAGTTGCATGGATGAGTCTGCCCTGCCACTAGGAGGGGCGATGTAATTTGGAAAATTACAGTCATTTGACAGTTAACCCCCCTTGCAGTGACAGAGATGTTTGCAGGCTCCACTCCCTGGTCCATATGGACTCTTCACAGAGACCTGGATGACTGGTGCTTCTCTCCAGAGGTGGTGCTCCCTCATGTTTCTCACTGTGAAGATCGCCTACCTCGCCATACCCCATCTGGGGTATAATAATTTGGATTACGGCAATCACAGTTTCCCAATTGGTCCTCATGCGGGCGGCAGCATGGTGGAAACAGCGCTTTTTAAAAATAACTGTTTTTCTGCTAATGTGTGCACCGTAATGCCTCGTTTTTGCCTGGTTTGCATTTCCAGCCCCCCTCCCAGTCTAATGTGGGTGAGTGACTGGTTAAGTTTCTCTAATTTTGGCATGACTTAAGCCACCTGTTTGGGACTTTCGGCCCAGACTGGCAGCCCTGCATCACTTCCGCCACAGAGCTGAATTGAATGTTCCGTGTCTGTCATTTATCTGGGTGCTGACTCCTGGGCCGGTGAGATAATTATGTTTTGTTTCAGTCACGCAGACCGTTGCGTCTGCATGGGCGTGGTCAGCTGATTTGTTGGAGACTCCACTCAACCCGACCACATCTGCTTCCAGTCTAAGGGCTCCTGTGACAGTGAGCTTAATCAGAGAGAACACACTAAGGGAAAGACCTATTTTAGGGCCACCAGGAGCCCGGACCCCCTCGGCGCCTTTATTTTAAGCTCAGCAGAGGATATTGTTAGAACAACATTGATTGGCCAAGGTCTGCTGGCCTGTCTGACATCCTTATTTACCGCCACTGTCCCCTAGGGAACCTCCTCACCCAACGTCAACAGGCGGAAACCAGCATTGATCCGCTATGCATAAACGGTTTTATTTTAATGTGAAGAGACCAAAGCATCTGTTAGATGTTTGAAGCCGAGGGGGTGTGCGCAAGTCCAGGAGGGACCCCTAGAAGACCCTCTGGAATGGTTAGAGGTTCAGATTCACGTGGAATCAGCTGGCTGCGATTAGGGCTTTGAATGCACACAGTATTGACAGACTAATTGTGTTTTTGGTGTGACAAAGTCAGTTTCGTTACATCAGACATTTGCCTATGTTTCCCAGATAAGGCTAGAGAACCAGTACCTTTTCCACTTGTGCGTTTTTGGAAGCAGTCAGTGAAAGTTAGAAAAAAAACCTCCAAATTATAGAAAGTCATAAAACACGCTATAAAATTTTCAAAGTAAGTTCATAATAAGCTATTACTCAGTAATACCCAGTAATAGCTTATTTCAGCTCTTTCGACCCCTGCCAGGTCCTCCTGTTTCACATTATGACCTGGCTCTCGTACGCATTCAGAGCTACATGCCTGCTTGTATTCCAGCAGGGACCTTGGGGATGGGAGGGGGGATTGTGGCATCCGTTGGCAAATAAGAGCCACTGCCAAGAGTGTCATTGATGCAAACATGCCAAGATGCTGGGGGACGCCTCTCGTAACCTCAGAGCGAATCATCTGGACTCTGACTCTGTCTATGTTTTTATCTCCGGTCAAAGTGCAGTTTGGAGATGCTGGCAGCACTTTACTAGCATTTTCTGCTTAGTTATACACCGATCAGCCATAACATTAAAACCACCTGCATAATATAGTGTAGGTCCCCCACATGTCTTACAGACAGCTCTGTCTCGTTGATGCAAGGACTGAACAAGACAAATGTCCTGTGGTGCCTGGCACTAAGTTAGCTGCAGATCCTTTAAGTTTTCTAAGTTGCAAGGCAGGGGATCAGACGTGTCTAGCACATCTCAAAGATGTCCGATCGGAATTAAATCCTGGGGATCTGGAGGCCAAGTCAAAGTATCACCTACATGAATGCCAGGACCAAAGGCTTCCCAGCAGAACATTGCCCAGAGCATCACACTGCCTCCGCCAGCTTGCCACCTTCCCAGAGTGCATCCTGGTGCCATCGCTTCCCCAGGTAAACAACATGCACCCAGCCATCCACATGATGTAAGAGAAAATGTGACCTTCTACCCTCACTCCATGTGCCCACTGTAGGCTCCTTCTGTGGTGGACAGGGATCAGCATGGGTTCTCTGACCCATCTGCGGCTACATAGCCACGTATGCAGCAAGCTGTAATGCACTGAGTGTTCTGACACCAGCATTAAATTTTTCAGCAATTTGTGCTGCAGTAGTTTTCCTGTGGGATTAGTCCAGATACAGTAGGCCAGCCTTCGTTCCTTCATTCTCATCAATAAGTCTTTGGTGCCCCTGACTCCATTGCCTGTTCACCGATTTGCCTTTGGTGGACCACTTTCGGTATGTTCTGATCACTGCACACCGGAAGCACCCTGCCGTATTAGAAATGCTCTGACCCAGTCTTCTACCATCACAATTTGGTCCTGCATAAGGTCACTCAGATCCTTACACTTGCACATTTTCCTGCTTCTAACACATCAAATTCAAGGTGCCGACTGTTCACTTGCCTCATAGAAGGTGTCATTGTAATGAGATAATCAATGTTATTCACTTCACCTGTCAGTGGGTTAACTTTATGGTGGATCAGTGTATATTTTAATAATGTGGTTTAGATGGTAGATATCTGAAATCTGTTTATGGTTTAGATACTGACTTTGTCAAATCTATTTATGGTTTGGTTGCTGCACTTCTGAAATCTGTTTATGGTTTGCATACCGAACTGCAGCCAATAGGTGTAACATTGATGTCTGTGTTATGCCGATGGTGAGGTTAAACAGCAGCAGCTTTGTCAATGTGCTTCTTATTCCTTATGTTGCTCAAAGCTTCTCAGCCTTTCTCATTTTAATGTATTGTAACCTTGGACTGGTTTGGGACCCTAGCAAATTAGGCAATAGCTGTTGTCTGGCTGTACCTCTCCAGTACGGATGTGACCTTGGTCAGTACATTTCCACAGTAAGTTCTCAGAATAAAACATTGCTTGGTGATTCATACAGGACATGCTGATTGTCGTGCTATTTTCTCAGCATTATGAGATTGTGCTGATTGCTCCAAAACAGGCTGGACTGTTTATTTTGTGTCAGGATTTACAGCTCAACTGTAACGGTTCATGTTTTAATCTTTTTCCCACTGCACTCTAATAGACAGGGACAAGTGATATCACAGCAGAATGGCATTTCGAAGATTACTGCAGACTCCGCCCCCCCCCCCCCTTCAGTTCCCCGCTACTCCACCATCCTCCCATAACACCATTTTTGACTGTAACTGCAAGCAATTTAAGCCCCGGGGTGACACAGCAGTTGAGGGGCTTCTGACAACTCATCCATCACTATCAGCGGGTCAAGGAACCAATCACGGGAACCTTGCCCCTGTCATGGTAAATTATATTGATCGCTGCGAGCCTTGGAGCCATGCAGCCCTGACAGTCCTCGTCAGGGAAGTGGGGGTGCTCTCACCACCTCATCCAGCCACCGCCCACATCCCCTGATCCAATGCTGACCTTGAGCTGACCCCACAGCACCTTTGCCTTCCTGAAGGTGAGAAGAACACTAGGTAAATGCCTGGGAGCAACCCCCATCACCACTCTGAGATAACTGGGAACCCCTCCACCCCTCACACCACCCAAGTCACATGACTGGCCTCAAACAGTCACATTTTGTAATCCAGGTGCACATGTTCATCAGTGCTCCTTGGGAGCCAAAGTTCAGTTTAGGGGCCAGATTCTAGTAGAGGTTTCTGCTGGGAGATGGCACAGGTCATGGAGAGGAGTGAGCACACATTTAAGGTCAGCCTATGGTTTATGATCAGCAATGTTAACTCTCAAACAGACTCAGACACGTTTTCTTCAAGCTCCTAGATTGTTAAATTAAATAAATCCAGGAAAAGAGCTTTTATTTGTCAAAGAGGGGAGAGGGGAAAGATAGGACCTATGACATCACGGGAATGGAGTGAGCAATTGGGAAGTGAACGCGATGGGGTCCTCCCGGCACTAAGCAGGCGTGTGTGTTTGCTGGCAGCCCACTGGGTTTGGGTCTCACTGTGTAATGATGGCCAACCGTGGAAAGTGGCACAGGGAATTGTGGGTCAGGAGACCAGGCTGGGTTCCTGGGCACTCCTCACCCGAAAGCAGTGCCTCCAGCTGAAATAAAGCTGTCCTCCTAGCATCACAGCCAAGGTTCCCGATGCGATGCTCACATCCCGGTCTCCTGAGATGGCATGAGCACAGCCTACGACACCATGTGACTGGCTGTCCTCAGACATACACAAACGAACATCTCTTTTTTTGGTCATGCAATTTGTCCTGGTGATTCATTCCAAATAAGCACTTAAACACACTGAGTCCCTGTTTGGCTGCCCCAGCGCCTTCACGGCTGCCTTCTTCTCTCTTACCACCATGAGAACCTGCTCTTATTTGTCTGTTACGCTCGGGAGAGTTGCACCCAGCTTCACACCTCTGTCAGAACAGAGGTAACAAAATAATCAGCAACTAAACAAAAGCAGCTACCCCCCCACCCCCCACAGAGGAGATTGCAGGCTTTATCTGTCTGCCTGTCGTTACCCCCCCCCCATTATTCCCCTCTATCTATCCCTCCACCTTTGGGTCCTGTCCTATCCACCCTCGACTCACCTCTTGCCCCTAATGGCCAGGTCCCACCCATGTGTGCAGGATCAGCGTGGCATGGAAGGGCCATGTAAAGAGCACGGAAGGTCACCTTCCAAGGCGTTCTGGTCACCAGCAGATAATGACAGTGTTACGATGGATTCCACACCTTTTCAAGGGGTTTGCTGCAGAGCCAGATATTATTTTTTGGACTTAAGCGTTATAAATGTCAGCTGAACTGAATAACTTTAGCAGCACTGGCAGTGTGTGCTACATTAGTATTGTCATCTGGGCAGCAACATTAGCAATGCTAGCGGCACGTGCAGCTTTAATATTTTCAGCTGGTGTTAGCACCCACTAGCAACATTTGCAATGCTAGCGGCGCGTGCAGCTTTAACATTGTCAGCTGGTATTAGTAGCCACTAGCAACATTAGCAATGCTACTGCCGTGTGCAGCATTGACACCGTCTGCTGGGCTGGCACTTTAGCAATGCTAGCAGCCCTAGGAGTAACAGATATGCTGAAAACATTACCAACATCACCCACACATCAGTAGTAACAAACACAGAGACATTACCTGAGGGTTGTGGCACAGACTGGCTGTGTTATATCTCAGACTCGCAAATGCTGCATTATTAATTCATTTCTGCAACAGTTTCATCTCAGCCAACAAGTGTACACAAAGTGAGTCAGTTCCCTTCTCAAGGATACAAGAGCTGACGTCAGACTCCTTATCCAGAAGAGCACTTCTTGGGGGAGGGGGACTTTCCGGGCAGGCAGGACTTGATGCATGAATGTACAGTGACATTACACTCTAATGAATATTGATGTTGGCAGCAAACGTATGAATTATTTAGCTCCTCATGTGCTAAGAAGTGCTTTAAGGTGCCCCTTTGGTTTAGCCGGTCAGCTGGTAAGCGCCCCACAGCAAATCCGCTTTTTAAGATTTAAGTATTTTTACACCAAGTAAAAGCCATATCAGTAACAGCAAAATTATATTTAGCTCAAAATGTACCGTAGGAGATAAACTCAACATTGGTTCTTTTAGTAAGAACATAAAATGTCATGGAAAAACTTTGGTAAGCAATTTTAACCCATGCCTAAATATAAATAAGTACCCTCTCCTTCACGTGGAGTAAGGTCCCGCCTAGCTGGTCACGGCTACAGACCCTTAGTCACTATACGTCTGAGGAGCGTCTCGGGAGGTGCCCGGGTGCACTGTGTGGCTGTGGTGGAGACCCTAGCCCCCCAGGCTTGCCGAGCCCAGCCTGCCCTGCGTTAGCCTGCCTTGGGCTGTGGCTCTCAGGAAGGCGAGCCAGGAGTGTCGGCTGAAACGCGTGTCCTGTTGCAGCCTCAGGTTTCTCCCCTCATCAATTAATCGTGCTCTCATGTGTTATGCATGGGGGGGGGGGGGGGGGTCAGGCCTGCTCAAGTCTGAGCTGCCCTCTGCGGCCCATGCTGGCCTGCAGCCCCCAGGAGCAGGCCGCTGTGGAGGGCGCTTCACCGAGCCGCTGCCAGCCTGATCAGGTTGTCTGCGGTGCTGCTGTCCGTTGAGTTTAATGACTGAGGCTGGCCAGGGTAGGGGAGGGACAGAGAAAATTGGTGCTCGCCAGACAAGTCTTTGTTTTGTTTTCTCGGCTGAGTCGTAATTTCAGGTGATTTTGCAAATGACACACTGACAGGGCACAGCTCAGAGCATTGAGACAGGATCTTAGTCTCTCTCAGCGAGACAGTAGCCACTGCCCATCGGCCTTCATGCAAGCCCTGTAGAGTAGGCTGCTGTCCAGGGACGCCCTGCCTAGTGTACTTTGTATATACAGGATTGTTCCATACTTATGTCACTGCCGAATAGCCCCTGCTGCTATCCTAACAGGAGCTGTAGCACTGCCAGAGCGTTACTGTATCTCAGAGCTGCATAATGGGTGATGTGAGACAAAGGATGGTGACAGCTCAGACTTTGAGTATTGTAGTTGGCCCTGAGTCAGACTGGACTTCAAGGTCAAACAAACAGTGGTCATGTGCCAATCTGCCTAGCAGGCACTGGTTAAGTCAGTGAGACTTTCCAAACAAATCTGTAATTTCTCTAAAAGATGATAAACTGTGTTCTCTTGTTATTTGTCCGTATATGATACGGACCAAAAGACAAAAGTTATCAAACGCTTTTAAGAAAACTATGGAAATCTACACATATTTAGACAGAGAGCAAGTGTCGTGATCTTCCCATCTTACCTAGTTAAGGATAGACACAAACACACGGCACCAGAACACAAACCAACTGTAAGGGCTGCTCCTTGTTCTCTTATAAACACATCACATCCTTGGTGTCCCTTCCTTGTCAATCCAGCATGGGGCCTCGTCTGAATTATGCGTGTCCTTCCCATGCTTCTCCCACAATACACCTGGATCTCACCATAAGCAAATCTTTGTGGAATCTCACTTTCCTGCCCGTCTCTTGGGGGTACGAGGCAACGCGTCAAAGGGTGTGACATCACAGAGGAAAGTTTCTGTGAGTGCGGTGTTGGTCACCGAGTGGGGAGGGCTTGGCAGGGGTCCTGGAGCAGGGGAAGAGTGCCAGGGAAAGTGGAAGCATCCGGATGAAATGGAGGAAAGCAGATGAGGACGGGCCTCCTTTCACTGAACCAGCTTCTGTCAATTGGGTTCCCGGCCTGTCACTGGTGAAGCGATCCACACAGTGACTCGGGTGCTGAGCAGAGGTGACTGCGGCAGGCCGCTTCCATGGCACGGTGATGGTGCTGTGCATTGGTGCCATGCATGCATGGCAGGGGTGCGGCTTCTGGAAAGAGACAGGGACACTTCAGGCTGTCTTAGAAGCTCCTTCTGTACACTTTTCATACAGGAGCATCCCCTATGTGATCATTCACCGGTGTAACACGTCATCCGCTATCTTATGACTGGCTAAAACTACAAGTGACGACAGGACATCAATCACAATCTGCTCAACACCTCCGAAGTGTGAAAAAGCCATAATAATATTATGCTTTCATATTATTTATTACTACATCCCCCCGCCACCCTTGCATCTATCACACATCCTATCATGTGAAAATGTCTTTCAATGTTTTGTTCTGGCCCCTGACCATAGTACATGCAATCGTGCCAATTTTAGCCAAGGAATCACCTGAAATCAGGAATTATTTGCACATGATTTTATCATCACGTAACCTCCAAACATGTCCTTTTCACCAAGCCTGTCTTCACCAGCGAAGACGAGTGCACCGTTTGCAGGCACGCAGGTTCGTTTCCATGGCAAATGTCTCATAAACAGCACAGCTATAGTGCACTGGAGTCACAGGTGGGCAGAGTCTGAAGCCCCATGCCTTGATCAGTTGGAGTCGCACCACGTCCCAGGCGCCGAAGGTTACGGCAGCTGTAAAATAAATTTATAAAGTTATAAAGTGTGTAGTTCTGTCTCCTTTGGGTTAATCTTTGAATATCTGTCGTTTAACAATTTACTGTCATGTACAGACAGGTCATTGGAAAAAAAGGTCCATATAACATTTACCGAGGTCTGAGTGTGGAAGGTGGTGCCATAAGTGTTAGGCTGAGACAGTGTATTGGGGGCTTGGATGTCCGGGGTCACATGACCAGCTCGTCACCAGCACCTCACTGCTATGGCACAGGGTTTAAGACCACGATGCCCGATCTTGTACCTCCTGTAGAGCACTACTTCATTTTCCTCTGTGTTTCCTTAATGTTGACTCCAAAATTTTTTATTGTCAGTAACATTGGCCAGTAACAGAGAGAGATGCAGGTATCCCTTGTAAAAATGATGTTTCTCATTACTGGCACATACAGAACTGTGTTTTTATCTTGAGGAAACAAGCTTACAGACAGAAATCCACTCAACTGTGACACGCCACACTGGGGTACCTCAACGATTAGAAGGAAGAAGAAGGTGTGTTAAAAAACATCCATATGTCAGGTCAGTCTCCGTTTTCCTAGGGGTCAGACTTTACAATATTGAATTTTATTTGCTTTGTGGACTGGCTAGAGGATGCTGTAAGCCATGTTGGAAAGGATTCTGGAGAAGCCTCCTGACCTGGACCCACAAAATCTCTGCTCAGCTCTTAAGGCTGTAGCTTCTGTGACATTTCTTGGCAACATAAAACCTCTGAGTTGTTCATTTCGATCAGGAAGTGTGCCTTTCAGCTGCAGTATTGCAAGGAGACATCTAGTGTGTTAACCCCCAGGGGACATGGAGCGCAACATTGATGGATTCAGCGTGTTAACATGGCTAAATCACACGCAAAATAACGGTAGCTGAGAAGAGTGTCAGTGGGCGAGTGAGTAAGCAATATAACAGCATCCGTTGCAGTCGGCCTGCTTCATCATCTCTGCATCTATGTGTGTAACTGTCTGTGAGTGTGTGTGTGTACAACTGTATTTATTTCTGATGTTGTGATCTTAAGCCTTTTTGCACTCTTTATTAATCGTGTGGGCTTTGTCAATCTTGTTATCTTCTGTTCCT
>JABFDZ020000001.1:9841817-9864294 GCA_019775955.2 Pollimyrus isidori
CCCCCCCCCCCCCCCCCCCCCCCCCCCCCCCCCCCCCACCCCCCCCCCCCCCCCCCCCCCCCCCCCCCCCCCCCGCACCCTGCAGTGTAGCACTGCTTAGAGGGAAGGGCTTAATGTCCACTGTTAAATTGAGCAGAAAGACTTAAAGCTCAGAAGAGGCACTGCTGAGATGCTTCTGAGTAAGGGTTTGACCCCCCCAGCAAAAACATGACATCACACAGCGTGTACCTGGCATGCATGTGTGTCTTCAGCTGGCAAAAAAGAACACTGTGCACTCATTCATAACTATTATAACTATTCATTATTCTCATTATTAACAGCACTATTATGAAATACTTGCAATTATCGTAAATAATAATCTGAATTAGGACAATAAGAATTTATTCATCATGGAAAATTTTTGTTGTTGTTTCTGTTTTGTTGTTGTTCCGAATTGGTCAGAAATGTCCCTCTCTGCAAATGGACAGGAGATTACCTGGTGATATTTAAAGGACAATAGGGTCAGGGTGTGCTCCAGCCTAGCGGAGAGTTGCTGAATCTTCAAGACCAAATGGTAAGAAGTTAGGGTCTACAGTGCCAAGGACACCAAGAGATATTCTCAGCTCCCAGTGCTGCCATTTCGTTGGGGGGGTGCTCATGTACACGTGGAAGCAGAGGCTCATGCTGCCTACTGGAGGTGCACACACATGCTCAGGTCAACGGTGATGGAATGTCTGCTTGTTCTTCAGCTTTCTAAGCAGGGCTACATGGGAGATGTATCTAAGGGCCAAGTTTAGCTGACCAGTTTGCATTTTCATGTTTTGGGGGAGAGAACCAGGTCCCATAACAGGGGTGCGATGATGGCAAGTAGGCCTGACGAGACATGAACATTATTCACTTATTTATCGGCTTGACCAAATCCCTACTGTAAAATTACTAGGAATCTGAGCTGCCTCTTGGTTTTGTTTCTGTTTGAGTGTGACCCAGAGCATAAGTGAGATACTTGGTTGGTTGTAACACTCGTTTGTCATTCATGGCTGATGATGTGGTGTGTGACCCTCCCTGAGAGGTGAGCATGATCCTGCCCTTATGTCACACACACTTTTGGTGACTAATGTCACTTGTTTATTTTCCTGTTCCTCGGCAAAGACATGGTGAGTCGGCTTGTACACAGTGGGGGAAGGAACGAGCGAGATCTCAATTTGCCATCCGTCTACCATGGCGGTGTGATGTCATCTTCACAGGAAGCTGAAGTGGACGCTAAACGGCTCACTGGATATTTAAAGGTATCCCTTTTTCCGACATTTTCCAAAATGTACAGACCTTGTACAGAATACAGGGCCGTATTTTCTCATGGACAGGACAGCCCTTAGTTACCCAAGTATATCATTCAGGGTCCATGTACGGCAGCCAACACCTATGGCCCAGCACACAGGCTGGGGAGTGTGCCTCTCTCTCCATGCTGGTGGAAAAGGCACCAGAGAGCCATTAAAAGTGGAATATCTGAAGTGGAACTTGGCTTCAAAG
This sequence comes from Pollimyrus isidori, assembly GCA_019775955.2. NCBI lineage: Eukaryota > Metazoa > Chordata > Actinopteri > Osteoglossiformes > Mormyridae > Pollimyrus > Pollimyrus isidori. Next base: position 9,843,324 of record JABFDZ020000001.1, read on the forward strand.
AATAAATAAATAAAAATAGGTTACACTTCCCCTCCATTCTGGATGTCTTGGAAGCCTGTGAGAGATGGCATGGGCCCACCATTTGAGGTCGGTGACTCTGCGTATTACTGCTATATAAATATGGAGTTAAAAAAGAAAAATCAGTTACAGGGGCCAAGAGCCACCGGGGATTTCCAGTCACAGCCGATTATATGTACAAGTGGGGCAGCATGAAGCTTCCATCTACAGCATCGCTCTGTTTATCATAACCATGTCGAAGAGATACGGCCTACTTCCTGTCGAAGCCAAGCATGCAGCGTGTATATAAACGTGTTCTGTGTGCACAGGCCAAGCTGGCCGTCCTCAGCTCCATGTAGGTCAATGGCCGAGTGGCAGCAATATGAATGCTGACCTTTGCTCTGTAATCTCAGGACACTGAAATGAGCTGGGAATTTATGTACCAATGTATTGTAATTGCTGTTTTATCTGAGCCAAACTTCAGGTAATATCTGTGACATCATGTGATAAAATCGGAACATGATTTAATCGACCCAAATGTGTTTCGGAAACAGGCTTGACATTCAACAGATGCTTCTGCAGATATTATAGATGGCATCCCAACTCGTATATTTAAAACCTGCACCAACCAGCTGGCTCTGGTGTTTACGTTTATATTCAATCAAATCCCGACCCAGTCTATATCAGCATTTTTAAAGAGATCCACCACTGTACTACTGGACTACTACTGAAGAAGCCACACCCTTCCTGTCCACCACCCTGTTGCATTAACTTCTGTAGCAATGAAGTACTTCAGGAAACTTGTGAAGAATCTCATATCCACTTCTCCACCCAAGAACCTCGACCCAGTATAATTCACATTTGAACCTAACAGATCCACATAGATGTCATCACCCTGCTGTTCCATACGGAACTAGCTAACAACAGGAAAGGCAACTATGAGAGGATGCTGTTCATCTATTACAGTTCAGCATTCAACATTATAAACCCCTCCAGGCTCAGCATTAAGCTCAATGACCTTGGACTGGACATTTCCTTGTGCAACTAGGTACACAGTTTTTTGTCAAACAGATCCCAGATAGTAAGAGTGGGCCATGACACTTAATCGATCTTCACCATGAGGGCACCCCAGGTCTATGTGCTGAGCCCTCTGCTATCTTCCCTGTATACCTAGACTGTCGGGCCACAATTCTACTCCAACGTCATTGTAAAGTTTGTGGACGATATTGCTGTTGTGGGCCTGAACACCTATAACAATGAGCATGTCTATTGGGGGGAGGTGCTGAGATTTTCACTTTGGTGCCAGGAAAATAGCCTTTTCCTCCATGTAAACAACACACAATCGACTGAATGTGGAACACGGGAGGAGACAGATGAGGAACTAGCACCACTTCAGTATGAATGGTGCTTTGGTGGAGAGGTTAAGCAGCTTCAGGCGCCTCAGTATCCGCATAACCGGAGACCTGACTTGGTCCCTGCACACTGACTCCTTAGTAAGGAAGGCTCACCAATATCTGTACCACCTTAGACATTTCAGGGGCTTCAGGCTGCCGTCCCAATACTGAAGATCTTCAACAAAGCCAACATCGAAAGTATCCTGACAGCAGGCATAGCTGTCTGGTTCAGGAGCAGCACACAACAGGACTGTAAGGTTCTGCAGAGAGGTGTGCAGGCGGATGCACAACTGGACCTGCAATTCCCAACCTTCAGAACACCTACATCAAGCAATGGTCCAGCGCCATGGGGGTGATCTTAAAATCGGTCACTACTTCCCACTTTATTGCCAACTGCACACTACAAATATTTATGATTATTTTTATGTTTATTGTTTAATACCTAATGTCCTGCCTCTTTAGACATATGCCCCCTTCATAATACATTTCATTGCATACTGAACTAAGTATAACTGTATAAATGAGAATTAAAACTTGGAACACGTGATCATCATCCTCCCCTTCTGCCCATAAGTACCGGAGTGTGAGGGAAATGAACGATTACACTTCAATAAGCAAAGCTTACCACCCTATGTTTGGCCACCACCCCAACCCCCGTCTGGCTGGAAAACAAAGAGAGCAGCATACAGGCAGCTGCATAAAACTGAAAGACACTGATGTGGATACAGATATGCCAGGGTGCTGTCTGCTGTAGTTCTAGCCGAAAGCTCTACAAGTGAGGGAAACCTGGTGAATTCCCAGCAGAGGGTTTAAGGCAGGAACACTGTGGATTCACGGGTGGCCCCCCCTGGGAGCCCATTACGCCAGGCAAGGCTTGCCACCGTGTCCTACAACAGGCCTCACCTGCTTCACTCTTAGATGCTAATAATAATATTTATAAGCACAGAGGAACTGGTTTGGCCTCTATATTTTTCAAATGGCAGGACTTAAAAGAGACCCTCCTGCCTAGACATGAAGGACACAAAAGGTGAGAATAAGAAGCTGTGACCCCAACCCGACATCACTGAGTGACACTTATGCTTAGCTATCACTTGGGACAAGAAGCCCTTTTTACCCCAGTGATTTGAAATGCAAATACTGAGCTACCATCTACCCACTACAGATACCCTCGGCTGACTAAGGATGAACAAGGACTCTACTGTCACTGGATCTCCCGTTGTACTGTTCTGTTTTCCCATAGAAAAGTAATACATGCAGGATGAGTAAACAGATAGATTGCATTTAAAATGATACCAATAATATGAATATTTTAAAGTATGAATATCCTGTTTTGATGGTGTTACAAGTCATTTTCACATCTTTCATAACATATCAACACTGGTAAAAGGCTTTTATCAATCTAACCTATGATTGGGTGTCCATATCACTCAAAACAGAATGTAGTGCTCATATTTGGCAAAAACTAATAATAATTTTACTTCATCCTCCCAGCGTCAGCATCACTGGTAACGGTGTGACACATCTTAAAGAGATGCACCTCTGAACGCAAAATATAATAATAATGATCATGATCATCATCAATATACAAACAGTGAATCCCAACGAGGGAGCAGGATTTTTAAGTCCGCCGAACCTATTAGGTATAACTGAAAGCCTATGAGACGTACGGTCTGTTGGATCAGTATCTTTTACAGTGTTATGCATTTATTACTGAGTATAGTATAACCAGTGTATCGATTAAGGTGGTATGCAATCACCAAACAAACAATAGCAATTAATTAGTCTTCGATTTCAAATGTGATATTCGAAAAAAAAATCAATGCCGTTTGAATTATTAGGACGAAGCAGTTTAACATACATATTTAATATGACAGCTTTATTAAACGGGTAACAGACGTTAACCTCTGCTTTGCTCTGTTCGCCCCCACCCCCGACACGGAGTAAGCTCGCACATTCAACGCATGTTCCCCGGGAGCAGCGCCCGTGTGCGCTAAACGGTAAACTCGTTACACTGGCACACGCAGTCGCTCGAAGAAGGGCAGAATCAAGAGAAAAAAAAACGCAAACGTCATGGAAAGAGTGACGTCAGGCTTAATTAGCCGAAGGGAAAGACTTGTTCCAGACCGTGGGTGGAGTCTGCATAATAAACTAGCTTCTAACGTGCACGCATATGCCGCCTTAAAACTGCACAATAGCGCCGTAAAACAGCTGGGACTGAGAGAAGAAAAAAAAATAGCACCCAAGGCCCGCCACACGGAGCACGCGCCACGGGACCCGCTAGCCGCGTGAACGTGCGCGCGCGACCCAGTCAGTTTCCATCCGGGTACGAGCGCGATGACGTCGCGGTTTCCACGGGCGACCACGATATTTCAAGTTAAGCGAATAGCAATCGGCGTCGGCGTCCGGGGTCCTTCCTCCTGGCGTGGGTCACGTGGTGCCGGGCGACGCCGCGCGCCGTGGGCGGGATTTGAGCCCAGATCGGGAGAGGGAGGTCCACTCTTCTTGGAGACCGAGGGAGACGGGGGCGAGGGGAGCCGGAGCAGCTTTCCGCAAACTGTGTGAGTGCTGGCGTCTCACTGTCCCCTTTTTTAAAAAGCAGTTTTTTTGGGGGGGTTTGTGTTCAGTACTATACGTTGTAGCTGGACACTCGGGGTGAGCGGGTACCTCAGGTAGTCCGCCCCCTCCCACTTCGGCACCGGTTTTACCTCAGCTGGCAAATTGCTGAGCCTCAAGTTTATGTTTCCTGCGAAGAGAGGGAAGGGGCACGACGGCTAGCCTCTTCGCAGTAGTTTTATTTTGATTTTTTTGCGTATAACGGAACTGTCTCTTTCCCCGGGCGCATCTAACAAGCCGGGCTGGGAGTTGGGAAGTCGACGGCTGTGCGGCCGCGGCCGGTGTCTTAAAAGGGGGCAGCTGGCGGATCCCCCCTCCGCCTGGAAGTGAGCCGGGCGGCCCCTTCGATCGTTTGTTAATCAATCAGTTAATTAATTAATTAATTGATTTCATTGTCCGTTTGCTTTGCTTGAGGTACAGCAAGAGTGAACGGTGTCAGGAGTAGCAGCACCCCCCTCCCCCCCAAGTGGAAGATGTGCAGAGGGCGCTTCGCTGCTCCATCGGCCTCCACTTAGTCTTATCTGAAAAGAGCAACTTTTTTTTTAACGGTCTGTCCCCCGATTTCCCAGTTTTTTTTATTTGACACATTGACGCAGGAGCCAAAGGAAGCAGAGCGACCACTCTATAAATAAGGAAGAAACACTGTAAATCATTTTATTTATGCTCTGCAAACTTGCGGCACTATCTTCTTTACTAATAATTTCTGTCAGGCTTCACCGTTTGGAGGACAATAATAATAAGAAACAAGGAGGACATACCATAGCTTCTATTTAGCGTTGAATTCTTAAGAAGGTAAGTTAACTTCATAGCTAAGATAATGACTTGGTAAGCTTTAATGCAAGTGTGTATGCCGGTGGCAATTACGTTAACTGACATATCAGTGGACTGAATTATCATTTTTACTATCTAGCCGTTTTGTGTGTTTAGAAATATAACGGAACCATGGGGCCGGGGATCTGATCCAGACTTGATCCCGATCCATTCTGTGGCCAGATCCAGATTCGAACCGGACTCGAAAGTGATAATTTGAGATGCATAACTTTGATTCTGAAATATTATTACGGAATGCTAGTTGAATTTATTAATGGTGCTGTCCAACGAACAGTACCTCGCCTCCCCCGAGTGGTGATAATATAAATGGATCACAGCAGCAGTCGTCTTCTAGAAGTTTGTCTAAGGATGGAGATTCGCAGGACATTAGTGTGGTTAAGCGGCGTAGCACATTGCTGAATATTCCTCTTCGGTTTCAGCTGTGTTTCAACCCATCCTGTTGGTAAGTGTTAAGTGATAAAGAGTAAATTAGAACAAGAACGTCTCCTGGTCTAAGCCGGAACGTATGTTTTCGCCTGCGAGACAGGAATTGATGCAAGTCCGTTATGTGCCTCTCAGTTAGTCACTAGTTTAATTTTACTGCTCGTGCTACCATACTGTGTCCAGTCGACAAGACCTCCGATTTAACGAACTGTCCCATGCCGGGACGGACGCGTCAGGTTGTTTATAAGCCGCTTAATTTAGATGAGTTTATAAACGAGCTAGTTTTTTTTTATCTGCTCCGTTTGTGCATTTTATTGTAGACGGAGGCTGCCCCCGGCTGAAGGTGGAGTGGCACGTTTCTGTGCCACAACATATTTCCCCCCCCTGTCCGGAATGAGCTCAAGTCCTGTTAAATTGTTTGCAACATGAGAAGCAATTCTCCGCATGACCTTGAGTACAAATAGTCCGAAGGCTTTCTTCCTGCGGAATTATTGGATATCGGGAATAAAACCGTGGCACCACATTTAAAAATAGAGGAAGACCATAAACGTCCCCTTTAACAACCGGATAGGAATCGGCCGGTATGGTTGTTTTTCTACAGTTTTCCTGTACAATTAAACTCTCCACGTAGTTGCCTTAAAGCGCAGGATCAACCATTTATTGGATAAAGTTTTGCATTGGCATCTTAACACTTATGACATCATGTAACGTAATTTACTAAAGAACTAAAGTACGTTTTAGGCTATAGCGGTTCCTCAAATGGACACGACTTTGACATGTATTACATTTATTAAAACCATTAGAAGATGAGCAGTTCATTTAAAACTCCCCATCTGTTTTAAAGTTGGTTTCGAAACGTTTTTACTGCTAATGGACTAATTTCCAAATTTTCCTACTGGAGACATTAGTTGCAAGACTGCAGATTGGAGCTCAATGCCCTGTAATGCCTCTCTTTTGTTGAAATGTCAGCTCTTGGTCTATGTAGAAAGCATGACATTTTATGTTTCCTTAAGGTCCCAGGAAGAACTTCATGTATACCCTTAGGTAATGCTTTCAACAAAGAAAAATGTAGTAATATGGCCTGTGGATGAATCTTGTAAATACCTGAGCCAACAGCTGATGGGGATATACAAGAGAGATTGTTTTCCCCTAGTTCTGTTTGCACCGCTGTAGTCTGTTTTCAATATCACTGAATGGGGCTGTTTGAAACGGTAATTGTTTAATGATTTACCTGACCCATCAAATAAAGAAACCTTTGACTGCATGTAAAATAAGTTTCTGTGGCCTTTGAACTAGAACTAATTGTGCTGTCGCTCTCATTGCTCAACAGCATGCACTAATGCTGGTTTGAGGTGTGTATGTAATATATATAATTAGTGTATGCGTGTATATATATATATATATATGTATTTATATTATTGTATATCTTGAATGCTTTCACAACTCTGAAGCGCTGATGCATGTAATCTTGGCCCTGGCTGTTACTGTGCATCCACCTCGTGTACACTGACATTGAGTAGTTGGTATAATTGCATGACATTGTAACGGAGTACTTTGAATCGTTCAGTGGTCTGCTGATGGAATGTTGTTGGGAAACATTTTCCTGGCCATTTTCAGGTAGTCCTTTTGCTAGTCTCTTTGCTCTTCTGCTTCTTTGATTTATTTGCAGTTTGTCTGAGTGCCTTATCTGTAATGATTTTAGAGCCCTAGTAACTAGTCTCAGTGTGCAGGTGGAACTACTAGAAAATACATTGGTTCAAATTAAATTGAGATGTTAATACTGCTCTGCGCTAGTTAGAGTGCTGCTACCCAGTACTTGAATTGAAAAAGATTTAACTGTGAGTGTTTTGCTTTTTTGCACTTAGATGTATTGCTTTATACTTTATCGTAGTATGCCCCCAGTGGGTTTATTTACTGTTGTGTATATACATTACGGATTTCTTTCAGCTAGGTCTTTGGATTTTTCCGATGATCGGTGTCTGTCTAACCTGTGGGTTACACACATTGTGATAAACTATTGTGTTCTTAAAAGCAGATAATTTTATGACTTTTATAGATTTTTAAAAATTATATTCCCAAAATGCTACTTCACTCACCTTGGTGAATATAGTATTTATAGTATTTTCTGTTGGTTTTCTGATGGATGGGTTTTGTAAGGAGATTTTTTTTTTTTTTTTATCAAGTCAGTTTATTATGGCTGCAAGAAATTCTGTGATTTAAGAGATACTTCTTCACAGCACTGACTGTTGTCAGTGAAGTATATGAATAAAAACTGAATGTGTCTAAAAGTCACATTTCAAATGAGTAAATCAGTATAAGACAGAAATATCTAATTTTGTGTTGCTTCATCTGGAAACTCAGTAATTGAGGCTCTGACTTGGGGGACAGTATATTTTACAGAAGAGGTAATATCGCCTTTGTGTAGCGTTAAGCTGAGGTGAAATTCAGCCACATAGACTCATTTCAGGCAACTATTTTTAGCTTGCACTGTTAAATGCCTTTTAACAATGTACCTGTTTACTTGTCATGAAACGTCATTGTATGAGGATGCAATAAAAGGATGAAGACTAAAGCCTGGGGTAATGATCCTATGGGATGCACAAAATAGATGGGCTCTCAGATGTATGGGCCTGTAGATCCCAGTGCAACCTTTTTAACCAGGCGCATTGGACACTCTTGAATGTAGGGCCCTCCTGAAATTTTTTTCCATGTCAGCTGTGTGTCATTGGCCACAGTTTTTTCAGGAATGAAGTGACTCTGAGAATGCATTTTAGCATTACTGTTATTGTAGCACCAAAGCACTGATTCATAATTGGCAAGGTGATATTAGGGGGTTGAGGTAGCAACTTCTGGGTTTGTTTCAAAATGTGTAGCATCCTGCGATGGAGCATGAGGAGTTAAATTATGACAGGTGACAGAACAGTAGAAACTACCAGTGTGTTGCGGAAGGCATTTAAAGAATACATAAAATAGGCAGTCGCGGCAAAGTGGTGTAAACTATTCTTCATTATAGAGTCAATATTCATTATAAAATTCAGTGTTCCTTAGTATTGTCCTGTGAGGGGTTGGTTTTTCTGGAACCAGTCTGTGTGATGGTTTCTCAGTTCACTGAAATTTCATGTATTTAGCTCACTGCTGACTCTTCCTGCTGAACTATAACAGAAGATAGTGTTAAAGATATTTAGTGCGGCACCATCCCCTTCGAGCCCAGCCTGCTGAGGAACTGGCAAACCTGAGAAGGCAGACTTTGTCTTAATGAACCAGCAGTTTCTCTAGAAGTTAGTTGGCTGCTGTCAGATGATTGAGCTTTACAGCTCCAGTAACAGCAGCAAGGTGGCTCTGCCATAACTGGTGTTTTTAGGATGTGAACTTTGTCGCTAGCTGCTCTAAAACTAGCCCTATGTTTTTGCCCAGCCCCCAGACTTGCTTGGGGATGCCCGTCTTTATCTTTGGGTTATGGACGGACCCTGGGAGGAAGTGTGAGCATGTAGTCAGCTGCGAGTGGGGGAGGGTTGTGCCGGGGGCGCTGGGGTCACACAGTTGGCTCTGGCTCTTGCACGAGGTCGGTCTCGCCTGGCAGGGGAGTGGGGCCCGCAGGCAGTTGCACGTCACTTTGCTGTGTAACAAGGGACACAAAGCGGCCTCGTATTCAAAGTGACTCCATCAAAGGTATGCGCATGCTTGAAAATGTGCTCTGTGTTTCTACATGAAAAGGAGCTGCATGTTGCTGGAGGCTTGTCTGGTATTTTCTGATGTCACAGAGTCCTGGGAAAACTGACCATGGTGCTGTATCATATTAACATTTTACATTTACAGCCCACAAAGTAAATAAAACCTTTGTCGTCACAGCAGGGCTGTAAAAGGGAACTTAGCTTAAAGATTGCTGCAGCAGTGTGGTTGGAACTGTAGAAAGTCCCACCTGCTTGGTTCTGTGCTCCACAAATCCTCCTCAGTCCTGTCAGTCTACTGGGAAGCCCCTGTGAGCCCAGGCCCTGTATCCGCAGTGCTCTAAAGTGGTGCTGTCAGCTGGGTCACCATGTTCCCACTTTGTACCTCTCTGTGGATGGTGGGGGGGTTGCATGTGGTTAGCTAAAAATAGCTTTCTGGACTGCACTAGGAAAAAGGGACCCCTGGATCTGCTGTCCTGGTCCTGTGGCTCACACCCAGTCTTGGCAACGATGGAGGGTACAGTTGACAGCCAGCAGGAGGGTTTCCTTTCGTTCTTGTGATTTGGATGTGTTGTGGGGGGTGTGGGGGTGTCTTACAGATTTTATATGATATGCTCCCGTGTGAGTAGCCTGCAAGCTTTGCTTTGGAGGTGGTGTATGTGTTTTGGGTTGCCAGTAAAGTTTATAAGGTGATTCCAGGTTCTTCTGTACAGGTTGAGTTTGTGTAAAGTGACTGTTGGTGGTTATTGTTGGTGGAGTCAGATTTATTTTTCTAAGTACAGCTATGTACACGGAATTAGTTCTGGTGTGGTATATATTGGATACATTAATACATAAAGCATAGTAAGTTTTATAATGAATACAATACAAAGTGCAGGTAGGGTAGCAACATATAGCACAGCGCAAGAGCGTAGAGGATAGACAATATTTAGTGCTGGTGGTTAAGCATCTTTTTCATGGAATCTTTGTATGATGTTGCCATAAGTGTCAATGAGAACTGGTTCAGTAATTTCAAGATCTAGGAAAGAAGCTATTAGCGTCAAGGTGAACTTCAGTCATTCTAGCGGAAGCTGCAAGTTTAATTTTAAACTTTGTTTTTGTTATTTGTGTTCTTGGGGTTGATAAAAGGATGCCAAAGCCATTCCCCAAAGGTCTGTTTTTTTATTCACCAATTTTGATGGTGTTCATATGTTTCCAAATGCTGTACCTATGTCCATTGGCTAAAATGCCTGGGAATGATGTTGCAATGCCAGCCGCCTACTTCCTTCCTGTCTGGAGGCTGAAGGCTTTGTTGCCATGTAGCTTCCTCAGAGGAGATCAATTTTTGGTTACTTCTGCCCATACCCCTGTAGGTATGTTGTCCCTGTGGAGTGATGAGAGATCTATTTTGAATGTGAAGGCTAACAAGGCAGCGCCACGCTCAAACCTGGATCCCTTGAACTGAATGGACCTAGCTTTCAGAGATGTACCATGCTAAATCCGAACACGTGTCATTTTCTGCAGTAATGGTGCTGCCACAGTGTCAGACTGTGCTTATTTGTGCCCTTCCCAGCTGTGTGCTCACCGACACTGACCTTCCAGTCTTACAACATGTGACCTGCTGTGCAGCCTGAAACTCGGTGTGCTTTGAACACCAGCAGTGACTCTGCGTGGGGCACAATGCTCCTCGGCTATGTGGACTCTGTGAGAGAGGGTTTACTTGACTGTGCCTGGCTGGCGTAACTGGTCCGATCTGACTGTGAGGCTTGCATGGGGCTAGTATTGCAATGTATTCAAGTCTGAAGACAATGTCTTAGCATTGGGATTGTGATTTGGAATGTGCAGAAGTTGGAACTTTAACATTTCATAGCAGTGTCATTACCTTGCTGAACAGATGTTTTCTGTTTGACTGACTGAATAGAAAATAGTCACTAAAAATGCTAAATGTATCTGATTCTGAGTCTACTGCTAGACAGTGTCAGAGTGCTGTTTGTTTCAGGAGGTTTTTCTTAGGCCCTTGAGCAGAGGTGTCAAACTCCAGTGGAGGGCTCTAGCCCTCCAGGACATTTTTGGGTTTCACCTCATTTAACACACCTGATTCCACTCCTTGCAACTCCTTTCGACTGCTGATTACCACACAGCTCTTGAGCTAAATCATTTGTGGTGGAACAGGAAAACTACGCTACAAAGTTGTGCTTTGACCAGGGGTAGTTGTTCCCAAGTCTGCAGTGTGATGGCTTTATGCATTTGTATATCAAATTGACCCCCCAGGTGATGTATTGTGAAATTAAGGCATCCTGCAAATTTTGTATGGCTGTGACAGTAGCCTGCGTGAGCACTCCCAGCAGTGGTGTAGTCCTGGAGAGGGTCCAGTAAGCTGCCACTCTGAGCTCTGCTCCCCCCGCACTTTTATTTTCAGGTGGGAATTATGGGCCGTACAACTGAACGCATACTTGAGGCATGTGGCGCTGGTTGCCAAGTGAACTTGTTGCAGTTTACAATAGCCGTCAGTGCATTATAAGTGCTTTGCACAGGAATATCCCTCTGTGCCATCTTGGGGGTATGGTACATTCCTGGGTCGTGATTCCAAGAAATTCATCAAGCAGATTTGTCCTTGAACAGTATGACAGCTGTTGTACTGTACTCATTCAGTGTGGAAATGGGAGCAGAGGCACCAACAGGCTCAAGGCTCTGACAGGGGATTTGTGTTTTCATTCTGGGTAGCCCATGTGTCCAGGGAGAGGGGGGGAGGTGTGAGCATTCGCCATGCTTATTATTTATGCTACATGTTGTTGCACTCGAATTAGAAGCTTTCCTTTGCTGATCGTTTTATGAACTTTTTCCCATTGAAGTGGGCTTTGACAAGAATGCTTTTTAAAGCAACAATTGGCTTCAGTGTAACCTATACAACCGATATTTTCATTGCCATTCTCTCCTGTTGAATGTTTTGAGGCTTCAAAAATGTACCTCATCCAAGATAATTTCTTGTTTTTCCAACCTCTTCTTTATAGGCAGAGATCAGCCGTATCCAGGCCAATGTGTGTTTAGTAGTTTCCTGCACCTCCTGTGTTTGTATTTGCATACATGAGGGTGAATCTTTAGGTGAATGCCTTCCTCTTTGACTGTCACACTCCTGTTTCAGCACCTGCCTGGCTGTAACATTTGTGTAATGACTTCTCAATGCTTATCTATTTTTACTAGCTGGTTTGCTTAACCAGAACAACTGGTATAGTCTGAACTAACCAGGAAATGACTGTTGCAACTGACAAAAAGCCACATGAATGCAGTTCTGTATAAATATGGTGTATTATCATGACACATGTCCTGAAGTGCCTGACCTTTAAAGTTCTTTTATTGCCAACTATCAGTATACTATCTCAGGTCAGTGTTTGATTTTGCGCATCTCAGTCTTGAGTTGTATTGAGACCTTTATTCTGCTAAATGTGCTCCGTGTTAACCTTGTTCTTTTCTTGTCTTGCAGATCTTTGCAAGCAGAATTCTCTGGACCCTTGTTGCGCATCTGTCACTATGGAACAGTAGGCATGTGGTATGCTGAAGATGGCTTTTGACTGGTCCAGAGTCTGCCTCCTGGTTCCTGACTTCTTGCACATCTGAGGGATCTGTGCAGTTTATGGGAAATACTCGGTGTTGTCGCTGAGGAACGTCGTGGTCATTTGGGACGCCCTTTTCCCACCGTAGCTAAGAGCGCAGTGGAGGAGACATGGCGAAGAACTCCTACAGTGGGGTGAAAAATCATGAAGCCAACCATGATGGGGACTTTGGATGCTCTCTCAAGGAGCTACGCTCCCTCATGGAACTGCGTGGGGCAGAGGCGCTCCATAAATTGCAGGAATCTTACGGCGATGTCCAAGGCCTCTGTAACAGATTGAAATCGTCACCAATAGAAGGTCTGTATATACTTTTGTGTTGAAGTCATTAAAACTGCTGTGCGTTATATGGAAGTCACAGGTATACAGCAATTAGATTTAGATGTATCCCATCATAATACTGTAATAATACTGTAATGTGGTGTTTATAGTGATGCTGGAAGTCACAGGAGTCACGAGTGCTAGACTGTGTACACGTGGGCACGGCACATGTAAACCTGTCCCTGTGAGAGAAATGGGATGGGAGTTGCTGATGAGTGGACAGTGACTAGGGGTGGAACCTCCAGAGGCTGATGTTAGGACTCAGTCAGCAATGCTGCTTTTTCTTTGTCCTGCAAACAGTGGTGCCTCGCTGCCTGTGAGTGCACTGGAGTTTTTCTGCACGTCCCTATGAGAATGCTCTGGTCTGTTTAATGTAAATTAGACCTAGTACCATTTTATGGGTCCCATAGGGTACACAATTGTGTTGCAGGATTTGCTAGTATTCATTTTAAATGATTTTATGAATGATGATAATAGCACTTAAAGAACTCAAGTATAGGCCCCTAGCTGTGACAGTTGTCCTCATCTACTGGTTTGTATTTAATGCCACTGTATGGGATGGCTTACATTCTGGATACTTTAAAAAAGAAAAAAAAAAAGTTCTTGTGTAATTGTCTCTCAGTATGGCCTTGATCTGTAACCTGCATATGCTGGAATTAGAGCCTTCAATTTAAGTATAAAGGTTTTTAAATGGTGGGAGGTATATGCTCCCCCCCCTCTTTTTCCCCAGGAGTCTGCCTGTGGAAGAAAATTGCCCTTAATGGGGGAGATAAGACATACCTTTGAACAGACTTGTACTGCTTCCTGGTCTTGCTTTGCTACAGTATCTCCAGTTTTTCATGCCCCTGTGCCCTCAGCACATGATCCCCAAGTTGCATGCTTTCCTCCACAGCCAGCTAAAAGCACAATTGGAATATATTTTAACAGGAAGGTGTTATAGAGGGTTTACAATGAACTATAAGCATGTTTGGATTTCTGCAGTGCCCAGTCTTCTAATCACATTGAGGTAATTATTGACAATTTGCAAAAGTGCTCTAATGCCTTACCTCTTGGATTTTGAGTGCAAATCTGTGCTTTGATCTTGAACCACCACAATATCAGAACTTTTGTTGCCACTGCTGAGAACGATTCATCAGACCGCAGTATCAGGATCATTGCATGTGCAACGCTTTGGGAGGTTGGGTTGCAAGCTATATGAACTGTAGCTTGAAATTGCTTCATGCTGTTTCATTGGTGTTCACCAGCCTGTGCCCTATCCCTGTCCATTTGCTCTAAGCCTAAGCCCCTATCTGTTTCCTCTCTGCCTAATCCTCCTGGGCCTGAGCTATTTTCCTCTTCCAAACAGGCCAATGGGGAGAATGAACAAAAGTGCCAACTCAGTGGCTGTCACAGCGACCTGTCTGCTTTGAGCCCATGCTGCTTTGTTACCTCAGCATAGATACTGCACTTTAAATTGCAGTCATGACCTTGATCGAACTCTTGGGGGAGGCAATTTAAATCTGATCCCAGATTAAAAGGCGCCGTTTCCACTGTCCAGCTGTGACCCTGGGGCCTGTGCTGTTTGCAGTTTCTTTCCTCCCGGCTTCCCATTTCCCATTTGTGGTCTCCTTTTAGTCTCCTTCTGTTATTCCCTCATGTGGTTCTTATAAATGTACCCTATTTTTATTGAATGTGATCTCTTCGTAGACCTTAAAGCAGAGCCACTGATGGTGAATTATGGCATTGGTTGTATAATCTCAAGTCCCTGAACCCTAAAATCCTGACCAATATTAGCACTTAAATCTGCAGCTCTTAAAAGCTGCATTTGTGGTCTTAATACAGAACACGGTTTCTAAGATTGTGTGGCACATTTGCTCAGAGGATTATATGGAGTTGCTTTATTGCTCCATATCTTTCTGGACCCAGTTATGGAGAACATTATGGGAGCTTCTTGATTGTGATCAGTGAGTTGTTAGACAAACATTCTCCCAAAAAATATCTGTATTTTCTGTCCCATTTCACCTCCTTCAGTAGTCCCTGAGCATGTTGGAGTGCTTCAGTAATCTTGAGCACATTGAGGTACCCAGCATTACATTATGCCAGCTTTATCCATGTATAAGGATAATTCTTACATTTCATGCTGGAACTGTTAATGTCATAGAATTGTAGTAAATTTGCTTCTGTGCCTCAGAAACATGCATCTTACCTTCCCTACAGCTTTATAAACTTCAAGAGTGTGTTGGTGGTACCTGTGTGCAAAAATCTGCTGATGTTAGAATATTCTGGGAAGCCTTGGCTGGAATGTAATGGCTGGAAATGTGTGATGCAAGTTGTTACCCTAAGCTTGTGATTTGTACCTGCCAAAGAAATGAAGGGCTTGTTCAGTGACATTTCATCACACAATCATTTTGCTGCTTTCACTTGTCCATCTAGAGGTTGGGATGTGCTGTTTTGGTGTTTGTTTCCAAGCCAGAGCACTGCAAGACTCCCCTGTATTGAACAGTTAGTTCCAGTTCTTAGCATTGTATCTCTTAATTGCATTAATGTACTATTGTCATTCATGCATAAATCCTGGTTAACAGAACTTTATTGTGGAGTTGTTATGAATTATGGGGGTCTTGTAAAGAATATTATTGGCATCTGGAAATAAGGCTGTTTTGAATGATTGATAAAGGGGGGGAACTTTGTTCTTTTCATTGTTTTACCATAGAAAGTTACTTTGGTAATCTAGTCTAGTGCCAGAAATATTTGGCTTTGTTGTGGGGATGGTTCATCAAAGTGATTTAAGTTAAATTATCTTGGTCTGTGGTTTGTTACAAATTTTGGTTTTGGGTTCATGGCTTGGTAGAACTCTGGTACAGCACAGACAACGATTTTTAAAATTATTATTAATTAACTGCAAACAACTTCAGAACAGTTGTAAACCAAAGGGAATACATATGCTGATGTGTCTGAATAAATGAGACACTTGTTTACACGTTTTATAATAATTTGTTTTTACATATTTTACTCATGATGAGCTAAATTCCATTATAAATCCCATGTCTACTATAGAGTGGTTTTGTATCTGTAGCAATAAACAGCCCAATGGGTTTTTTTTTTTCTTCTTTGGCATGGTCTGAAATTCCTGGCAAAAATATTTTAAATTGCTGTGGGGTTACTAATTTGCGGAGGCTGTTTCTGCCTTGCTCTGGTCGTATACCTACTCAGATGATGTTAGTAATGAGTTGGCGTGTTTGATGTGTTTTAGTATGACAGAGCTAACCGTCTGTCTTATCAACTACTGTCTTCCATACTGGTGTAATTTATTTAAGAATCCCCGATTATGACTGACTGTAACCAGCATTAGCTGTAACCAACCCACAGCTGCAATTAACAATCTTTTTCTTGATAATCATCAGCTTGTGAATGTAGTTTTCCCGATATCAGATGTATTAGTGCGTTTTATTGTTAGTAAACCGACAATTAAGTACTGAACAGTACACAATGAATACTTTTAACGTTACAGCCTTACCACAAACATTTCTAGGCAATTATGAGACCCTGTAGCTGCATTTAATTATCACTTGTCAGTTTTTCTGGGGGAAAAATTCTTAGTTAAATGTTACTCATAAATTGCTTCTGAAACATTCTCACTTTCAGAAGTTAGTTGGGCTGGGTGCCATGCATCATTTTTAAACCAGCAACCAGTGTCATGTTAGGTAATGGTGGAAAAACAACTGTCCATTATAGCATGTGTACCTGATTTCTGTTTGGGTCATTTAAAAATAGATTAGTCTATTTGTTCAGTTCCAGATTTTTTTTTTTTTTTTTGAAAGCTCTGGAGTTAAAGTTGCACTTACTTAAAATTAACTGAGGGGAGAGGGAAATAAAACAATACTGCAGGAATAGGAATGAGTATTGCTTAGTAACATTAAATGTGCTGATAAGATGCCCGAAAGCAGCTGCTCTTAAACTGAAAGGTTTATGTTTAAGTGTGAAATGGTTTACAAGTAATTTTTTTATGTTTTAACAGGAAGATGCTATAGACGGTTTTTATGTTTTTAATGAACAACCTTCACTTAGGTATTGATGGTGCCAGGTGTAAAGCAAGAAATAAAATATTAAATTGAATGTGACTAACAGTCATTTTAACATCTAATAACTGTGGTGCTGGATTTGGAGGCAGAATTTGCTTATTACTGGTAATGAATTGGTTCCCTTGCAGGATTATTTTAGTGACCCAATGCATGTGCAATGTTATTGTGGTGATTTGATTAAGCTTACTGCTTGCATCTTTCACCTGCAAACAGGTGCTTGGCTAATTTTTGTTGCAGATTTTTTCCCACTCTAAAATGTTATTTTATTGTGACTTGCGACTTCAGTCACTTTTAAAATGTCTCACCCATTTATTGGAATGCTGACGCATTTCACTTCCTCAAAATAAATTGATTTGTTTGAGCAAAACATTTCCCCCCCTAGTTTCTAAATTAACACACTTGTTAGTTGTTATGGTGATTATAACACAGCCTTGTGAACAGGAGGCAGTGTTTGTACTCGCTGGTACTATCATGTCATGGCTTGAATGGGAACTATTCACTACCTTTTCATTGAGAATGTTGAATGTGTATCTTTCTATTTCTTGTTTTGCACCCAGCTCATGTTTTTTAGCACCTAGCTAATGTTCGTAGCTTTGTAGACAATGTGTCCCATTTATGCAGGAAGTGGTGTTTTTGCAGTTTTTTTGTAGTCTAACTGAACCAAGAAGTTTCAAGTTACCATGGAAATTCACTTTAACTGCAATGTCGGCAGGAATTGTAAAGGTTCTGTTGGCAAGGTGCAGCCACTGCTCTCAGCATAATGACCACACACAATTTTTGGGCAGAATTCAGATTTGGGGTGGGTGATATGGCCAAAATTGTGCTTTAGGATTTTTTTGGTTGGAATCATGATCACGATATAGATCTTGATTTTTTGTTTGCAAACCAACCAAAGTGGAAATATATGTAGCAATCCAGAAATTTTTATCCTGACAAGCACTGCTTGTAACATTAATATATTGCACTTGCTATGTTAAGGGTTTTTTTTATACTAAAGTTTTGAAATTGTTAGGTACAAATGAGCATTAATTCCTTTGCTAAATAAGTGAGCACTTGTGAAAGTTGACTGCGTTGCCACCTGTGTGAAAAGTTAGAAAAGTACAGTCAAATGGTTCCAAATAGATTTTGTAAATCCCAAACCATTTCCACACAATTGAAGTTGAACCGTTTTTGGAACCCATTATCCCTCATGGCCCATTCTGGCCTGGTATCACCAAGTGATGGACACAGACACTTATGGCAGCTCTGAAAAGTTGATTAGTGCACTCGTCTTCTGACATGCATGCTGTCATCCACCCGCTTCCTACTGTGCACCTCACAGGCTTCACTGGGGGATGTAACACATTCAGGGAACAGCTCTCTCCTACCCACAGGTGCTGGATGAAAGTAAGCATTGCTGCAGAGCTTTCTGAGGCACTCCACAGTCTAATGAAGAGCAAGCTCTAGCTGATTTCACCAACATATTTCCAGCCTTGTCTTTTGAGTACAGCTGTTACCTTAGCTTATGTGAGGTCATGGTCTAGCTGAGGTCTTGAAAGTAAGTGTTTGGAAATGCTTGTCCATTTAAATAGGCACTGTGGATATTTCGTTAGGAAATGTCCCTTTTGAATATGTTCGTGTAAATGAGCAACAGTGATGTAAAGGACAATCTGTTCTTTGGGGACCTGCAGACAGGTCATGCTTTTACTGCCTCCCAGCTGGGAGGAAGTAAAAATGTGGACTGTCTGACAGGAAGCAGGGTGGGAGCAAAAAATGAGGACCATCTGTGGGTCCCTGGGGACCAGATTGGGAAACACCACTTTACAGCATAGTACTTTGTGAGGGAATGTTAAAAACAATTTATTTTGCATTAGAAAATTAATCATTTAAGTAGTTTGAGGGCAAGTGGGTTTCCTATCAGCCTGTTTTTGCTGGTCCTGCTGGGAATCAAAGCAAGCAGGCAGGAGCAGCAGTGCAGGATAAACCTTTGGCCTTTGCTGAAGCAATAAGTTGACTCATCAGCGTTTCATCTCTGCGGGAAGTGAGAGTGTGTGACACCCCCTCTTCCCCAATTATTGAACGTGGCAGCATGTCTCTGTCCCATCGCACATCCTCAAGTGACTCTGCTACAGGCTGCCTACTGTCCGCGCGTCTGTCCCACTCTGTTTGGGCTCCTGCCTTTAAAGCCCTTCCCCTCTCTTGTTCTTTATTTCAGCTTGCCATCCTCTTCATTTGTCCCAGTCTATTCCACAAATGCTAATATTTCTCTTCTATCTGCTTTCAATCGTCCAATCGATGGCAGTCTCTGGAAGCATGGAGTAGGAGTCTGCTTGCAACAGAGGTGAAAGGCCAGGCCTTTGCACAAAGGCTCATTTATTGCATCAGAATGTATAGCAGAGAAGCCATTGCAATTTGATTGTATACCTACTACATATTATTAAATTTAATCCTTGGGGGGGGGGAACTTTTCTCTTGTTGATGATCTGTTAATACTAGGTCTCTGCATGACCCAGACAACCACATAACTGTCATTGACTGCTGTTCCCTGAAAGCGTAGCATAGCTGTTGAGCTCTAGAACGGAAAGTTCAATCGTGTGCTTTCTTGTCCTGGTAGTGGCCAGTTACCTGGGCACCCACTAGGGTGGGGGTCAGCTGTGATTTTTGGCTTCCTTTCATTCTGTACTCGCCACCGGCTACTCAGAATCCCCGGTCTGTCTCTCACACGTTCTTCAGAACATCATTGCCTCTTGGCCAGGACTATCTTGCCTCCCCCAGTTTGTGTTCTCTGCACAGGTCTGAGAGTTGAGAGCTCTGCAGTATGTAGCGTGACATGTTCCTCCGGATATGAAACTTGTGAGTCACGCAGATACTTCTTGAAAGGAGAGTTGGTGCAACGCTACATGGATAGAGGAAACCTTACTAATGAACAAGTGAAAGTAGTGTGCTCTGCTCAGTTGGGCTCCTTTGGGGGCATTCCCCTTTTATGCATGTGCTGGAAATGGTCATGACGCACCCTGCCCTTTCCTGTTTGTGACACTCAGCATTCAAGCCTTTAGTTCGACTGAATTCATAAACATGCTCCTTAGCACAGCTAGCAGCACAGAGAACGATGGTTAACCTAAGTGCATAATAGTAACTAGGATTTTTTTTAAAACGTGCACACTTGTGCAGTCAGATGTGTACGCTTGTGACTGTTTTCAGGGGTTGAGAGATTATTGGTTTCGTTGTGGTCTCCCACTGGGATGCTGACTCTGGCTTCAAACAGCTGTACCTGGTAGCAGTATGGATTTTACAAGCTGAATGGCTGCAATGGTGTATTTGAGCTTTATCGTTTGTGGGAATTTCCCCTGCAGTACTCTTTAGCCCCTCTTTGGGCTCCTGCATGTAAAGATAAGGTGTGGTGATTAGGGCACAGATATCTTTATTCGGTTTGATGCAGATTCACAAGCTAATAATTCTGATTCAGTATCAATCCAATAAGAATATGATATGAAATACTATATAAAGAGTTTTCCATATTTGGAGAGATGTTTGTTTTAAAAAAAATAAATAAATGGGTCACTGGGAACAAATTGTGAAAACCACTTAAAGGCTTGTATTGCAAAATCTTATTTGATGAGCATATGGGTATAGTTTCTTGATATAGAACCAATGAAATGCGTTATCAGTACTGAACCAGACGTTGCTGATGGATCTGGTATTAGCCATACATGCCCGATC
This sequence comes from Pollimyrus isidori, assembly GCA_019775955.2. NCBI lineage: Eukaryota > Metazoa > Chordata > Actinopteri > Osteoglossiformes > Mormyridae > Pollimyrus > Pollimyrus isidori. The sequence continues at coordinate 9,863,915 of JABFDZ020000001.1, forward strand.
CATGTCTGATAAATACTTATTTAGTCTTGCAAAAGAGCTCCTATTTTGTTAACTTGTGTGACTGTACAAATAGATTTATTTCCCATTTTAGATGTTTCTTTTTGTGGCATTCACGCTGAATTATGTTGCCACTCAGTTTTTTTTTTTTTTTACTACTTAGTGGGTATCAGCACAGTGACTTCCTCCTCCTGTGACGTCATGTGCATACCCTTCACAGTAGGAGGAGCATAAGATGTACGATAAGAACATGAGATGAAAAAGCTGATGATCAGTGAGTATTATACTTTTGACAACAGTTAGTAGTAGAGGTCGACCGATATGGGTTTTTCAGTAGCCGATGCCGATATTTTGGAGTTAGGGTCAGCCGATGGCCGATATAT
>JABFDZ020000001.1:9867905-9897550 GCA_019775955.2 Pollimyrus isidori
GAACGATTATTCGACTAATCGCTAAAATGCAGGAGTGTTAGTCGACTAGGAATATCTTTAGTCGGGGGCAGCCCTAGTGCGTGCAACATTTCTCCAAGCTTGCAGCAGACTGCTCATGGCCCTTGTTTGTGCACCGCAGACTGCGGCACGGCAGCAGGTGGTGTGGAGGATGAGGGTGAAGCTGAGGCAGGATGGATCGAGGGAGCAGCCATCCTTCTGTCCGTCGTCTGTGTGGTGCTGGTGACTGCCTTTAACGACTGGAGCAAGGAAAAGCAGTTCCGGGGCCTCCAGAGCCGCATCGAACAAGAGCAGAAGTTCACTGTTGTCAGGGGGGGCCAAGTCATCCAGATCCCAGTCGCTGAGATCGTCGTAGGGGACATTGCACAAATCAAATATGGTATTGCTTCCCCCCCCAGCCAAATTTAAGTTAATTACATTTACGAAAGCCTGGTGAAATTTTTTTAAATTAATGTAGGCAAGACTGTATTTTATGGAAACCAGCCGGCCACTTTAATGGTGCCTAATGCTACTGAGACATGAACACCCATCTGCTCCAGGTGACCTCCTGCCTGCAGATGGCGTGCTGATCCAGGGAAGTGATCTCAAAATTGACGAGAGCTCTCTGACGGGAGAATCGGACCATGTGAAGAAGACTCAGGACAAGGACCCCATGCTGTTGTCTGGTACCTGTTGCCTGTGCTTCTCCCTCTCATTTATCTGTGTACGGTGACCTGGATAATGCTGGGAAACCTTCATACTCTGATGGCTTCTGGAGTAGCCAGTGTGCCTGGATGACAGACTGTAGAAATCCAGCCTTGTGCTCAAACCTGTGCAACTCTAGCACACCAAATTATCACCAGAACAGTTGGCTTTATTCATTCTTCCTGTCACCTCAGTTTCTCACTTCCCCCACAGGAACCCATGTCATGGAGGGTTCTGGCAAGATGGTGGTCACTGCGGTAGGGGTCAACTCTCAATCTGGAATCATTTTCACATTGCTCGGGGCTGGAGAGGATGAAGATGAGGAAGAAGAGAAAGAAGAAAAAAAGAAGGATAAGAAAAGTAGGTAGAAAGTGCCGGATCTAATCTGTGTTCTGGGGACGCCATAGGGCCATCAGACTGATGGCCGTGGGCACAGCTGATTTTAGGGGCAGCTGCTGAGAAGGCGAAAAAGCAGATGCAGTTGTGTGCTGTGGGGTGGCTGTCGGCATGGAAACAGAACAAACCTCTTCACATTAACCAGAGGGTGGTGTGCAGGATGGGTGTTCATGTTTGAGGTTGTGCTGAGTGCTCCCCCCTTCCCTGCCCTATGCTTTAAGAAACAGACTGAAAGACCTGTCTTACTCATTACACTGGAATTCCTTTACAGTAGAGAATGGAAGCATGGGATTCGGAAAAAGATCCAAAAAAGGCAGCTGCAGACGGGGGGCTGATCATTTTTTTCATCTTCAGTGCTCATCTGCTCTATCCCAGTTAATGAGCCTGTGCCATTAAATCAGGATGCAAACAGGAATTAACAAGGCTGACATCTTCCGATTCCTGTGTTAGTATCTCTGCAGAATTTTAGTTAAATGTCGAGTGAAATGAGAGGAGGTGAAAAAAGGGCTGTGTTCCGCTGCAGAGTGCCATGGTCAGCATTTGCACAACTAGAAATAAGCAACATAGTGACTCATTTGTAAGACACACTTTAGTCTAACTGGTAAATCTACTTCCACAGGCAAAAAGCAGGATGGCTCCATTGAGAACCGCAAAAAAGGTGAGTATTGCTATTTGACTGTCACTGTTTTACAGTTTGGCCACTGAAACTGTGCCAGTTTTGAATCTGGGTTGTGTTTAAGCTTACTGGCTCTGTGAAGCTTGAAGTCCCTATGGCCTCACTATAGCTCCGGGCTGCCTCTCTGCATGCCTGCGTGCCCCCACTGTCCATGCCTGCCCGCAGGGCCAGGTGCTGCACAATCCTGTTAGCGTGATTAGTGACGTGGAGATTAAAGCTCCCACTGTCTGTGGGGAGAGAGCGCCTGCTTCATTTTCCTTTCCGTTGTGTTTTCCCTCCCTCCCTTGTTCGTTTGATGTGATGCATTATGGTCCCAGATCTTAGCCCTGTATAAAACATGTGCCCTGACTACCCCCTATACCTCCTGTACCTATCTTGCCTCCCTCCCACCCCAGTGGGGCATGCTGAGCTGGTCCCTCAGGGCCAGCAGTGTCCTGCCCCCTGCGCTCACTCCTGGCGGAGGAGCCGCTAATCCCTCCGACTGGGATTAGAGGCCATGCGAGTGCAGAATGTGCCGTATCAGCCCTCCCATCCCCCAGGCAGACCCTCTGACAGCCTGTCGCCCGTGTGTGGCTGATCGGCCTGTGGGAGGCCTGTTAGACAGAGCGGTGTTTCTCTGTCTCCTTCACGGATGTGTGCAAGACCTCTACCTTGAGTGTACATCCTTTGTTTCACCACGGGGGACCGGACATCAATCGTTAGCTTAGCGTGCTGGGACAAAAATACGCCTTCTGGCACCCTGTCACAGACTCTGTCACCACGGTGACATGGCTGGAGTATCCCATCACTGTGTTTGCTCTCAGACCCAGTTTGGCTGGCCTCCTTTTTGTTTGTGTGGATAATAAACACACAATTTGGAAGGGAAAGAACCAGGCACCCATGCTTACTCTGTCCCTATTGCTTGTCTTTCCTTTTTATGGATGTGTGTTCCTCCCCTGAGCTTTGCTCTAAAGTTTCTGGGCAGTGAGGGAGCTCATGTGCTCATCGCTGGGCTATCGACACAGCTGCAAAAATAGAAGCTCTCACATTGTATTGATCCCAAGAAACTTCTAAGGACACCATTTCGATCCAGAGGTAGTGCTCTGTCCAGGCAGGCCATAGGCTGACCAGTCAGTGGGGTACATTAATTTCTTCTATGAGGTTATACTCTCCCTCCCCTTGGAAGGTGTGTGTGTTTCCCTAGAAGGCACACAACCCTCTGAGTGTGATGGAAACAGGCCATAAAGCTTGCAGGTACCCCCCAGGCCTGACTTTAGTGTTCATGTGTCCCCAGCTAAACCTCAGGATGGAGCAGCCATGGAGATGCAGCCACTCAACAGCGAGGATGCAGCCGAGATTGAGGAGAAGCGGAAAGCCAACCTGCCCAAGAAGGAGAAATCTGTCCTTCAGGGGAAGCTGACAAAGCTAGCGGTGCAGATTGGGAAAGCAGGTTTGATGTCACTGATGTTTGTTTGGGATTCCTTGGTAACAACAAGTTGTGTAAATGAATGGCCATGCTATGGACTTCGTAAGTGTATACATGTGTGCCCGGACATATCTGCTGGTTTTCTTCAGGTCTCGTGATGTCGGCCATCACTGTCATCATTCTGGTGGTCCTCTTTGTCGTCGATACCTTCTGGTTCCAAGGCCTGCCCTGGGTCAAGGACTGCACTCCCATCTATATCCAGTATTTTGTGAAATTCTTCATCATTGGTGTCACAGTGCTGGTTGTGGCTGTTCCGGAGGGTCTTCCTCTCGCTGTCACCATTTCTCTGGCCTACTCTGTCAAAGTAAGTGACAGCCTTGTTTCCTGGTCAGGTTTTACCATAGAACACCACAATAGAGCTATCGAGGATGGGGGGTCTAGCAACCTTTTAATACTGAAGCTTTTGGTGTGTTCTACTCCCTGGGCACTCTGTGATTGATCCTTTGATGTTGTCCAGTCCATATGAAAGACTGAGCAGTGAAATGTGTTCTCTTTCTACCTGGGTTTAGTTTGACATTTCACTTACTGCATTGTGGTGATTTCTGTATCTAAACTGTATGAGTCGGATGAATTAATGATTCCTTTAGACACTTAAGATTTATTCTTTTACCAATGAAGGCCGCATTAAAGCCTCAGTATCTGTGCTGTCTTTTTAGTCATTTTAATGTGTCCGTCGATACTGGCTGCTGTAGCTCAGTTTGTACTTCTTTCAGGATCTCAGGCTGGTTTGTTCATTTTTTGTCTGTGTTTTTGTTTGTCATCCACCCTCCTTTCAGAAAATGATGAAGGATAACAATTTAGTGAGACACCTGGATGCCTGTGAAACCATGGGCAACGCGACTGCCATCTGCTCCGACAAGACAGGCACTCTGACCATGAACAGGATGACTGTTGTTCAGGCCTACCTGGCTGATAAACATTACAGGAGGGTTCCCGAACCTGAGCTCATCCCTGCAAGCATCATGGACTTGCTCATCCTGGGCATCAGTGTCAATTGTGCATACACCACCAAAATCATGGTGAGTACTCTTTGTCATGTTATACCCCATGGTTTGTACCGAATCTACAATGCCCAGTTAATTTCAATGTGTTTGTGCAATGTTGTTCAGTGCAACCCAATGCAGGTAGGTTCTATATTGCACCATATCTAAGCTTGAATGGCCGTGGTTTAACGGGATCCAGACATGTCATTTGTCGTGTGTGATCGCTAGCAGTGCCAGAACGTGTAACTCAAACATTGACATCAATGATCCGTAAGGATTTGATGGGGTAGATTGGGTAACAAGAAATATTCAACAATCATTGCAGCGAAGAAAATGTCTACAGGATATTTTGCATGATGAGAGTATCCGAGGACAACTGGATGTAATGCACATGGTAAAATATGTTGTTGTACGTGCAGCATGATAAAAGGAAAGTCGCAGCGTTGCAAACCCATTGAAACTATGAGGGCTATGTGTTATCGCCCCCCAAAATTACTCCAAATAAACCCCAAAATAAGGATTAATTGATCATTAATCATGAGCTCCATCGTGCTGTGCGGTCAAGCTTTTTCTATAACCCAAGAAGTCGCATGGTGATGACAAAAGCGTTAAAGGCAATGTGAGCGCAGATCGAGGTGGGGCAGTCGTGCTCGGACACGGTACAAGGCAACCAGGCCAAGTGTCAGAATGTCTAAAGACCGAATATCACACTTGGATGAGAGACCCATTAGCCCAGTGCCACTGAGCTAATAACAGGTGTCAGAGCAGAGCCAAACTGAATTTATTTATTTTTTTAAATAATTTCCACCCCTTCAAGCAGTGCAGTATGGTGAGGTCTAAACATTGTAAGCTTAACCTTACCATAGGCTGCTCTGGTGGTGGGTACACAACCACACTTCCCTATGATGCCCCCGTTGTCCATAAATGTTTGCTTTGTCTTTGTCTCCCTGTCCAGTCTCCTGAAAAGGAAGGTGGTTTGCCTCGTCAAGTGGGTAACAAGACAGAATGTGCCTTGCTGGGCTTCGTCCTGGATTTAAAAAAGGACTACCAAGCAATCCGCAATGAGATCCCAGAGGAGAAGCTGTACAAGGTCTACACTTTCAATTCCGTCAGGAAATCCATGAGCACCGTGCTGAAGAATGCTGATGGCAGCTTCAGGATGTTCAGCAAAGGAGCCTCTGAGATTCTCCTGAAGAAGTATGCTTTTTTTTTTTTATTTCATTAGGCTTTCCCACCTGAAGTGGATTTTAATGTTTTGCAACTGAAACTTAAAACAACTTTTCACTTCTAAGCATAGCTTTCGAGTGTGTGTGTGAGAGGGAAAGATACGGTGTGTGTTTATTTGCAAGTAGCCTCATGCATTCTGGATGTTCTCTGTCCCAGGTGCTGTAAAATCTTGACAGCAAGTGGTGAGCCAAAGGTGTTCCGACCCAGGGACCGGGACGACATGGTGAAGAAAGTGATTGAACCCATGGCTTCTGAGGGCCTAAGGACCATCTGCTTGGCCTACCGGGACTTCCCTGCATCTGAGGGGGAGCCTGAATGGGAAAATGAAACAGACATCCTCACCAGTCTCACCTGCATCTGTGTGGTGGGCATCGAGGACCCCGTCCGGCTGGAGGTGAGGGGTTTGAGCAGCCTAATTTAATAAAGAGCCCTGTGAGCTCCTTACCCACCAATGGAGTGAGGTGAGATATTAGCTGGACCAATATGAACAGAGTGCAGTAAATTATTGAGGATTTTTTTTTCCGACCCCAACCAGCCAGGGGCTTTTGTTTATGACAAATCGAAACAGATGGCCGTCCTTCCTCGCAGGTCCCCGACGCCATTAAGAAGTGCCAGCGTGCTGGGATCACGGTGCGCATGGTCACCGGGGACAACATCAACACCGCCAGAGCCATCGCCGTCAAGTGTGGCATCCTCCAGCCTGGTGACGACTTCCTGTGCCTGGAGGGCAAGGACTTCAACAGGCGGATACGCAACGAGAAGGGAGAGGTAGCCGACCATGTCCTAATGCCCAGTGGAGTGACCCATGCAATTGGCATCTCGGGCACTCAGTCTGCTTCTCTTTTTGCAGATTGAGCAAGAGCGCATCGATAAGATATGGCCTAAGCTCCGGGTGCTGGCGAGATCCTCCCCTACTGACAAACACACACTTGTCAAAGGTACTTTTGGGTCTCATGCCTGCTGAAAGCCCCTTTTTGTGCTCAGGTGCACTGCGGCACACATTAAAATAAGATTTGGGTATCACGCCTCTTATGCCTGATCGTGGGAACCAAGTTGTACCTTGACTGACCAAATGAGTTTGATACTTCATGTCAAGACATCCCTCTGACCTGCTGAATAGTAAGCCTCAAGCTTTTGTGGTGATCTCTTCATCAAATGTTTTATAAAGATGAAGAAAGATCTAGAATTTTGGTTGTACTGCGGCCTTTTACGATGGTAATCAATAGTCAGTCAATAATTGCTGGCCTTAGAAAGGTGACCTTCAGTGGCCTGATTGTCCTTCCTTTTGCAGGTATAATCGATAGCACTGTAGCTGAGCAAAGACAAGTTGTCGCTGTAACGGGGGACGGTACTAATGACGGCCCCGCCTTGAAGAAAGCCGATGTTGGCTTTGCGATGGTGCGTTTCTGCTGTCATGCTCTTGCTCAACTACAGATATTGGGACCCCTCTCTACAAACATAAAGAAGCCTGTGGATATGTTGAACACACATCAAACTCATTTTGATAGTAGATTTACATTTATTTAGGAGGTGCTTGGGGTCAGACAGCTGAGTCAGCCTGTGTTCCTGGAGCTCGATTACTGTTTCAGCCATGGGATTTAATTCCACAGACTTATGAAGATAGGCACAGAGCCCTGACGTGCTGAGCTACATAGCAGAGCACTGATAATTGATTGACATGCTATTCATGGCATGTTGCCTGACTCGAAGGTCAGGTATGAGGGAAACAGCCTGATTCATCTTCTGAGCTTTACAGCGCACATTACGACATTAATTATCAAAGGAATATGTACTTTGAAACAGCACCTGCACATTTCTTGCTCTGTCCTTTTCCTCTGAGGTCTACAAAGTGCTGTCATTTGTAGGGCATCGCTGGCACAGATGTAGCCAAAGAAGCCTCTGACATCATCCTGACGGATGACAACTTCAGCAGCATTGTGAAAGCTGTCATGTGGGGGAGGAACGTGTACGACAGCATCTCTAAGTTCCTGCAGTTTCAGCTGACTGTCAATGTGGTGGCCGTTATTGTGGCCTTCACCGGGGCTTGCATCACACAGGTACGTCTGAGCCTTTGGGGCTCAGCTATTGACAGGCCAGGTAAATCGAGTTTCGATTGATTAATATTGATATTGAGTTACTCTCAAGATTCTGGCTGCTGTCTTGCTCCCTTTAAGTGTTGGGAATAGTTTTGTGGTACCATGAATGTTCATTGACTGATTTGGAATAATTGAAAACTGCCTTCTCATATGAAGAAAAAATGTGTGTGCTTTGCTTATGCCTGACAAGAAATGTCACCCGAGTCAGTACAGGAATTAAATCTTTATACACCCACATGTGAGCGCTAGACCGTCAGCTACAGTGCCTTTGGTGTGAATTGCCTCATTGGAGATGTTCTCCATTTACTGAATGGTTGTCTGTCTGTATTTGCAGGACTCTCCCTTGAAGGCAGTCCAGATGCTGTGGGTGAACCTAATCATGGATACCTTTGCCTCACTGGCCCTGGCCACCGAGCCTCCCACAGAGTCCCTGCTGCTCAGGAAGCCTTACGGACGCAACAAGCCACTCATCTCCCGCACCATGATGAAGAACATACTGGGCCACGCAGTCTACCAGCTTACCATCATCTTCACATTACTGTTTGCTGGTAAGTCTGAGCCTGCTGTACTCAATGGAACGAAGTGGAGGAGGACCGTGCTCTATAAACTACCTGGTCCTTTTTTCTTGGTGAGCTGATCTGTCATGATTGTTTTGTTGACTTGTAGGAGACAGATTTTAATTGCTTCCTTCAGTTCTGTGTTCCATTCAGCATTGCCTAACCCCTGGCCTGGTATATTCAGATCTTGGAGAAAGCATTATTTGTGTCTCATCGTCTAAATCTGTGTCCGGCACGTAGACTTTGGATTTGACTGCAGTCCTATCCTCAACAGGTGAGCAGATTTTTGACATTGACAGCGGCCGTAACGCCCCCCTGCACGCGCCCCCGTCTGAACACTACACCATAGTCTTCAACACCTTCGTCATGATGCAGCTGTTCAATGAGATAAATGCCCGCAAGATCCACGGCGAGAGGAATGTCTTTGATGGCATCTTTAACAATCTCATCTTCTGCTCAATCGTGCTGGGAACATTCATCATCCAGGTAGCAGGCCTCGCCACCTTTTTGCTGGCAGTCTTTCTTACGGGGTAGCTAGTTTTGACAAGCACTCTTGCTACCTCTCCTCCAAGATACTTTATTTGTCACATATATGGTTATTCAAGTATAATGTACTGAGATGTACCCTGAACGACCTCTTGGACTGCAAATAAAATCAAAAATAGAATTAAGAATAAGGCAAAAGAGAAATCTTACAATAAACTTGGTTACAATAACTAAAATGTATACGTAAGAGGAATGCAGAAGTACATATAGGAAATAAATTTATGGTGAAATCGCATGCACATGTACAGTTTTGGCAGAGCTTTATATATGCTGTGTGTGTATGTATATATATATCCAGATCGTCATCGTCCAGTTTGGGGGGAAGCCCTTCAGCTGCGTGGGACTGTCCATCGACCAATGGCTCTGGTGTGTCTTCCTAGGGATGGGTTGTCTGCTCTGGGGCCAGGTGAGTCTCTCCCTTTTCAAAAAATAAAATGTGTGTGTGTGTGTGTGTGTGTGTGTGTGTGTGTGTGTGTGTGTGTGTGTGTATTTTTTTATTTTTTTTTTTCTTGGTGGTAGAGGGCTGCCCTCTAGTGGTTGTATCATCACAACTGAACTTCTCATTTGAATTTTGTCAGCCTTTTAATTTTAGAAATTTACAAAGAATGGCTTTCAACATTTGTGAAGGTATAAGGCATTAAACGAAGCCTGAATAGCTGATTTATGTGTTGGGTGAGTTGTATCATAGTGAGGGTCCTTTACACAAATTAAGAGCTATTGTATATTTGGTCTGTGCTCTGTTGTCTAGCCCTGTCGATACCTCTGTGTGGCTCCTGATGTGGGTCTGACGTTTCTTTCTGGCCATTTATCTCATTAGAACTGATGTCACAGGCCAAGCGTCTCACCTTCATTACGTAGTTTCCAGGAAGTAAAATAGCTTGCTTTGAAAGTGAATGGCATATTAGAACTGTTCACAAACAACTCATCCCCCTTCCCACCCTCTCCAACAGGTCATCTCCACCATCCCCACAAGCCGCCTCAAGTTCCTGAAGACGGCAGGCCACGGCACGCAAAAGGAGGAGATCCCGGATGAGGAGCTGGAGGACATGGACGACCTGGATGAGATTGACCATGCAGAGCGGGAGCTGCGGCATGGCCAGATCCTCTGGTTCAGGGGCCTCAATCGGATCCAGACTCAGGTACACCGCAGCTACCAGAGACTGCGCTGTGTTTTGGCCGCTCTTGTCGCAGCTTGACATTGGGGGACTCCTATACTGTTGGCCCTTTATGCCTGAGGGTCCACATTGGTTCCTGGTACTGGCGCAGGCATCTCCAAGCCTTGGAGTTTTTGAAGTTTGTCTTTCTTTTTATTTTTTAAAAGCAGTATTGTTTTAGTGAGTGGTGTAATGGCACTCAGGAGGTGGAGCTGGCAGGACTCCGCTTACCAGGGGGCCGATGGCCATGCAAAATCAGTGCATTATTCTCTCTGCTCTTTGCTCTCTATCCACTCTGAGCTGCCCTCCAGGGGCAGGGCCGGTCAGCCCATTAGGCGATGTAGGCAGATGCCTAGGGTGCCGCCTCCTGAGGGAGCGGCATCCCCCTTCCCCCAGCAAGCTTCATCGCTGGCACCCCAGTGGAGCACGCAGAGAACTGCATGCGTCGTACCTTCCAAGGCTGTTTAATTGGGTGGTGGGTGGTGCTAGCAGTGTAGCTTGCTTAGGCACCACGTGAGGTTTTACCGGCACTGTCCGAGGGTCATTGCATTCTGTCTCCCTGAGCCCGACATGTCTCTGGTTTCTTACCTGCTCAGCCTTCTGCTTCATTCTGTCTCTTTCTCTGTCCCTGTCTGTGGCTCTGTCCCTGTCTGTGGCTCTGTCCCTGTCTGTGGCTCTGTCCCCGTCTATTTTTATCCATCTCTCTCTGTCTCTCTCTCTCTCTGTCTCTCTCTCTCTGTCTCTCTCTCTCTGTCTCTCTCTCTCCCTCCTCCACCTCCTCCCTCTGAGCCTGCTGTCACACTCTCTGGTTCCTTGCAGATGGATGTAGTCAGTGCTTTCCAGAGTGGAACTTCCTTTCAGGGGGCTCTAAGGCGCCAGCCCTCCAGCGCCAGCCAACAACACGATGTAACACATGTTTCTAGCCCTACACATGTAGCGTGTTCTCCTGCCGCTGCTGCCAGCACTGCTGCTACCACTGTTGGGTGTGAGTGCGTGTTTCTTAGTGCATGACATTAACACCTCCTCTTCCACTCGCCTAACCTTTCTCATTCTCTCCCAAACAAACACTCGAAACACATTGTCCACATTGCTCCTGAATGTGTGTCTATAGTCATATGTATACACATGTGTATCTCGACAAGGTTTCCAGGACTTGCACTGTACATGGGTTTTTGTCACCCCCCCCCATTGTGTGTCTCTGTGGTCGTGCTTGTTCTCGAAGAGAACATGGTTTCGAGAAGGCGGGTGGTGTTTTGCTGGCTGACCTGTGGCTGTGTGGCCCTGGTCCCTCACCGCTGCGGCCTTCTTGCAGTTGTGATGGTGTAAATGTTTTGAGTATACGCCCATGCTCACAGTTTTTCTGAGAGATTCTTAAGGGATTTGTTGAAGTTTTCTGGCTGTTCGGTGCATTGTTCTTCGCTGGCACTGTACTTCTGCGATCTCCCAAGGGAGGGCATTTTCCTCAGCAGCTGTTCTCAACTGGGCCCCAGTACTTTGCCCCTCCGGGTGTCAGTGGATGTGAAATATTGCCTATGTGCCACTGCAGGAGTGCCTTGTGGATGCATGGTGCACGAACCCCCGGCCCCCTGCCACCACTCGCCTTCCTCTCCCTGCATGTGAGTGGCAGTTGTCACTGCAGGCACAGGTGTTCTACACTGCTACCGGCCCACTCCCAGCTGGCCCATTCTGCATTTGGATTGGTCGTTTGTTAGAACTTCTACATTAACCTCCCAAATACCGGTTTTCAATTTTGGGAGAAGATTCCTTTAAAGAATAGAAGGTTTTTGGGCCCTGAGTAAATCTGATGAATTGTTCTTTTCTTCAGGAGCTGCTGTGGCGGGGGCCAGTGCTGGCCCCCCTCGGATACCGGCGGATGTTACTGCTGTGTGCTCCCTGATTACACAGCTGCTTCCTTTCCAGGAGACTCTGCTCGCAGTCTGGGCCTGTCTCATGACTGTCAGCTTTACCTGCAAATTACATGTGTGCCCCAATCGTCTAATTCCCCCAAAAGTGCTGACCTTTTCTGTCTGAGTTTGGACAGGAGGGAGCCTGTTCATTTTGGCATGCTATACATACAGGCAGATTACTGGTTTTGTTATGATGGAATGGGGCACATAAAACTGAATGCTGATTGCAGTGTGTCCCTCCTCAGATTCTATGAAATGTGACATGGGCTTATACTCAAAGGTTTACTGCTGTGGACCGGAAGGTAGATAAGCTCTGCATGGGTGTAGTCCAGTCATGTGGGTTCGCTGTGCTGGAAAGTGCCGATCTGCTTGGCTTCTCACTACTTTGGTTTGGTTTCCTAATTTACATTTTCATTTACTTTATCCCCCACCCATCCACCCAAATCAGCTGTTTGTCCCCGTCCCCCCCATTCCCCTGGCATGATGATGATAGATAACAACCTTGTTTTCAGTTTTGTCTCCTGTATTTGAGTTCTGTTTTTTTTCCCCGAATGGTTTCTTTGCATTTTGAATAACTGGACAGAGGCTGAAGGGTTTTTGGGAAGCGCAGCTGTAAGTGATTCCGAGCCGGTAGAGGTTTGTCATGTGTCCCTTTGCTCCCAGAGCTACTGGCTCGGTCTTTTCCCTGGACTGAGAATTTTCCCGCTTGTAAGCAGATTGATCAAAACTGCCACCATCTCGGTGTATTCCATCATTTGTTCACTTTTTTGCTCTCTATACTGCACATTTCTGAAAATTCACCAGCCCTGACGTGGTTTTGGTATTTAAACTTAATGGAATTGACTAACCAACACAAGCCTGTATGTCCATCGGTTTAACCTCTATTTAAAATGCAAACTGCACTGTTGACGTGCTGATGCCGTGTGCACTGACTGTGCTGTTGCTGCGGTGCTTCCTGTAGATCCGGGTGGTGAACGCCTTCCGCAGCTCCCTGTCACCGTATGAGGGGCTGGAGAAGCCCGAATCCCGCAGCTCCATCCACAACTTCATGACCCACCCAGAGTTCCGGATTGAGGACTCGGAACCTCACATTCCCCTGATTGACGACACTGATGCCGAGGATGACGCTCCCACAAAGCGCAACTCCTCACTGCCACGCAACTCGCCTCCGCACAACTCATCACTGCCGCACGATTTGACACTGCACAACTCATCCCCGCATGACTCAGTCCCCCGTGATCAAACCCCTCATGACTCAACCCCGCATGATTCAGCTGCTCACAGTTTGTCCCCACAGAACTCAGCCCTGCATGATGCATCCCCTCATGATTCAACCCTGCGTGACTCGGTTGCTCACAAGTCATCCCTGCACGACTCAGCCCCACACAACTCCGTGCCCCCTTCTCCTTCCTCACCTAACAAGAACAATAACGCTGTGGACGCTAGTGGCATCCACCTCTTCCTGGACATCAAATGTGTCCCTGCAACAGCTCCAGGGAGCTGCCTGCACAGCCAGGAGACGTCCCTCTGAGCCAGCACCACAGGCTGCCTTGCCTGCTACCAGCTTTCTTCGCTGTTCTTACTTCTAAATCGGTGTAGCGAAACAAATCTGAAGATACCAGCAGGGAGCGCTGTGGAGATTTTGATTACGTTGGAATATTTTCTGTGAGCTGAGATTGTACAGGACTTAAACAAGAGCAAACATTCATCCGAATGTAGGGTTTTGTTGTCATGTATTGTATTTTTAACCCCTCCTTAAAATCACCCAGTTATGACACTTGTTTTCACCCCTTACCCTTTGATCAGTGTGTTCTGACTAAAAGGAAGGGATATTGATATACTTGGATTGAAAGTGACCTGTTTTTTTATTATTATTTAATGGGGGTATCATCATAGCTAAAGATAAGATGCATTAAATAGAGACAACTGAATCTTAAGCTTCTCTGGAAGGGTTTTGTGTATATTTTTCCTCTTGCCCTTATTCATTAACATGCTTTCATTTCCGCTATACCAGTTGTTAATATTTGGAATTTATTTATGTTCTCAGAAAAAGCAGGTCTGTTTACAAGGTTTGTAGATATTCTTTCTTCCATTTGTAGGTGAAAATGCTTCTTGGATTATGGAGCAAATATAAGAAGGGGGGCAAAAAGAGTGATTTTCAGATACTGCTGTTTCTTTCAGGAAAAAAGGGTGTTTCTATTGAAACGGAACTATTTTTGCCTGCAAAGTTAATTTGTTAAATAATTGTAGATGTAGTTCCCGGTATTCAAGTAGGTAACACTATGGCTTGTCTAGCAGTGAGCAAAGATGTTTGCGGTCTTTTTGTGAAGGTAAGCAGAGACAGAATTTGACAAAGGCCTCCATTTACATTTCTATAAATATTTACTACTTATTTGCTTAATTGTTTGTCTTGTTTCTCGTGAATACGGGAAGCCAGCTAAGTTCTTATTTATAATGTATACACCAGGTGGAGTGATTAAGGGATAATTCCTTTAAACCCAGGACTGTTGTATGCAGTGATGTAAATACAGGAAGTCTACTACTGCAGTCCTCACTACAAAGGGTTAACACGCTGGCGGACTGCTGGTGTCAGCTGACCGTCTTGCTGAGAGACGAAGATCCCTTTGAGGTGTTCTGTCTGCAGAATGGAGAGACTTTGATTTCCTGGCGAAATGGTCTCTCCCACTCAGCAACGCTTCAGTCCCTGCCAATGTACAATATTGACTTTTTTTTGTTTACTCAGGCATAGACAAGCATTGAATTGATCATTATAAATTAAAATCCAAAAGAGAATGCATTTTAACCTCAGATTTTGATGTCTTTAGGTAGTATAATATCGTCTTGGTCAAAAAGCGAGTGGACTATTTTTGGGTTTTATTTATTTAAACTTCTAAATTTTCCTTTTAGCAAGGCTTCATGCTTAAGTTCTGGGTTGTTAATTTTCAAATACCAAAAAAAAAAAAAAAAAAAACTGTTTGCATTTTGTCCTCATAGTCTATAAGACTCCCATCAGTAACTAAATGCTGCTGGGTTTTATTTTACTTTTTTGGACCCTGATATACTGGAAACAGGATTGGCACATTTTTTAAGAGGTGGAGGTGGGGTTGATCTACACTGGCATCACAGCACAGGGTACTGTATTTCATAACACCTACCTTGGGGAAACTTTGATACAGATATCCATGTAAAAATACCTTTGTATTTTGTTTTCTAATGAAACTGCAGATGTTTTAAAAAAAAAAAAAAAAAAAAGCCTACAAAGCCAGGTTTTTGGGGGCTCTGGACACCATCTTGCATCACAAGGTCAGTGCAGTTGGGTTAAGGACTGGGTGCTTCTGCCAGGAATCCATTTTCTCAGGGTAACAGGTGGTGTGAAACTGCAGCAGACTTCTGCTTGAGCCTGCCGTCGAAACGTTAGCAATGTTATGTTGTGGAATGAGTCGTTGATCATGTGGTTTTCCATCTGTTCTGGGAGCCAGTTTCAGGTGCGGTCGCTACCTCCTGCCTCATCGCTTGAACTGCTGACCGAGGGTTCGAGTGAAGGAAGGGGAAGCATTGTCCTTCAGATAACTGTCACTGAGTTTCAAATTTTAGTTTTCTTTATTTTACAAATAAAAAAGCAGCTTAAGATTGCAAAAAAGATTTAAAAACCAGAGAGAATCCATACCTTTATTCTGTAGCTTCTTCCTGTAATGGGAATGAATGTTATCCATCTGTTTTATGGATTGTTTTTTTTTTTTTTATCTTAACATTTGGAAATAAAGTACTTCATGTCTGTTTATCTTGAGCAATGTAAATGGTTATTGTGATTCGATTTACATTTGAAACTTGTCGAGTAATGTGTATGGTTTTTAAAAATAAAAAATGAATATTTAGCCTACTGGTAGGTTTTGTATTTATTCTTAACTGTTCAGAGTCCATCTCTGGCCCCAGATGGATGCAAACTGTCATGTTTCTGTGAATGAGATTACAAAATAATGGCGACAACGAGAAAGAAGGCTGTGGAAGAAATCTGATGTAGGCAAATACTGCTTTCTAATTATTTTTCTTGCATTGTATTTAATGATTATAAAAATGTTAGATTTGAGCATGTCCTTTCGTCCCATCTAAGGGTGTTGTGCTAAACGTAAATTATCCGCCCCTGAAACAATGTCATGTGTTTACTAGGCATTTCCAGTATTTACGGTACTATATGATTTTCGTATAATTTTGCTTCTTTTTACAAAGGCCTTTGCCATATGAGTTACATTTTTTTTCTGTGTTGCTTTCTACTAGTTTAGGAAATTCTGCACTAATTTCAAATCGGGGACACGCACACACTGCCCCAAAGTTTGAATAAATACAGGCGGTCACCACTTATTTTAACACTGCTGACGCATGCGGTGCATTGATTCCGATATTGTTCATCTGGTGTTTCTGGGCATTTCAGCACCGATGCCAGTGACCACATCGATTACGACGTAATCAACGAGAATCCAGCGCGACGTATTTTCGCCTGTCGTTCAGGTTGTTGTTTTATCAGCCGGTCGTTAGAGGGCGGGTTTCCAGCGTCTCCCCGGATTCTAAGGCCGCGTCCATGACAACGTGCGACCCCGTGGTCCCGCCCCCAGCCGTGCTGCGTGAGCCTGGAAACGAGCACGAGCATAGCCACCTCCTCCAACGGCTGGGATGGACTAACTTCGGTCCGGTAGCGTCGTTGGGGAGTGCAACCCGTCGAGCCCAGGGGAAAGGCTGAGGGGAGACAGGGCTGCGGACGCTGTCCGCATCTCAGGTCTGTTGATTTGCTGAGTCCGCGGGCTAACGAGCTAGCTGGTCAGACGCAGTACGGATCCCTTCGGTCGGCAGCTCCGGGCTTTAGCCGTTGTCGGTGTTACCGTCCTAGCTGCCGTTATCGGCTAATTTACCCGACTTTATTGTCATTGAAAGTTACAAAGGACCCGGACCGATTTCCACACCACTACCTAACCTCATTTAGGTTATAGGAAATTCACCGAGCTTATGTTTTGATTTGCAGATCTGTTTTGCATAACGTTTAATCCGATTTCTTTATTTCTCACAGGCAGCTGTGTGATTTGTAGGTGCCCAGACTCTGGGAGCTATCTCTCACGCAGGCCGATTATATAGCGTTTGCATAGGTATGTCCTGCAGATGAATGCCAATGCACAGTGCAAGAGCTGTGGTAAAGGGTACACGAATAATAAATTAATCTTCCTGGAGTGTTTGCAAAGTAACAGGTGTACTGCAGGTAGACGGGAAGATGAGGTCTAGTGGAGTTTGTTTCTTGCCAACCATTTCCTTATTTTGTGAGTCCAAAATATGCAGTGTCTGTACGGTCGATACTGCCATTAGGGTGTAGTAGTTTCAGCCGTGATTTGGTGATTAGTGTAGACATTGTCCCATGATGCACTAGTGACCATCTGGTTTAACTTGATGGGGGCGAAGTTACCAGCGGAAGGCGGTTCACCACTCTGATTAAGAAGACATGATAATCTCACCCAAAAGTCTTTGCCAGATTTACGCATTCTCCACACCAGCCTCCAAATGTCTGTGGGACTCTTGAAGATGTCAGACAAGATTCACTTTGCTGTATGGACAGGCAGACAGGGGCAGCCCAGGTCACAAAGAGCCCCAGGCTGTTTCAGCCACTTCAGTGCTCTTTATTAAAGTAATTTAAACAGTGATTCACCTTACTTTAATTAGTCACTTACTGAGTATATGACGAGCTTGGTTATATGGTATATAGTGTGCTTGTGGTGCTTTCTGGTTATCCCCCTTGTTTTATGTAGTGTGACTGGGGTGTCCCGGTTATCCCTCCTGGTTTATAGTGTGTGACGGTTTGGTTTCTTGGTTGTACCCCCAGTTTATGGTGTGTCCTGTGTTCATCCAGCTCAGGGTGAGTGGTGCCCCATACCCCCAATCAGGATGAGGGAGTGGTGGGTCCAAGTCAGCCTCCTGTGCATCCCCCTCATCGCCGTCTACCTGCACATCCCCCCACCGCAGCTCTCCTCTAACCTGCAGAACTGGCGTGCTGCTGGCTCTGTCTTCACCTTCAAGGGACACAGCATCTTTTACAGAGGTGAGTGGGGTCTGGCTGGGACAGTGCATTTCATCGCGGGGGGTGTAGGAATTTAGTGAGAGCACCCAGTCATACAGCTGAATATCTGCTGAGGTCAATGACCCTGATCCACGCTGGAAGCTGTTAGCTTCCAACATCTGAGTAGCATGTAGCTTGACTAGACGCCCTGCAGCATGAGTGCCTGAGCTGTACGTCTGCCATGTGACATATGTGTTTCTGATGTGCTGCCGAGCACCGCATCTGCTAGGTGCAGCTGTGTGATCATCCTGAACAGTATGATTTGGGGGCCCAGGAGGGATATTTCAGCAGTGCCCTCGCTCTGCCTCCCACAGAATCGTTTGGTGTCGTAGGAAGCTCCGATATGGTTCTCCTTTTGCATGGCTTCCCCACCTCCAGCTACGACTGGTACAAGGTAAGGTGGAGTGGCGATGGCCAATCACTGCATATATAGCCTGTGATTGTGCTGAGTTGGTGGATGTCATCTGACTCTGCGTGTGCGCACGCACCTGCAAGTACTTGCTGGGCCGTCATTCTGCTCATCCACACAGATCTGGGAGCCCCTGAGCCAGCGATTCAATCGGATCATCACACTTGATTTTTTGGGCTTTGGCTTCAGTGACAAGCCGGTGAGTGGGGGTGTCCAGGTGTGCACTGTAATCTCAATTTTGACCCGGTTCCCCGCTCTAACGGCCCGGGTTCTACGATGTCTCGCAGCGGTCCCACCGGTACTCCATCTTCGAGCAGGCCAGCATCGTGGAAGCCTTGGTGTCTCACCTAGGGCTGGCCAATCAGAGATTGAACCTCCTGTCTCATGACTATGGTGACACCGTGGCTCTTGAGCTGCTCTATAGGTTAGTCAGAATGTGGGCTGGTAGGGGAACTCGCTGCACTCTCAACATCTCTGCATCTCTCTTTGCACATCCTGCCAGGAGTGACCGTAACAAAACCGGACATCTGATGATAAACAGCCTCTGTCTGTCCAATGGAGGTAAAGTGACACCATGGTATGCTCTTCTCCTGCGCAGCAGCAGGTGGCATAGCGATTAAGACTTTATTTTAGTTGCCAGGGTTTCACCATTTAAATGGGGATTTGCGATGAATGGTAACGGTGCTTTTTAATTAAAATTATACTAGCTGCATATATTTGATCAATTTTTATTTTTTTCCCATTGATAGGAATTTTTCCAGAGACTCATTATCCAAGATTGATCCAGAAGGTCAGCTGATATCTACACACAGTTTTAATGTCACTTTCAGAGCTTGATGCTGATAAGTGGCTTCACCTCTCCTGGCGCTCGGTAGGTGCTGAAGGATTCGGGCTTCCTGTCCCCATTACTAACGAGAGTCACAAACTTCCTGTTCTTCTCCCAAAGGTGAGGGCCTCACGCGAGTGAAGATGTGGGTTTTCTGAGTGGAAGTGATGGGTCAAAGTGCAACTGGGCATGGATAACTTTGTTGTGAAATTAGTTATTATGTAACAGTCAGGCTCTTACACCCGTAAGTCAGATAATGTTTTAGTACCAAAGGTGATCCATTTAGCTTGCCTTTGTATGTGAAGACCTGCAGGGGGTACTGTGAGTAGAGCTGTATGACTGCATTGTCAGGTAGCAGCGCACGCAGTGTTACTTACTTGGGCTACAGGAGGTTGATGGTGTACCTTCCTGCATGCACAATGCTCTGTGTATATGCCTGTCCTACTTGGTTTGTTTACAAACATTCTCCTTTGAGCGCTTGGCAGCATCAGCGACGTGTTTGGGCCCTACACTCAGCCCACAGAGGCCGAGGTCTGGGACATGTGGACCGGGATCCGCTTCAATGATGGGAACCTGGTCATGGATAGGTATGGCGCCCCCTACTGACATCTTTTCCATCACTTTGGTCTTCGGCTCGTTAAGGTTTCCATAGTGACTGAGTAGTATCACTCATGATGCCTGGGCTCATCTTCTTTTCCAGCATCCTCCAGTACATCAACCAGAGGCTGAAGCACCGGCAGCGCTGGGTTGGAGCTCTCACCTCCACCCTGATTCCAGGTGAGTATGGCCATCATGTGACCAGCGTCAGCATTGTGCCGCTCCTCTTCTGGTCTTGGGCTCCACCTAGTGGTCAGCACTGGGTGCAGCGCCCTGTGTCATTGGAAAACATTTGTGGGGAGGGGGGCTCTTGAGGGTCAATTCTTAAAGTAGCTTCTATCCCTGCATCTTCCACTTGTAATCCTAAGCATCATCATGGCCAGAGCTCATTCTCACAGTACCAGCATCCAAAGAGGTTTTCAAACTACCAATGAAATAAACGGCTCCTGAATTTGGGGAGATCAGCTTAGGTGCCGTCCTATTGGGCAGACCTCATCATATGACCTGCCTTCTGTTTTTCAGTTCACATGATCTATGGACCTCTAGACCCAGTGAACCCTCACCCTCAGTTTATCAGCCTGTACCGGTGAGTGACCTCTTCCCATTGGCCGCTGTTTTTGAGCTGCTCACCGTTGTAATTTCATGACCTTGAGCTCAATTGCCTTGTTAGTGTTCATTTTTGTTTCACCACGTGAAGTCCTGGAGCTCATCTGCTCCGCATCAGAGCACTGCATCGATCGAGTCTCCGAGTGACTGCCATGAGCTGTACTTTGCTTGCCCCACCCCGCAGGACCCAGGTCCAAAGGTCTACAGTGTCCATTCTGGACGAGCACATCAGCCACTACCCCCAGCTGGAGGACCCCACCGGGTTCCTCAACGCCTATCTCAGCTTCTTCAACTCCTTCTGAAGATCTTCCATCCGATCCAGACATGCAGCTTGTTTGCATCCATGCCGTAAGCTGGGTGACCCTAGATGGCTCAGGCTGTGCCATAACTGAACCAGCAAACTGCTCTATGCAAACGATTCAGCGCGGAGCTCTGTTCACACTGACGTAGCGGTTTCAATCACATGTTCAAGGTGAACCTCTAGTCATCTTGTTGACAGTTGTCAAAAAAGTGTTTATTTCTCTTCAATCTTCTATACGAGATGCAATATGTGCATGACTGAAAGAGAGCATGTGTGAGAGAACTCTGGCTAATGTTTGATTAGATGACTACTGATATGAATGTATGACCCAGAGAGACTGTGGTTGTTCTAAAGCTCGGTGTTTTGTAACTCGGGCTTCAGTACCATCTTGCTATAAACTGGTAAGTCGCAGTGAGCATCAAGAAATTTGGGAAATATTTTATGCCAATTAAACTAGTTTTTCCAAGCGTGTCTTCCCTTTTTTAAGTTACCAATGTAACTTGATTTTGGGGTCAGAGAGCAACCCTGGGGTAGTTAAGGGTACAGCAGTGATGTGATTACACTTCCAGCATGGGATTCGAACCTATGGCCACCTATGGACATAGTTACAGGTTCCTAGCCCACAGAGCCACACACAATGGAGTAGCATGTGTCTTTGTATGTAAAATCTCCTACTGCAAAAACATGGAAAAGACAGATGTTTGTCATGGTCACACAGTGCCCCCATGTGGAAGAAATGAGTAAAAATACTCAACAGTCAAAAAAGGCAAGATGCAGGAAAGGATGTGCATGTTCAGAAGTTCTCCATGCTCTGGGATGCTGGTAATCAGTAGCTCTGGTGATCTGTAATACTGATCCCAAAAAACTTTACAGGTTAATAGAAAAGAATCGTGGGCTCTGCTATCTATGAAAAAATTACACGTGATGTACTGTCCGATCCAAGCCTAGGTATATCAGCCCTAGCCCAACTTAAATCTGACTTTTAGTGTGGGATGTTGTGTGGGCACAAACACACATGATATGAATAAATAAAATTCGTACTCTTGTGTGATGGAAACTCCATCCACCCATTTTCCATACCCACTTGTCTTATGCAGGGCTTTGAGGGTCTAGATCGTATTCCATAAGCTACGGGACAAGGCAGGGAATAACCCAGGATGGGGCCAGGTATTGGTCTCCCAATGGCCCTGCCTTTGACTGCTGCCCCAAGCCACGATGCACCATATCCCAGTGGCTGGGCCCACGGGATGGTGGACCGATGCAGCTCTTTCAGGTTTTGCATTTACACTTGCTCAAAACAGCACCAAAGTATCATTAATGCCCAAATGCAGTCATCCTTACTCTCAGCATACCCATTAGGCAGAAGTAACTCTACAAGAGGCAAAAAGAACACAGAGGGCAGGCCCGTGTGTCCAAACATTGAGGACCGAGGTTGTGTGCCTGAATGGTGCGAATAGAGGGTAGGCCTGCCTGCTACAATTCTATTCCACTCTCTTTTCACAGGAAAAGGAAGACTGACAGAGAGAAACATTCATAGCTCAAAGAGAAGGCATGGGGGAAAATACACACAATGCAATACAAATAAAAAGCACTGATGTTTTGCTAGCAAAATGAAATGGCAAAGCCACAGCACGCTATCAGGTTGATTCCACACACAGAGAGACAGGCAGACACGTACACATACAAAACATTCTCAGACAGACATGGTGATAAGCCTGTACCACATTGTAGCTATCATGAAGTCTTCTCTGGCTTTCACTGCTGGCTGTCTTCATCAGGAGATTCTCATGTTCATTCATACAGACAGTTTTAAGAACATAATAATGATATAATTATGTTACATTTTACAAACCCAAGGTCACTTTACAAGGAGAAGGAAAAACAAAAGATCAAGCAGTACAGAGAGCAATGATCATTAAACAGGAAAATATTAAGTCAGAAAGTAAAGAACAGTCATAAAGGGATTGAGGAAGATAATTCCAGAGTTTGGGGGGTGCAGACAGCATGGCTCTGCTGGTAATGGAGGATGAGAGACTTCCTCATGGCCTCATGGCTTCACACAACATGAATATCAGGTATGCAAGCACGATGACCACTCTTCAGCACTCAGCTGATAAACACTTACTTCTTAGGCAAATTAAGTGTGCTTGCATACGTAATAGGTTTATATCTTAGAGACACATCAGTAATTTAACTTTGAATTCTAATTTCTTTTACATTTGTTAAAGATTTAGATGGCTGGCAAGGGAATTGACATTTACTACCTCAGATTACTTATGGTTATGTGACCAGGCCCAGCCTCAGCATTTTTTAATTAATTAAAGGTAATTAGTATGGACATAACCTGTCTAGCTGACGTGGTGGAGGATAAGCTCCACCCTGCCTGTGTGGATATGCATCTTCTCCACGAACAGTGTCTGTGCCCTGTGATGAAGTGGCATCACACCTGGGCCGTGTCCCTGTCCTACACCCCGGGAGGCCTGGGGCAGGCTCCAGACCCCAACAACGCAGATCAGGAGAAGCTCGGGGAGCATGGTGTCATGGCTGTAAGACCTCAAGCTGTAAGCGGCCAGGGTAGGCTCACATTTTCTGTGTGTGTGTTTCATGCTCCCCAGTCACCCAGAGGAGGATGGGTGCCCTTCCCAGCCTAGGTTCCTCTCAAGATTTTTTCCTGCTAGAAGGAGTTTTTCCTTGCCACTGTCACCTCAGGTTTGCTTGATGGTGGTTCGGGCCGGTTATATGTAAAGTGCTTTGTACGAATGACTGTTGTTAAAAGTGCTATATAAATAAAATTGAATTCAGTTGAATTGTATTATAATATTGTGGGGGACCAAATGCGTCTATGCGTGCAGACATTGCAGGATTCTCAGTTCATTCATTCAGTTTAAAATGATGCTTGTTACAAGTCACCACAGTGAACATGCTGCTGGTGATGTGCAATAGGGCAAGATCCAGTCCCAGTACATATGTAGTTAGGAATTAAAGAAACGCTGCATTTGTCTTCCCTCTGCTGGCCAAACTGTGCCACTGTAGGGGACAGACAACCGGGACAGGGATTTCTCAACATTCCATCAATAATAATAATAATAATAATAATAATAATAATAATAATAATAACACAAAAACATATCTAAATGATATGGGGCAGGCAGACAAGGAGCGAATTAATCCTGAAAGCTCAAATGTACACAAAGCACAGTAATAAATACCAGTTCAGTAGTTTCCACCGCAGCACCGGGTTGATGATTTCCTGCTGAAATCAGACATTGTAAATCAACTGTGTGTGTGAGCTGTCAGGGTCGCATAAACTTTCATACATAACATAAGCAGTAGGATTTATTACAAGGTGTTCTGTAATTACCTTGTAAAACAGTGAGGAACAGCAACAACAGCTCGAAGTCCTTCGGCCCTGTTATCACGCAATTATTGGCGTGCTTTCAGCATGCACATTCGTTTTCACAGTGTGAAAGGTTTATTTTATAATTGATTGATTGATAAATTGATTGATTGATTGATTGCTATATAGATAGATAGATAGATAGATAGATAGATAGATAGATAGATAGATAGATAGATAGATAGATAGATAGATAGATAGATATTACAGGCCTATATTTTTCATCTTCGTTATATGTGGACATTCCCCCCAATGGACATAATTCCCACATGGCTGATTTTCCGAAGCGGGCGATTGGGTTAAACGTAAAGCCGGCGGGGAACTTAAAGACTTGGAAAAACTTTAAAATGGGCGCGATTAGTCTCTGTTTCTCTAGTTTTTTCTCTAGTTCTGAGGCAATGGATACTTTTCAGTTTTCATACGGCGCATATAGACAGGATACAGCACATTGCCGGTCAGTATAACGATATGAAACATACCAGACATTCAGCGTATCGACCACGTTTCCTGTCCTCCGGGATGATGATGATGATGATGATGATGATGATGAAGAGGCACCCGCTACAGCGCTACACCGGACTGATGCTTGAACGCAGAACCGTACTCGGGAATCAGCGCCCCCCGCAGTTGACACAACATGCGGCACGAAGCGGCGGCACACCAGCTTTCAAAGTGTACGTACCACTGTTAAACTCTATGACATAAGTATTCTTTTAACATGTATTGAGCTTATTAGTCATTAAATACATACTTTTAAAAACAAACAGTGTGTTATTCTTTTTTACTCCCGTTTCTTCTAATCCATATAATTATTGCAACCAAAAATTGAGAGCTCTGGTGCAGTCAATCAAAGTGCTGTTTTTTAAACAACTTTTTTTAAATTCTCACAAATTAGATAATATAATGAAGCTCGCCTTGGGATTGTTGATGTGTACATGGAGTTTACAGTGTATGACCTCTGCAAATCTAATTTGACAGTCTCAGATCAGATTTTCCCAAAACTTTGTTTTTTATTTATTTTTTTTTAAATTGTCATTTTGAGTGGCGAGCTCCTCATCTCGCCTGTGACCACCCACAACTGTGCGGCCGTGACTAGGGGCAACATAAAGGGAGTGAGGTTAGGATGATTCCAAGGGCCCCTGAGGACACAATTGGACTAGTTTGGAGGCCCAACATGATGCGCTTTCATGGGACCCGAAACCTCCAGCAGCTGCCCTGGCTGTGACTGTTCAATGTGTCAGAAACGTGTCTGCGCATCAAGGGACACAGTCATTGTCCCTCATTAGGTGAAAGTTTCTCACACCTCACACTTACAAAGAGAAGGGTGTCAACAAGGCTGAACCAAACATTATATGTCTGCTGTTGTTTCAACGCTGAAATAAATCTTTCATCAAATAACTAATGTAGCATTCCATTTCACTACTAATTTACTGTACCTCATTCAAACTATGCCTAACTACATCTTCTAAAAGCTAATAGTGGTTAATTTTTAATATGAAGTATTATTAAGAGATTAATATATTACTGGGCAAATAAACGCGGGACTAAATGCTTGGTGTCTTAAGTGTTTAGCCAGAGGGCCTTACGCGAGAAACAGGGTAATCTTATGCGGGATCCATACAGAATGAAGGTATGACGGTCGACGAAAAGATCTTCTTTGCTGCGATCCTCTGACGGTAAATCGTGTAAACCCCAGAATATCGTCTATTCATATGGACTGCACATGTAAAGCACCATTTGTCCTGTGCAAGTGTACAGATCTTTCTCAACGTTAATATTACATTGACGCATTTACAGTGCCCAGGGAAAAAAATACAAAATAGTATCTATGCTTAAATTTATTAGAGAAACACAGTCCCTTCCAGTACAAAAATAAATGTCAGAATCTGAAGGCAGAACATTATGATACATCAACAAATATAGGCCTATGGATTTATTTTCTGCTGTGCGTTTATAGTTTATTAAACAGCCACCAAAATCGATTTTTACAAAGTTTTAAAACTGAGTTAATATACGCACGTGATGTGTCACCAACAGTAGCCTATCTAGATCACAAAGTGAATAAATGAATTTTAGATAATATTAAACAGTGTGGCATAATTTAATGTTTAGATGTATTTTCAGCAATTAAACATTATGACTAGCATTAAGTCAACGGATCATCATTGGCGTAAGCACGGTGAAATTTAAGGGATTTATTGAATTTAAAGTTTATAAGCGTCCTTCACTCGAATGATCTTTAAAATAACATTCTGTATGCATCCAGAGGGAAAACAGACCGGTATAAATCAGATTGTAAAAGCTGTAAATAAAATCCACAGGACACGGAGTGTCTGCTGATTTCGAGTGGTACGTCTTTATATATTATAAATAGTAACGCATTCATTATATACACATATAGCAGGTACAGTAATCCCTATGCTTCAGTAGTCCTGCGGTTTTCTTTCTTTTTATCATTAGACTGTTATATTATGTCCGGAAAAAAGACACTTAACACGTATTGAGGGTATGTTCTGAGCACATGGACTCAGCATAACAAAACGGACAGATACACACCGCACGCAGTCGGCTGATCTGCGGCTTTACTTTCTTTTGCCGATTTGTGCCATGAGACGCGCGTTGTCCGCCGCCTTGGCGCGGAGGCTCTTGGCTTTGGCGATGTTGAAAAGGATGTTCATGATGTTGGTCGGCACATCCAGGGAGAGAGTGAACTTGGCTTGTCGGTCGCTCTTGGCGCTGTTCTGGTACATCTTACCCCTCAGCTGCGTCTGGCTCAGGTACCTGTAGCTAGAAGCAGGAAACGTCCTTTTCTCCCGACTCTCAGCATTAGACGGCAGGTACCCGGGCAGGTAGAGAAAGCCCCGGGCGTCCGGCAGCGAGTCCCGGGAGAGGTCGCCTTTTTTGGTCCCCGAAAGGACGTCGTTGTCGCACAGGAGCCTGGAGTCACTCTCGTAGAGCCTGAAGCAGAGGCCGTAGACGGGAGTGCACAGGACGGCGAGCATCACCACAGCTTTCAGGGGCAGTAGCATGATGTCTGCATGGATGGATGCATGGATGGATGGAAAGACGACATTGCGGTTTAGATGGCTTTGTTGGACTAATTCAATAAAGTTTGCATACCATGTGCAAAATTATGGAAAATAAATGTGAACCTCAAAGTAAACAATCTGCTTTATCCGAATATATGCAGGAAACCCAAACTATCTTGGTAACTCTGCGTCGAATGCTGGTGTGGCTTGATTTTGATCATTTCTCCGTTTCCCGCACCACTCTGATTATCTGAAAATGCGGTTATTAACCGTGAACCTTTATGGTTTAATAGCCATTGTGTAGGTTACTACTCGTGCGACACGACGGAAATAAAATGTATGGACCGCAGATGACGCCCTGGGTGGGTGGATCTGGGCCATCTGCTCCATCATCAGAGCTGCCCCAGCTCCGGAGCTACAGCCGCGCCGGTACCCGGACAGGACGTGGCCGTGTGAAGCCCGCAAGGGCAAGAGAAGCAGAACGAGTTGGGAGCCTCGCACATAAATGTCCCCTGTTACGCATCCATATTTATCAAATATCTATTACAAATATGAAATACCCGTGTGTAAGAGCGCGAGTCAGTGTCACACGTGTGAAAATGTCCCGTTATAAAGTGCCGGTAACGTACACAGTGCGGTTGGTATTAAGCTTTATCCAGAAACGCGGAGGTATAACAGAATGCCCTCTGATGCAAACTTTTTAAAAGTATTTATTAAAGACCATGCAAACCCAAGTAATTATAGGGTGTAATTTAGACTGGTCTAATTTTGCTTTAAAAATTAAGAACATCTTTTATATCGGCTAAAGCAGAATCTCAGTACCTGATACACTAAGGTAGGCTGCGCATGAGAAAAAGAATGAATTCAAGAAAAATAATAAATTTAAAACTAAATACATCGCATAACGTTAATTAATGTCAAAAAGTTCTTTAAATTGCAGCATTATATATGCTGAACAGAAATAAATCTTACCCGGTTTTCGGAGTTTACGTAGATGATGCCACTTGTGATGCAGCTCAGAGTAAAGGTGAAAGGAGAAAAATAATATAAAAGTTTGCTTTATACCTTTTGTTTGAAGAACTTACTCAATAGTTTGTTTGACCGTCTTCTCCCCTGTACTATATAACCTCTCCGATTACGCGAATGAATCGTAATTCCATACGATGCAGTTCGGTGACTCAATGAAACGCGACGTACGCCGGCGTCACGCGCCTGACACGCTTTTAAAACCACCGGATCGCATCCAGAATCGCGCTGCATCGCGGAGCCGCTGCCGACGTCTTCCCTTCTGTTCCGCTTAGCTAACCGGCAGGAGTCCCTGACACGAAGCACCGCAGAGCGTCCCACGTGTGTTCGCGGCCATCGGGGCGTCAAAGGCGCGCCGGCAGCCGACTGACTTCGCGCAGAACCGTGTTTAACCCCGCGGTGCATACGCGCACAGAGCAGCTCGATGCGCGCATCTCCATGCCGGTGTGAAAGAAACCCTCGTTGTGTCATTTTAAGTTGTCTGTAAATATTTTTCAGATTCAGTAGAACCTATTAATTTATGTAATAGTACTAGGATAATCAACACATAATAAGTAATTGCTTAAGGTCATAACTTATAAGTCTCTCTTGCGAGAGAATCTTAGTTTCGGGTATTTTACAGAAAGACCGCAGAAATTGGAAGGAAAATGGCTTATATTACAGGTTGGTGTGATATTCGGTTTTTTACGATATTTTACATTTCCGCGAAACTCAAAGGAAAGCAACGGGGACACTTGCAGAATTTAAATGTAGCCTAACTAAAACATATCCCAGGGCCAGTGTGGCCAGCGCCATATCATTAAAAATCACGGTATCGATTATAAGTAAACTGGTGTAAACATATCTGGAAATTACATAACAGAGAAGCGGTGAGTCATTTGCTGACGAATATTTAATAACACCTGTATTAAATTATGTAAATGTAAAGATATTATAGCTAGAAGTAGGCCTATGTCGAACACGTCTTATATTTAAGTGATATTATGTATATAGCATGTTTTGTTATCAGAAGTGGGACAATAAATGATTTCATTTAAAGCACTACGAAGGCTTCACATTTATGGTTGATATACACTCATTGAGGTTGTGACCTTAACATTGCAGGTTGGAGACCCAGGAGAGATAGACACTACTGCTGTGAAACCCTTAATGTCATGGTGCAAGTGACCCAGACTGTGTCTGCTACCGAACTTCATGACATGTGACTAAATATCCGGGTCAACACTTTCCGGCTCAGCCAGAGGTCCGATTACAGAACATCTCTTTTGATTGTGTGGTCCACAACATGGTCCTGCAGAAAGTCATTGTGATGGAGCACTTCTCTCACAACATGTAAGATACAGCCTCTGTTCTTTCATCTGCAGTACAGGTCCCTCCATGCTGCCCCCTGCTGCATGGGCATATGAAATGCAATGGGGCTGGAATAGTACCCCAGTTGGAAATCACAGTGCAGCCAAGTTTCACTGTCTGACCAATTTAAGTGTGATTCTGAAAGAGACGGGAGGACAGATGAAGAGGACAAAGGCGGATTTCATTATTAAAAACGTGACTCTCTTCACCACACGAGTCTGGGGAGCCGACAGACTCTGACCAAGCTGCCGATTAAGCGTGAGGATGGGGGGGGGGGGGGGGGGCGATGACTTAACCAAAC
>JABFDZ020000001.1:9900898-9924394 GCA_019775955.2 Pollimyrus isidori
AATCATGTGGAGTCAGGTGAGAGGTCAGATGATTGTGTGGAGTCAGGTGAGAGGTCAGGTGATTGTGTGGAGTCAGGCAGGAGGGTCAGGTGATTGTGTGGAGTCAGGTGGGAGGGTCAGATGATCGTGTGGAGTCAGATAGGAGGGTCAGGTGATTGTGTGGAGTCAGGCAGTTAGGTATTGCGAGTCTGTGCCAGTATTCCACATAAAAATGTAATAATCAGGTAGGTATGAATTCCACCATGAAGTCATTCTTGTCCCTTCCTTGTTCCAGTATTATTCACTCTTTCATAGTTTGCTCATTCTTTGGAGCTCTCTTTCATCTGCTGGATGGAGACGGTAACAGGACTGCTGTTCTGCAGTTCCTTATTGGCTGACCCTTACATGCGATTGGTTACCCAGCTCCCCACTAGCCCTCTACGCCATGTGAGTGAGGTCCCTCATCTCATGGAGCTGTCACCTGTGGGGGCCCCACGCTGTCGCTTCAGCCGCTTGTGCCCGACATCACTCTCTGTGCCTGTGAGGGGGAGAGAGATGATCTCATTGGGGCTCTATGCCAGGGCTGGTGAGATATGTGGACATCAGCCCCCCCATCAGTACCAGCTGCTCCTGGTTAAATGTCACCAAACAAGCCTGTCACAGTGGCTCGGTGACCCCCACCTGCTCTAGGGGTCCGTTCCACTCTCACCTTCACCGGGCCTGGTAGTTTACACTGCTAATCCCTGACAGGCAACTCATTTCTGTCTGATGCGGCTGACAATGCACAGGTAAGCACCCCCTCTTCATCTTAAAGCTTGTGGCTTAGGAGACCATCAGTGCTTAGAGGCTGGGACTCAAGGAAGATTTAATATCTTATCAGCAGCTGCATTCTGCAATGTGGTTGGTGAAGAGTTTTGACCAATTGATCAAATGTCCTCCAGTCAGAAATTTATCTGATGAATGAGCGAATGGGCCAGAATACTGAGAACGTCAGGAATCCTCTAAGACAGGAAGGCTCTGGTGAGGGAGCAAGGTGCTCACACAAACACACACCTTCAATGCAAAATGCAGACCCTGCCTTTAATGGCATTGTTTGCTCATTACCATCCACACATGTCCTTCTGTCTCTCTAAATCAGAGATTTTTCATGGTTTCTTCTTGCCTTTGGAAGGTATGTTCACTCAATATCCTTTAATGGACCAAACTTTTAATGGACCTACTTGAGAAGTTGTAGAATGCCCTTAGCTCTGGATTGGGGATGAGAAGCATCTTTTCTTGATTCTCATCAAGTCTCTCTTTCTCAAAAACACTGAAGGCATGATCACGTTTCCTCTCCTCATCCTCACTCATCCCAGGTATCTCTGCACTGGGGTCCACAGAGATTGCTGACACCAGGTACTCTTTACCTAAAGTCAGAACATAAAGTTCTCAATGAAGACATTTCACACAAGGGGCAAGAACACAAAGTCATCAATATAAAGACAATTTACCTGAGACTAGGGTTGCAACATTTTGTGAATTCACCATTAATTCAAGTATATTCCCAGTAATTTCCATGGAAAGTTTCCAACATGGAATAGTTTGGTATAGCTTAGTTTTTTATAGACCATCAGTGTATTGATGAAGGTATTAATTGACTGAGTGCCTGATTGGTCTTGTTGTTGAACTTTGACAATCCTCCAAGATGAAGACAGCATGAAGGGGACAGGCCAGCCTAGACTGGCTCCCAGACAGCAGCAGGGCTGTCAGAGGGTGTAACACTGCAAAAATTCGTCAGTCATCTGAGACCAATTACTGCCACTGGCTTTGCCTGGGCTGCTCACTGCCTGAAGCTAAATAGTTTGAGACTGATATTTTTTTATCATCTGACGGCAGCAATCAAGCTGCTCCAATCCTGTTAAGAAATGCGCAGCACCTCAGGGGCAGCACATACAAACAAGACTGGCTAATGGGCTCAGAATCTTAAAGAACATCAAGTCAATTGTTAATACTTTGTACCAATTAAAGTTTCCAGTCATGTACATTTTAAAATATCCTGAGTACAGGGAAACAAATTAGCCTCAAGTTTCGTACAATACCGGTTAAGCTTATTTGCACCGCGACATTAACTGCAGTCTGCAGCAACATGAATGGTATCCCCCAGGAGTCAGTAATAATTCAGTGATTCACACACAGGCGGCATTGTGCTGGGGGAAAATCAGATGAGTGCAGAAACACGTGAGTCCCGTACACGTCCTCACTCCCTCCGTCCGACAGGCACCTGCCGTTCGCCGTGTGGGAACATGGCAGATGGTGCGAGTCGCGGGGGTCCCACGTCGCTTCAGTGGGTGTTCCAGAACATTCACGAGCAGCACTCTGGAAGGCTGTACACACACCCACACACACTCACGTGGCTGGCTCCCCCTGGCCTCACTACACTGTCGCACCTCTTTACTGTTGTACTCTAAATAAGTGAGCTGTTGTTGGGACCTTGTGCGTTTCCCATTGACTTCCCTCTGTCATTTTCACGCTCAACACGCTGCCATTGCCTGATACAAGTGAAGGAGATGCCTAGTGTCCACCCAGGCCTTCCTCACTGTTAGCATATGAGCCCTGTTCTAAAATTAGAACATGACAATACGACTATCAAAGTTTCCATTGAAAAGAAGCAGATGTTTGGAAAAGACATTGGTTTCCCTTCACCATGCATAAACACATACATTACCATCTCAGCAATGCTGAAAGCTCACTGTACATAAATGGTAAATGGACTGCATTTTATATAGCGCTTTTTCTACTCTTTTTCGAGTACTCAAAGATAAATTACAATTTATGCCTCACATTCACCCATCCATACACACCAGTGGCAAAGGCTGCCATGCAAGGCGCCAACCTGCACACCGGGAGCAATTTGGGGTTCAGTGTCCATCTCACGGACACTTTGATAGGGTCAGGAGAAAGCGAGGCTCGAACCGGCAATCTTCTGGTTGCCGAACAATAGCACTGCCTTCTGCATCACCATCTTCCAAACATAGATAAACACTTGCACATTACCATCTCAGCACTGCTATAAATTCACTGTACATAAACACTCGCACATTACCATCTCAGCAATGCTGCAAACTCACTGTACATAAACACTCGCACATTACCATCTCAGCAATGCTGCAAACTCACTGTACATAAACACTCGCACATTTCCATCTCAGAAACACGGCAAACTCACCATGCATAAACACATGCATTACTAGTCAAATGTTTTTGCACACACTGAGATTTTATACATTTGCATGCTACTAAACATTTACTAAAAATACACTCAATATTATTTACTAGCAAATACATTTACAGTATGTTAACCATTTGAGTACCTTTATTAGCAAGAAAATGTCATATCATTCATCAAAGTAACCTCCTCTAGCAGTTAAACCAGCAGAGAAAATGCAAAGCATTCTTACTACTTCAGTCTTAAGGGACATTAAATACTGCTCTGTTTCCTGGCATGAAACAGTTAACTAGTGCATTTAAAGTTCAAGGACAACCTAGTATTTGACCATGCCACACAACCGGATAATAGGATGTCAGACATGCACTTCCATTCTAAAAAGGAATCTGCAAATAAATCTGCAGTTCATGAAATAAACAGAAACGTGGTAAAGATCTGTGGAGTGTAAAAACTTTTGACCGGTAGTGTATACGTTGCCTCCTCAGGAATTTTGGAAGCTCACCGCGTATAAACACAATGCACGTCACTGTAATGCTGCAAACTCACCACACATCTCAGTCACTTCCTGGGTCACCAGATCCTTGACCTCCTTTACCTGCGGGACACAGAGCACAGCAGGGCTG
This sequence comes from Pollimyrus isidori, assembly GCA_019775955.2. Lineage (NCBI taxonomy): Eukaryota > Metazoa > Chordata > Actinopteri > Osteoglossiformes > Mormyridae > Pollimyrus > Pollimyrus isidori. The sequence goes on from JABFDZ020000001.1 coordinate 9,904,706, forward strand.
TCTAACTTTCCACTCCCAGAGTGCATTGCTGCCTTTCCATGATTGCAGCTTCCAAGCTCTCAACATCCTGGAGAGGTGTCCAAGGACACTGTAGTAGGATATAAAGGCTACTGGTGACTTTCTGGTTCCTGTCCCAGAGACACTCCTGTCCAGCTGAGGTCTAAGGAGGAAACTCACCGTGAGTCCCGGGTCCCCTTTGTCCCCCTTACGTCCTTCTGCTCCCAGCATGCCCTGCGGGGGACATGGCAGTCAAATGGCAATATCACTGCTTACGTAGTAGCATCACCATGGAGGTGCTAAGCACCAGATGTTCTGATCCAGAACCACCCGGTCACAGGACATGGCTTCCTGGGTGGCACCGTTGCCACACTAACACCATACGGCCACTTATGCCACCCTCTGCATGGTCACATGACCCTGTCAGTGAAATGCAGTTCACCAGCTGGCCTTAGCACCTGCACTCTGTCACTATTACGTATGGTTCAAAAAACAATTCCTCACTCGATATGTGCTTGTCTTTTCAGTGCATGCATTAGACACGGACTCACATCAGCTCCTGTTGGTCCTGGGGCTCCTGGTGGGCCCTTTACACATGGCTTCCCTCTGCCACGGCGGCCCCGCTCTCCCTGGGGAGTAAATAGGATCAAGGACACATGAAAACACCCCCCTCCCACCCTGGAAACACACTTTTGGGATGATGATCCAGAGGTGGGCAGTTCAGGTAAAGGCTATTACTCTCTGGACCTAAATTACCGACCTATGGCTGTCAGGTGTATATGACATAAAGGCTCAAGGATGTTCTGAAATAACCAAACCAGTGCAAAATCCCTATTGAAATGCAGGGCTTGATAATTAATAAACCCCTATGACTGAAACACTGCCCCTTAATGGATTGTCCCTTTTAAATACAGATGCTAATGCATAATCCCTCACTGAAATGGGATTATAAAGGTATAAATCCTCATGTTTCCATGATTAGGTACCTTAGGTCCGAAGTCTCCTTTGGGTCCAGCCGGGCCAGGAGCACCTGGGGCTCCATCTTTACCTGCTGCTCCAGCAGAGCCTTTGAGTCCAGGGAAGCCCGGAAATCCAGTGGCACCCTACAGTGGTTATGCAGTGGAGTCACCATCGCAGCTCAGGGACACAAGCATACGGTATGTGCCCATAACACGGAAACACACACAAAAGTAGACCTGTGGAAGATCAGCTCAGCAGTTAAGCAAAAGCCACCTTTTGACCTTTTTGACCTGGCTCCCCGTCCGTGCCGTTTGCACCGTTGTCGCCCTGGTTGCCCTATAAAACAGAAACCGTTGGCAACAACCATTCAACCACCATAACAATATGACTATCGAAGTATACAATGAAAAGAAGCAGATGGCATCTGGACAGCATGACGTGTACATCTAATATTTCTCAGCATCAGCTGGTCTGCACGTAAAACCGGAACATAATGCGATTTCCTCAGTCAGAGGATACACAAACTTGGTCAAAAGTTAAAGCCTCATAACAACATCAGATTACACCCATTCATCCATCTCCCAAACACTTTACACTATGCTGCGAGGCACCATCCCTGTGTGTGATCACATTACGGCTAGGAATATACAGCAATCGTTTGTAAGCAGACCCTACGGACATGTAAACAAAACAACGTGATTTTGGCCTGTGTTCCAATGTTTCTGTCATCACACAGAGGGCTGCACACTCAACCCTCATCTGTGTGATCATGGGACACCCACCATATTACCCAAATCTGTAGGGTGAAAGTCTGCCACCAGGGGCAACACAGAGCTACCGGACAGCTAGAGTGGTGGAAACCCAAACCCTTTGTTAACAGGAAATGGGGACGATGCTTCTTTGGATGGGCAACCATGAGAAGGTGCTAAGGTCCAAATTACTCAGCTGGTGCACGCTCACACCTTCGCATTCACTCCGCCTAACTGTACACAGGAAATGCTTTTGTGCTCCATTTGTGTATCTATCTCTCAGGGTTAGATTACCTTCAGCCCAGGAAGGCCGCTGAGGCCGGGAGCCCCTGGAGTGCCAGGGAGGCCTGAAATCCCCTGGGGGCGGTAAGAGGCAGTCAGATGTTGAGATATCATAAAGCAGCGAGTCATGCAAGACGAGGGCATGTGATTACTGGATGGTGTACCGATACCTCTGTGAGCTTGGGGGCCTCATGTTGAACGTGGCTCCTTCCCATGGTCACATGATTTTCACATTAATAAATCAAAATAAACCTACTCACCTGCTCCCCATCTAGGCCGGCAGCACCCGTCCGGCCCGGAAGGCCACGGAACCCCTACACAGACACAAACAGCAGTCTAACCACCAATACCAAAGCCACAGCACCCCCTACAGCCACTGCACAGACTGTCACCTTCTCCCCTTCTTCCCCTGTGTCACCAGGCAGGCCAGGCTCCCCTGAATCTCCCTGCAGGCAAAAGGTTGATCAGGTGAAAAGCCGGTAAACTCTTCAGCTTGTACAACCCAGGGAAACTAGTTCCTAACCTGGTCTCCTTTTTGGCCTTGTGGACCTCTGTCTCCTTTGCTGCCCTTGACTCCATTCAATCCGTCACTGCCACTGCGGCCCTTGGAGGAATTTAAGCCAATCAGAAGAGAGCATGACAGTCCAGACTGTGACATCTTCATCTTGCTAAGAAAGGGGGCTCATGTACTTTCTTCACACATATGTTCACTCTGTAGGACATTATCAGTACATTAGTAAATGAGACCAGTGCAGGAAAGAAAGTTGTAGGTTATGATACAAAAACCTACTGGTTCGCCATCAACACCAGGCTCGCCTGGGTCCCCCTGTGAACACATTGGATGTCACAAGCTGGGGTTAAGATGACCTTAGTAACTAAACCATACTATGTGGGGTACATTCCCTTAGTAACTGAACCATACAGATTGGGATACATTCCCTTGGTTAACCAGACAGAATGGTAGTCAAGCCTTTAGTGAGTAAACCACACAGAATGGGATCCATGCCCTTACTCACTAAATGACACGATTAGGGATCCATGCCCTTAGTAACTAAACCATACAGAATGAAATACATTCCCTTAGTCAGTAAACCACTCAGAATGGGGTCCAAACCCTTAGTCACTAAACCACACAAAATGGGATCCATGCCCTTTGTCATTAAACCACAAGACCTTCTGGCCCACGGGTCCCCGGGCCCCAAATGGTCCCAGTACTCCTTTGGCCCCAGGCTCTCCCTTTAGTCCCTTTGCAGGTAAGAAACAATAAATAGATGAAAATGTTAGTGAATAAACAAACCATGGAGCATGATTCTAAGGTCTATATCAGATATTCCTCTGCAGGACAATGGCTAATAAAAAACAAAATGTAGGATTTCTCTTTCTCACCTTTATACCTGGGGGTCCATCCTCACCTTTCTCCCCTTTGTCCCCATCAAAGCCCGGGGGTCCTCTGTCCCCCTAAAAATGTGCAACAGATTTTGTACTCTATAGCACCATCTCACAACACAAAGCCAACTATTGTATATAATTCCATCCATCGCGATTGTCTCATCAACCCATGAACAATAATCTACTTACCACTGCCCCCTTGTGGCCTGTGTAACCTTGGGGTCCTGCCATCATCAGTGGACTCCCCTGGAGTAAAACATTAGTGAAACACATGACTGGGAGAGTCTCAGTACACGCGCTTCTCTTTAAAAGAAAGTTAATTAAAACGTTTCTGTTAATTACCTTTTCACCTTTGATCCCAGCCAGGCCGCGGTCACCCTGCCAACACATTTCGAAAGTCAGACTTTACTCGATGTAGCATCTTTTCAGAAGGAGGAGGTCGATGCAGAGGATTTTTACTGGATTTCAAAACGTGTATTATTAACACTCATAAGAAAGGCAGCAGGTTTTGTGTCGGGTGTCTGAAGGCAGAGGCAGAATGAGTTGGACATGTCAAGTCAAACGTTTTTGTACTGTCAGCTGTACTGGAGTGATCTGGACCTTTATCATGATGGTACTGATGTCTCAGCCAACAGAGAGTGTAATGTGGTTCAAAAGATTATGTCCTGTAGAGTTTATCTGCAGTGTTGCTTGAAGGGGGGAAGGGGAGATCCAGAGGCAGGATATAGTCTGCAATCAGCCATGCTCCAGTGGCTCAGGTTCAGGTTAGCCAGGGCACTCTGCTCATGCCAAGGAAACAACTGTAAATGCTGAGCAATAAAACAGGAACAGGCGATCTGGGTAGGTCTGTTTGAGACTGCAGGGAGCCTGGCTTTGAGGTGGACAGTGACCGTACCCAAGATGACATTAGCAAAAAAACCCTCACGCTGATACGCATGTGGAGAAGGGGCTGTAGCGGAAACGTCAGCATCATCGTGACGACCTTTCTGTAATATTCCTTGGGGGAAAAGGAAGAGAAGAGCCTGTTCTGACTGACAAGCACCAAACCGACCGCCGCTCACCCAATCTGCATCTTTCAAGGTTGGTTTAGAGTCCTTCCTCTTTTACGCAAACTTTCCCGTATCCGGGGGCAGAATACCAAAGAGCCTACTTGGAAAAGGCCAGGAGCAAAGGCCTCGCAGGAGAGTCTCGGATGACAGGCTGACAGTTCGGTGGAGAGCGGAGAGAGAGCTCCCTTCAAGCATTTGTTAGGAGCCTCGCGATGACCCGTCAAAGTCAGGAAGCCTCAGCCTGACGTTTCCAGACTCCGACAGGAACATGAAAATTTAAAGCTGCTACTTGACAAATAGCAGTACTGCAGTTCATCAAACCCAAGATCTTATCTTTTTCTGCTAAAGCAACCAACATGGAAAGCTGCTCACAAATTGGAGAAAACCCTGAGTCTCACCTTTGCCCCCTTGGTACCGGCAAAGCCTTTGGCACCCTGCAACAGAACAAAGGCAAACGCGAGCTTATGCAGAGGAATGGCAAATGGTCTGAACGCAGGCAGCAAGCAAACTGTTTTGGGACAGGATGCTGGCTTACTATATGTCCTAGGGCTCCCCTGGCACCAGAAGCACCTTTCTCGCCCTATTAGTGAAAGAATAAACTCATCAGAACCATCAAGAATTCTTAACAAGAACTCTAACAAGGCTACTCAATGAAACGTGGTAATTGAATACTTCTGTTCAATGAGCAGCATATGTTCAAAGTAATTGTAATTGTTTGTTTGACAGATCTTCTAGTGATTCCCCCAGAACTGAGGAACCTCACACCCCCATGCTTGTCTCACCTTGCGGCCTGGGAGTCCCACTACACCCCTGTCTCCTGGCTCCCCAGGGATACTCTCACCCTGGCAACAACAGGAACAGATGTGAATATTTGATTTGAAAAGTGATTTTGTATTTTTGTTTCTATTATTCACAAGACCTTTCTAAAAATATTGTGGGTGTGGTGATAACACTGGTACCTTGACACCTCTCATCCCTGGGATACCTGGTGAGCCCTATGGGGAATGGGAACAGGTATGGCTTGGAGAGGGCGCAGATGTTGAAGAAGGTGGTTTCAATCAATTCCACCATTAAAAACCCCATGTTGACAATGTGAATGAGGTGGGTCATCATACCTGTTTCCCCACTGGGCCTTGTGCACCTGGAGGTCCAGGTGATCCATTCTTGCCCCGCCTTCCTCGATCACCCTGGAGAGATAAAGAGAGAGAAGGCTTGACTCCCCCTCACTAAGAGTGACCTATAGTGTTGCCTCATGAGTCTGTCTGCGGTACCAGACTCCTGCATGGCAACATCAGCTGGAATCACTCACTTCTGCTCCAGGCTTCCCCATGTCACCCGGCTGACCCCTCAGGCCCTGCATCCCTGAGATGCCAGGGTTACCGCCAATCCCCTGGATTCCCTGAGCTCCGGGGGGTCCTGGTTCTCCAGGTTCTCCCTGTCTCATGGGGCGGGTACAGAGACAGACAAAGGAAGCAAACAGCCAACAATAACTGCATGCACAGAGGAAGGAGTAGGTGGTGAAGGTAGACAGATGGATGGAAAGACGGATGGACAGTCAGTTGGACGTCTCAACTGCATGAGAAGCAGTTGTTTAAATGACTATGACAAAAGCGAAAGACAGTTTATCTTAAATGTTCGGGGTCTGAAATGTCCACAAACAAGCATAAACTATTGGGCTTTTTGTTGGGGAATTTGAGACTCTGGTCTCCTTGTGTTTGTATAAAGTCAGAGTACCTTTTGTCCGGGAGGGCCGGCCTGTCCAACTGGACCACGATGACCCGTTCCCGGCTCCCCCTGTGGACAGAGATGTAATGTGTAAGCCTATTGCTAACTGCTATGAGTGACGTCAAAGGCCATGGCAATTTCGAGACTAAAAGGCCCCATCATTTGCGACCCAACGCTCCGTTTGGATTTTAATTTCAGAACAAAGGGGGAAGGGGAGGGGGGTCTTTACCTTTTGTCCCTTTTCACCAACTTCTCCCTTGACCAGAACACAGAAACAAAAGAATGAGCGGTGGCAGCGGATATCAGGGGCAGAGCCGCAATTAGACTGAGCTTTTCATGCACAACGTGAGCAGCGAGCCTCGTAAAGAAAGTCCATCACACCCTCAAGGATATTTCCTGTATCGACGCGGAGGAACAAACACTGTGCAAGTGATCAACACTCAGATTAAGGCTCCTTGTCAGGGGTAAAAATAGAAGCGAGGACTTCAAAGGCCAAGTGTGGAGAAGCACTCCGAATGTTTTATGAGTTTCAGTGAGCTGAGTGACAGCAGCAATTTCCTCACATCCCCAACGAGGCTGGATGATGTCAGAGCGAGCAGCGTGGGTGGGTGGTGGGGGTGCATTTACACGGTCCACGTTCAATATGACAGAAGAGCAAGATTACGTACACACAAGTATTGAAGAGCTAACAAAGGCCCAGAGGCCTCAATGGATCGCTGAAAGCCCTGGTAGATTCATTATCAAGGACACAAAGGTAGGAAACATACACACCTTTTCCCCCGGGAGTCCATTTTCACCTGGCACACCCTTTGAAAACAGCACCCACTGATGAGAACATAGCAGAAATACACAAACACACACACCAGCCTGCACCCCTCTCCTCAATACACACCTACTATACATATACACATTACACAGATCTGGAAAATCAACCAAACACTATCCCACCTAAAGTGACTCAAGGTGACAATGGGCAGTAGTGAGCTCTGTCCCCGAATCAACAGGACACCTATGGAACTGTGGCCAAGGCAGGCCTCCTGCTTATTGCAGCTCAGCAAAGCTCTGGGGACAGGGAGTTGGCAACGGTGCCACCAGCTTCCTCACCAGACAGCAGTAGGAAGGCGTCCAAAACACATGGACACAGCTGTTCATGGCGGCCAACACACGACTGCATGCCCAATAATAACTACATGTTTTAGACATTTCTATTAATAAGCACCCCTCACTTTAAGTAGACTTTGAGTGTGGAAACACAAGCCTTATTAAAATGTCATGGGTGTCTTTGTATGGATGTGAGACTTATAACCTGTAATTTAAATAACTAACACAGTGCTTAACGTGTTATAATAATAACTATCACACACATGCAGCGTGTTCTTACCTTCAGATAATCATACTCTCTGCCATAACCTCTTCTTCTCTGCCACTCCATCATCTCCCTCTCTCTCTCCAACCTCTCATTTTCCATTTCCAGATCCTCTCTCTCTCCCTCTATTCTCTCTCTCTCTATTTCCAGCTCTTCTTCCCTCTCTCGTTCCTTCTCTACCTCTAACCATTCCCTCTCTCTCTCATGCTCCACCTCTGTTTCTCTCTGTATCTCTAATCCTTCCTTCACTCTCTCCTTGTCCAACTCCATCCATTCTCCCTCCATCTCCAGTCTGTCAGTCTCTTCTATCTTCTCTCTCTCCGGCCTGTGTTCTTTAGCTTTGTCCATCTCCGCTGTGTCTGCATCATTCTCTGATACCAAATTCCTCTGTTCTTCTGTCCAGTGTACCTCCGCCTCCATCCCACTGTCTCTGCCTTCTTCTTCTTGAGCCCTAAGGCCAGTCTCAATCTCTGGGTCCTTGTTCTCCTGCTTCTTTTTCTGAAACAAAGTCAAAAAGATATAGGTCTTAATCAGAGCAATCTTGTCTCCAAGATAAGTGTAGCACATGAGAGTGAAGGATATGAATTTGTAGCTGAATGCTGCAGATTTCCATGCTGGGGAAGGTCTTACTCTCAAATGTTCACTTAAAAAGCCTCAGTAGGCTCAGTAAGCCTCACATGTCCGTTCAACTGAGGAATCTGGGTATCAAAAAGGAATGCTTCTGGTTTGTGATGTGAAACGATAAGGATTTTGCATTAAACTCACACTGAGCTTCTTTCGTCCAACAGTCCCAGATCGTGACTGAAAAGAAAACATAAAAAAGCAAAGTTATATATATATATACACATATGTGTGACGTGACTCTGTGTGTGTGTGTGTGTGTGTGTGTGTGTGTGTGTGTGTGTGGAGATATCTCTAATATTCCATATTCCACCCTTTACATTCATGGCTGGCTCACCCCTGCATGCCATCATACCAGCCTACCTGTCACATATGAAAGAGGCCTGCTGACACATTGATTTAAAAATAACATATGTAGCACTGGGTACAAGCACTGGGTAGTACTGGGTAAAAGCATTGAAAAGCTCATGTATTAATAAAAATGTGTGTAAGACAAAATGAGACCAAAAGTGTCATCCCATGAAGCAGTCATGAGGACTGATACTAAGTTATAACAAGGAGCTGAGCTGTTATTAGGATCAGGAACAGGCTCGGCTCTGGGGCAGAATTCAAAGCAAACTACAATAGGTGGCTGAGACGTCATGAGGATTGGGAGTAGGCATAGGCCCGGGGCAGGACTGCCTCTGAACTAAAATAGAGGGCTAAGCTGTCATGAGTACCGGGAGCAGGCTCAGGCCTGGGGCAGGACTGATACTGAGCTGCAACAGGTAGCTGAGCCCTCATAAGGATAAGGAGCAGGCTCACCCCGTGGTAGGACTGATACTAAATTATAACAGGCAACTGAGCTATCTTAAGGATCGGGAGCAGGCTCAGGCCTGGGGCAGGACAGACACTGAACCATAACAGGGGGCTGAGCCGTCATGAGAATCTCCACAGCACAACGCTAACCTGCTGTGCTTTCTTTTTGTGTCGGGATACCCGTTTTCCCATTGGAGTCTCAGGCATGTGATCCTAGAGAAAAAAGGCATTTAAGTGTAAACAAAAGAACACCCAGGAGCAGAGTGACAGGGACTGCTCCAAAGCACACTCCCTCTTGTGGGGAGAGGGGGCTGTACTCACAATAGAGTCCTGCTGGGGGGCTGTCCTCCTTGTGCGTGTAGCCATCTTGGCCCCTCCTTCACTGACTATGCCACCCTGCTTATTTTTCCAAAGGTCAGAGGTCACTATGAACTAATCAGTACCTTTAGGCCACATGTAGTCAATGCACCAGATATAGCAGGAAGTATGGGCTGTATGTATACCTCCCATATCACATAACCCCTCACTAATGGTGCACGTATACCCCACACATCATCTAACCCCTCAGTAATGGTGCATGTATACCCCCCATATCACCCAAGCCCTTACTAATGGTGCACGTATACCCCACACATCACCTAACCCCTCAGTAATGGTGCATGTATCAAACAACCATCAGGCCCCTGAGATATACAGCTGATGGTGTGTGACTGTGGTGACAGCAGAGACACTGTGCTTTCTGATGTGGTGCTCTTCGGGTGTGTTTGTGTGTCCGACAGTCTTAACGCATCAACCACACCCAACCTTAACAGCAGAAAGCCTCAACACACTGAAACTGTGACGGACACAGGAAAGCACTCGTTTTATTCTTGCAACTGTATGTGTGGAGGACATAGTCACATGATGAAGGCTGAGGAGAAGCAGCTGTCCCAATCACCTTTAAAGCTCTCTGTTAACAGCGGGGAAGGAGTTAGATGTGTTTGCTTCAAGGAGGTTAATTGGGGGGGGGGAGGTGGTAGGGAGAGTCACTGAGGCTAGTGAGATGATGACCCTCGGTCATTGAGTGAACTATTAGGTCATGAACTATTAGGAACAATGTTCACCAGTGAAAACAAGATGTAAAACTATGCAACACACACATAAAAATCACACAAATTACTTATTTATTTTTCATAAAAAATGGAAACATATACGACACAGATGGTATGCAAAATAATACAAAGTGTATTTTTCCATTTGCCCCTAACAAAGACAGTCAATCAAGTTTTTCTTTTAAGGCATTGATTTACTTAATTAATTGATTAAGGCATTGACCAAAACTGAGGAAAGGTCACCAGTAAAATGGGACAGTTATCCAAAAATCCTAATACTTCACAAGGGGTTCAGGCTATTTCCTCGCATTTAATAAATAAACTACCTTAAACCTTTTTTTCTTAGTTTTGTTAATTAGACATTAATGGCAATGGTAAATTGTTCTCCTAGGGGAATATACATGTTCAGAACATTTAATTTATATAAATTGTCCAATTTCTCAGATATATACTTCAGCAAACCAAATTTGCTCTTTCCAAAGTAAACAGGTGGCATCTGGAGCACATGACATCATCAGCGTGCGACGAGAACGAGTTGCTCCTCATATAATACTGGTCCTGTTCGTGTGGAGAGCCCTCCGGCGTCTAAACACTTCACAGCTTACAGGGATTTCAGCTCATGTTTACAGTGATATGCTCATATGTTTTCAATGTGAGTGACTTTAGGAAAATCCCTGTGTCAAAAATTAGAAAAAGAGATTAAGTTACATTTTTAAAATGTAAATAATTCTTTAGCAATTTCTTCCATGTGTTGTGTATTCTCACACACAGAATTTGTTATGTTTATCATTATAACCAAGATCATGCACAATGCATGCTGGGATACTACACTTTCTTTCTGCATGAAATTCTGTGATAAGCCCTGCACTGTTAGCTACTCCCAGAAAGCTCCCAGGAAACGCTGTTCCTATTTATATTTTCTGTTCTTTAATTTTTTTCTGTCCCTATTATCTCCTGGTTGATTACAACATGTCTTAAGTTACATTAATACGTACATTAAAAATTTTCAGCACCTTGTTTGCACTGGTGAAGCTTATTAGTACAAGCAGTTTCCAAAGTGCTTGGACCATTTCTGAATACCGTTCCAGCCATACTCATGTTTGCCTCATGATGCATTGCTTGCACACAGGAGCAGCTGGCAGACGCCCAGACAGCACATCAAAACTGTGCCAAAATAAATGATTTCTCTTAGTTGGGTGACAGACACAGGCCCCGAAAATCCAATTAAAACATATTTCAGTGTCACCTGACAGCCTTTCTGGTGTCAAAATTAGCTTGTCTTATTCTACCCTTTTGGGGGGAGCATACAGCTGGAACAGCTTCAGAGAGCAGAAGCAGCAGCTTTGGCTGGCTGTTGATGACAGTCGAAGCACTTTGCAAACATCTGTGCAGCCCGGAAGGGGGTGGGGGGGGGGGGGCATGGGCATGCCGTGGCATAGAGATACCCCCAACAATGATGACCCCACAGGAAAAAAACCTACCTCTCCCGTTCCCTCCTGAATCTTATCATCCTGCTTTGAAGTGAACAAAGATGCAAGCGAACAAATAGATGAATAAGGACACAGCTTCACCTCCCCGCACAGACCTCATGCACCTGCATCATCACTCGGTCAAGGCTGCCATTACAGTATAGCTAAATGACTCCTACAGGGAATATGTCAAAGGTCAGAGGTCATGCCAATACCTCCTCTCCTGCTGGTTGTGAATGCAGATGACTGACAGTGGTGAAGCTGCCCTAAAGAGGAAATATTAAAAAAATAAAAAAGTAAAAAATACAATAATACAATAAAAAAACAACAATAAAGCAATAATAAAATAGAGTGGTACCTCAGAAATCGAACTTAATCCATTCAGAACTTGTGTTCGAATCCTAAAAAGTTTGAGTTCTGATGGAATTTTCCCATAAGAAATAGTGGAAAACCAATTAATTTGTTCCAGGCCATAGAAAAATTACACCTAAATATGTTTTTTTTTACATTTAAACACAAAATGAACAGGATAAAATAAGAAGAGCATTTTTTTCTTAATGGCTTCCAAAAAAATAGAATGTGCCCCAACATTACCCCTGTCCTGCCCTGATTGTCGGGCTACTTATGTGTGCCACGTCCCCTCGTAAATTTTGTGTGGAATACCCATGTGATCAGCTGTTTCTGGTTGTTGTCATTAGTCCTCTGTATTTAGTACGCATTTCAGTTTGTTTCCCCGGTCATTGTAACATCATTGTGTTGTTCTGCCTGTTTTCAATTAAACCATGTGTTTTCTGATCGCTTGAGTCATGTCCCTGATTCCCTGGTCCCGGATCGGCAGATTGCGACAACCCCAAGCCATGCCCCAATACTGTGCCAACACGAGACTATGCCAATGCGGTCCATTGTTTATTTTTATTATTACTCTGTATTTGTTAATTTGTTTGTAAATTTCAAACTTTTAGGTTATAACATTTGTACATCTATTGTGTAACTTTTTGGTGAGCAATGGCACTATCACCAACAAATGATGCTATCACAGCGAATGCAAGGTTGAGAATGAAGCTTTACCCTTTGTTTCCGCTGAGAGACGTGCCACGTGACTCATTTCCCCATGCAAACAAGTTATTTTAGGTTGGTGTTCACGGTTTGACTTCTGAGATTCAGATCAAGTACTAGGTAATTTTTTTTCTAACTGGTTGGTTCAACTTTTAAGAAATTTGAGTTCTAATGAGTTTGAGAACTAGGGTACCACTGTATAAATGATAAAACAGGGGAGCCAAAGTCAAGTAAGGGGAACATGGAACACCAGGCAGGGTCTGAGCGCAGATTTCCTGTCACAGGGGCCACTGTACACCAGGAAGAGAGAAGGAGAAGCTTACCCTGGCTACCGGTGACAGGATTGTGAGTTCAGTTGGTACAGAGTCCTGTTAAAAGCAAAAAACTTAGTTATGGAATTTTCTAGGTTGGTGCAAAAAAAATAAATAAAATATGACACTCTTAATCCTTTTTGTGGAGGATGTAGGGGTCTCTCTTTGCAGATAAAATAATAAATATAAGTGTACAAAACAAAGACCTATTTATCAATGTGATAACAATGGTTGGGTGGTTGTAGCTGCAGCAGCCAATCAATAGCGTTCCCTCCTAAGACAATGGAAGAAACCAACCAATCCATAGCTCCCACTCTGCCATGAGCATACAACAGGCCAATGAACTCACAGTACCACTGACACACACATACCCCTTCTGTCTCCAGTGAGAATATGGCACCCTCAGGCTCATCCTGTTAGCAAAGTGGAATGAATTGAAACTTAATAAACTAGCAAACAAATTGTAAAGAAAAGAGTTTAGTTCCTGAGAAGTCACCTTCTTACGAAGATTATAAATTTCCTCTGTGGCTCATGTACAAACCAAACCAAATTCTGGGTGGCTATGTTATCTCAAGAGGTATAGTAATGAGACTGACGTTTCTTACAGCATCACCGGTACAATGATCAATGAAGTGAAAATTGCTCTAATGAACCCTAAAGATGAGTGTAATGAGATTTTTGTTTAGCAAATGGTTTTTCCCACAATGCCATCTGTTCCAAAGTTTGAACCTACTGTCAGTCTAAATTATGAATCTTGTACCATCTTCTGTGTTTGTTTTGAAATTTGTTGTTGTTTTGTATTGCTAATTACAGACCACAACCCAGTTTCATAGTACCAGTCTTCTCTGTCCTCGTTTTTACTAGCAGCTCCAGGACCGAGTTTGTCTCCATGGCTTAGAGTGAAACTTTTCCCTGCATGCAGTGTTGATGGACATCCCAGCCACTCTACCTCCCTCCCTCACACATTCTGACTCTCTGCCATCATTCAGTGAGATTCAAAAAGCCACATACCTCGTAATCATCAATGTAATCATCATAATCCTCCTGGCACTCCTCCTTGCCCCCCTGAAAGAAACACATCCTGTTCAGTTATCTTTCCTTCAATTTTGTTCATTTTTGTCTCTAAATTTAGATTAATTTAATCAACTTAGCAAATTAAGCTTCAGCTTATGTTGTGTGAAAAAGGCATGAGGCTGAAATATTAACGTATGAGCCAAAGCCAAACCCATAATATATAACAAGACATGGAGATGCATTTACAGACACACAGGGGAGACATGGTGAGTACATGCTGCTGGGGACAGTAGACAGGGACAGTAGATGGGGTCAGCACACAAGGACAGCAGATGGGGACAGTAGACGGGGACAGCAGAGAGGGACAGCAGACGGGGACAGTAGATGGGGACAGTAGATGGGGTCAGCACACAGGGACAGCAGACGGGAACAGCAGAGAGGGACAGCAGACGGGGACAGCACACAGTAACAGCAGACGGGGACAGCAGAGAGGGACAGCAGACGGGGACAGCAGAGAGGGACAGCAGACGGGGACAGCAGAGAGGGACAGCAGACGGGGACAGCACACAGTAACAGCAGAAGGGGACAGCACACAGGGATAGCAGATGGGGACAGCAGAGAGGGACACCAGATGGGATCAGCAGACAGTGACAGCAGACAGGGACAGTGGCTGTCACTGGGCTTGGTTACCAGGCATTTCTTCTGCCGCCGTTGCCTTCCTTTGTTTCCTTTCCCCTGGATGGAAGTTAACAGTGAATTCAAGAATGAGCAAATGAATCACTGCTTACCCAGTGCAGGGTCACATGGAGGAACCAGGGTGATAACAGGAAAGTACAGGAGCTTAATGGATGACGGATTAGAATGTGCAATATAAGTGTGATTTTCCGCTTTTAAGAGCCTCCCGTTCCCCGTTCGGACCTGTTGAGTTCTGTCCAGTGCTGTTATTAACTTATGAACTAGGGATGCTCCGATCAGGGTATTTGGGGTTGATCACTGATTTCTGATCACTGGCATCAAAATCGGCGATCATGGGCAAGTGTAACTTCAAGTACAATTTTACTCCCAGTTGTTACATACCACCAGGACGGATTTATGCTTCATATGCATTGCACATAGCAATTTTATTGCCTTTTTCAGACATTTTGTATAGGAAGTGGAGTCATTTTACCAAGCTTTCTTTGCTGCACACAGAGATAGGTCTCTTGTACTTTCCCAGCTGATTAGCTCTTCTGATAGCCTATATAGAGAGCTCTGGTCAAACTATTTAGAATGAATATCTGTAGCTAATTGGTGGCCGATGGAGCACTCTGAGCCATGTGTCGTCTGCAAAATCGATATTTCAGAGACTGAAAATTGGCTGCTTTTAAATCGGCTGCTGATCGTTCGGAGTATCCTCCAACTTCATTACATGAGACATCACCTTCGCTTTCTCCTTGCCCTTCTTCCTGTCCATCAGTATCTTTCTCGGCAGGTCCTCCTGACCCAGCTGGAGGGTCTCCATCTCTGGTTCTGGATCTCTGGAGGTATCCTGCAAAACACATGCCAAAAGAAGTCACCTGGGCCAATCAGCCCGTACTGAGGCAGGGAGCTTGCGGCCTTTGAGGGTCCCCAGAGCGAAACTATCACAGCAAAGTTCCCGTTTGCCACCATGCCTGCAGGACCACAGCTCACCATACTGTGGGGTTCACCATGGCAAACAGAACGCCAGCCCGGTGCTACCGGCCCTACATCTGTCCAAACAGAAGGGATTTCTTCCACAGGGTCACCATACCATCCTTGCTGGAGCCTTCAGGTCTGACAGCCTCAGCCCCAGCTTGGGAGGGAGAGTCATGATGTAGTTGTCTTCCTCTGTGGCTCCACCCACTATGCTCTCAGTATCTGTATGTGTGTGGTTCCTTCCAGACTTGCTCTCCTTGCGAGCAGTGATATCTCCTGGTGTGGGGCCTTCCCCCGTTTCTTCCAGCCTCTCCTGAAACAGCCATGCACACGCAGAGGGACACACTGAGATCACGTTACAAAAAGCATGATGTTGACAGAGTACGTGATTCACCACAAGTGATCAGAGGAGTTCCGTCATACCGCATTGTGCGTCATAAGAAGATGATCTTCTCCCTTGGAGGTCCTCCCAATGGTTTCGGTCGTGGTCTGTAGTTTGCTGGAGACCTCAGACTTCATAGATGTTTGTGCAAAAATAAACCATCAGCACAAATAAAGGGCAGATAAGCCAAAGGTAAAAATTATATATCACTGATAAAATGTCATGTGGGACTAGGCTGAACACTGATTAAGGTACTGATTTAATAAATTATCACACACCAATATACAGTAATACAATGAAAAAACCCTCTAAAACGGCCAGAGATGAGACACCTCAGTTACCCCTGTGGGGAAATAAAATCAACAAAATACTGTGCAACAGAAGCAGTCAACCATAAAGTCACAAGGTCACTGATTATAATATTTCTGCATACTATGAATGCAAAGATCATACTCTCTTGCAAAATTGCCTTCAAAGAATGTACCTGGGATACAATGAATCATGGGATTGTTCTCGTTGCTGAGGATGCATCTGATGCATCTTTGTTATTTGGTGCTCGACAAGAAATTACATCTAGGGAATTTTACCATTCTCTGTATTTCTGCTAATGAGTTTTGGAACTGTACTACAGCAATGGAAGTTGGTGTCAAACGGCTATGCAAGAACACATATTGATAAACAGCCCATTATCTCTGAGTCCTGCTTGTGTAAGCACTTTCACGCCCTGGAGAGGCGGCTATGTTCACCGTCTTTTGGGTGATGAGGTTGGAGTCATGCTCCCCATCCTCCTTCAAGTTCTTGCTGAGATTCATCTCTCGCAGTAGCTCCTCCAAGCCACCCTGCAGCAAGCGCTCAATCAGGGCCTTCAGCAGGGGGAGCTGTGAGATGGAGTTTGAGCACTACCGTTAATGATCCCCCAAGGAAGCCTTGGTAGATCGATACGGAGCGCGGGACGGCAGCCTACCCTGATGCCGTAAGCTTCGAAGAATGCTTCAATATCCTGATCAGCCAGGAAGAAAACACCAAACATCACTAGGGCTGTTCAATGAGCTCAATTTTCTTTCTGAAATAAATTTTAACGGGGAAGGGAAAATAATACCTTCATGTCTATAGCTCTGCCTGGGGGGCCAGCATCACCCTACCAAGGATGGAGGAGAACATTTAGCTGCTAATTTCACTGTGCTACACTTACTACCAGTACAATGACAATACAGGCTTCCAGTTCTGACTGCTTCTAGCAGGACAAAGACAGCACCTTCTCCCCCTTTGAACCCTTATCTCCTCTCTCGCCCTGAAAGAAAAGCAAGGACACAGCCAATCAGTTTCCTTAGGCTTCAGTGATCTTGCTCACACTCAGTGTAGACAGATCATGCATGATTTGCAGATGTGACACATTTTAGAACCTCCCTCCATGTCTGCGGAGAAGGCCTGAAATTAAATAGTAGGAATGTATGTATTAAGTGTCTGCACCTTGATATGCCTAACTCGATGACTATAGACCTGCATGTCGATACAAAGTCACATGAGGTGTCTGTATGTGTGCAACTCATGCTCTAGTTACCCAGCTCAAGGGCCACCTGCTGATTAGCACGTGTATTAGCAGAGTGGGACACCTATTACTGTCATACTTACGGTTTTCCCTGGAGGCCCCATGGACAGAGGAAAGGCCTGCCTCAGGTCATCGAGGGTGGCAATCTAGGGGTGGTGAATAAATGGTTAATTTCCAGCGGCTTACCACCAATAAATAGAAAATGAGCACGTGGTTAGTCATCCATCCATCCATCCATCCATCCACTTTATCCATTTCAGGATCATGGGGTGATTATCTCTGTTTACCACCCCACTGGCTGAGATCCTAGGCCATCAGCTGCACTCTCACCGGTGCAGGAGTCCCAGGGAAGCCAGGAGGTCCAGGCTCCCCTTTCCTGCCCTCCTTTCCCTAGATGAGAAATTGGGTGTCACAGATACTGGTATAGAATTTGCTGCGAGTTCAAGCAGTAATTCCAGAAATATCTTTTACTGAACAATTTTTGTTCCAAAAAAAAAATAAAAAATCTTCTGACAGGTGACGGAACTTCATTCCACAGCAAGTTCACATGAAAAGATGTCTAACAAAAAAACACAGGTTCATCTTCCGCTCAAACGATGTCTACTCAGTGCGTGTGATTGCCAGAAGGGTATTTAGTTTTAGAAGAAGCTCTCACCTCCATGGCTGGCTGTCCCTTCTCGCCCTGTGGACATAGGAGACAGGCCACTGACTGCATAGACTGGTTTTCAGAGAAAAACTAAAAACAGCATTTTTTATGCAGCCACCCCCCACCCCAACCCCATGTATGCTGCCGTATTGCTGTGCACTGACATTTTTGACACTGCACCAAAGTTAGTCCCACCCTAACAATACCTTTTCTCCAGTGGCACCTCGCGGTCCTGGTTCACCCTGATGGGGGAGGACGACAGACACAGAGAGAGAAGATGGTCAGTGCCCTGTACTAAGGACTATAAGAACGATGCAACTTTAAAAAGGAAGCTGTCCTCACGTCCTTCCCGGGGATTCCTCTCTTTCCGTCCACACCAGGGTGGCCCTGCATGCCACAGGAGAAGAGGTCAAATATGAGATTCAGACATCTGACGCGGCAGGAAGTGGAGAAGCCACACTCACCGGGGTTCCGGGTAGGCCTGGTATCCCTTCTATGCCAAGACGGCCGGGGTCTCCTTTTTCTCCTTTCTGTAAACACAAAGTCTTGAGATGTCATTGGTGGATCCTATATAAACACAGATGCATCTACATCCAAACTACTGTATTGTTATTGGTAGACTCTTTAGATATACATTTATTGGTAGATAACTTCAAGGCACAGCTGCATCTAGATCCCAAACCTTGCATTGTCATTGGGAGATTCCTAAGAGATACAACTATATCTAGATTTCAAATCCTGCTTTGTCATTGGTGGATTCTTTATAGATACTGCTGTATCTAGATCCCAAATTCTGTATTTTCTTTGGTGGATTCCTTGTATCTAAGCTGTATCTAAATAATCCTGCATTGTTATCGGTGGATTGCTTACAGATACAGTTATATCTAGATCCCAAATTCTGCATTGTTATTAGTGGATTGCTTTTAGATACAGTTATTTCTAGATCCCAAATTCTGCACTGTTATCGGTGGATTTCTTATACATACAACTGATGCAGAGAGACACATCTGTACATGTTTGTCAACCTTGCTCAATGAGTTAAGTACTACAGGGTTTTATCTTGCAATATTTTCTACTATTAGAACAAAAACTTTGTGTAATTCACCTTGTTTATTTGTCATGCTGTATTATGTAAAGGGGAAACTTTCAGCAATGAAGTAAGTTTGTAAAGCATCATTTGAAAGTATGGAATAGATTTTATAAAATCGTAAAAGAAGCTATTATAAGAATTAATTATAGCAATCACATATATTATTAGGGTCCAAAATAGACTCTGAAAAAGGATAGTTTCCTTGAACATATAAGTGACCTGATTTGTAATTAGTTTATATTGTGCTGGTGATTACAGTCTTACATTAAACTTAAGCTTTATAGAAATGAGAAAGTCCAATTATTTGCATAATTGCACATTACTCCTCTTAAATGTGTATGTTTAGCTAAAATTACAGAGGAAATGAACCCTTGTGGGGTGGATTTGTGTATGTGTGTGTGTGTGTGTGTGGGGGGGGGGGGGGGCCGGACACCCAACAAATTACAAGGCCTGGTAAGCCATTTTTCCCCGGGTCCCCCTACAGGAAGG
>JABFDZ020000001.1:9929632-9942222 GCA_019775955.2 Pollimyrus isidori
GGAGATGGCATAGCATATGCAGTTCCAGAGGCTGCAGGAGAAGGCATGGCATATGCAGTTCCAGAGGCTGCAGGAGATGGCATGGCACCTTCAGTTCCAGAGGCTGCAGGTGATGGCATGGCACGTGCAGTGCCAGAGGCTGCAGGAGATGGCATGGCACATGCAATGCCAGAGGCTGCAGGAGATAGCATGGCACATGCAGTACCAGAGGCTGCAGGAGATAGCATGGCACATGCAGTACCAGAGGCTACGGAAGATGGCATGGCATGTGCAGTACCAGAGGCTTCAGGAGATGGCATGGCACATGCAGTACCAGAGGCTGCAGGAGATGGCATGGCACATGCAGTACCAGAGGCTGCAGGAGATGGCATGGCACATGCAGTTCCAGAGACTGCAGGAGATGGCATAGCATATGCAGTTCCAGAGGCTGCAGGAGAAGGCATGGCATATGCAGTTCCAGAGGCTGCAGGAGAAGGCATGGCATATGCAGTTCCAGAGGCTGCAGGAGATGGCATGGCACCTTCAGTTCCAGAGGCTGCAGGTGATGGCATGGCACGTGCAGTGCCAGAGGCTGCAGGAGATGGCATGGCACATGCAATGCCAGAGGCTGCAGGAGATAGCATGGCACATGCAGTACCAGAGGCTATGGAAGATGGCATGGCATGTGCAGTACCAGAGGCTTCAGGAGATGGCATGGCACATGCAGTACCAGAGGCTTCAGGAGATGGCATGGCACGTGCAGTACCAGAGGCTGCAGAGAAATGATGTGCAGGGTCATTCTGCACTGCTGCTTACCCCTCTGGCTGGTTCCCCAGGAGCTCCGTGTTCTCCCTGTGACAGCAAACGTGTCACTCACATACATTTGCACATGCACATGGACACACACAATGACACAAGGACCATAAACGGCCATCCTAACATACAGCATAAACATGCACATACATGTGCTGGGGAGTGCACACACACTCACATGTGAACCATACATAACCACCCCAACATACAGCATGAACACATGCACACAGACACATGCAGACCATGCACAGTTACTCCTAGTAGGTAACCTTAGCAACTTGAGGGCATATTAAAGTGGAATATTTCAGCATATGACTTCACAATGGAAAATGATTAATATCTTTGAGGAGACAAACTGCACTGAGGCCACACTGTCCTCATATGGAGAATCTACCTTGCTGCCCTTCTGTCCTTCTGGGCCTGGGACTCCCTGATGATGAGAGTGAAAAACACACTGAGAATGGCATCCACATTCCAGTTTGTAGCCAGCTGAAGTACAGGGCAGGATCATAGATAAATGATCAAGTAAGCCTGATCTTCATGTCAATAACATCAAAACATATGCTCATGCAGTGCTCCAGAACCACCGGGTAAATGGCTGATGCTGCACTCAGAGCCTGAACTACACTCTTAACTGCATATATATGTGTATATGCCTAAAAACAGAGAGTGTGATGGGATATGTGAAATGAAGCACTCTGATGTACCTGAAGCCGTACCTGTAATGCATACAATCCCGTTCACATTATTACAAGTGTTGATATTTCAAACTGTAATTAGCACTGATTACTCAGAGCTTTCAAATGAAAAATGCATTTGGTTCCAAGGTGGCCATTTCCTGATGACTACCCATCTTTGTTTTCTAGAGTAGTGTTCCTCAACTAGGTTCCTGGGGACCTCCAGACTGTCCACGTTTTTGCTCCTTCGCAGCTCCGTGGACACGTGGACAGTCTGGGGGTCTCTGAGGACCAGGATGAGAAATACTGCTCTAAAGCAGTGTGTACCCAGAGCCTGTCTGCTTTGCTGAGGGACCAGTGCAGATTCGTACCGCTTAAAAGGATTTCCAGGATCTACTGAAGAGCCAGACTAAGCAGGGGCAAGAAGGACAAGGACAAGGAAGACATGTAGAGGACATTTCCTGCAGTAAAAATGTGGGAATTCCTGCTAGGGGAGGCATGTTTCTTGGTGTAGCTGTATAGTAGTGCAGTGCACACTACTCTAAGGGAGTACTTACCGATGCCCCCTGTGGACCGGCAGGGCCTACCTCTCCTCTGGCACCCTAAAAGCAGTGAATAAAAGCGGGGTAACTAAAGAGGAAGGTCACACCTTCCAGTGCATTCTTTTCTCATTTGAATTTTGGTTTAGAGGCTACGAAATTCTAAATAAAAAATAAATCTTAACTCTAGGTGACCTCTGATCTGGGTGACTAATAAAAGCTGCAACCCACACAGTCCTCATTACACAGCCCTGACTGCTCTGTGAAAAGCTATGGCTGGGAGGAAAAGGTTCTGAACTAACTGAAGGCGGCACGATGTCCTTGGACCTCCAGGGCTGGGGGCTTGAATCCCTCCCCCACTGTTTGTGCGGGGAAGCGTGTGAGTTTCCTCAGGTACTACATTAACCTGTCATTAGCTAAATACAACTGTCTTCATTATTCTTGAAGGCTGAATCACACTTTAGATCCCATTCATACAGATATAGATTGTCAGATTTGAAATGTTTATCTTACCTTTTCCCCAAGCTCTCCTTTCAATCCTCTTTTGCCCTATGCATTAAGACATATTGAACATCATAAGCCTCATGTAAGTTTGAGGACCAGATCCTTCAGCAGTGATGATACCACGCAGCAGTGAATATGTGGGGCTTCTCAGTGTGTCGTCATTCATTGATTAATCTGAAAAGCCCTATAGGCATATGTGCAAACAAACGTGTGTAGCATGGCGTGAAGGTTTCTACGGAAGCCTATGGAAGCTGAGAGTGATGCATTAATACTTATATTAAAAAGGTTTATATAATATCTGTCTTAAATTACTCATATTCCAGGGCATTAGAAAACCATAAAGAGATTCTGAGATTCAGGAAATAATGGCAATTCAGAGCATCACATAGTTAAGAGACAGTTAAGAATCCATACCCGAGGACCCACAATTCCTTGCATTCCTTGGTTCCCCATGGGCCCCTACAAAAGAGAGATAGACAGACAGACAGACCATTTATGTATTATTTATGTATGCATTATATATAAACGGGTGTACACATATTTGTTACATTTCATACAAGCCCACTTGTAGTAGCCAAAAAAATCTCACCGCTGGCCCGGCTTGGCCTTGCAGACCAGGACTTCCCTGGAAAAATAAAGCATGTCACAATGTCATCGGTACAGCAAAGGATGGTCCTTTGCATGTTTGCCTCTGACGCAGACTTTACTGTACCTTCTCCCCTGGCTCTCCCCGCGGGCCCTGGGCACCCGAAACGCCCATTCCCTGCTCTCCCTGTGGGAAAATGCAAAGTGCAGTCGGATGATCAAAGTCCGATGCAGAGATGCCTTTAGCTCCGTTGCTTATCAGCAGGACCAGCTGCTCTCCTTGGGGTTCATTCGTTAGTCGCAGAAATTGAACGAATGAAACGGGATACAGGTGCGAGAATGATAGGGTGGAGGGAAAGGGCAGCCGAGCTGCAGAAACAGCGCATGGATTTCAGGGAAAAGGTTAGCCCTGAGGAACATACCTTCTCCCCCTTCTGGCCTAGCAACCCTGGAAGGCCATCGATGCCTATTGGTCCATTTAATCCTGGCTGACCCTTAAAATGACAGACAGGGACACCATCAGCCTCCCCTGACACGTTTTCATCATAACTCTCAAATTCTGGGAGCGAAAGCCACACGTAGGAGAGCCGGTGTGAGGTTAGGCTCAGGGTAGAGATCACTCACGTCTCTGCCGTCCTCTCCCTTATCTCCTCTAGCACCAGCCTTGCCTCGTAAGCCCTGAGAAACCAAACAGAGAATAGAGTCGCTTTCATGGCTAAATGGAGCCGCATTGATATTCTCCTGACATAGAATCCATGGAGTCACCTGCGGTAGCCCTGGGCAAATTAAACACTGAACTTAAAACACTCGCTATAAATTCCAGGCCCTGCTCGCTAAAAATGGACACAGGGTGCTTGTGAAACGTGGCAATTTATACTCTTAACCCATCTGCGACACATCAGACATGTGACATTTTCCTTGAGAACAGCCATTAAGCAGCTATTGGAAGGTGCTGTGACTGTGAATGTTTCCAGCAATGGGAGGAACTTAAAGTAACAGAGTGGCTAAACATCACACAGAATTGTAGAGACATACTCACTCATACACACATAGACTCACACACAGAGAGACACAGACACACACTCAGCAGTGTGTTCTGTTTATAAAGAACTCTCGCCTTCCTCCTCCATCAGGCACCGCAGCTTGTGTGGCTGGGATGGATCAGCCACTGTTGCTAAGAGACAGGGGCAGCTTCCCCTAACAGGCAGATGTCTATCCCACTTGTGTCAGGTTCCCCTGCAGAGACTAACAGTTTCTCCTGTCTACTGTGTGTGGGCAGGTCCCTCTGTGCAGACTAACAGGCAGACGTCTCTCCTGCGCACGTCAGATGCTTCTGTACAAACTAACAGTCCCTCCTGCTCATGAGTAGGTTCCTCTGTGCAGATTAATAGTCTCTCCTGTGTGTGGGCAGGTTCCTCTGTGCAGATTAACAAGCAGACGTCTCTCTTGCTCGTGTTGCAGAATGCAAGCAAGGAGATGAGCCAACAGCCAGGAGCTGTAAACACTGCGGATTTTCCATAAGCCCCACCTACAATACAGCCAGGTTTCATTTTTTTTAGGGACTTTTGCAGAACAGCACCACCTACCTGAGGGCCTGGTTCTCCTCGATCACCCTGTGAGACACACAAAAGGCACATTAGCCAATGACTGAACTCCTGAGAAGACAGACCTTGCGAGAATACTGAAAAATAAAGAGTCACACTGATGGAGCAGAGTCATTCGTCGCTGGTCGATCTCCAGCTTGTCTGCGCTCACCTTCACTGAGATTCCTGGAGGCCCTGGTGATCCAGGGAGACCGGACACCCCTGGAGGTCCAGGTATTCCAGGGACTCCTGGGGCTCCTTGGGGACCCTGCCAGACAGGGACACCAGTCAGTTCTGCTGCTTTGTGGGTGATGTTTCAGCCACACAGCAGCACAATGGAACCCCACCCCGAAACCGACTCTTGTCAGCCTCTGAATCTGATGATAAGTATTATCATATGTCATGTTATTGTAGTAATTAGATTTGCAAGAAAAGCTGAAGGGACACCATTCCAGACCATACACTCAGATTGTGTGAACATCCATGCGAAATGTTCTTACTGAATGCAAATTTGTTAGCTAGTGTTCTTTTATAGCTGAGAGACAACCAAAACAAATGCAGATTAAAACAATTAAGATCATCAGAACGAATGGTGGGCTCAGGAGGTGGCTTAACACGTTACTCACAGACACGCCGGGCTCGCCTTTCCTGCCAGGGAGCACCTCACCCCCCCCCAGCACATACCCCGGCTCTCCCTGAAACGCAAGGGCAGGTAAGTGCTGCACACACACACACACACATACACACACACACACAAATACACACACACACGCATACACAAACCCACACACACACACATCTGCACCAATCTGTCAGTCTGTGCTCTACAGCCAGAGGTGGAAAGTTCAGATCCAGAAAGTACAAATCTAGACCAAAACGATGTTCCAACCAACTAGTTCTCTGTGACTATGACTCTTTATGGTCAACTGGTTGGTTGAAACAAAAACATGGTCTGGATTTGCAGTTCCTGGACCTGAACTTTCCACACTTATTCCTAAAGGTACAAAACTCACTAAAATGTTTACTCTTGTTCAGCACGTATCTGACCCCCTGACCCTGCCTCCCCCAACCCAGAACTTTAGATAAACGTGGTGAATAGGGACCATGATTTCTCACTGGCTCCCGTCCGTCTAACACTCACCCTCTCGCCCCGCTGGCCTTTTGCTCCCGATGCTCCAGGCGCACCCTGCCCAGCAATGTAACACAGCATCAGCTCTCCAGCATCACGGCACTTACAGGTGAGCAATATGCAGCCTGATCCCACCCCCCACCATTCACACTTACCACGTCCCCAGGTACACCGGGGGGGCCCTGAAAACAGACACATGACCGGTGTAGTTTTTACTGATTGGCTTTTCTGTTATTCTCAGATATCTGACATTTTTGCACCACATTATTATTTTTTTTTATTATTATAACTTAAAGCAGAAGCTTTTACATGAAATTTCCGGAACATGCAATATAGCTCCCTGCGAGCTTCTGGACATCCTTCTCTCCATCATACTCGAGGTCCCGGTGCCCTCATTACTTGCCCCAGTTAATTACCCTTTGTCCCGCTGAACCAGGAGGCCCAGTTCTTCCTGGTCGCCCTGGCAACCCTGGGACACCATCTGTTCCGGGGAGTCCCTGTGCAGAGAAACAGACACGGCCTGTAGAGCTTGGCTGGATTCCTGGGGTACCACTTGGGGTGGGAATGGGCGGGGCAGCACGGAGACATTGAGCAAAACATTGGGGCTGAATAGTTACGCCCGTCCACCAAGCTACACTCAGCTGATCAGTGAACCAATCAGCAAAGTGCTCTGTAAGCCAAAATCCATTGATGAGTCAAATACAAAGAAAATAAGTTACTAACACTGAATTCTTTGATAAATGATCTAAGAAAGTGTCAGATGGTAAATGCTTCTGGAAGCCAACTCAGAAAGAGCTAAAGTGTGAAAAGCTTTAATAAACCATCCTATGAAGAAGAGGGCTTCTGTGATTGGGCCACACCTTCATGGCAGTCTGTGTGAGATACAGATGTGAATGTCATCATTTTTCTAAAAGCCCTGAAAGGCACCAGAAACCACTGCAGTATAAGAACAAGCAGGATAATTAATGTGTCTAATTGAAAAAGCAGGTATGGACCAGCACTGAGCCCTGGGCCCAGTAGACCTGCAGAAGCCAGCAATGGGCTCACCCGCTCTCCTTTCTCGCCTTTGGTATTGACGCCATAGGGACTGTACTCTGCAGCCGGCTGCTGTGGCCTCTGCAAGAAAAAGCCAGCAGGTCACTGCAGAGATTCTGGACAGGCAAACGCATAATATTGAGCACCCTTTATGTGGTCATACGTACCAGGCCGCCAGAGGAGAAAGCGTCACCCTGAGGATGAGAAGGTGACCCAATCAGAACGAGCTGTGAGTAATGTGCGGTTAATCATGTAAACAGCAATGCTCACCTTTTCACCCTTCTGACCCTGAAAAAAGGACAAAAACTTTCAGTACTGTGTAACAAATGTGTTTAAAGTACTGCACAAAATAAAGGTGTAAGGTGGGAGTTTAAGAACGTGAATCTGTGCTGCTCATCAGAAAAGAGAGATGATCACAGGGATGGTGGAAGTGGAGAAAACACACCTTCATGCACTGGGAGGGGCAGGGACCCTGGGGCTTGACAAGGGATTCTGGGTAATCGGTGGGTGTGTCCAGCTGTGTGGACTGAGAGGGGATTAGTGAAAATCAGCAGCCATTCCTGGCTATGCAGAAAGAGGTCGCCCATCTCTTGGGTATCTCAGTCTACCAAGAGTGACAGCAAACTCTGCAAGGACGCATCCTCTTGCACCCGTGAGTGGTAACCACCCAGCTCCTGACCCTACCCCACATTTGATTCTGCCCTGCTCTTGACCTCACCCACTCTTGATCACACCCTAATTTGACCCCACCCGCTCTTGACCCTATCCTGCTCTTGACCCCACCCACTCTTGACCCCATTCCTGCTCTTTACCCCACCCGCTCTTGACCTCACCCTGCTCTTGACCCCACCCACTCTTGACCCCACCCACTGTTGACCCAGGCCCACTCTTGACCCCATCTTGCTCTTGACCCCACCCACTGTTGACTCAGGCCCACTCTTGACCCTGGGGCCTACCTCATCCTGCAGTTTGTACTCCAGCTGTAATGCCCGGCTGCAAAGGCTGCTGATGAACTCCCGCTCCATGGGGGCAATGTCGTCAAAGGTTTCAGCATAGAAGAGGTTCTTGTACGTAGTGGGCAGGGCAATCTTCCTCAGCTCCTCCAGGTCTGCTCCGGCCACACCTAAGGCCAAAACACTGACGCCTGGGAGAAAATGGAGGCTGCATGAGATAGTATGAAGGACCATGCAGAGCATTCTGGAGAACATTAATGCTCACAGATAAGCCCCGGGAAAGGGACACTGACCAAGGGCACGGGCTACCCGTGAGGGCAGCTCCACATCATCCTGGGCCCTGCCATCCGTGATTAGCACCAGCACATGAGCCACATCCTGCCTCATGCCCAGCGACTCCTGGAACACCTCTTTCAGCACATAGCTGATGCCCCGTCCTGCAGGTGGTGCCAGAGAGGGGCTGACTTTGGCCATTTGTGTAAGAAACTGTGATTTTCTTATTACAGCCATAAGAACGTGTGTACCTGTTTTGGTGTTGCCTCCCCTGTAGTGCAACCCCCTCAGAGTTCTCAGGATGGCACTGCGGTCCCTGAAGTCATTCAAGTGGAACTCGATCCGGGGCTCATCACTGTAATGGACCACAGCCACCTGCAGAGGAAGCAGAGTCAGTCAGATGCTCAGGACAAGCCCCTCTATCATGGTTGAAAATTACACACATAAATTAGAGTGGAACACCACAAGACAACCGCTCTTAATATCTGTGAGGCTATGCATGTGTGGGAACTTCGGCAAGATTAAAGCCATTTCAGTTTGTCTGGTACCAGGTTTGACTGGTAAGCAGCAGGACAGAAGGAAGATTCCAGAAAGGGAGGGAAAAGGAGGGAAGCAGTAAGGGATGCATAAGATTAATCGGCTTAGGAACTTGCCTGCGTTCCCAGGGGACCGACGACAGGGAAGTACATCACCACACGGAACAGGAAGTCCTTCAGCTTGGCAAAGTTGTCGGACCCAATACTTGAGGACTCATCCACCAGGAAAACGATGTCTGCTTTGACCTGACCACAGACTGACAAACACAGGTGTTTGCTGTATTTCACGAGCCTCACGGTCTATACAAGTCTAGTGTCTGCCTCACTAAGAGTGGTGCATGCTGGGACATACTGGGGCCAGACGGCATGGCCGTCGTTGTAGTCGTCCTCCCTGCTGGAGAAGTGTCCCTGTTCGTAAGCACTGCCACGTCTTTCGCCACGACCAGGTTGGGTTTTCTAGATGCCTTCTGGGTGTCTGAGCCATGGGTTGCTTTGGCGTCAGGAACAAGTGCTTTTCTAGTGACAGACTGTGAGGTTGTGACAATCTCTGGGACAGCAGTGGCATGTGCAACGTGGTCTGGCTCTGCAGGTGGGTCCACCATCACTGTACAATGGGAATATGGTTTAAAGATACCATACTATCTCTAATACCAAACTCTGTTAAAGAATAAGGGGAAAATGTTCCCCCCACGCATACAATGGTATGTCTTACATATCCTCTGACGAAGTGAGGTAACAGGCCCTTCCACTCCTCCATAGAGGGGTCGGATTGCAAATATGTAGGTCCTGCCATGTTGCAGACTGCTTATTTTATATGAAGTAACGGATGGCCCAAGATTCTCACTGGTGGAGTTCAGCTCTGTAAACACAAACCAAAGATTTAACTGTTTGCTTGTGTTTTTTCTGTGTTTGTGTGCAAATATCCAGACAAAGGCATAAACTTAAAAAAAAACAGATACGGAGAGGACCAAGGTAGAGGAAAGCTCACAATGTGATGTGTTTGTATAAGATGAGTAATCTTAAGAACTTTAAAGCTATCCAACAAATTTCCTAAAAATATAGGATATGGTTGTGTGTTACTTAATTTGAGGAGACACATATAGACAGTACATACACGTTTGCATTCATATCTTTGTGGAGACCTTCCATTCATTTCTATGGGAAAAATGCTAACGCTAACTATGACAACCTTAACCATTACCCAGCCCTAACCATAAGTAGTCATAAAAAACACAACACTAGCATTTGTAGCCTTTTGACTGTAGTCACATATTTTTAGAAATTTGAGTTTCCCTTTGTGAGAAGTGGATTCTTTTGATGTATGTATGCCTATGGTTGATTTAAACAAAAAAAAAAAATAGATGAATGACATTCTTAATGCTCTCAATTACTGGTGCTGAGTTGGTACTGAATATAAGCACGTGTAGGACTCTGAGATTAATTGGCCACATTCACCAACCACTCTTAAAAAATTTCTTTAGTTTCACAAAGATTCTGACATTCATAAATGCTTTCCTTCTTAGGTAAGAACAGAATCTTTACACTGTTACATCCAGCTCCATCCGATCCTTGTGTGTGCCACGCCCACCTCGTTACCCCGTTACTATGAGGCGCCTGCTTGGGACCCGTCCTGTCACTCCTGAGGCACCTGCTCCGGACCCGCCTCTGTGCGCAGCTGCTTTACCTGAGGCGGCCACGCCCGCACCTCCGCCCACAGTGGAGCCCAACGGGGTCCCCACCTCTCCGTATCCCAGAAGGGCACCTATGGAAGGTCAGGGTCCCTCCCGTCCCCCCCCGGAGTGCCCGTGTGGCCCCTGGCCTGGCTGCCTACGGGTGTTCCAGCTCCCGGTCGCCGCCGGGTTCCCCTCCAGTTCCTCGGGGCCGGTCCTCCGTCCCGCTTCTGGGTCTGCGTCAGCCACCTCCGGGGCCCCCCTGCTCCAATTGGGCGTCGAACGGCGCCTTCGCGGGCTACGGTGTTGCTGACGGCGGCTTCCTCCTTCGGCCTGCCAGCGCCGGTGGTGTCTCCGGCTCCCTCCGGGTCCCCTCCGGCTGTTCCTGTCTCCTTGGCCCCTGCCAGGCCTCCTCCTGCTCCTGCCTCCCCCTTAGCCTGCGGCCCCTCTAGCTACTGCCCGTCCCATGCCTGGGTGCCTTCGGCCGCCCTGGTGTTCTGTTCCTGTCACTCTTGTGTCTGCTCCTCCTTCCTTTGTCCCTCCTCCCTGCCCTTTTTGTCCCTCTGTTCACTCCCGGCGCTCTTGTTCCACCTGTGAGTGTTTCCTCGGTCTCTCCCTTTTTTGTTTGCTTGTCCGCGTTCCCTGTTCTCTGTCAGGTCCTGTCCTGCGTTCTGTCTTTGTGCCGGTTTTGTGTTTCGGTTCTGTTCCCGAGTCTATGTTAATGTTCTTCTGCTTTTGTTTTTCCAGGTCCGTTGCCTCTCCTGGGGCGCACCCGGTGTGCGCGCCTTTGAGGGGGGCTTCTGTTACGTCCAGCTCTGTCCGATCCTGGTGTGTGCCACGCCCACCTCGTTACCCCGTGTTTCTACCCGATTGTTCACACCTGTCTCTTGTTACTACCGGCCTGTTTCCTGTACAGGTCCTCGTCGACTTACGACCTATCCAATTTACGACTAATCGACTTTACGACAATGATCGCAGCTCGTATGTCTGGCAGTGCAAATGTTGCCCAGCTGGGGGTATGACAGTTTGCGCACCAGTTCCCGGCAGCAATACCATTCCCTGTGCACGCTAAGCCGCTAACTGTTATATCACAGTATCACAGTATCACAACTGTTATATCACAATATCATTATTACATACTGTGTATGGGTGTACATAGGCACTACTGTGTATTTATTGTTTTATCGTATTGTATTTTATTTTACTTACTTTTTGTATTCTTATTCTTACATTTTTATATTCTTGGTACTTCTCTTGTACTCCTTTCTTATCTGTATGTTGAGCTGTGGTAACGCACAAATTTCCCCACTGTGGGATCAATAAAGTACCATCTTATCTTATCTTATCTTATACAGTAACAGTATAACTATAATGAACCAAGAAAAGTATGATGTATAACAATACATAATGAACATAGAAAATTATGATAAGGTATGACAAAGATTTTTATAACAATACATTACTGTACAATAGGCTATACATATGCAACTTACGACCAAATTGTGTTACGACCAATCAGTCGTAACTAATCATGGTCGTAAGTCGATGATGACCTGTATTTAGTCTGCGTCTGCGTAGTTCCGGCAGACTTGTCATTGATGTTTCAGACCGTTACGTGTTGTGTGGTCCCTATCCTCCTCGTCGATCATCAATAAACCTTGTTTGTCCTCCAAAACGGCTCTGCTTGCCTACTTCCCGGCTCGCCTCCTGGCCATGTGACAACGCCTCATAATATACACACTCAAGACCACAATTATGCACGTGTGAGTGCTGACAAGCATGTGCAAAATAATTATTTTCTGTGTTTTCTTCAATTCTACAGTATAAGATTTTAATTACAATTTTTTTTTATCATTAATAATATAAGCATCCACACTTTTGAAATTCACAGTTTCCTATATATATGAGTTGACCATGAGCAATTAAACATAAATATTTTTGGAACTTGATAAAAGATCACAGAAACTTGCATATGGCCTGTAAGCCAATAACGATGCTGAAAATGATTTGTACTGCGTAAAAATTGCATATATAAATATTAGTCATAGATAATATTATTGTTACGTCCAGCGACGTCCGCTCCTCCCGTGTGCCACGCCCATCTCGTTTACCTCCTGTGATTGCCTAGTGTTTCCACCTGTGAGGCGTTGCCGCACGCCTGTCTCGTGCCTTGTTTCGTGTATTTAGGTCTGCGCCAGTGTCTGTTCCGGCAGACACGGCATAAACGTTGTTACATGTCTGTCATGATCTGCGTCCTCCGTCCCGGTTCCAGCCCTTCGTGTGCCACGCCCCCCTCGTTACCTTCTGTGCCTTC
>JABFDZ020000001.1:9942322-9961965 GCA_019775955.2 Pollimyrus isidori
CCGCCACCCCCCCTCCCCCCATCCTGCCCCCCCGGCAAAATCAGACCCTGCCAGGAGGCCAACGGCATCAATACAAACACTGGTGTTATTTCCACTACAGAGGGATGAACCATTAAACGGGAACAGAGAAAGAAAGGAGGCTCAAGCCCAACTTTGACACGTCTTTGGTCGTTAAGGAAAAAGACAAGCTTCTAAAGATAGCTGCATCCCCACATTCCTCAAAGGACGGCATCATTAAATTACCACATCCGCGGCCTAGCTGACGACATGTGCAAATTCACCCTGCTGAAAAGACAGCCAGCTTCAGAACCACAGAGGATAATAAATGATATGCCAAGCCCTAGTGCCTCAGTCTGTATAATCAGTCTTGTAATAACATCCGATCCTGAATTTCCCTCTGCTTTTTTGCAGTGTATTTGGCTACAGTAGTAAATAATTACTTGGGGCAGTCTTGCATGTTTGAGCATAATTGAGTGTTGCTGCTTGTAACTGGGTGTCATTCTCAGCAAAGTGCTGGCACATCACACACCTGACATGAGTCTCCAGGACAGCAGGTACCCAGAAGCCCCGGTGATGCTGGTCCAGTTCAGCAGCGTGCTGCTGTCGGGGGACTCCACCAGCTGGAACTCCGTTACCTTGGGGAGATCCACTGAGGCACAGACAGGGTACGCTCGCTAGACAATCAGGCCGCTACTTTTGACCTTTCATTAACTGTCTGTTCCTTTGGTGCATCAGAATTGGTACTGTATAAGTGGCCATTAGTTGCTGTGCCTATGTCATGTGACAGACCTGAATTTGACATGGCATTCTAGTGGGGAGGAACCTGGCTTTAGGAAACCATCAGCATTTCTCAGATCAACTCTGGACCATGCCATGGTAGGTGGGTTAAAAACAGATTCAAGGGAACATAAACCAGCACAATTGATCTATAACTATATATGAGGCACCCAGATGCAGCTGTTACCAGCCTGCTGACAGTTAAATCCCATCATACATCTGGGTGAGACAGGTGTGGACATGTTCAACATGGCCAGGTGTGTCAAGGTGACAGGTGGACTCACAGGTGCGAGCTGTGAGCAGGATGGGGCTGCCCTCTTTGGAACCAACCACAGCTGACACCTGGATCTTGTAGGCAGAACCTGCCTGCAGGCCTGAAATGGTGAAAGAGGAGCTGGCAGGGGGAACTAGTTGGGTCTTCTGAATGCCACCTGGAGGGGGGAGTATTAATAACCAAGCATAATACGTTGGAGGCAGGTATGAGGCATAAAAGGTAGGTGAAGAGCACAGTTATGGAGAGACTGGGGCAGATAACGTAGACAGGGCAGCACCCACCGAGGAAGGGGATCCAGGTGATCTTGTAGCCTGTAACAGTCGGGGCCTTTTTCCAAGCAATCCCAAAGGAATTGACACCCACATCTATCACCTTCACCTCCTTCACCATCTGGATCGGTTCCTCATCTGTGAGGGAAGCTGACATGACACAGCAGCTTACTAGGCTAAACAAGGCACCTAGGAAGTCTCAGAAGAGGACATCAGGAAGCCCCTGGAGAAGAAATGAGGAAACCCCTGGAGAGAGCACCAGGAAGCCCCCAGAGAGGGCATCAGGAAACCCCTGGAGATGACACTCCCTGCCTCTCCCTGCAGGCCCCTGGAGGATGGGCTTCCCCTTTGAGTCTGGTCCCTTCCAAGGTTTCTTCCTTCTTGGGAGTTTTTTCTTGTCACTGTCGCCTATGGCTTACTCACTGGGGGCTTTTGGGGGGGATGCTGTAAAGCGCTTTGAGACGATGCAATGTTGTGATAATGTGCTATACAAAAATAAAATTGTTTGTTGTTGTTGATACTGAGAAGCCTCGCAAGAAGATGCCAAGAAGCCTTGGAAAAGGATGCTAGGAAACCTTGGAAGAGGACACCAGGACATCATGGAACTCAATACATGACAGACTGACTGCTGAAGAACACTGCAACTGAGCTCCCACTATACATGAGGCACGGCTGGCCCTTGCGATTGTCTTTCCATTGGGACAGATCTGTATGCTCCATGTTCCTGTCGGCATGAAACCATCAGTGCACACCTCCCCGGCAGAGGCGGCGCTACAAGATGCACTGCTGTTGAGCTGATGGACGGCTCCAAGGTTAGAAACTGAGGCGGAGCAGTGCCATTGAGGACAGGCGGGTTAATCACAGCCACTGCCAGTCACACCTCCAGATGAGCCTTCCCCAAGGTGACAGTCTGTTCTGGCCAGTCCTGCTTTGCTTGAAACTGTGCTGCTTTTTCAAGGAAAGACAAGCAGTGGGAGGAAAATGGATCTGAACGCGTTGCATAAAGACAGGCAGTGGGTGGGAAACAGGCCCGAACATACTGTGTAAAGACAGGCAACAGGCAGGAAATTGACCTGAACACATTGTGTAAAGATGGGCAGCGGACAGGAAACAAACCTAAACACATTGCATAATTTTACCTTTCAGCAGAATTTAAAGGAAAATTAAGCAGAAGGTTCTGGGTCCCAATCGCAGGAGGGTGGGTTCACTGTACAGACACTTCAGAACTGAGAGACGTTTGAACGGAATCATGCTCAGCATGATGAAAGTGACCACAAGTCAGGCCTGGCCGTCATCTCACCTGTATGCTGAGACAGCGACATCTCTGGCCCCTCGGTGTTGCCGTACATTGCACAGATACTGACAATGTATGGTGTTGCTGGGTCCAGCGCGTCAATGCGGTAGAACAGAATGCTGTGGTCCAGATACCGGTTCTGCGTCTCGATTGTGCCACCTGTGACAACAGGAACGACCATTGTTTAAGACGGAGCAGGACAGGCAACGTGTTCGGGAACCTTCCAATACATAAAGCATCATAGAACAGGGAGGTTACTATTTCATAATGGTGTTTGGCTGTTAGGCAATAAAAGTAAAATGACTAAAATATATTAGCCTCTCACCATCACAGTGCAGTGCAGGTGAGTCTATACAGGTGAGTCTGTATAAGTAAGTCATAGCATAGTATAGGTATATTTACCTTTCCCAGAGCTCCAGGTGAGTTTGTACTCTGTAGCTCCTACGATGGGACTCCACTCCACACTCAAGGAGCTGCTGGTGTAGGATGTTATCCTAAAGTTGGAGACGTAGCCAAGAGGAGCTGGCAGACAGACAGACACATGCAGACAGACATACCCACCACACACCCACACACACACACACATAGACACACAAACACATACAGTACACAGCATAGGTATTAGCTGGGATCACAGCCTGAATAGTGCTCTATTACCAATAATTCAGACAAGCTTCTGGGCGGCTGCTGATTATTGAATGGAATGAGACAGTGACAAGGTCCATTTCTCTGTATCCCCCCCCAAAATAAGTTTCATTCAAGGGCCTTTGGACGAAGGGCCCATGATGCCCCACTGGGGGTAAATGGGGTAAATTTTGATTAATATGTATGCTGGCACTCACAGGTACGAAAGGTGGCTGCGATCCCAGGGCCCAGTACCGACCCAAATAGCACGTAGAGAGACAGAACGTATTCCGTGTCATGGACCAGGTTCTTCAGTGTCTGCATGGTGGTGCTGCCGTTCAGAGCCAGCTGCCTCGGTCGGTCCCGACCCAAGAACTCTGTCGGGAACACAATGAGAGCCAGGTGTGAGAACCAAAACATGACGCAGTGCGTTTCTGAGAGCGGCTCCACAGGCTTTTTCAAAAAGCCAGGCTGATGTCAGCGACAGGCAATAAACGACAGTGTTAACGACAGTGTAAGGAATGTGCACCATTAACGAGTCGCTTTTAGATAATCCCCTAAACACACGCCAACCTTTGGATTTATGGAAGCACACAGGGGAAGAATGGCGGACTATCCAGGAAGGCTGGATATCTGGTGAAGAACACGCAGGTGCAGGAAGCAATGAGGACACACTGGGTGCTGCTCCTGTTCCTCATCCACTCACAGCAGACTTTTCATCACCCAGGTTAAAAACAGAGCATTTCTTGTAACTTCATCAGACATAGCAGCCCTCCCGTGTCTCAAGCATCCAGACAAAGAGCTTCCACTGAACCTCACAGATCTTCCTGAGGACCGTGAATTACACGGTGACTGTGCACCTCAGATGGCCGTGCGTCATTCGGTCACTGCGACCGTGACCCCCCTCAGCCAGGAGAAGGATCTGGACAGGGCGAGCACAAGTGTCAGAGATGCCATGAGGCCCAGCAGCAACGTCACCTGACGTGGGTCCCCAAGCCAGGCGGTACCCAGTGGCACCAGGGACAGAGTTCCAGGAGATTATGGCACTGTTGGTGGTGACAGCAGATGCCTTCAGAGTCTGCACTGCACTGCTCTCCACTGCAAGAGAAAAAGAGCATGTTATTGCACTGTTTGGAAACGGTGCTTGGCTACCTGTTCTACTGCAGAGACCACACAGCACCAGCAGCAGTTTAGACAGCAGTGACCACCACTGATATCCAGTAACCACTCGCACGTTCATCAGGATGTAAACCCGTGCAGGCATGCCCACGCTCACTGACGTGTCTTGGCTGTGGCGGCAGTGATGGGGCCTTCCACGTCTACGAAGATGGGGTTGATGGTCACAGTGTACTCTGTGCCAGGGTGAAGACCCTGTATCATGTAGAAGTTGTAGGTCTCGCCGAGGTTCACATTCTCAACATGGCCATCTGTTTCAAAAGAATTATGTGCACTTTTCCATTATTCTGGAATATTCTTTTTATTCACGTATTTATGTGGCGTCACCCTGCTTCAATGTGGTGATCAATACCTGAGGAAGACCAGGTCAGTCTGTATCCCGTTGCACCTCTCACTGCCACCCACCTGGCTTGAACGGTGTCTGTGGTGGCATTCTGTACCTGGAGCTGCTTAACTGGCACCAGTTTCACTGTGATAAACATTTTTTAAATCCCAGTAAGCAAATCTAAT
Organism: Pollimyrus isidori; assembly: GCA_019775955.2. NCBI lineage: Eukaryota > Metazoa > Chordata > Actinopteri > Osteoglossiformes > Mormyridae > Pollimyrus > Pollimyrus isidori. The sequence continues at coordinate 9,947,247 of JABFDZ020000001.1, forward strand.
GAGCAGTTTCCTAACAGCAGCATGGGCTATGGACCGGAATCACGCATGAGTCACGTATGTATGGAAAGCCGCAGGTTAGAGTGACACCAGCAGATTCACCCGGCAGAACTCAAAGCCTGCAAATGACCAGTGAAGGAGAAGTGACATCACACTGTAATGCTACACTGCCACCTTGTGGCAGAACAAGCTAAAAGCTCTGAACAAGGCGCGAGTAACTTAAGACCTCCTGTCACACTCATTCTGTCAAAAACGTGCGCAATCTCCCATAAAGCAGAGTCTTACGTGTCCTGCCCATCGCAGATGCCGGCTCACTGAGGCTCTGGGGGTACACAGCGTATATGCTGACGGCGTACGCCTTGTCCTCCTCCAGGCCCTCGATCACATGCGACGAGATGTCTCCATCCAGCTGCCGCTCATACGTCAGGCCGGGACGGGTCGCTATGGGTTTCAGAACAGAATCACAGAACCAGGATTCACATGGCTGTGGTTTTGACTCACAACACCCACCGTGTAAAGACTTCCTGAGGGCCCGGCAAAGTGTCTACATGAGTCCTACAGCTGACCTTGGAGGAATTAGTGCTAAGGGGCTTGCTGAGGGGCCCGACAGAGAAATCGCTCTGCTAATCACAGGATCAGAACCAAAAACCTTCCGAGGAACACAACACACTCATCTGACTTCCTTCCAACGCAACTTTACGTCAACATTTTTCATGTCTGCATTCAGTAGCATCCGCATGTAAGCATTAATATTTAAAGAAAGCCATGACAGAGGATGCAAAACCATAAGTGTGGGGGGATGGGAGGAGGCAGGGCTCACAGCGCGGGATGAAGATCTTATAACCATCTGGCTTCCCAAGTGGCACAGCCCAGGCCAGGCGCAGGCTGGAAAGTCCCTCTTCGATGATTCGGAAGTTGGCCACTGGAGGCACGGTGGCTGGGAGTGTGAGACAAACGCGTGTCTGTTAGATAGGTGACTCACACTTTATGATGGTGACGGAGATCTTTGCGGAAATACAGAGGTGTCTGAATGGCCGTTTACACACTACCAGTGGACTATCAGACGCATCCACACGGAAACTTACTGGTCTCCACAGTGACGGTGGCAGAGTCTCCAGTGCGGTCCGGATAGACAGCGGAGACGGTGAGAGAGTAGCGGGTGCTGGGCTGCAGGCCGGAGAGCAGGGTGCTCCACACATCGGCCTGCAGCTCAATCTGTTGCACAGACACGGAGGAGGAAGAGAACGAGACAGACAGACAGGAACCCTGAATTACACCAGGGCTCCTCAAGGCCAGTGAACAGGCACTCGCACACACACACACACACACCCTATGAACTTATAAAGCAGACAAAAATGTTTTCAACAATCCACGAAACCCACCAGGGGAGTCATTAGAACGTTAATTTTCTTCAGCATGTTTGTCCTGCTTGTACAGGTATGTGATAATATAGATTTACTTACTGGGCAGAGACTAGAGTCAAGGTTTCTGAGGCAAAATCCCAGTGGGGGCTGGGATTTCATGCTGGAGGTATCATTGCTGTTCTAGGTGTCCAGGCAGCTCTTTGTATGCCACCCCACCCACTGCACTGTCATATCTCTGCTGTCCCCAGCAAAAAGGCACCGTACATATATTTATACTAGATCTGTCATCCCCAGTCAAGTAAGCAAATCAATATATAACGGATTGTCAGTCACATAGACGCGGTTTCACATGGCTCGAGAAGGCCGTCGAGGCATACTTTGTTTAGCTGCCTGTTCAAGGCGCTGGATCCTGCTCTAATGTTCTCAAGAAGAAGTACGATGTTAGTGGAAAGCCTGCCCAGCAAGACAGTCTGGGGCTCCAGCTGAACCCAGCAGGATGTAAGCAACTGTGAGTAAGATCCACGAAGATCTCACATCCCAGAGACTCTTACTAGAGCACTCCAGCCTCCTCCACAATAATTAACTTACTTTAACACTGAGCAAATGAATTGGCAATTAGCAGGAGACATTGACAAAAATAATTGAAAACAATTCAGCGGAATGAAGTTTGCTGCAGACAGGAATGTTTATCCTGGGTCCAACCAAGCTGAGAGGAAAGAGGAACACACTTTCAGCCTGACTCCTACATTTCAGATCCTGCGGTGGCCGCAGTAATATCCCCAAGCCTCGGACGCTGTTATCTCCTGAGAGCCCCTTAAAGACAAGCATCACTCAAGACGTTCTGAGGAGCATCTCCAGGAGCTGTGGACAGGTAACCGAGCTGATTAATATGACTGGGTCAATGCAAGCCAGGTAACGAAGCCGCTCATTAATAAGTCCAGGACAAAGCATGCTGGGTAATGGAGCGGCTCATTAGTATGCAGCTCTTTAACATGTACAGAGTAAAATGGGCCAGGTAACAAAGCAGCTCGTCAATATGCACTAGCTAAAGCGGGCCTGGTAACAGAATAGCTCATTAAAACACACGGGGAGAAGTGGTCCAGGTAACAGAACAGTAAATTAATATGCAGCTAATTAATATACATGGGCCAAAGCAAGCCAGGTAACGGAGCAGTCTATTAATATGCATGGATCAAAGCTGCCTTGGTAACGAAGCAGCTCATTAATATGCAGCTCATTAATATACACGAAGCAAAGCAGGCAGGACCCAAGGACAGTGGAGGGTCACATGCTGAACATACACACACATACAAAAACAGGAACGTGCACAGACACACACACACACACACGCACACACACACACACACTCACACACAAACAGGCACACACATACAGACACACACACAAACAGGTACACACATACACACACACACACACACACACACACAAACAGACACACACACATACACTCACACACAAACAGACACACACATACAGACACACACACAAACAGGCACGCACATACACACACACACAAACAGGCGCATGCAGGAATCCCATGCAGTACCTTCCATCAACATCATCCTCATCCACTCTCCACTCCATCAATCATTCTGGTCTTCCTACAGGAGCACCCCACAGTCTATTCTGCTGGGAGCCACCTCACTACTCCATAAAAGGTCCTTCTTGCCAGTGTACCCCCCCACCCTCACTTGTTTCTGTAGCTTCAGCAGCGGCTGGCCTGCGGCTGTCAGGGGGGTGACCAGCAGCCTATGGGCCAGCACTCCCCCAGTGGCGGGGGTCCAGGTCAGCCGCAAGGAGCTGTAGCTTATCTCAGTCACAGCCAGGTCCCGGGGGCCCATCGTGTGTCGACTCTCTGTCGGGCGAACAGCACACAAAACTCAATGAGCCCTGGGAAACTGTGGATAAAGGCTGCATTTATTCTGCTGCCCATGTGGTTGCAGACGTGTCAAAGTAGATGTCAATCATCATATTGATACAGTGTCCTTAGGTCCCAGGGTCCTACAGGCCAGTACTGAAGACGAATAATGTGAGTTGAGCATCGCATGTCTCACACATCATTGTGTATTCCCTGTCTGTGTAGGAGGTGGGCTGAGGCCGTGGCTGGTGGGGGAGTCAGTACTCACCGGGCGAGCTCTCTCGGATGGGCCGGGGGGGTTCTGAGGCCGTGAAGCAGATGCGGCGGGAGATCTTGGGCAAGAGGTTGCTAAGGCGAGTGAAGTCCTCACTGAACATCAGATGCTCCTCAGCAGGCTCCGTCACGATGGTCCTCAGCTCGGCCTGGACAGTCTCACCCACCCCTACAGGGCGAGAGCGAGTCAGACCTGTGATCCGTGATCTCAGGTGGGACCGTGAGGAAATACATAAGTCAAAGAATGGCAGGGCAGAGAGAGCGGTACCTTCGCGGTCAGACGGCGACCCTAGGGCCCCAGCATGTACCGAGGGCACAGTGCCCGAGTGCCGGCAGATATGATGCCCACAGAGATTTTAAGGAGCCAGAACGTCTGATAATATTGGCCAATATCATTTTGTATGGGCAAAACGTCAACAATAGCTCTAGTTAAAAGTGCTTCACTGGCTGATTATGATGATTATGTCAATTTTTCAAAGTAAATCAGCAGAATCTTAGGCTTAGAATATCATATAAAATAAAGAAGCGATTAAGTAATGTTATCATTTAACTTAAACAAAGAAATTACTGCTGACATTTCAAACGAGCAAATTATAAGTATATTGTTTGTTCTACATAACAGAAGCACCTTACATAAGGGCTGTATTCACACACCAAAAACAGTCGGCACCAAATGTCTGCATGGTGTAACATCATATTTCCATTGCCAATGGCTGAACTCCTCAGCCAAACTGTGCTAAGCTGTCCTACAGGAAGTGTGGCTTCGGGAGCGTTTCACCCGTGGAGGATGCGCCTGTCCTCCTCATCACCATCATTGCCCCAAGATACACGGAAGCTCCATATTGGGCGATTTAATTGGCTGACTGCTACAACAGTCAAGCCCTGGTGCTTCTGATCTGGCTTGAGGGTAAAATAGCAATCCCGCATGTAGCCGAGGCCTGCCACCTACTGGGCCATTGCCTACAGTGCCACCTGCTCCTTATTTCTGCCCCCTAATTGGCAACTCACAGGTGAACCCGCGCGGGCAAGGCAGGAACTTGCAGATGAGCCTGTAAGCAGGCAGCAGGGGGCGGCCGGGCTCTGGGTTTGAGTGACTCAAGGCAACCCTTGGGCTGATAAGCTGGGAATCATGCCGTTATGTGTCTATGTGTGTGTGTGCTGAGTGGTGATTAAAAATGACTAATTAATTGGGTGCTGCCTGATGAGCAGTAATTACCTCAGAACTGCAGGTTTACCTCATACACATACGTGTTAATGTCTGCATGTTATCCTGGGAGAAACTTTGCATTTTCATGCCTAATAGATCCTAACTGCCCAAAATATTCAAAGAAATTGAAGCGGAGCCCCAAATTACAAACACTCAAAAGCACTTTTCATTGGCACAGTTCCAGTGGGGCACTGTTGCTCAGGGGTCCTTCAGCAGGGTATTTGCATGGTGACCTCACACCAGTCATTAAATGACGCACTGCAAGCTAGCTGACCCCCTCCCTGGCCCAAATCAGGGCTGCTGCAACCACCCCCACAAAGCAGTCAAGGCCACAGTTTCCTGAGCAAAAACAAAAACCCGTGTGAATGTCATGTGACAGCGCCACCCAGAGGGAGGTTAGTGAGAGGGGAGTCTCACCCACGGCATATAGTGTTATTCCACTGTCGGACAAGGCCTGGGCCGCGGTGCCCACTGGGTCAGATGACATCCTGTCGGTTAACAAGACGGCGATCTGTAAGTAAACACCATCGTTACTGCAGTTCCGAAGCACTGGTTCCACAAAACCAAATAATTTTTTTACTAAAGTCCAGTGAAATATTTCTCAGTGATTACATGAACTTATACAGAAGATGATCCATGCCTACCTATATGAAAAAACATTGATTTGCACAGCCTATCGGTGGTTTTGGAATGACATAAGACATGTTATAAGGATCTGTACATTGCTTCTCCTTGCTACCTGTTCAGCTGCTTTATCAGAGAATAGACACCTTCCGAATTAAAATGCCTGCATTAAAATATCTGATATTGAATTTTCAATATAGCTGACACAAATGCAGGTTATTACCAAAGCAAACTCAGAGTAAATCCACTTCCTATATCAGATCAACACATCACAGCTTTCTAACTGTGGATATTTGCAAAAGTGAAAAAATCTAAAATTAAATTAGTCAAACATGCTGAGGCAATAGGGGGTGGCATCCAGGGCAGATTTAAACATAGATCTTGCTCTCCATTCAGCTGCTCTCTGCTGCTGTGCTCCAGAAAGTTCTGGGTGATTTTTCCGTGTTCAGACCAGGAGAGAACAGGCAGATGTACCTTTGGGGCATCGTCTCGCACAATGGCAGGTCCGAAGGTGGACTCTACCAGGGAGTCTAGAGCCTTCCCCAGATGACTGCCACCACCTTCGTAACGTAGGTCACTCACAGCACTCAACACCTCTTCCAATGTGTTGTAATCGGTCAGAGCTATCTTCATCCTGAGAAGAGAAAACCCACAATCTGACTCAGCATGTAAAATATTGGTATGTACATCACCCCCTATCTGTATGTACCTGGACAGGCCCTGCCAAGGGAACATCACCCCCTTCCTGTATATACCTGGACGGGACCTGCCAGGGGAACATCACCCCCTACCTGTATATACCTGGACGGGACCTGCCAGGGGAACATCACCCCCTACCTGTGTGTACCTGGACGGGACCTGCCAGAGGAACATCACCCCCTACCTGTGTGTACCTGGACGGGACCTGCCAGGGTAACATCACCCCCCCTACCTGTGTGTACCTGGACGGGACCTGCCAGGGGAACATCAACCCCTACCTGAGTGTACCTGGACGGGACCTGCCAGAGGAACATCACCCCCTACCTGTGTGTACCTGGATGGGACCTGCCAGGGGAACATCACCCCCTACCTGTGTGTACCTGGACGCGACCTGCCAGGGATACATCACCCCCTACCTGTGTGTACCTGGACGGGACCTGCCAGGGGAACATCAGCCCCTACCTGTGTGTACCTGGACGGGACCTGCCAGGGGAACATCACCCCCTACCTGTGTGTACCTGGACGGGACCTTCCAGAGGTACATCACCTTCTACCTGTATGTACCTGGACGGGACCTGCCAGGGGAACATCACCCCCTACCAGTATGTACCTGCACAGGTACATCACCCCCTACCTGGTTTACCCCTACCCATGCTTACCTAGGAACATCACCGTAGACAGTGACTCCGAAGCGGATGCCCTCCTGACCCATGGTGAGTTTCTGGAAGGACTTCATGATGTCCACGATGAAGTCTTTGATGGCACGAAGGCCACTGGGCCCTGTGGTCCAGGACTCAGCCAGTAGGAACACAATGTCTGCTGACAGCGCGGTGCGACACACTGAAGAGCAGACAGACAGACACACACACACACACACACACACAGAAGTCCATGTTAAGAATGTGTCATTGTGAGTGTGTACCTATACTTACGTGTGACACCAGGAGAACAATCGCATTTTCCATTTTAAGCCAGCGAATGTCTGCATTCAAATCAAAAAAACCTTACTGAAGCAATTCTGCTGTTCAATACTCTGCCAAGTTTTGTGCCGAGTGAGAAAAATCAGACCTGCATGGCAGAGAAATCTGATCATCGCCCAGTAGGTGGCAGTATAGGTCAAGTAAAGTGCAAGAAGTGTAAACCACTAAAAAGTACAGAGGTCATCAGTATTCCCCACACTGCAGTGAGCCGTGAGCAGCAGTCATGAGATAAACGCCTTATCCCTGCTGCATCCTGTCACAATTCCCCCCAGTTAACACACGCCACGAACTGCACACACGATCACGCGCACCACATGGGTATAAATGCTGCCACATACACAGACATGCCTTAGGACCTCTCCTTCCTTCAACACACGTTTGTGAATGGGCGGGACGCACCGTGTGTGTAACAAGAACAGAAAGGCTCTCCTGGATCCCCTAACAGTAGAGACCTGGTTTCAGTGTTTCAGTAAGCAGGTGAAAGAGCAATGCAGGTCACTGTAATCATCAATGCTGGCCCAGGTCTCAAGACTGGAACCAGCATCAGAGCAGGAGCCTCCCTGTACTGTAAACAAGGTAAACATCGGGGGAATGGGGGTGTCCCCCATAACGGCAGCCTTAATGGCATCATGCTTTCTCAGAGAGTTTGCTGCTGAAACACTCAACTTTACAAATAAGTAGCCAAAGCCCACGCTGGCTCAGTGTGCTGTGTGATTTATCTCCCGCGTATTAATGGATCTGAAGTCATTTGACAAAGAACTGCATCTCTGAGCGAATTAGCGAGCTTCCCGCCCCCCCACCCCCACCCACAGAACACCCCAAACAGAGCGCTCGCTCACTCCCGTTGGCATGGTTACTGTCGCACGGCTGCAACTTGGACGCTCCCGTTTTTACTTGACTCCCGTGTGTGGGGTAAAGAAGAAGAAAACAAGAATAAATCACGATGAAGGAGAGAATCTGAAAGAAGAAGCTCTCGAAGTTCAATGTCGAACGACTGTCAATCACTTCAAACCCCTACACTATTAAACGCGGAAAATGACAGTGCTTACAGATGTAAGTAGCTCTCGTAATTAGTCCCCTCCATCCAATTACAAACCACATTTTCCCTCTGCCAATCAGATTTTGTAGTGGGATCGCTTCCCACAATGCCCGGCACATTTTAAAATGCAACACTGATTGTGACTGGGGGCAACTGAGGGTGGGTGAGGAGGCGAAGTACAAATTTGGCAGCAGATGCAAGTACCCTAAGCAGACGGAATACAAAGCTGAGATCTACGCACCAGGCAGACGTTTAAAAGGCTGACCTGAGCTGGGGGGAGGGGGGGGGGGGGGGTCAGCAAATAGCAGCTGTTTTTATTTCAGGCTCAACACTTAACACTTCCTGCTGATTTCACAAGCTGCGTAGGTAATGACAAATCTGGAAGGATCTGCTGCTGAACAGATACTGGAAAGAGCATTAAATGGCACCAAATGGCTCATTGCTTATGCACGTGACACACAGGGAGCTGTGTCCGCATGTCTGTCCCACCACCGCCACTGTTTCTAGCCAGGAAGGAGGCAGGATGGTGTCATGTCACATGTCAACTACAGACACATGTGATTGGCTAATCCAACCTTAATCTGGAGAGACATCAAGAAAGCAGGAGAGCTTCTCCTGAGCTCTGTCATGATTTCCCAAATAGGCCCATGTGGTACATGAAACTGGTTTGGTTCCAATGAGCCTGCGTTCACACTGTATGAATGTGAATGGGTTTTCTTGGATGCATTAAGGGGTGTGAAAGAGTGCATTAATGGGTGGTAGTTCCTACCTTCAGCCTGAGATGCTGGCATGCTGACAGACAAAGTCAGACACAAGAGACAGAACCACGCCTGTGAAGGGCGCATGGTCCACACTGCGCGCTCCTCCTGTTCTTCCACCTCCTCGAAACCCAGGCCTTCGCCCCCTCCTGCAGCACCTCCTCCCTCACCGCAAACCTACAGTAATGCAGCTCCTTGTTATCTGAGGTTGGAGAAAGCAGGAGATAAAAATCACCGTCATATTCACTGTGAAAAATCACTCCGAGATAAGCGTTTTGCCCTCGCATTTTCCATTTCGGTGCGGCCTCTCTGAAATGCGACGGGTTGCAGATAACGCATATTTCACCGGAATCTCTCCCAGCTTCACCCTTTAGGAAGGAAACCTTGTCTAATCACTGGAGGACTCTAAAGTCATGACAGTTTAATTGATTTAGCAATTCAACATGCTCCAACTTCGCAATTTACAACTCTGTGCTGCATCCAGTTAAGGTTTCCAGTCAATATATGCACTAGTAAAACCACAGTGAATGTTTCCTAGTTCAGTCAGTTAACCCCAGACACATGAAGGCTAGTGATTTGTCTGTTGGCTGGGAGGTGCCCAAGCCTGCAGATGAAGTTGCCCGCGATACCACATGTGCTGAGGTCAAAGTTGGCCTTTGCCCTACTCCTCTCAGGTCAGGATCATACTCACTGCGACAGTCTGATGAACAAGCGTTTCATCACTCATTATAAATGGATAGAATAATATGCTATATAAATGACCTGCGACAATGTGTGACAGCTAAGCAAACTGCTGTCTCCCCATTGTCCACAGCGTGTGTAAATGTGTGTGTGTGTGTATATAATTTATTTTATTTTTTTAATTGTGGGAACCAAATGTAATAAAAACCTGATATTTTGACATTGTAGGGTCAATTTCTTTCGGTGCCCACAAGGGGAAACTTTTAATAAAACGTGTGACTACAGTCAAAAACCTAAATATGCTAATAGTCTTATATTTTGTTTGCTTACTTATGGTCAAGGGTAGGATTAGGTAGGGGTTAAGGTCCTCATATCTGGGATTAGGATTTTGCCCATAGAGATGAATGGACAGTCCACAGAAAGATATCAAACATATGAGTGCAGGTCTGTCTGTGTGTATGTATGTGTGTGTGTGTGTGTGTGTGGGGGGGGGGGGGTCAAAAAAGTAAAAATTCCAAAATTCTTGTATTGTTGGTTACTTATGGTTAAGGTTAGGGATGGGTAGGGGTTAAGGGTGTTGTGACTGGGATTATGGTTTTTCCCATTGAAATGAATGGACGGTCCCCATTTAAATAATGTGTGTGTGGTGTGTGTGTGTGTGTGTGTGTGTGTGTGTGTGTGTGTGTGCGTGTGTGTGTTTGGGACCCAAGAGAAGCAAATGACTAATTAAGGTGCAGCCACCTGACATTAGGATCTGGGCATGGTGTGACATTTCTGTGACTGTGCTGTAATGATGTGCGGAGATGTGCTGACCACAATGAGGGAATCCCGGCAGCAGAGGACATGCAACGGACCAGATCGGATTCTGCTTCTGAGCACGGTCCATGTCCTTTTGGCTGGTAGACAGCTAGGGTGGATGGTTTCCCAAAGCAAAGCCCACATGGCCCCACATGGTGAGTACCATTTCACAGGCTCGGCGGGGGGACTCGTGCCATGGCCCCACATGGTGAGTACCATTTCACAGGCTCGGCGGGGGGACTCGTGCCATGGCCCCGGCCACCCTGAGCTACCCCTCGTTGCCTTACTACACTGTCCTCACAGGACTGCCTGCTGAAGCGTATCTCTGACAGTCATTTCACCCTCTTTGCTAATCAGTCCTGCTCAGTGTGGCACATATGCAAGCAGCTTCATGGTTCTGTTTAAATCTGCCAAAATCAGTCCTCCCCTCCACCCATCCCACTGCCAACAAAATCCTCCAGCAGCTAAACTTCACCTGTAAGTATAGCCCTATGATCCAAGCTTTCTCTATGTATTTTTTAGCCTCATTTGAAAACACAAGCTTGCTAATCTTAACCCCAACCTGACAGACCGGGTTTCATATTTCCTTCTGCCCCAACCAGATAGCAAAACCCATGAAGGTCTCAGCATCCCAGAACATCTGGCTCTCATGTACAGGCTGACACTTGCAGTGAGGTGCTCCTGCTCCCAATGATGGGTCCCTGTGTGTCTGTCATGACCATATCCCTGCAGCATCTTCGGTGTGTGGGGGGGGTGGGGGGGTATAAAGACAGGGCAACAGCTATCAGCAGAGCCAGTTGGGGCAGGAGTGTGGAGAGGGAGGATTAGGAACATTCCATACAACCAGGGGGGTGTCGGCTGAAGAACGAGAATCTGTCACCATCACACCATCGTGGCCAAAACCGCCAGAGACGCTACGCTGCATTCCAAGGTCAATCACAAAAGCTTCCCTGCTGGAGAAAAACACTTCAAATGCAGGCTAATCAAAGAAAGTTCCAGAAAGACCTGAGGCTGCAGCCAGTTCTCAGGCTCTCTCACTATCTCTCTCCTTTCACTTTTTCTAAGTTACTTATTGGCACAGCAATATGCACTAAAACTACATGAACCATTATCTGCAGCCAACAACCTCAAAACCATAAATCAGGTCAGCAAACAAAAGGGAATAGAGGATCTCACAGCATCCTCAGGCACCCCTCTCCATGGAGCGGTATCCAGGACGACCCACTCAGAGGTCCAGTGCCACACGGCGACACAGCTTCCACTGGCTGACTGGGATTTGGCTGCCACCCTCTTGCCAGAGGCTAAAGCAGAAGCCATCTCCATCTGTGCCAGTCTGGAGCTTGGGTTAGGGGAGCGGGGAGCTACAGTACCATTAGCTCATGCTAGCTACACAGCATTGTCTCGCAATATGGATCTGGAGCACTGCAGATCAGTGATTTGCTGGACAACTTGAACTATTCAAACAGGTTCTGCTGCATGGAGTTGAGGCTATTAAATGAACTGCTGCGACTCAAAGGAACAACCACAGGTCCCTTGAGGGCAGAGTCAGGGATGTCTTCGATGTGCTGACATCTGTGCCAGAGTTCAGAGCCAGGGTGATGGTATCCAGAGGCTCAGGTGGGGACATCCCTTACATACCTCCATGGCAGGACAGATGACAGATGTGGGGTTTTTGTGGGTCACAGGAGCCCCAAAACCAGTAGTAACAACTGAGAGACACACTGACATCTGGGCTGGATAACAGGTGGTCTGCACCAGGAACCACCGCTGACAACAGGTGGGAGGGGGTTTGTCTCATTTCAAAAGCCCCTGCTGCACATCTCTGCAAGCCCAGCACGCAGATACACACACACACACACACACACATACAGACACACACACACACAGCTGGACGCAGCTGCAGGGGTCAGCCAATCACAACACAGCCTAACCCTAACCTGCCACTAGCTGCCTATCTCCATATGCCCCAGAGATGACACCAATGATGGCATTTCTTCATCTTTCTAACCATTTAATTTTATCTCTACACAGCCCTGAATGACACAAAATGTGAATTTCAGCTCTGTAAATGTCTGCATGCATTCTGCCCAAAGAAATTGCCCGCTCCAGTTACATTGCCCAGAATCATTTTTAAAACACGTTTTTAAACACATTTTAAAGAATAGGAAAACATGCCTTGTGAAAAGTTAGCTGGAAGCCATTTTCTGGTCTTGCAGCCCAAGCTCTCCTCTCCAGTACAAATTAATACTATACTGACAACTGGCACTATATATATAAACACTTATAATATAATTTTATATTTAATATAATTCCATGACTGCTCATTGCAAGATGATGACCATGCAGAATTCATTGGAAACTACAATTATTGGGAATAGTCCCAAGCCCCGCACAAAGTTTGGCTTCACCGGGACATCTGGAGGAACCATGAAAGACAATCCCTTAAGTCCATCCGTGTAGGCTCCGGACTCACCTTTCTGGGGGAACTTTCCAGAGCAGCAGACGGCCTCGCTCAGGCGTGTCAGGGAGCTGTGTGCAGGTGAGGAGGCTGGTTGAAGTTGAGGATGGAGTCAATGACAGTCTCCCAAAGCAGTGTGCGATAGGGCTGCGCCCTTGATAGGATCCCAGGAGGAGAGGCACTCCAGGGATATGAGTGTGTGAGGGAGAGCGATGGTGAAAGAGTGCTAGGGGAAAGAGAGAGAGCTTTAAAGCAGGAAAAGAGGAGCTGCCTCAACCCGCAGTAAAGCACCCCTAAGATAGCTTTGTGGGGGGGGTTACAATATTTTTTTTTCACAACCCCCCCCTCACCCCCCCGAATGCCCAGCCTTTTATTTTCCTCTCTTCCATATGTACTGCTACAGCAGGACTAGGAATGTGGATTTGCCCCATGGGGCAGGTGTTAAACGCAGCAGAAACACAGGGAAGTGACTCTGCCAAAGCCATTTTTCGCCCCATTGCCAGGAGCTCCGGTCATACATGGAAAGTCTGAAAATGGGATCCATAACTAAACTGACAACCGAACAAAAAATAAGCAACATCTGTACATAAAGGAAATTCATTGTTTTTGCAGATATCATGCAGTACAAGTTTCTGACAAATCAGTACAATGAGCGAAGACAGAATTCTGGGAAATTTCCAGAGTTACAGCCGCCCAAGGGGCCCTGGGGAGTCGTGTTACGAAAACGACCAGAGCTGCACAGCATAAATGCATCCCAGGAGCAATAAAAGCAGCCACCCCTCTCACCTCTCAGACCCCAAAATCATCCTGCTTTAAGGGGGGCAGAGGTCGAGCCGCACACGTTCTGATACGCCATAAACACAATGGCGGACCCCCTCACACCCTCCGTATGCACAATGGGTGTCATCTGCTCTTGGGGTTAACTCCAAGTCAACTGATGCCATGGGACATACCAGTGACTCAGCTTGTAGGAAAAGGGGGGGGGGGTCTATGACTGATCAGCCAAGCAGCAGTTTCTTGCATGTGCTGACCTATAGCAGCTAGTTGTAGGGATGCAGGTTGGGCTGGGAGCAGCCTTTGTTTCCTGGGTACTGTGGGATGTGCAAAGACATACTTTTCTTCCCCAGAGAGCTTCGGGGGTGGAAGGTTGTGGGACCAGTGCAGGCGAGCCTTTGGAATGTCGACCCCCCCCCCCCCCCTCCCCTCCCAGAAGAGGTGGAGTCCTGCTGCACACCAACTAGGTACATCTGAGCCTGAGATGCCAACTCAAAGACACACAGAGCCACCAAACCTGCCTCTCAGGGCCTACAGAATAAACTCAATTTAATCCAGCCTCAACATATAAAGAAAACAATTCACAGAATACTAATATAACTTAACTTTATATTTCTATACTGTATTTCACACGAATCCCATAGCTTGAGGGCTGGCAGACAAAAGGCTAAATTTAACAGGTAGCCAGGGGTCATTTGCATGTTTAGAGTTACATGCTAGGTTGTGAATGTTGGCCAAATATATGCATGTTCAGCATTCTGCATGTTCAGTATCACCCACTGTTGCGTGTATGATGCTGCACGTCTAAAATTATGTTTGTCTGTCATCGATTAGGAATTTGCAGGGTTGGGCTCCTTCTGTATGCTCCTCACAATGGCATGAAAACATGGCAAACGTAGCTCAGCGGGCATTCGGCATGATGGGCTGACAGGTTTCGACAGGCAGCACACCAAGATGTGGATCCTTCACCACTGAATCCAGCCTGATAATGTGAACATTGCACTGGGTGCAGCTCCTTTACCACCAATTCCGGCTTGATCTGACTGCCATCTCTAGCACAACGATGGGAACAGTGCCCCACATGCGGCTCCTTTGCTGCAGACTCTGTCCAGATGATGAGAATGGCGCTCCGCGTCTGGCTCCGTCACTGCAGACTCTGTCCCGATGATGAGAATGGCGCTCCGCGTG